>ML675613.1:3991973-4007045 GCA_007922155.1 Mesoclemmys tuberculata
GGTTCTGGGGGTAACGGCGGGAAGGGAGGATCGTGAGGGGAAGGAGCAGGTTCTGAGGGTAATGGTGGGAAGGGAGGGGCGTGAGAGGGAGGATTGGGTTCTGGGGGTAATAGTGGGAAGGGAGGGGTGTGAGGGGGAGGATTGGGTTCTGGGGGTAACGGTGGGAAGGGAGGGCTGTGAAGGGAAGGAGCAGGTTCTGAGGGTAATGGTGGGAAGGGAGGGCTTTGAGGGGGAGGAGCAGGTTCTGAGGGTAATGGCGGGAAGGGGGGGGTGAGGGGGAGGAACGGGTTCTGGGGGTAATGGCGGGAAGGGAGGGGCGTGAGGGGGAGGAACGGGTTCTGGGGGTAATGGCGGGAAGGGAGGGCCGTGAGGGGGAGGAGTAGTGGATGGGTTTCAGGGAGCAGGAGGTAGTTAGGGGGTAATGGGACGGTGTGTTAAGCTGCTGGGGTTCTGTTTGAGTGGCCTGTCTGCTCTCATGGTGCCAGTTAGAGCTCTCACTTCTCTCTCTAGTGCCTCCTCTGCTGTGTCCATCTACCTTTGTGGCCTTGACTCCAGTGACCCATGTCAGAACACACTGAGCGTGAACAGCTCGGGCAACACCACAGACACCCAGGTAGGGACACACAATCCCTCAAAGGACAGGCACCATTTGGACAGCCAGACAGTCCTCGAGGACCCCTGTGCTTTGCTGTAAAGGTCCCCCAAGCTGTCTGGCTTCTTGAGGAGCAACACGAGGTGCTAGGGCCAAACCTGGCAGCCTGTGTCTTCGTGTTGAGCAAATGGGGTGTAGTCTGAGTGTGAGAAAGGGAGAGACCTCGTTGGCTGACGTGTGGGTCGCTGGCATTGTGCTTACAGCTTTGTGAAATTGAATCCACTGACCCCCCGAGGTTGGGGCTGCCTTCTCTGTTGTGTGACTCCTGCGAGTGTTAGGGCTGTGAGCCTCAGCGCCTCTGCAAAGCTGCTCCCAGAGGGAGGACGGAAGGAGGCATGAATCTGACTCCCTTCGCTCCTGGTGTCTGTCTGCTTGTGGGTAGTCTCACTGAGCTTTCCTTGAGGGTCTCCCACAAGGAGCTGTGCTGGTCTCTGTGAGGCTGCTGACAGGACCGAAGTGGCTGCCTCTCTGGTGGAGTCCGCTGGTCCCGTCCATCTCTCTAAGGACGCGCAGCCTGAGCTTCCTTCCTTCATTGGGCTCTAGTCAGACCTTTCTGCAGCAGATTTTGATGCCCCAGGCCTTTGGTCCTGGCGCAAGTGACTGATGTGTCTGCCTTCCTTAGCATGAGACCCTGTTGCTGCTTCAGCTTTTTCAAGACATGATGCGTCCTTGTCTCCGGCCCCATGAGGAGAGAAAACGATCCTTGCATCTGATAGAAGCCGGTGAATGTGGCTGTCAGCAGGGTTGCTTGCGCTCTGTGGCACGATAGGCCCCAGCTCCTCAGCAAGAGCTCCCTTCCCCCCAGTTTCTGGGGCACTGTTGATTTTAATTTACTCCATTCCTATGAAAGACCCTTCACCCCCATCTTCCCACCCAGGCCCATGTGCAATGGGTTTGCATTAGCTTAAATGAGCTCCTCTTTCCCCCGCCTCCTGCCGCTGCCCTTCCCAAGCCTCCTGCCGCCTGCATGCCAACATATTCCTTTGTGCCAACGTTCTCTTAGCACCATCTGTCCCGCAGCGTCATCCACCTCCATAGCTCTGCCTGCACCAGCCGATTTAGTGGCACCAGAGATATCGCTGGCATCGGCTAATCCCTTTAAACCTGTGGTTCAGGGTATTGAGCCCTTCTGGCTTTTGAGCCATTCTCAGCGCTGTCCCACGTGTAGCTCTTCGCATTAAGATTCCGATCACCAGCCAGAGATTTATACTCAGGGTTTGCAGCTTTAGGTTTACACCATTCAAACCCATACATACCCATCTCCCTATCCATCGCTTTGGTGGCATGCCGGCCATGAGCCAGTCCCCTCTGCAGACAAATTGCTGTAGTCTCAGCCAGCTGCTGTTCTCGGGACAGCTATCAATCTGGATAAACTGCAGCAAGTGCCTGTGCAGGATTTAGGATTCCCTCTCACCCATCTAGCTCCAGTGGTAGTTGCTGTGGCCCCAAACAAGCAGAGAGAGATTTCAGTCCTTTCTCAGCTTTGCAGGATAGAGCCTCAGAAGCCTGATGAGCAGGGATCCTAGTTTTCCATGATAAACCCCAAAATTCTCCAATTAAAGAAATAAAAAATCCACATAGTTCCGCAATTAAAATGAAACACTGAACTTTAGTTTCCCTAGCCACACTATATATATAGCTATCAGTTAAACACAATGTTGTATTGAGAGATTTACAATTTATAAGCAAATTTGAAGCTGACCAGTGCCATCAGTCACCATCATAAAATAAAATCAATTGAATTGCAATTTGTAATCTACAGCCTTGCTGCGTACAGCACAGAATAGCATATTACCATCAGCCTGAAATTTGTCCAGGCCAGACTGTGACATGATCTTTAGAGGTGTTTTTTAAAATTTTTGGCATCTTTTCATAACTTTAAGAGGAGGCTGAAGTGAATTTTGATGCAATAAAACATGGAACCCCTGTATGCTGTTGAGTAACCTCTCTACATTAGAAGCCGTTTACTGGAGTATGTTTAGCTATGCAAATTTAAAGTGCATTCAAAAATCAACCACAAGAGGGGGAGGTTGCATGCATTGAATAAGTGACACTGGTACTTTTGGTGACATTTAGTTAATGATTAATATGTTTTTATTTTTTTCACAAAATGTAAAAGTTAAAGATTCTCTGTAACAACGCCAATTCTGCTTTTTTCTGTGGCAAACAGATTTATAGGATCTGCTGCTGAGTGAAGCAGGCCAGTTCACCGCTCAGCATCCCTGCGCACACATGGGATGAATTACCTTAACGCCTAGTAGTAGTGGGTTCACTGTCTCATCCCACCCATTGTATCTTCTCTCCCAGGAAATGACACACCGTTGGCCCATGGTGATGATGTCTTTCCGGGAGTTCACCTACCACTTCCGCGTAGCCCAGCCTGTGAGTATGGGACCTGCTGTGGCCTCTGCATCATCCAGAACAGAGCTGAGGAGAGAGATGCGACCAAGATCCATGGGGCAGCCCACACTGAACCCCCCCACAGGGCTCAGGCTCTATGGCCTCATTCCTATCGCTCCCCAGAAGGGGGGGAGGTGGGACTGTGAGAATTCCAGAGCGCTGTACCCCCCTCAGGGCAGGGATGCATGTGTAAATGGTGGCCATGTTCCCTTTGAACATGGGTGAGCATGTTGTGGGGGGAGGGAAGTTAGTTGGGGTGAGTGGCCAGGACTTTCCAAGTCACCCAGTGCAGAGCTGGGTGTGGGCAGGGGCAATGCAAACCTGCCGCTCTTTACTTTCCCAGCCTGAGAGTGTTGTTGTTTTTAAACCCCGGGGGAGGTGAACGGGGGCCCTCTGCAAATCATAGGAGCGAATCCTCCACTCCCCCTGTGCACAGGCGGGGTAGCAACTCAATCCTGCTCTTTCTGGGGAGAAGTTTCTTGTGACAGCCCCCCCTCTCTCTCTTGCATGCAGGGCCAAGCCAACTGCAGTTCCACCCCAGAGCAGATGGGACACCTCTTCACTGACTATTATTTCCAGTTCTACTGGCTCTGTGAGTGAGTCCCAGAGCCCCTTGTTGGGAGAGAGGAAGGGGACTGGTGAAACCTATGAGACTGCCCCGTGCCTTCCTCCTTGAACCCCCAGCTTCCTTCTGCTCCCGCCTCCCCCTCGGGGCCCTGAGCTGCTTTGATACTGTCCTGGGGACGAAAGACACTGAAGCGTGCCATGAAGAATACAGGACCTCTGCCAGGAGTTACACAGCACCAGGGGTCTACTGGACGTGCCAACCAAGCATCATTTCCCACGACCCTGGGATGTCCTGAGCAACTCTGTCCATTTCCTTCCCTTCTGGGCACCCTTCTTCCTCCCTCTGCTACACTGTATTTGAAAGTGTTACACTGGATCATGCGTGGACAGGCTTGTCCCAACCCCCCGAGCTGGGACTATGGGGCGATAGGCCTGTCAGTTCCTGTGGCAATGCAGCAGCGCTCTGCAATACTGGAATTTCTTGTCAATGCTGAACCACTGGAATTCTGTCTCGAATGGAGGGCTCCGCCTGGACATACTGGAAGTCATACACTGGAGTTGCTGTTCCTGCTGGTTGGCCAATGGCCATTTTCCTGCATCCCTGCTCCACAGGATTCCGGGTGACATTGGGATGCTCCACAGGGACAGCCAGAGAGAAACCCTGCCAAGGAGGGGGCTGCACAGGGACGGGGTTCCCACTGGTCCCTTTCCTCCCTGCCCTGTCTCCTACACTCCTCGCAGACTAGGCCTGCACAGATGCTTAGGAACTCCACAGAACCCAACCCAAGCCCCAGACCCCCCTCAAGATGTGGGAAGAGGAGGTACCCCAGGAGCAGTGTCACCCCTAAATACATCTACCTGAGGGGCCGGTTTGCAGGTGTTTGTTGTACCCCATACTTCCATGGCTGGGGTGGGGACTGTCCCTGTGACCTAGAGCAGCTGGAGCTGGCTGGTCCCAGGGTCAGCCCCCAAGAGCGTACCTCAGAGCGCAAGTCAGCCTGCCAGCCTCTGCTGAAGGGAGGCCACCAGCACAGACTGCTCTGCAGGATGGGAACGGGGCTGCTAGAGACTCAGGTGACTGGTTTCACTACATCTACTGGTGAATGCGGCTCCGTCCCGGACAGGTCTCTGCCAGGCGAGGGGACCCCAAAGGGAGGAGGGGCCAGGTGACTCAAAGCCTGGCTCCTGTTGCCCTCTGGGTAAGCGGAGTGTATTATAGGTATTTTACTGTTACAAGGTTTTAACTTGCTAAACTACTGAATTTTTTAAAGCAGCATAAAAACAGGCCTCTTAATTCTGTCCTTACTGATCTATTTGTGTCTTACATAGGAAACCAAAGGGGGCCAATGTTGAGCCCTAGCCTAAAGCCTGACAGCTATTCTGGTGCTGGGGGAGCTAGGACATGTCAGACTTTGGCAGCTCTTGTATGTGTGTGTCTTTCTCCCATCCCATCCCCACCCCAGCACCTCTCACCAAAGGGGGAGGGAAATTTCTGCAGTCTGAATCTGTGCCAGGTTAATCTTGTGACCAGTTCTGCAAGAAAGTGGCAGCAGCTTCTGGGGAAAGGGAAGGGCAGGTGGAGGAGTAAGCAAGGCAGCTGGGGAGGAAACTACATTCTGCAATCCTGACCCAAACTATAAAGCTGGCTCCAGAGGCATTAGTGTTTATCCCTTAGCAAAATCCTGTCACCTGATGTAGGCAGCTTTTATCAAACGGACTGGAAAGCTGAGCCTGGACCCAGCTATATTATGGCAAGGGCTCGGAGGACTGTTTCTACTTGCTGGAGTGGAGCAAAATACAAAATTGGATTCCAGACTTCAGCTGTTGTCTTTAAACAGCAGAGCAGAGCTATTCATGCCTCCACTGTAAGGACTGTAGGGCTGCAATTATTCTAACTCACCAGCATGGGGCTCTGTTGGCCAAAGATAGGCTCCTAAAGGCCATATAGAAGCCATCTATCTTCCTGTTTTATTGTGGGGTTAATACACAGCAGACATAACCTCCAGTTGTCTCTAGGCCTGCCCCCACACAGGACAAATACCTGCAATACCTGGTGACTTCTATGGAAGTTGGTTCCCCTAAGGATCAGGCCCTTTATTTGAAGGGGTGGTTTCAGGCCAGGTCTTCAGTTCCCATTCTGTGCCTATTGGCAGAGCACACAACTGGGCATTAGTAATCTAGCTACTAAAACGCACTTGCCGCAGGGAGCAAGCATTTAATGCCCAGTGAGTGACAGGAGCTAGGGCAGGTTTTCTGGGCCACACCAGGCAACTAAGGCAGGCCGGAAAGCCAGTGTCCTGGTGCTCCCTGAATGCAAAGCGCACAACTCCAGCCTCAGCAGAACTCTGCCTTCCTGCCAGCAATTTACCACCCTCCACTGCAGCTCCTTGCAAGGTACGTTTTACGTTACTTCCCACCCCCGGACGCGCCAAACTTCGCTTTGGTCTTAAGCTGGGACATTCCTTTATGGGCAGCTTTTGTCCTCCATTTGGCAATCACGTGCCCCAACCTTATGAACTTCGGTCAGTTCACAAGCTCACGGATTTTGCTGGGACTGCTCATGAGAGGCAGCACTATCAGGCCCACTCCAAGGTTTCCTCTTGTGTTTGTAATAGAAAACTCACTGCCTGTGTTTGAATTTAATATGGAGCTAGCCTTACCCATTGCTGGGGCTAGACTGAATTCACAGCCTGTCTGCAACCACCATTCCCCCTCAAACCCACTGGGTTCTCAGAGGTGGGGGCAGCTGTTGCCTTTCACATCATTACAGAGGAAGCAACCCACTGGGGATTTATAAAGAAGATATGTAGCGCTTCAGGTACAGGCTTAAGCATAGGGTTAGGGTCAGTGCTCCTGCCTACTGGCATGCCTTAACATCCGCAGCGCTACCCACCTCTTCTTCCTGCCACCACACGTTTAAAAAGCAGAGGCCTAGCCTCCATTCACAACTATTTTAAAGCAAGAGGACAGTGGTTAGTTAATACCTTAGATATTTACAAGATACAAGAGGAATAGATTCAGAATGTACTGTCAGGAAAACTTCTCTTTTATAGTGCTTTTCATCCCAAAGTACCCACAAGCCACACACACAGACTGTCAGCCAAAACACAACGTACGGCTGCAGGGTAGGAACCAGAGTTTCACAGTAGGGTTGTAATTGTGAGGGCGTGAAATGACCAGATGATGGCACCAGAGCCCAGGGAAACAACCAGCCCACGGTGCTGCTTAGAGTCAGCTTCCCAAAGAGGTCTCTGCTCTACTCACCTGTAATGAAAGAGGTTTTCTTCTTACCCCCTTTCCAAAATAGCAGCAGGCAGTGTTAACCATTAGGCCTGTCCCTGCGTGAGACGGACAGAGCTCTGAGCCAGTATTTCCGGCCTCACAGGCAGGGAGGTCCCCTTTCTCTCTGCAGCTGGAACCTGAAGCTTCATCTCTAGACATTTTTAGCTGGAAAGAAGGAAGGGATGACAAGTGTGAATATGGGGGCCACTTTCTAAGATTGTTTGGGAGAGTTTGTTTCAAAAGCAAATTCACATCTTTTGCCCTACTTTTAAAGCTTAAAGCCTGTAAATAAAGACTGCTGCATCGCTGGGAGGGTTAAGGACAAAATAAAGCACTAATTTGTTTTAAATGTTGCTGTCACAGCTTTAATCACTGTATATTGCCAGCAATTTTGTAGAGTTGCATTCTGAGCAGATATTAATGATGATTGGTTTTTATTTGCTCTGGGGGGCTAAGCATTGCTTCCCTTTCTTTCTGATTTGTATTTATATTTTGCTGAGTTTGAGGGTGCTGGTTCTCAGGACTCCCCCACTTTTTTGTTTGGCTTATCTAGACTTTGTTTTATGCTGGAGGTAAATATACCTATATAAATAAATATATAAATACTGCTTTGTATCCAAGTTTGGCTCCTGACTGCTTTACTCCACCAGTGAAAAAAACAGTATTTCTTACTGCAGTTGTTTATAAATTGCCTTTCACACAACTAGGCCCAGAGACCACAAGCCGCAAACATCACGAGTTTCCTCCAGACAGCATCAGTTACCTAAGATGCTCAGATGTGGGCAAGTTAAATTCCAAACTCTGTCCATGCTTGTGGCTGCGGACTGCATTTTAAACTGTACTTAAGGACAAGTATAAAATGGA
Organism: Mesoclemmys tuberculata; assembly: GCA_007922155.1. Lineage (NCBI taxonomy): Eukaryota > Metazoa > Chordata > Testudines > Chelidae > Mesoclemmys > Mesoclemmys tuberculata. Next base: position 3,999,739 of record ML675613.1, read on the forward strand.
GCAGTCATCTTATACTCTAGCATTGACAGGGACTAGGATGTGGAGCAAGGGAATTAAGGATCTTCTTGCAGGATGCCATGTGAAAAATAGATGAAACTTCTGCTTTAGAGCTATAAATTGTGAAGTGAAGCACCTCAAATTGTGAACTGGGAGAATAGCTCCAAGACACATTATGCTTTGTACGCATAGTGCTCCCAATTTTCAAAGCAGCATACAAGCAAAGTTACACCATGCCTGTGAGGTAGGTAAGCAGTATCCATCCTTTATAGACAGGGCAATAAATCATTCATTATCCTAGGGCCACACAATGAGTCAAAGCCAAGACTATACTACTACTCCATACTTGCAAAGGGTGTGACAGACACACCAAACGGGCAGGAACTCCCCTCTCTATTTTTGAACCTGTGGCAATTTTACAGCAAACCGCTACTAAACCTAAGTTATTGTTAAGCTGCCTAAAATGCTCCTGTTTTACTGGTTTCATATCAACCACTTCCCTAGGACAGAGCCCATTTGGTGTTGCAGGCAGAGGAGCCTGAGCAGTAGCATTGTGGCTGAGTGACCTCTGATGTCTCCCTCTTCTGCCTGCAGCAGCAGATGGGCACTGGAAGCCTTAGATGAGCTAAACCCATTTTGACTGGGCAAAGGTAAATGATCTTGCCTGAGCCAGGCATAGTGTGGAGGGAGCCACAGCACAAATCTCCACCCTCAGTTCTGCTCAACCAGTACAGCTTCTGAACTGCAGCAGCCCCTGCTATTCCAGTCCTGATCCCCTGCATTCCTTCGCTCTCTCAAAGTACCTTAGTTCTGTCCTGTACAGAAATGCCGTCCTACTAAGTGTTAGACCACGTTTTGCTCGGCCAATAACATTCTCTCACAGGATCTCTTCCCAGGACAAGCATTAATTAGCATAAGACCCACTAGGCAGGTATCCCACTTTGCAGCTGAGGACTCAGGTACGGATAGAAAAAGTGGCATTGTGACAGGGTGTACAAACCCTGCACCCGGTAAGCAGGGATGAAAGAGCACTTTTCGACTCCAGCAGCCCAACCTGCGAGGCATGTTAATCTTGGAGGAGCCTTCGAAAGGGAGACGCCCAATTCAGAAGGGTGAAGCCTGGGGACAGACAGATCTCTCACCCTTAGCTCCCAGAGAGGAACGCAGCAGAGAGTCAAGCCACATTAGGTTGTCTATGAATACAGAGCAGTAAGGCAGGTGGCTGAAAGATCCTGGTAGAACAGAGGTCGTGTTACTCATTTCTGTTAATTTAGTTTCCTGTTTGAAATCTTGAGGACTTGGACTAGGATCTTGACTGAAGGGCAGATTCCCAGAGAATACAAACCCCCTGAGGAGAAACTGGGCCAATACAGGAAGTAGTCCAGGGAAGAAGCAAGCAGTCTGAGAAGACCTACCTTAACCACTTGCTACAAGACCCTGGAACCCAGGGTCAGAGGGAGGGATTGGTTTCCCCTATAGCCTCACCAGGGAGGCAAGCATAAAAACGCCAGACACAAGGATCCAGAACAACAATTGGGCCTTGATCTGGACCACCGACCTAGTGTGAGGTCCTAGGACTTTTTGGTGAAAACTATGGTTTACCCTGAAAGGGGTGAAACCAAATATGACATGGCCAGAAGGCAGAGTCAAAAGGCAAAGGGGACCACCAGCCAATTTGAACAGCCAGTCAGCTGGACTACAGAGAAATACTATATCATATGACACATCTAGCCAGCAGGTGGTGCTCCGGCTCAGTCACTTTGACACACATCACTGCAGTCAGAGGACATTTATGGCAGAGCCAGGAACAGAACTCAGTTTCCCCCTTAGAAATAGGACCATCCATCCCTTCTCTCTGTAAAGACCAGGGTACTAACATTTTCTTAACATAACTGAAGGCTGGCTCTATCCAGACAGACAAGGTCAAATTACATTATAACTTAAGCTTCCAGCATGTTTTTTTTAAAAAAACCGAGTGTTTAGAAAGGCTGTAGATCTGAAACATTCTAAAACCATGTGCAGCCAGGCCAGCGAATACAAGCAACAGACTTGAGAACACTCTTCCCTCCCAGACAAAGTTACCTTTGACTGGTGTTCAAGTGGGTGTTGAACAAACAGGAGCTGGGACTTGTTGCATAAAGCCTGGCCTGATGCCATACTTCTTGAGTAAGGGCTATTGAAAGCACCAGCACTTAACACAAATGACCCCAACTGCAGCTTCCCATTCCAAAGCCAACTCTCTGGAAAAAAATAGCGATAACTAAGCTCCAATAAAGCAACCGCTACCAACAACCTGGCCACTTTGCAAACGGCTTCAGATCAAAGAAATTAGCCTCTTCACAGCTATAAGCCAGGCATGTGCAACCCGCGGCCCACATGCGGCCCAACAAAAAATCGTAAACTTACAAACTTTATAAAATTGCGACTACAAATACAATTTTAACATGCTATTGATTTATAAGCGAAGAATTTTTGGATTTAACACGTTCTTTAACAATAAGAGATTCATAAAATCATTCTCAAATAATTTTATTTATTTAAAATTGCCGCCCGTGCGGTTGGTTACTCCGCTACTCTTACCACAAAATAGATATCTATGCGCATCATGAATACGCCACAGTGTGAACGCCGATTCGGCAAATTTTAGCAGTCGATTTGACATATGTTTCTGGCGATTTGTGCAGTAAATATAACCAGTGATAATTGATTACATTTCTTGCTACCTACCTTTGTAAACGACAAACGATTTTAGTTGGATATGTAAGTATATATTTGATTATTAACCCTTGCTTTCTAATTTTAAATGTGTTTTTTTAAAATCCCAGCATGGCTTCCACAGCATCTCAAAAGAAGTCCGAACCAAAAAAGAGAGAGATTACAGAAGAAGGAAGATTGTTCAAAGAAAAATGGACAGATGACTACTTTTTTGTTGAGACAAATCTGCTTAATTTGTAGAGAATTTGTGCCTTTTTTTCCCCTCATCAGCTATATGTGCAGCCCAAAACAACTCGTCTTTTTCCAATGTGGCCCAGGAAATCTAAAAGATTGGACACCCCTGCTATAAGCAGTACTCACATTACTCAGCCTCTTGGAAGTTTTCAAGTGAGCCATGGATATTGCCATCCTGCTTGCATGGAATAGCTGGGGTACGAGGAACTACGCTGTAGTGGCTCCATGCATTCCTCCAACAGGATACCAGAGAGTGATGATGGACAATGGAGCTTCAAAGCTCCCATGTGCAGCATTCCTCAAGGATCTAGCCTGCCTCCCTTCTCTTCACCATTCATATGAGGACATAAGCTCTGATGATAAACAGCTTGGCAAGGTTATCCCCCTGTACAATTTATTTTTGGTCTCTTGTAAGGACACTGGAAGGATGTCACAGTGCCCACAAGAGACCAGCACCTGGTTGAAGAGAAGCTGGCTCAGACATGGACAAGACTGAAATGATGCTGATCAGAAGAGGGAAATTCTCCAAAGAATTACCAGGTTCACCAACCATTTATCAGATTGTGCAAAGCCTTGGTGTCCTGAACAAGTCACTAAGCCTGGATGATTAGATGACCTCAGTGGCAAAAAACCCCACAACCATCTCCAGCTTGCTAGGAAACTTGGCCCCTTCCTCACATATGAGAAACTGGCCAATGATACATTTGTCACCTGCAGACAGGACTATGAAACTCACTGTATCTGAGACTGAATGTGAATGCAATGCAGAGAATCCAGCCTGTGCAGAATGAATATAACCCTCTCCCCAAGTACTTCAACAGAGCAGACTTCCATAAGCACATTACCTTTCTACCACTCCGTCCTGTGGCTCCCAGTCTGCTTTTATTGCCAGTTCCAGCATATGGCCTAAAATGATCTTCAAAATTTTTAACAGATCATAACCTAACAACATCAGTAACATCATCTCTATCCAGGACTCCACAGCAAGACAGCGCCAATCTTCTGGGACAATGTAATTTACAAAACCCAATACAAAGCAAGAGGCAGTGATAAAGCATTCTTAGTTGAGGAAATCTGACAATGGAATGAGCTTCCATTGCAGATTAGATCAATTCAGAATCTATTTCTTGGGAGTACTGTGAGAACTTCCTCTTCATTGAGGCTGTACCACCATTAGGCAGTACATTTAACACACACACACAATCCAAGCAAAGCTTCCAATAACCAGGGAAGGGAGAAGAGCACAAAACCCCAAGAAGTCCAACAGGATATACTACACAGATATAATTTTTCTTCAAAGCACTAAGATATTACAGCAGTAGCCATCATAGAAAATCCTAAGATTGACAAGGATAATTGACTGTTACAGTAAGGACTCTGCAGCTGTTCCAGTCTTTTAATCTGTCCATAAGAGAGATCATAGCCCCTCACCATGGTCCTCTACAACTTTAGTTCTGCAGACCACAAAGACAGACTTCTTAACTCTAGGGATGGTCCACAGACTACAAACTGAGATCCACTGGGCAGAGTTAACAGCCTAGGCCACAGTCATCTCTGGAGCCCATCGACTTCAATGGGAGTTACTCATATCCCGCAGCAGAACCAAGCCCTTGCTGTACCATAACTGAGTTGCCTCAGTAATACATTTGTCCACTTAACTCTAGCTGAGAGTTTATTTGGGAACATGATTTCCTCATTTCACCCAACTTGTGCAATAAAATCAGATCAGCATCAGTTTTACTTCACACTTCTCCTGCACTAGCCAAGTATGATACAGGATCACACAGATGGAAGATGATTAAGATCAAGTCCAGCTATCTAATAGAGAAGGAAGTAGTTTTTTGGAAAGGATGTATACGCTATTGAATTGATATCATCTTATGTTCTTGCTGTAAGAAAACAATTACTTTCACAACATGTAAAGGTGTAAAAATGTATTATGAAAAGATGTTTTAAAAATCTTTTTCTTTGAAACTAACTCTTAACATTATGCCTACCCTCCTTGACAGTGGATGGCCAATGACAGTGCAGCTTTTCTCATACATAGCATCTGTAAAGATAGCTGAAAACAGCCCCAGAGGAAATTGGACCCTTTCAGGGCTATACTCAGTTCCTCTCAGAATGACTGCAGTTGGCTGGAGCCTGTGCAAGGACCATTCTATTTCTGAACACAAGAAAGGACCTATGCTGATCTTGTGCTGAGATCAATGCTGGCCTGAAAGTCAGATAAAGAGCACCCAAAATACAGAACAAGAACCCAACATTTGCTACATCACAGAACCAGCTTTATTCAGGGTTGAGGAGATGCACTGGGCTGCGCTCACTTGTCAGGGGACACAGTCTGCATCTGCGATGGGCCATATCCTTAAAATACAAAAATAGAAAAAGGAGGAGCTTCTGTGAGGCCTTCCACCTGGAATCTGAAATGACAGAGGCAGGAAGTTGGAGAGAGAGCCTTACCCAAAAACCAAACTTCTGCTGCTATCATAACTGCTTCCTATGACATTTGGTCGGGGAGAGAGAGAACCCAGTGAACTCCAAACCCAGCTAAAAAATAGAAGTTGGCTTCTTTATTGAACCTGCTGTCTGATCCAGAAACACATGGTTGAGTGGAATGTTTTGAGGCAGAAAAGAACTGCTGTCCCACTCTATGGACCTGCCATAATTCAAACAGTGCCAGAGGGAGAGTGTATGAATGCAGGCAACGAGAGACAGAAATTCAATTCCTTAACCCCACTCATTCCAGATTCATTTATTTATTCATCATTTGTCAGAAAACTGTGAGAATCCCAGTTTATAGCATTAAGATTAAGACTGATTCCCCAAATGCACATGATAAAAATAACTGGTTTGGGCTGCCATATGTATGCCGCTGAGCTGCCTTCATTCAAAAAACTCCTTACACACAGCCTATACACGGGGAAATGATGAGCAGCTCCACATCTGCAGAGAATTGTTAGATAAAAGCTGAGCTGCCTTCAAGATAGTTGCAGCCCATTACCATGCTGGAGAATTAACCACCAGCAGCTATTCCACATACAGGGGGAGATAGTGGCATAGCAGCATCTACTCCAAACACTAACCCCTCAAGGGAGGTTTTGGTACAGAGCATTCATCAGCTCAGGGTGTGATTCCATCTCCACGAGGTGAGAAATCTACAAATGCATAACTATCCATTATTCAACTAGCATCTATCAGCCTCTTGCAACTGTGAACTGGGCCTGCTCCCTAGTTCTATACTCTGGTTCTACAGGTCTTACCTACAGCAGTTCTCCGGTTTAATGTCACACATAGATACCGACCCACAACAGCAAGAAGAGAACTCCAAAGCCCATGAAAAGTGAAGCCACCAGAGAGATAAGCAGTTCCTTGTAGATGTCCCGGGTGTATTTAGTGGAAGTCACTTCATAGCTGAAAAGCCTAGTTAAAGCCATTACCAGAAAGACAGATCAGAGGATTTAAACTATCACATTCTAACTTTGGCCTGAAGATCAACAAAAAGGGTCTGGCACTGAGGTAGCCTCATACCACAGCAATATTTACTAGGCAATCAAAGATCCCTGCAGAGACTGCTTCCCTGACTTCAAGGGGCTCCAGCAGGGCAGCCTTTCCCACTTCAACCTCAACACCAAGTGCTGTGAAGGAGTATTATCAAAAAGCAGGTTGCTATAGCTTTACATCATGCCTAACTCAAACACATCCCCAAGCTGTGGCTCCTTCTTGCTCTTGGCTCCCTAGCCTGCCCTCCTTACTTCTCTATTAACAGCAAATCCTCCCCGTCAAGCCCAGTCTAGGTACCCCCACTGCTGTCCTTTTCAGGCCATCCAGTTCAACCAGTGTCTCCTCACCCTGGTGTCCAATCTTACCCCCTCCAAAACTGTCAGTATATCCCCTGTGCTTCCAGTTAACCCACCCCAAGCATGATGCGCCCCTTTTGTTCCCTCAGGATCCTCAACACTCCTGGCAGAGCCACTCCTACTTTACTTCAAGGGGCTCTTCGCTCAAGTCCCACCTCTGCTATCAGTGGCACCTAAGTGCACCCCGCTGCCGACTTCTTGCTATTCCTTAGTGGACGGATACACGAAGAACCAGGCAGTGAAGAACATGCCAATGGCCAGCAGCACCACCGTGAGGTGCGGGAACACAGCCGGGTTCACCGGGCTGGTGTATCTGCTCATGGCCTCGAGCTCCTGGGAGGAGAGAAAGAGCAGCGACATGTTAGCAAGCCCCGCTCACGACAGCCCCGGCCGGACACCAGCCGGCTTCCCACACAGGCCAGGGCGGAGCTGAGCTCCCGGGGAAGACGACAACTCTGGCCCCCGGCTCGATGGGGGGGGAGAGGGCCCCGGGCCCCCGGCTCG
>ML675613.1:4007055-4086393 GCA_007922155.1 Mesoclemmys tuberculata
TCGATGGGGGGGGAGAGGGCCCCGGGCCCCCGGCTCGATGGGGGGGGGAGGGCCCCGGGGGGGCCTCTCTGGGGTCCCAGGTGGTTCGGGAGGGGCCGGGTCTGACGGGGAAAGTTTCCGGCCGGGCGGGGCAGGAAACCCCGGGCCGGGCTGAGGGGGGCGGCGCCGGGCCGGGCCCGCGTCTCACCATCGCGCCGCTCTCTCGCAGTCCCCACCCCGGCGGCGGCGGAAGGAAGGACACGTCTCTCCCCCGGCCCGGCCACGCCCGCTGCCCCGGAAGCGGAAGGACCCGTAGCGCGGCGCCCCGGGCGGCAAGCGGGACTCGCGGGGCCGGGCGGGACTTGTAGTCCGCGCGCTCCCCACCCGGGACAGCGCCGGAGGCGAGCGGGACTACACTTCCCGGCGGGCAGTGCGCGGCGGCGCCGCCGGGCCCCTCCCCCTCCCTCAGCGCGCGAAGGCGCGATTCAGTCCGGGCGCGTTTGGGAGCGGGCGGGGAGACGGGTCGGGCTCGGGCGGCGCGCGGGGCCCGTGACGCGGCGCGGCAGGCAGGTACACCCCCCCGGAGCGCGCGCGCCCCTGCCGGGCCGGGCCGGGCCGGGGCTGACCCGTGGGTGGCCGGCGGGAACGGGTGATGCGCGGGGGCGGCGGCCTTTGCAGGCAGCTGCGGCCTTTGCAGGCTGCTGCGGCCTGGCGCTGGATGCTGGGCCTGTGTCCGGGGCCAGGCCCGGCGTGCCCGGGTGTCTTCCCCGGCTCGCGGTGCCTGCTGGGTGCAAGGGGCTTGGGGGCCGCTCGTGGCTTCATTCCCCCGTCTCTCGCCCCCAGGATGGGAATCCACGGCCTGGCCAAACTGATTGCAGACGTGGCGCCCGGCGCCATCCGGGAGAACGACATCAAGAGCTACTTCGGCCGGAAGGTGGCCATCGACGCCTCCATGAGCATCTACCAGTTCCTGATTGCCGTGCGCCAGGGAGCTGACATGCTGCAGAACGAGGAGGGTGAGACCACCAGCCACCTGATGGGCATGTTCTACCGCACCATCCGTATGGTGGAGAACGGCATCAAACCCGTCTACGTCTTCGACGGCAAGCCTCCCCAGCTGAAGTCGGGAGAGCTGGCCAAGCGGACGGAGCGCCGGGCTGAGGCCGAGAAGCAGCTCCAGGAGGCCCAGGAGGCAGGGGAGGAGGAGAACGTGGAGAAGTTCAGCAAGAGGCTGGTCAAGGTGACCCAGCAGCACAACGACGAATGCAAGAAGCTGCTGACCCTGATGGGCATCCCCTACGTGGAGGCGCCCGGTGAGGCTGAAGCCAGCTGCGCCACCTTAGTGAAAGCTGGCAAGGTTTATGCAGCTGCCACTGAGGATATGGACTGCCTGACCTTTGGCAGCCCTGTGCTGATGCGGCACCTTACAGCGAGTGAGGCCAAGAAGCTGCCTATCCAGGAACTCCACCTCAACCGCATCCTGCAGGACCTAGACCTAACATGGGAGCAGTTTGTGGACCTGTGCATCCTTCTGGGCTGTGACTACTGCGAGAGCATTCGTGGCATTGGGCCCAAGCGTGCTGTAGAGCTCATCAAGCAGCATAAGACCATTGAAAAGATTGTGCAGCACATAGATACCAAGAAGTACCCCCTGCCCGAGAACTGGCTGCATAAGGAGGCCCAGCAGCTTTTCCTGCAGCCTGAAGTGGTGGACCCTGAGGCCGTGGAGCTGAAGTGGAGCGAGCCAGATGCGGATGGGCTCCTCCTCTTTATGTGTGGGGAGAAACAGTTCAATGAAGAACGCATCCGCAATGGGATCAAGAGGCTGAGCAAGAGCCGCCAAGGCAGCACTCAGGGTCGGCTGGATGACTTCTTCAAGGTAACAGGCTCCATCACCTCAGCCAAGCGCAAGGAGCCCGAGCCCAAGGGCTCAGCCAAGAAGAAAGCAAAAGGCAGTAGTGCAGCAGCAACAAAGTTCAAAAAGGGGAAATAACCAGACCTTCCAGACCTGTCCTAGTTCTCTTCCACTCCCAGATCCTTCAGGGGTTTAAATGTGGTAGAGGGTCCCATAGTCTTTCTGTACTGCTCTCAGTTACGCCAGGGGAGGATGGTGTGTCTGCTGCTTCTGCTCCTCCATACAATGCTTTCCTGTCAGTGAACCAGATGACAGTCTCCTAGCACAGCAACAGTACAGGCACAATGCTGGGGGGAGAAGGACAAAACAGTGGGGGAATTAGCAGGAGTGGGAGAGATTGACAAACCAAGGGGTGAAAAAGCTGCACTAACAATCCAGTGACAGTGTTCATCAGCTTCAGTCTTACTTTGTTGAAAGGCCCACAGGGACTGAATTGCTGCAGAGATTGTGCATGGGCAACACCTTATGTTACTCTCAAGCAGTCCCCACTGGTTGACTGAAGTAGTGCTGTTGACTAGCTACAATGTGAGCCAAATACTGGAAAAGAAGGATGTCAGCCAAATGTACCAAGAAATCCACTCGAAGTAGGAGAACGTGGAAGGGATGGAGACTGAAGAAGAAATGCATGAAATCCAAATGTGGGGGAGGGAAGTGGAGAGCTACAGAAAGAAATGAATTTCTAGCTTTTATGGTGGTTTGGTATGGTTTTCCTTCATTTATCTGTATGTATTAGATTGGATTTGCTAATTAAGTGATTGATAGACAGCAACCATAGAAATTTAAAAACCTCCTCTTGAAGTTTAACTCTTCCCCCGCCCCTATTTATAAAATTTTGTGATCAGGGAGGGGTAGATTCTTCTCCCACAAAAAGTACTGAAGTTTAATCCTTTGATGTGGATTATTTTGGTTCCACTCCAGGTCCCAGCACTGTGTTAGTTGTTCCCACTATGTAAACAGGAGGAGCTATGAAGGAACTGTAACTCCTCCACTTATCACTAGGTTTTATTTTCTTTTAAATTTTGAAGAATGTAAATAAACCTAAAAATGAAAACCTGTTCAGTTGTTCATTCAGATATGAAATAGCTTCTTCAGTGCAGCCCATTCCAAGGAGAAAGTTGTTCAAATGGAACATAAGTTAGAAAGCTATAGGAATAATGTACGGTGAGAAGAACCTTGAACATTGTCCCAGCCCTTCCCACAAGCTGCATCCAGGCTGTGGGGAATGTGAAGGAGCAAGGATGTAAGGAAAGATGTTTGCTCTTCCTTTATGCCATTCTCTGCTTCTCCAAGCTGTATAGGCTGCCTAATACTATTTGCATTTTCCATTATAAAAATGCTGCACAAACACAAATTTATGCCACTTGAGGTAGGTTCCATATTTTCCATATCATTACAATGGGAAAAGAGAGACCGATGAGCGAAAGTGGTTTTGCAGATTCAATGTGCGACTAGGTATAAGTGGATCTGAATTTTCAATCCTGGGTCGGAGAGTGATTGGTGTGGGCATTACACAAAATCAGTTAAATTCTCTGAGATTCACTTTTCTTCTTCAATAAAATGGCAGGAACAGTGATACTTCATAAGGTTGTGAGGCTAAATTAATTATTTTTATAAAGCACTTTGAGATCATGGAATGGAAGGTAATATAGGTAGGAGAATATCAGGATCGCTGAAGTGACAGCAGAAAATAGATCTCTTGAACATTTTTGCCATCTTGCGTGGTTACTACATTAATTTCTCTCTTCCTCTGCTTCCCAAAGTCGTTGGTCTGGTAGCTGACAATATGTACAGGCATAGCCTGCATTCCTCAATCTCCGCATGTTCCACACAGCACAATTTTAAATGAGCAAAATTCCAACTGAGTAAGTATAAAGTAGCAGTCCATGCTAAAGCCAGCTAAAAAAGCAAGTTTGCATTTTCTAGGACAAACTGGAGGTAGGAGTCATCTCACAAATGCTGTCAAGTTACAACCAAAGTTTTTTCAAAAAGTCATTTTCCTCTGGCAGACAGGCACATTTATTGGGGATTGATTTAACTTTGTCAAAATTAAATGGTGGGATGAGGATCAGAAACCTCTTTCTAATGGAAAAGCAGTCTCCTCGTCTCTGCAGGTTGCTGGATCTTTGATTTGGGGCTGGAATTGACTGTCTTATTGCTCTGTAGTGGAAAAGTAACAACCTAATATCCAATGTGTAATAGGTACATTACTTTAAGCAACTGAAACGAAGGGTACATTTCTCAAGAGCACCTAAGTTCTATTTTCAAAAGTGAATTAGGTACCTAGGAACTTTAGTCTCATTGAAAGTCAATGGGACTTAACCTTTTAAGTCACTGTTGAAAATAGGACATAGGGGCTTTTGAAAAATTGACCCAGAGATTTAAATAGGGAACAATTGTGGTAGAGAAACTGGGCTGATGAAACTCTCACTAATAAGACCTTTATTATCCCAAAGATTCTAGTAACCAAAACAGGGTCATGGTCTATATATCCATTGTTTTGGATATTGTGATTATCCGAATGTATGTGTTCTCTCAGTCAAGATTTTTAGTATTTAAAGTTTAAACCAAATCTGAGTGACAACACTGGCCACATGCAGTGCTTAATTTTTGCCAGGGCTCAGCCCTGGTGCCCTCTAGACTTGACTTCATAGCCCCAGCACCTCTGGGCTTGTCACATCTGTTATGAAAGTTTAAAAAAAAAATTGCTTGATCCCTGGCACCTAATTGCTTCAGCCCTGGGACCTCTTTCATTACAAATTAAGAACTGGTCACACGATGGCACCAGAGCCAAAGAATCAGGCAGTTGCCCTTTGTGAAAACTTGCCTCCATTCAGTTTATCTGTATTTAGAGGTCTCTTGAATCTCACAACAAACATGGAAGAGGTTGAATGTATAAGTGTCCTAGTACAGCAGAAGCAGCTTGGTCTGAGAGAGACTCCTCCCTAATAGAATGGAAAACTGAATAGAGAAGTACAGCCACTCCCTGTCTCCCTCTCATCCTGGAACAATAATGGGAGAACCACATTTCATTCTTTCTCACCATCTCCCTTGATAATCAGAATTCAAATGAGAAATAAAGGAATCTGCCCTGTTACATTCAGTAGGGGATTCTCTCTCCTCTTCTACCCTGCGCTGACTTTGTCCTTCCTCCATACCCTCTCTGGGTTTATAACACACTATTAACAATGAGATTTTAAGCACTGAAATCAGATCATTGATCCTTGCTTGTGTTGTCTGTATGTAATATATGGCACGCTGGTATATGGGACTATTATGTCCTAACATACCTGTAACAGGGCCGCACCTTAGTTTATGGGTGAGGGGAACCATAACTTTGAATGGCCTGAGAATTTTACATTTCAGTTCTGGATAGTAACATTACATTAAGGGAAGGTTTCTGCACTGTATGTAAAAAGAAGCATTAGATGATGCCTAAACGGGTCCATTGCTCCATGGCTGTGGGAGTGATGCATGTAGGGATTTTGTTCTTCATTTGGGAAGAGTAGGGATATGTTATAATCTCTTCACATTTCAGGCCAGAGAGCGATGTGAGAATTTCCATTAAATCTCTGGGGAGGTTTGGGTTCCAGGCTTCTCCCTAGTCTGAAGACTGGGAGGCTGTGTGAATGCCCTGAATCTAGCCTTCCTTTGCTCCATGCCCTGCTCTAATCCAGATTAGTATATGCCTTTCGAATTTCCTTTTCTGTCTGTGCTTGGTGACCCATTCCTGCCCATGTGTCTGCAGAAAAGATTCCTAAGCAGCTAGTGTCTTCTTCCCATGCCTTCCAGTTGAGAAACACTTCGGTATAAAATTCCTGCACCTGATCTCATTCCTACTGACTCCATGAGGCGCAAACTGCTGTAGTGGGCGCAGGGGAGGAGCTCAAGTATGGGGTAACAATGTATTCGTTAAGGAAAGAGTACTATTGGTCCTTCATCTTAGTCGGGGCTGTGGGCTCTAGACAAATACAATTCAATTGTGAAGCATTAAGGTAATTTAAATTCCAAGTTGCATAACGGAATTCAGTTTTTAAGGCAATTATTAGCCAAAGGGCAGTTTGTGAACACCAAAATGCTCACTTGTTGGTACCACACATGAGCCTGTTGTTCCTGAGATGAGAAGGGCTATCTCTATATTTTGCACCTTACCTGGGCATAATTGGATAGACAGGCACTTCCTGTCCCCTAGACCTGCTGTCTGAGCTCCGGGTTAGGTGGCATGAACACTCTAGCAATGCAGTTAGGCTTTAAGTAGGGAAAAGAGTATTGAATGTTTCTTTGAAATGTCATCTTATTCTCTCATCCTTTAAGTGGGGCCACTTCAGACAGATCATCTCTACGGCTGACAATACTGTTCTGGCCCATCAGCCCATAAGTAGCTGAGCTGGGTTTACTCTGCAGACTGACCATGGGGTTCCCAGTAGCTTAGAGGAGTTGGTGTGGAGTCTTTTTACTGAAGAATTCTTCGGAATCTGTACTCCAACAGTCTGCTACTCTGTTGTGAATCACTGGGGTAGCTGCAAGTAATCTACATCATGTTACATCCCAAAAGCTTGGAATTTAGAGCTAGCAGATTGTGGCTTGTCAGTGATTTATTTCTTCAGGATGCCAGAGCACGAAAAGCTAACTCAAAATATTTGGTGTTTGTCTTAAAGCCTGTGTTCCTGGAATCCTGTGATCAGGTGAGACTTTCAGCTTTTATTTTAAAAAGTTAAGTTCTAGCTCTTCTAGTTGGGGAGGAAAGCTGGAAAATGTAACCAAATGGAAGGACTCAGAAACTAGAAGGCTGGTTATTTGAAAATATCTCTTGAGTTTTAAGCCGTTCTCGTGATTTTGGGGGGTTGACAATACTACATGTTAGTTTGTCCCCTGACCCTCTACAGCAGTGGTTCTCAACCTTTCTAATGCCGTGACCCCGCAATACAGTTCCTCATATTGCGGTGACCCCAAACCAAAAAATAATTTTGGGGGCTACTTCAAAACTGTAATTTTGCTACAGTTATGATTCGGAATGTAAATACCTGATATGCATTATGTATTCTCATTGCTACAAATCAAACATAATTTAAACATAGTGATTAATCACAAAAACAATATTTAATTATATGTTGAGAAATATTTATTACTAATTCCAATAAATAACATTTCACCATGGCATAGCATAGGTTTAAATATAACAACAATTCCAAATAAATAACATTTCACCATGGCATAGCATGGTATGTGTATGGTGTGTGTACTGTTTTTACATTATTAACCTTTTTTACACCAGCAGGCTGTCTCGCAGGCTCTCTTGGCTCTCCGCCTCTTGGCTCTCCGCCTCCTAGGCTTCTGTCCTCCGGCGCTTGCTGCATCCGCCCACTGATGATGTCAGCAAGCGCTGGACACACGTAATGCGCTGCTATGGACTGTGGAGCGCTCCCCCGCTTCCCCCGCCCCTTAGGCCCCGGACAGATGATGCAATCACGTCTGCGCACGCGCGCAGGCATTCAGTTTGGAACTCGCATCCATAACGGTGTGCGTTCCAGCTGAATAGCGCTGCTACAGATGGTAGCGCGACTTCTCAGCGGCTAAAGCCATCGGAAATATGTATTTTCCGATGGCTTTAGGCGACCCCTGTGTTTTGGTCGTTCGACCCCCGCCGGGGTCGCGACCCACAGGTTGAGAACCGCTGCTCTACAGCTTCCTGATTTTAGATCTTTTCAGTAGCCAGAGCTGCTCTGCACACTTACCTCCAAAGGATGAATCTTTGTTAAGGTGAAGAAAGGATATATGTATAAGAGTCTTGTGGAAGCAGTTGTGTTTGGCCTGGTACAGGGAGTGATGGTGTGTCCACTGCTGGGCTGAAAACCCCTGCAAGAAAGGAGGAGACCAAAGAATTCAAAATCCAATGCTGCTAAAAATGAATCTCCTCATCCACCATTTCATCCTTTCCAGAGAACTGTGCAATGTTTCCCTCCCCATCATGTTTAGGATGCAGACTCTCAGTAAAATGATTTCTGAACCCAAGGAGACCCCCACACTGATCCATCCTGCAACAGCTCCCAGAAACATTCCCAAGGTGGGGTGCTCTGACCATAAGATAGCAAAACACAAACTTGCCAAACAACTGGTTCCATTTGGACTAGCTGAATACTGATCCGTGCCCCACATAATGCCCTGGGTACTCAGCTGGAGACTGGAAGACAAAAGGGATCAGAGCCCCATTTATGGCTCCATATTTAAGGCTGAGATTAATTTTACATATACAGCAGGCATTCAGCTTCCTGGTTATGTCTGAAAAGCAAAGCATATCTTCCCCAAAATGAGCGTACTTATTCTCTGAGTACAGAGTGAATATTCTGAGAATTTACAAATCAGTTAATTAGTTCAGAAGTGAATTTTAAAATGGGTACTATAAGAAATGTCATACCTATGTCGGACATTTTATGTCCCTAATAACAGAATAGTGAGATTCCTCAAACTTCCCATATAGTGTAAAGTTACTGAGATTTTGTACATAGGCTACTCACACCAAGGAAATATTCAGATAAAAACTATGTTTAAACACTGAGTGTACATATCAGTAATTCCAGGGTAATATATATTACTGGGATGTAGTAATTATCTCAAAAACAAGTATTATAAACCCTGGAAATTCAGTTAAGGTGAAACTTAAAAGAAATCCAAACATTCTAAGATACAGAACTGCAATATTAGGGGCACTCAAACAACCTTAATTCTGCCCTGTAGTGATATGATGAGCAGGGCGGGAGGCTTTTTAAATGTCTTTATCAGTTTAATCTAATATGTGACCACAAACACTGAGAGGCCTTCCTGATGTCATAGCTGAGATAATACAAAGGAAAAACTTGGAATAGAAATATAACTCGGCCTGAGTGTGTGTCTGCCCATATTTTGAGGGTAGTGCACCAGGGAATCTGTCAGCAGCACTGTTGAAATAAGGAAAGGCATTAAGGACTAGAGTTGGGTGAAATTTTTTTACTAAAACGTATTTTTGCTGAAAAATGCAGATTGAAGGTGACAAACATTTTGCAAATTGGCGTCGATTTTGGTGAACTGTCTCAAAGAAAAATAAATTTCAGAACTGTTGAAATGGTTTGTATTGACATTTCTAAAACTCAACGTTTTGATTTTGGGGGCTAGATTCACAATGGGACTTAAATGCAAAATGGAGGTGAGTTTTTTTGTCCCCTCCCACTACCTAGTAGCCCAGTAGTTAGGTCACTTGTGAAAGAGCCAGGTTTAAATCCCTGCTTCAGAGCTTTTGGCTATTCTGGGATGAATTGCTCAAGCTCTCCTGTTGAAGCTGTTCCACTTCATATAAATAATTATATTGTCATTGGGCCTGAAAAAGTGTGAGAGTGACTTTGAGTCATCTGCCGAGTGCCCTAACTTCTGGCCTATTAGGCATAAGGAGTGTGGATGGCTCCTGGGTTTTGCATCTTAGTCCTTTCAGAATCTAGCCTTTCAATTTCAAATGTTCTTTGCTTTTGTTAAGAAAAAGGTTGAAAAGATCTGGGGAGGAAAGAAGGCTTTCTCCCTCTTTGATTCACCAATAATTTCAGTTTTGATTTGACTTGAATTTTTTTTTCCTTCCAATTTTTTTGTAATTGCCAGCAATCCGAAAGAAGCACTTATTCACACAGCTCTACTAAGGATGTCACAACCAGCTAGCAGCAGAATGTGCAGGAAAATCATGAAAAAGAGGAAATAATTTGGCTTGAGGAGCCTCATCCTCTCAACAGTGTTGCTCAGCTCGTGGAAGTCCTCCATTAGCATTTTCTGTGGGGGTAGTCCCAATTTTACAGCAGTCTCTGCTCAGGAGGTGCAATGGAGCAGCTTCAAGAGCTAGGGAGCAGTCCTAGGAGCCAGGGGACTTACTCTTCTCTCTCTCTTCTCTAAGGTTACCAGGGCAATGGAGGAAAGGCTAATGGAGCTGTACCTAATGGGGATGGGGAAGTGTCACCAATATTGCTTGCCAGTGAGTGAATGGAAATTGGGGTTTGCATTTTCCCAAACCCCCCAGTTCTACTTAAGACACATATTTGCTGGGTTGATTTAGTGCCAACTCTCTGATTAGCTGTGGGTTCATGTACTTTGTTTCCAGCCCTTTATCAATATGAAATGCTACAAAGGTATCCTGGAAAGAGAGGGAGAGAGGGAAAGAACACACAAGGAACTGGGTTAAGAAAACCATACACAAGAAAAGAATGCAGGCAAGAGGCTACATAACATAGTTACTTACCAGTAACTGTTGTTCTTCAAGATGTGTTGCTCATATCCATTCCACTTAGGTGCGTGTGCGCCCTCATGCACGGCTCTCGGAGAACTTTTTCCCTAGCAGGCCCTGTAGGGGCCGGCCTCGGCACCCCCTGGAGTGCCGCCCTCATGCGGCGGTACATAGGGCGCCGCTGGCCCCTCCCCTCCTCAGTCCCTTCTTTCTGCCGACTCCAACAGCGGGGATGGAGGGTGGGTGTGGAATGGATATGAGCAACACATCTCGAAGAACAACAGTTACTGGTAAGTAACTATGTTTTCTCCTTCGAGTGATTGCTCATATGCATGCCACTTAGGTGATTAACGAGCCATACCTGGAGGTGGGTAGGAGTCAACGGTGAGCTGCCCTCAGCACGGCCCTGCCAACTTGCGCGTCCTCCCTCGACTGTTGGACGACAGCGTAGTGCGTGGCAAAGGTGTGCACCAAAGACCAGGTGGCAGCCCTGCAGATGTCATCCAGGGGGACCCTTTCCAGGAAGGCCGCCGACGCAGCCTGGGCCCTCGTCGAGTGCGCCGTCACCACTCCGGGAAGCTGGATGCCTGCACGCTCGTAGCAGAGCCAGGTGCAGGCGGTGATCCACTTGGCGACGCACTGGGTGGACACCGGGGATCCCCTCATCCTGTCCGCCACCACGACGAAGAGCTGCGTGTTCTTTCGGAAAGGCCTCGTCCTCTCAAGGTAGAACACCAGCGCCCTCCTTACGTTGAGGGTGTGTAGTCTCCTCTCGTCCTCGGACCGGTGCAGTTTAGGAAAAAACACGGGGAGGAAAATATCTTGGTTACAATGAAACCGGGAGACTACCTTAGGCAGGAATGCTGGGTGAGGCCTCAGCTGTACCTTATCCCAGAAGAACACGGTATAAGGGGGCTCCAAGGTTAAGGCTCTTAGCTCAGAGACCCTCCTAGCCGAGGTAATGGCCACGAGGAAGACCACCTTCCAGGACAGGATCAGCAGGGGACAGGTGGCCAAGTGCTCAAAGGGGGGCCCCGTCAGTCTATCGAGGACCAGGCTGAGATCCCACGGAGGCATCGGGTCACGGACCTGCGGGTAGAGCCTCTCAACCCCCCCTTGAGGAACCTTGGTCTGCAGCCAGTCCCCTTCCAGACCGCGCCGAGGAACTATTTGTACGCGCTTGTGCTCCACACCCTTCATTTCCTCGCGCTCGTGTCCCGCCCGGACACGAAGTGGCGGGACCTGTTACCACCCTCAGAGGGCGAGGACCCCCGGTGGGCCAGTCTGTATTCCACCTTGACCCTACGGCCTGCTGGGGACATCAGTTGGCGGCTCCTTCATGGAGCCGTGAGCACAGGCGTGTACCTGGCGCAGTTCACCTCCCACCCTGACACCTGCCCCTTCTGCGGCGTGAGGGAGACCCTGGTGCACATATACCTGGAGCACGCCAGGCTGCAGCCCCTCTTCTGGCTCCTCCAGAACCTCTTGTTGAGGTTCTGGCTGCACTTTTCCCCTCACTTGTTCATTTACTCACACCCCATCCATGGCCCCCACGAAGTCACGGGACCTCCTCCTAGCCCTGGCCAAACTAGCCATCTACAAGACCAGGGAGAGGAGGTTGGCCCGGGGGGGGGGGAGCGGGGAGCTCTCTGCGACTGTGGGGGGGGGTCTATTTCTGTTCCCTCGTCAATTCATGTCTCCGGGCAGAGTTCCTCTGGGCGGCATCTGCTGGCTCCCTGGACACCTTCGAGGAGCAGTGGGCGCTGTCCGGGGTTCTCTGCTCGGTGTCCCCTTCTGGTTTCCTGTGTTTGACCCTGTGACACCCCCCCAATGCCCTTTCCTGTTTTTCATTTGTTGTCCCCTGTATTCAGTTGGACCTGGGTCCAGTGGCTCTGCCCCTAGGCTGGGGGGGGTAGGGAGCCTTTAGCTTGTGCCCACCCACCTATCCCCAGATTCAAATAGGAGTAAGGATGGGGTGGTACATTGGGGTTGGCAGTTGGAGGGAGGAGGAAGTACTGGACGTAAGTGTGTGGGGGGGAAACAGCAGCAGGCGTAGGGGCCAGGAAGCAGGGTGAGAGGGCCAGAGTCAGGTGGGGGAGAGTGAGAGACCTGCCCATGCCAGTTCTGGTGTCAGCCCAGGAGCCAGGTGCATGCTGGGGGATTTGTTGTTGCCAGAGTGACCAGGGAGGCTGCAGCGAGGAATCCTGGGAAAGGGGGCAGGGCTATAAATACCTTCCTGGGTCTCCTCCAGGGACAGCCACTGACTGGCACTAACCCCCCACCAGCTCACTGCAGGACCAACCTCTCACTGGGGAAACTGAGGCAGCAGCAGTATAAGCTCAGCAACAAGGTAAGCACCTTTCACCAGCGCCGGCTGCCCAGGTTTGGGTGTTCTCTGGGCCAGGGGGTCCTGGCTGAATTCCCCAGGAGCCCTGCCTGACTCGTTGGTGCCTGACTATGGGGTGTTACTGATTCTCCTGACAATCTGGCAGGGGGTCGGTGTTGTTGGTCAGGGCCCCAAATCTTTCTTTTCTGAAATGTCTCAGAGGTGGGCGTGGAGCTGCTCACAGTCTTTGTTCCAGCCTGCTCCAACTAGGTTTCCAGGTCGGCAGGGCAGGAGACACGAAATATTTCTCCAGATTGGTTCCGGTGAGTCCCATTTTACTGGGCCCTCTCCATTCAGAAATAGATTTTCGGTAGAACCTTCTAGACTGAGTGGTGCTCCCCACACGTCTGCAAGGTGATTTTTCCTTCCAGGTTGGGTTACACTTGGGTATTACTGTATCCTGTTGATTGTTGCCCTTCCACTATGTTTCAGATCTGCCTGTTTTATCAAAGTATTCCTGGACTTCCAGGCTAAGTCTAGTTTTTGGGGAGATTTTGTGTGTGTGAGTGTGTGCTTCAGCTCTGTTTTTGCTGTTCAGCATCTTGTTTATGCACTCAGACATTTGTGGAGGATTTTAAGTTAACTGGTTGACTTATCTACATAATCGGAAACACGGTGACGTCATTGGCTTATAGACATTCATGTAATATGTCCTTACAATGCAGATGAAATTTCCATCCCATATCTGTTAGTAGAAGATAGAATTGGTCTTATGTTATTAACATCCCTGGCACATCTCTCTGTGACTGACTTGAGTGCTTCTCAGCAAATACTAGCTTTAACTCCGCTCCTATTTCTAACTAATCTACCCAAAGGCTTATCTGCTCTCTGTGCCAATTGAAGTGTGTGTGTGTGTGTGTGTGTGTGGTTTTGGTGTAAGAGGAAATCCTTTCCCCCTAATAACTGTAAACCCATCCTTTCTACCCCACCTTGTCATTCTTATAGCTCATCTTGTCTAAGTGGCTCTATGGGAAAACCAGCATCTAAAAATAAAGCTCTTCTAGAGGATGTGCAGGGTGTTCTCTGGTATTTCTCCATTGCCAGGAGATCATTGATTAGTAGGATCAAAGCACTCTCTGTATTACTATTAAGTCTTGAATCAGATGGACAATGAGAAACACTCAATTCAATATATTAAGTGAAGGCAGCACAGACTGACCAGGCTATCTACCATCTAGAACTGTTCCTTTTAATTTCTGAAGTCCCAATCTGCATAAGTGCTGGCTGGTGAGTCTTGCCCACATGCTCGGGGTTTAGCTGATCGCCATATTTGGGGTCGGGAAGGAATTTTCCTCCGGGGCGGATTGGCAGAGGCCCCGGAGGTTTTTCGCCTTCCTCTGCAGCGTGGGGCATGGGTCGCTTGCTGATGGATTCCCTGCAGCTTGAGGTCTTCAAATCTCACTTTTGAGGATTTCAATAACTCAGTCATGGGTTCGGGGTTGTTATAAATGTGTATGGGTAGGGTTTTGTGGCCTGCCTTGTGCAGGAGGTCAGACTAGGTGATCATATTGGTCCCTTCTGACCTATGAGTCTATAAGTGACTGTTTCTTCTTTGCTGGGAATTACACTGTAATTTCTCATCAAATTGCTCTGTGTTGGTTTTAGGCTTCATTTGTAATTATAGTTAGTTTTCTTTTGGCTTCTGTACAATCATAATTGTATTTATTTATTATATATAGGCCACTGAAGGAACATGTTTTTCCATCTTTTTCTCTTATCTAATTCAGTTTCTGTTTAACGCCTTTTGACCTCAGACACTTCAAATGAGAGAATTCATGCACCTGTGTTGAATGGCTTTAGTATAAGTGGTACAGTCAGGGAATCTCATTCTGAAGGAGGAATGTTACCCATAAATACTGACTAAACATCTGCTTAAAAAAAACCAAAATGACTTTTTGTTTTTTGTAATCTAACACTTTATAAGGCACTGTTACTATTTTTTTTTTTCAAAATTACCCTGTCACTGGAGAAACTTACCTTATACCAACAAAATTTTGCAACTTAGCTACTTCTTACACGGTCCGTGATCACTCAGTGCTTGCAAGAGATCAGCTTTATTCTGTGTCTGGCTCCACCAGGTGGCTGTGCTTTAATGAGAGCTTCACAGCAACCCACCTTGGATCTCTGTCTGGGAAGCTCAGTCCTTAAAGGCACAGTCTCCCATACCATAACCCCTTGCTGCACCCATGCCCCTCCCAACGGGAGAAGAGCCACAGGGAGGCCCCAAACAAAAAAAATTCAGCCCTGGCTGTGAGTTTGGGATGCAGACTCCAATGCACCTTTTAGCAGTCATATTACGGAGGCTGCAGAGCTAAGAGCCACAGGATCTTGGATTACTTTTACTAGACCTGAATTCCCAGGATGAAGAGCGAATTGTGAGAAGGCAACATTCACTCCACCTCAGCTCCTCTGGAGGGCAGCTACGCAGATTGGTCTAGCTCTATAACACTATATTACCCACCTCCAGCCCTGGGCACCCACACACTGTGCAAGTTCTTCTCCTTCCATTGAAGCAGGGTACAGATGACAATCTTGTGGAGGGTGTTTGAGCTCATATTTCCTCAAGCTGCCTGCCCAAGTGTTAGTAGAGAGAGGGCTGTCATCCAAGTGTCCTCAGATTACAGGCTCCAAGACGAAAGCAATACCACCCTCTCCAAACCACCCATTCAGTTCCATCACATTCCTGATGTTTATCCATTGAAAATGGTCCATAAGCCCATGGCTCAGCCAATGAATCCCACGCAGCAGATGTGCCCGACATGAGGGAGCTCAGGAGCTACTGACCATGATTTAGGGAGAGTGGAGCAGGGAAAGAAACCAGCGAAAAGACAGTTTTTACCTGCAGATGCTATTTTCCTGCATTGTTTCAGATTCATCACTTCCCAGGCTTCTGCCCACATCATAAAACAAGCAGACAGGAACACCAGTGAAACTGCAGGTGTTTTTTAATGCCTCTAGGCACAGACCTTTCTCCAGCCACTCCATAGCAGCTGCTGCCATAGCACTGAAGTGAAATTCAGTGTATTGTCAGCAGTTACAAGTGACCACACAGCTCTTTCTAAGCAAGCACACTTATCCTAAAGGTAAAAGCATTACAGAGAAAAAATTAAAAAAATAAAACCCAGTAAGTTCCTATACACATGCTCAGAGCTTACCAGAGGTCACCCATCAGCCTTATGAGGCCCTGGTAAGTCAAAGTCTTACCAATCCTGCCACAAGGTTTGAGGTCCCTCTTGGACAAGTCCTCTCTTTTTGTTGGATCAGAAAAAAGGCCCTGACAGTTTAATTGCAGCATTTTTAACCCACAAGCCCTTCCTTCATTTTCCTAGTCTCTAGAAACCCAGCTTGAAGCAGTATATGCAAACTTCCCCAGGGGGTGCTGTCTCTCTGGAGGTGTTTATAATGTGAGTGATTGTAACCCTGATCAATTCCCAGTGTTTTAGTTCCTGAAGGAACTGTGGTAACCCTCTCCTATGAAGCAGAACACAATCATTACTACAGTCACTGATTCCTGGCTCACAGTAATACATAAACTTAATATAATATGTCCCCTTAAAGATACTGCATATAGCTGTCACACCAGCCTTGGCTTTTAGGCAAACTGGCTTGCTGGGGATATCACAAAGTAAAGCAGGGGGTTGTGCAAACTTAAAATCTCCTATCAGAAGGGAGTGAGATGTGCATCTCCATGTAAGGCTGGGAAATAGAATCCTTAAGTGGGTGCCCTCAAGGACCACAGAAGGTATGTCTATACAGCAATTACACACCTGCACTGAACCAGGATACAGGAGCCCTAGGTTTCTCTTCCTGGTTTCACCATTGACCTGCTGGGTGATCTTGAACATCTCTTCTTTGTGCCTCACTTTCCCCATCTGTAAAAACAGAGTTGATGTGACCTCCTTTGTAGAGTGTTTGGAGATTACAGAGTAGTGCTATATAAGAACTAGGTATAATATTGTTATGCATTTTCATCCTTTTTGTGTTTCATCATCATCATCTTCTTGTGTTTAGTCATTCGCTTTGGTCCTGGGCCTTTAGGAACAGCTGTTTGTCAGCACTCACTGATAGTAGTCAGTGTTTGTTTTTTGAGATCACAATTTTGATGAATCATGTGATGGGACTCTTGTAAAAAATGAATTTTCTTGTTAAAATATTACCGGTTTTGAAACAAACAACAAAAATGGATAAAATAACACCATGGAGATTTTCAAAAAGAGAGAAATCAGTTGTATTTTGAAAAAGTACAGAGTGGAAACACCTTCAAAACTTTAAAACTTCCCAGAAAATTTCTCTTTTTTTATCATGTTTCTTGACTACAGTATCTTTGAACAGCAAGATCTTGGCAAGGCCCAGTCATGAGTGGATAGATGGAGGAGGCAGTCCAAAAGGGTCCGTTCCTCAATTCGAAATTTCTTAGGGGTCTGCCGTTGAAAACCACTGTTTTAGAGTATTTATACATGTTCTGATCACTCCCACTTAATGGTCAGTAAGTTTCAGAAAGTCTTCTCTCACATTAGCAAAAACATGCTTTGAACTGTGCATACATTGCTGCTTTCTTGAACAAAGTTCTGACCCTTTAAATATTCATCAGTGTTTCTCAAATATCCAGTAAAGCTTGTCAGCCTTCCAAATTCCTCTCCTCTATGCTATCACTGGGTGGTCATTTCATGTCATTCATATAAAGCTACATTAATTATGTTAAAGGTGATCTACACAGTTGGTAGGAAAATGAGTACTAAATGCTCCTTTAAACTACATTGTCTGGGTCATCAATTGAGGAATACATTTTAATTTACCTTTTGAACCATCTCCAGTACATATAGATGAAACCATAGGGTAGTTTAGTGCAAGTGGAAATTTCAGCCTCTGAAAGTTAAGAGGCTCTTCTGGATTCACTAGAAAGGTCCCAGAACGCATCATTCTAGGATAGACGAGGTGGGTGAAGTAATATCTTTTATTAGACCAACTTCTGTTGGTGAAAGAGAGAAACTTTCGAGCTGAGCTCTGGATCACCTTGAAAATTTGTCTATTTCACCAACAGAAGTTGGCCCAGTAAAAGATATTACCTCACCCACCTTATGTTTTATATCCTGGGACCAACCCAGCAACAATAACACTGCAATAATTCTGGGATGTCTGTGATACCAGAAATCTCCAGGACACTTGTGGACTGTGTGGCACTGCAGGATAACACGTCCCAGGGCATGTTTAAAGAACATGAACGAGTCAGTGGATTTTCACATAGGGGAAAAATATTTTGTTAAAAATGTAAGTTTTAGGTGAGATCTTTTAAAAATGTGGCTCTGTCTGAACAGTGGTACTTAAAGTCTCAACATTACCTGCTTTTGTGGTATCTGAACAGCCCAGAATGAAGAAAGCTGCTATATAAAGGTAAGATGATTAGAATTTATTTCTGCTCTAAGATTCTTCTATAGCTGGGTGACCTGGATCAGTCAGCGCATGCAGCATTTCTGGCCTTTCTTCAGTCTCCCTTTTGTTTTGTACATTAAGGCTTCCCCACCATTTTTTTTACCTGTTTGCTATTTTAGTACATGCTACCTTTCCTGGTGAGCTGGATGACTGGCACTGCACTGTGGATGTTTCTTTTTCAGTGAGACGGAGGGAGAAAATGAGAGTTCTGAGAGAAGTTCTGGACAGTGTCAAGCCTGGAAGATGTTCATGGATGAAATATAAGTCTGTTTTGAAATGATAAAAGATGGAAAGAGAGCCTTCCTTGGGTTAACTGCCCATAGCTCAACAAATGAGAGAACAACTTGCATAGATGTGCAAGGATTTTTCCAGAACCTGAGAAACCTGCCTAGGGAGTAGATGACCAGGGTGGAGCTGCCACTGCTGCTGCAGCATGGACAAATAGTTGTTCTTCTGAAAATTCCTTTCACTTGATCGATTCTATTCTAATTTTATAGGTTCTTATACTGCCCCCATCTCCAGATTATCTCAGCACCTTCCAGGCATGCATTCAGCAATGTGACTAACTTCTGGCAGGCATGGCCCATTTTCCCTCTCATTCTCGCCCCATGGCGAGAATGGGACGTGAAGGATAGCGCTTTGTTTTGGTAGGATTTTGTTTGTGTAAAATATACATGCTTTGTGTTTATAATAGTGAGGGCAAGGTTGAAGAAGTATGCCTTGAACTTGGAGCAGAAGGTGACAAAGTTTGTGATGGGCCTTAGCTCCTATGGGAGCTCATTCCACAATTGCAGACAAGCCCCCCAAAAGCCATGTCTCCTGCACATATATGATTTACTCTTAAAGTGGAAGGGATTGCGGAGGGCAGGTTTACTCACTAACCCCTCAATCACAGATAATGATGGGGGGGGAAAAGGGACAGAAGAGGGGATGACAACAACCATAGAAGCCCAGAGGAGTTGATTTAATTTATATTCTTTATTCAACACTTTGAATTTATGACTTAATGGCAATTTAATTATTTCCATGAAACAAAAATGAATTCCCATTTCAGCTGTTGTTGAGGAAAGGGTAACATTGCCCATTTCATATGCCCTCCACTCTTTTGGATGGTAGCCAGAGGGGGGGGGGGAAACAGTTCCTAACTTTCCGTAAGTATTGTTCTTCGAGATGGATTGCTCATGTCCATTCCAAGTAGGTGTGCGTGCGCCGGGTGCACAGTTGCCGGAAGGCTTTTCCCCTAATGGTATCTGTAGGTTCGGCTCCAGCACCCCCTGGAGTCGCATCTTCATGGCACCATATATAGGGCCCTGCCAACCCTCTCCCTCTTCAGTTCCTTCTTGCTAGCTGACCCCGACAGAGGGAAAGGTGAGAGGGTCTTGGAATGGACATGAGCAACACATCTCGAAGAACAACAGTTACGGAAGGTTATTAACCATTTTTTCTGCTTCGAGTGCTTGCTCATGTCCATTCCAAGTAGGTGACTCGCAAGCAGATCTAGAGGAGGAGGAGCTTGAGCTTAAATGACCTGCCCATTGCAATACCACTCACCCAAAAGCAGCATTGTCTCTGGCTTGCTGGGTAATGGCATAGTGCGCCGCGAAGGTATGAACAGTCATGGCTTTACAGATGTCCTGGACCAGATTTGAGCAAGGAACTATACCAAGGACACATGCGCCCTTGTAGAGTGAGCTGTCAGAGTTGGGACCAGTATTTTTGCCAATTCATAACATTTCCTGATGCACAACATGATCCAGGAGGAGACCCTTTGTGACTAAACTGGAAGGCCTTTCATTCTGTCTTCTACTGCTATAAGAGCTGTGTTGTTTTCCTAAAGGGTTTAGTCCTTTTGATGTAAAAAGCCATTGCCCATCTAACATCCCGTGTGTGCAGCCTCTGCTCTCAGTTGTTGGAGTATGACTTTGGGTAGAACTGGAAGGAATATGTCCTGATTTGAGTGGAATTGTGACACCATCTTTGGAAGGAAAGCTGGGTGAGGGCACAGCTGAACCTTATCTTTGAAGAAAACTGTGTAAGGAGGCTCAGACGGGAAGGACCTGAGTTCTGAAACTCTTCTGGCCGAAGTTATGGCCACCAGAAAGGATACCTTCCATGACAGATAAAGGAGGGGGCATGTCGCTAGCAGTTTGAATGGAGGTCCCATCAGTCTTGGTAGTACAAGGTTAAAATCCTACAGGAGAATCAGCTGACATGTTTGAGGGGATAGCCTGTCTAGACCCTTAAGGAAACCCAGCACCATGGGGTTGACAAAGACTGAGTGGCCTGCCACCCAAGGATGGAACGCCAACAGTGCGGCCAGGTAGACCTTGAATGAGGACACCAACAGCATCAGGTGCTTCTTCAACACCGGTGGTCTGGTGTCCAGAGCACTTTTGTGCTTGGGAGGGGACGATGGTGCCATGCCCTCTATAAAGTCACTGGCCACTTTGAAGGTTTCTGGCATCAAGGGAAGCTGCAGGTCCTCCTTGTGAATCTCGCTGGCTAGGGAAGCCAGAGGCACCGGACTTTCCCAGGCTGGAGTCAATGGTACTGCAGCCATGGATGTGGCGCTTGAGTGGCCCAATGCAGGTCGCACTCTGCTCAAGGCTTTCTGACCTGCTGTTGGTGAGCGCCCTGCATCTGTTTTCCTCTGCTTCTTGTGCAGGACAGGGGAACGGAAATGACTAGAGAGAGAGACTTGCAAAGCAGGAGAAAATAAGTGTTCCAGCAACCGTCACAGGTGGTAAGAAGGAACTGAAGAGGCAGGGCTCACGTGACACCAGAGCCATCCCTATAGATACCACCAGGGGAAAAACTGACAAGTGTGCACATGGCACGCACACTTGGAATCGACATGAGCAAGCACTCGCAGAAGTAGTTACATTTCTTTCCCAGTCCTCCAGGGATATTATGGCCATGTCTACACGAGGAGCACTTTGCTGGCATAGTGACATACGCTACCAGTGGCATATTCTACTGGCAAAGCTTGCCAAGTGTGGACACAGCTATACCAGCAAAACTGTACTTTGTAATGGTAGAACATATTCCAGCCACACCACACAAGCGAAACCAGCTATCTAAGGGATAGCACAGTTATGCTAGCATAGCTCTGTCTGCGCTAGGGGCTTTAGCTGGCACAGTTATGCTGGTCAGAGATCACACCTCTTTATGCCCAACATAGTTGTGCCTGTCTGTGGTGTAGACATGGCCTAAATCATCTGTTCCCTTAATTTAGCAAAGTGGTCACGATCTTGGCTGACTGCAGTAGGCACCACAGGGGCAAGGGGAGGGCAGGGAAGATGGGGAGTGTATTTGTGTCACACTTGTCCATGTGCGAGCCCCAGAGAGGGGAGGCTCAAACACAAAGAAGTGATGGGTGGGGAAGGTGTGAATGATCAAACTGCAGCTTTTAGAAATGTCATGAAGTGCTACTTCTACTTTGGCAGTTGGGCGGTTTGGCCTCGGAGGTAGTGTCAGCAAACACTATAAGGCTCATTAATATTCTGGCCATGTTACAACGAAGAGCATACCCTTCCAGAGCATGTCTTGGAGGCACATTACCTAGTAGGTTACACCTACACGGCAATCACATACCCTTAGGGGGATCTTGGAGCATGGGCTCCTGCCTGAACCCTTACAGCTACACTGCTATCTTTATCTCCACAGCCCAAGCCCCTGACACCCAAGTCATCTGACTCAGTGCCGTGGGTTTTTATTGTAGTGTAGCCATACTTACCCACAGAGAACCAGTGGTGCACCATACGGGCCTGTGTGCATGTGTGCAATGCGTGTACCCCTCTGCTGGCTGGAATGCTGGCCATATTCAAGTGGTGTCCTGAACCCTTATGCTTCAACAGCAGCAGATTTGCCTGTTGCTCACATGGGAGTATCCTGTGCTTTAGATGCAGAAAATCCTGAGTTCTCTCCCTATTTACAAAGTTCTCAGTAGCCCAGGGGTGCAGTATAATGAGCATACACTCCCAAGGAGCCAAGGATTGGTTATACAGTCTTTTTCTTCCTAATCTAAACTGCTGGAGGCATAGTAGCAGCTAATCTAGGGGACTAGAGTTTCTACTTGTACTACTGTGGATCTTTTTAGAATATCAAAAATCAATACCAAACTCACTCAAATATCAATAACTGGTCCATCGCTGCTTTCATTTGTAGGAGTATGGCACTGTGAAAGCTACTGATGCCATCTCCAGTGGAAATTGAAAGCTGGTAATTAACCCAGAAATACTGCAGCTCACTGTCCTGCCTCTACAAAAAAAAGCACTCAAGGAATGTATGTAGCAGGACTCCCATTGGGCACAGCATGCCAAGCACCCCACACCCAGGGAACAGCTTTGGCATCCCATCTGTGCCTGCACTGTGGTTTGGTCTCTCTTCTCCTCACACTCATCCCTGCAAAGCAGTCTAGCCTCCTACCCAGTGGCTTAGCCTCTCTTTTCTACTCACTCCCTCAAGGTTTGAGCATTTGGTTTACAGTCCTTAAATGCACACTGATGTCTAACAGCATGGCCCCTACGCACTTTCTTCTCTTTACCCACACTTACATTTCTCTCTCTTCCCGCACCCCAACTCCTGTCTTCACTGATCTCAGACTCTCCCAGCTTCCTTGGGGAAGGAGCAGGGCAGGGATCAGATACCAAGCTACTAGGCGTCACAAAAATATCTATGTTAGATAAGAGGTTTCTCTCCTATAGACACAGCAAATGAAATCTCACCAGACAGAAGGGTGTTAATTCCCAGACCTACAGGCTCCTCCTTCCTGGTAGATGGTCTCCTCCATTCTTATCCTCTATTATTCAGTACCAGAATAGGAGAAGCATGAGAAGGACTAAGAATAAACCTCTTAAAAAAACAAACAAACCCCCCACCACTTATGACTGGAAGTAAGCTTGCCCAGCTCCACACCCCTGGCTCAGCCAGCTCTCTGCCCTCTGTGCGGTGTCTTCATGGTAACCACAGTGGGAGGCAGTGAGGATAGGGACTATCTCAGTGTGGAGCAGCTGCTGCTTATTTATGTAGATAGGCATCAAGCCAGAGCTCCCCCGAATCCTTCAGAGAGCTGCAGGGATAGAGAGAGGGAGTTGGATTAGTTTAGAAACAAAATGATGAAATATAGCAGCAAATTAAAGATGAAGAAAGAAAGTCTGGGGGAAGGGAGGGAATAAAATCTAGTGGCGTATTCAAATCCGCTTGCATGGAACACATCAAGATCCTCAAAGACACAGCAATTCAGGCTACAGATCCTTGGAAAGGCACAGGACAAGAAAGTCACTATGGAGTCACAAAGGAATGCTCTCTGAGCCAAGGGCTAAACAAACAACCCAACAGGAGACAAAAGGAAGGAGGCAAGCAAAGGAGAGGACATGGTCAAGTAAGGCTTCAAAGAAAGAAAGAATCAATGAGGTTTGGAGCAGATCTGTCTAGGAAACACCCTCCCAACTACCCTCCTCTCCCACAATGGTCACTGTCTTCCCACAAGGTCCAGTGTCCCCATCTTATCAAAGGCTACTGCACCACATTTGTACATTGACTGATACCTACTGCACAATGTCTGCAAAGGCAGTGAACAGGGGCTTGGACTGGTACTCGATGCCATGCTTGGCACACAGGGACTTCACCAAGGGGGCCACTTTCCAGTAGTTGTGTCGAGGCATTGTGGGGAAAAGGCTGTGGAGAGAGTAGGGGGCTGTTTCAGCAAGATCTGAGACTCATAGGACTTTAAGGCCAAAAGGGACCATCACGATCATGTGGTCTGACTTCCTGCACATCGCTGGCCACAGAACCTCAGCCACCTATTCCAGTAATAGACCCATAACCTCTGGCTCAGTTACTGAAGTTCTCAAATCATGGTTTAAAGACTTCAAATTACAGAGAATCCACCATTTACATTCATTTAACCCTGCAAGAGATCTGGTCTTCCACTTGTGCTTCACAGGCTTCCTGCCTCCCCTCGAGGAGCCAACCTCACAGGTGCCTTATTCTCACCTTGTGCTTAAGATCAACTGGTGCCCTATCGTGTTCCCATCTCACTATATGCAATACGTGTACGCACTGATACCCACATGGCTCCCACTCTGTCTCCCTCAATGGATGTAGTCATTTGTGCCCTTCCATCTGATGCCCAATACAGTTCCCACTCCTCCACATCTTGTGCCCCATAGATTTCCTGCTCTTTCTTTTGTGTCTGTTTTCACTGATGCCTCAAAGGGTCCCTGGCCTTCCCCTAGCGCCCATAGTCACTCTTGTTCCATAAGATTCCTTCCCTCACCCCATGGCCCATACTCACTGGTGCTCGATCTGGAAGTTCAAGTGCCCGCTAAACCAGTCATTGAACAGAGACTGGTGAACATTACATGTTGCCTGGAGCTGGGGAAGGAAGGGGAGCAGTGAGTGTTGTTCCATGAATGCTTCATCTCTCATTTGCCTGGACAGGGGGATAATTTGGTGCCATTCTCTCATCCTCACTCTCCTCTAGATGGAAGATTCATCTGAGGATGGGGATGACAGCTCTCATTCCTGAGGCCAGGCCTTGGTGAGAATGGCATGCTGGGATAAGGAATCATAGTCTTAACCAATCCTGAACTAGTCTCACCAGCAGGATTACGCCAAATCTGCCCCGACACTCCTGTGTGGAGACCTCACACTTACAGAAATGGGCACAGGGTCAAGGCATAAGAAAAGGACAGGACATAGGAATCTCTTGCACTGGGAGAGCTCTGTGTAAAACCCCAGATCACTCTGCAGCCAGTGTGTCACCCCCAGTGAGTGCAGGCTCGCATCCCATTACCACAAATTTCAGAATGATCACAAGGCCCTTCCCTACTGAACCCTGTGATGCTCCATGAGCTCCCTGTGGAATCCTAGTATCTACGGCAAAGTGCCATCTGGTCTGTAGTTTCCACCCACAGCTCCCAGGAGAAGAGAGGGTTGTACCTGGGTGGAGAACCAGTCCACGTTCTTATCGTAATCGATTTGCATGGGGATGTGGTTCATTTGCGTCACCCAGACAAACCAGTTGCTCTCTATGAACCTGTGCAGACAAATATACACAAAGCAGTCACTCACCACATGCCCGCCTAAGCCTGTGACAGCCCAGGAACAATCACTTGCACTAGGCCAAATTGATAAAGCCTCCCCCATGGCCTCCAACCAACCAGACAGCAAAAGGCCCACACAAGTAATGATGCGTAGGGAAAACAATCTCCCCCCTCAGGTGATAGGAAGTCACAATGTGCAGATGATATAGGGCAGATGAGAAAGGAGAGATGGGAAGGGTGGCTAGAGGACTAGGGAAGGGCAGAACAGAGGGATCGATAAGAAACAGCTATGAGCCGAAGCAGCCATAGAGGGTAGTAGGGTGAGTGATACCTGACCAGGAGGAAGAGCCCCAGGAGTCCTTTCACCCCCAGTAATGGCAAGTAGGTGAGGAAGAATCGGATGTAGAAGGTTAGCATCCAGACCAGGTCCTGCCAGAGAGAAGCGAAAAAGAAATCTGCATCAAGAATGTCGACCCCTGCACCCAGGTCCTGCCCACTGCCCTGCACTGGCAGGCCAGAAATCACCATTGTAATCCCCAATCTCCATCTCCCCGCAACACGCACCATCTGAACTGCAGCCCTACAGAGACGCCCCTGTTCTCACTGCCCATATGCTTCAGTTCTCTTTCACTATCCAGCAGCACATGACTTGGGCCAAGGGCCAAAAGAAGGGCTGTATATCTCGTTCACCTCTGAAGACAGGATGGGCGGGGACAGGAGAAAGGAGAGACTCAGGAAGTGGAAAGAAAAAAAGCAGCAGCAGCTATAGTCGACTTTACTCTGCCACATTTCCCTCACACCTTTCCTTGTTCCTCTTCACTGTTCCTGCAGACTTTTCTCTGGGACTTACTCTCTTTCCTGTATTCATCTTCTATCAGTTACTCCTCTTCCCAGTCAAGAATCAGATACTTTGCACTCAAATCTCAGATTACAGCTCTTCCTTTTCTGCATTTGCCTCCCAACCCGCATTATCCCTCTGTGTTCTAGCATCCCCTCCTACCATGCTCTCTCCTTACCAGCTCCCGAATTCCCCCCCCCCAATATTCTCCTTTGTCTGATCCATTCTATGCTGCTGGAGGACTGGGATCTAGGCCATTGGGAAGGCTCAACAGTGTAAAGGGGGGGATAGCAAGATAGCTTCTGGAGGCAGGGAGAAGTGGCAGGTGAGGCCAGACCTTTGCTACAGGAGCCTGGCATGCTACTCTGGGGGCTCTTTCATGCTGGGCCACAGCCTGGAGGCCACAGCACTGAAACTGGGTGAAGGAACTGGGAGAAAGGGGCCTTTCCAATGAGAAAATCTTTTTTTTCTACGTAGCTGTCCCAGGCAGACTGAGCACTGAATCCCATTCTCAGCCCCTCTTATTTCTACTGCTTTCCTTCCCATTCCCCTCAGCTTTCAATGGTTTTTCCCCTCAGGCAGCCACGGAAGATAAGCACGGTCTCCCTTCTGGCCCCAAATCAGCCACTTGTGCCATTTGATGGTCAGGCTCCATACAGCTGCACCAACTCCACAATATGAGGAGAAGGGCCCAGAAACCCTCACCAACTGACCACATCACTGCACAGCAGCAGAGCACAGACAGCTCCATTGTGACCATAGTGGGTGCTGATCCCTCACAGACAGAGCAGTACATGAATTAGGTGGAAGACACCCACTCTCCTCCTCTGTCAAAGGATACGGCACCAGTGATGCACGCACCCACTGTGTCACAGAGACACAGAATGACCAGCCACCCCCGGCTCCGGACCCCTTCCTCTGACATTTCAGTCCCAACTCACCACACCGAACCTTATCCATAAAATTAGGGGGAAGCTCTGTGGGTCTGGCAAAGCTGGACATACTCACCACCCACTGTCTGCGCTGTACTGCGAAGTAAAATATGTACCACTGGAAGTAGAGAGGCACCAGGGCTGGGGGTCCGACTAGAGGAGAGAAAAATGAGAATGCAGAGAAACGAAGCAGGTAATCTTATCCCAAAGGAATTAATTTGGAGGGTTCTGGCCATTGCTGACACTGCGAGGGAGTGGAGATACTCACTGATGAAGAAATACTTGTGCTGGTGATTGTAAGGCATGAACTTCTTCTTCTTCATCCCGAGCTGTGAAAGGAAAAAAGGATCACAGCAGGTTATCTGGGTTATAGAGACATTAATACAAGTACATATGTCCATCGCCCTACTTGAGAGAAATACTCACACACCCCCTACCAACTCCATCCGGGCAAATGTCTGCATAGATACCTCCCAGAGAAAGGCCGTATCAGACACCCGCCAGTTGTTTATTCATGCCTATGTCCCCCACAGCGCTACTTCACTCTATTTTATATCCATGTTATATCTTCTAAAGAGACCCCTCCCCACCCTGCCTCTGATGCACAACTGCCTAGTCTAGGCCCCTGAAGCGTAAACACTGACATGCACAACAAGCTCTGCCCCAGCAGGAGGCATTGGAGCCACATCACAAATGTGATTCCATTTACTACTGTGACCACTGCCAAGGTTTTGTCTTATCACAAATGCTCTCAAGAGACTGCAGAGCTGATAAGAGCTGATAAGAGCCTCACTGACAAATAATGGCACTCGCTACTAAATAATACACCCAAAGGTAGGCCATATGATCAAGTTTCTCTGTGCTGTCAGGATTAACTCACACCAGCCTGTTAACCAAAAGAAGATAGCCAAGATGGGAAACAAAACATCCCCCAAACCTCTCCAGTGTCAAAAAGAAGAGTTCTGGTGTGGCTCAAAAGATTCTCTTTCATCAACAGAAGTTGGTCCAATAAAAGTTATGACCTCCTCCACCTTGTCTCTCTAAGTTATTAAGACAGAGCCGCAGCAGGCTCTGGTTAGAGCTGTCAGCTTTGTAGAGAAGGGATCTACTCAGCTCTGTCTTCCCTCCACTGAAAGTAAGAAGATCAACAAAATGGTTCCATGTGGATGATTTTAATCCAGAAAGCTCCCTTCATTCTGACACGCACAAAAGATCCCACCATATGGTCATGGGAGAGTGTTTATCATCTGGGTACTACAGATAAAGCACAGACTGAATGGCAGCTGAATTTTGCCTTCAATAAGGCTCTGGAATAAACCAGAGAGCAGGAGGGTCCTTGGATCTGGGATGGGATCATCTTCACCTCCAACAATACTCATGCAAGTAGTCCCATGGGAAGCCAATGGGACTACTCGTGGACTGGGGCGTTACTCTCCACTGTAACTTACTATTGGTAGCAGACGCTGGTAATACGTAGGCAGGTTGCCTTCTAGTATAACTACTTAATATAGTTCCTAGAACTGGAAAAATGCATGTGGTACAAAACATAATTTGTATCCTATGTAAAAATACAGAAACCAAAATAAAACACGATGCTATTAATATATGTGGCAGTGTTTAGAACCCCCATCTACATCAGGTTAGCCTCCAACGCATAATCACCTAGACTGTAGACTGTCTCCATGAAAACAAGGATGAATAGATTTTTCCTATCTCAGAGACACCTGATTATCAGTGCCCTATGTACAGATAAGTGAGACCATATCACTGACATCCTCAAACAATTCCACTAGCTCCCTGTACACAGAATCATCAAAATGTAAGATTGAAAGGAACTTTGAGAGATTATCTAGTGCAGCCCCTCATAGGAAAGTAGGACCAAGTGTACCTAGATCATCCCTGACAGGTGTTTGTCTAACCTGTTCTTAAAAACTTCCAATGACGGGGATTCCATGACCTTCTGAGATAATCTGTTCTAGTGCTTAACTATAGAGTTTTTCCTCATATCTACCTTAAATCTCCCTTGCTGCAAACTAAGCTAATTACTTCTTGTCCTACCTTCGGAGAACATGGAGAACAATTGACCACAGTCATCTTTATAACAGCCATTAACATATTTGAAGACCTATGTTCCCCCTCAGCCTTCTCTTCTTTAGACTCCACATGCCCAGGGTTTTTTTCACCTTTTTTCAAAGGTCAGATTTTCTAAACCTGTTATCATTTTTCTTGCTCTCCTCTGGACTCTCTCCAATTTGTCTACATCTTTCTTAAAGTGTGGTGCATAAATCAGGACACAATACTCCAACTGAGGCCTCACCAGTGCTGAGTGGAACACTTACCTGCCATGTCTTACATATGACACTCCTGTTAATTCATCCCAGAATTATATTTGCCTTTTTTCCCCCAACAGAACCACACTGTTGATGCATATTTCATTTGTGATCCACTATAACTTCCAGATTCTTTTCTCCAGTACAACTGCCTAGCCACTTCTTTCCCATTTTGTATTTGTGCAGTTAATTTTTCCTTCCTAAGTGTAGTACTTTATACTTGTCTTTATTGAATTTCATCTTACTGATTTTAGACCAATTCTCCAATTTATCAAGATCATTTTGAATTCTAATCCTGTCTTCCAAAGCGCTTGTAACCTCTCTAAGCCTGGTATCATCTGCAAATGTTATAAGCATATTCTCCACTCCATTATTCCAGTTGTTAATGAAAATATTGAATGGTACCAGTAAAAACCTCTGCAGGACTCCACTGGATATGCCCTACCAGTTTGATGGTAACCCATTGCTAACTAGTTTTTGAGACTGGTCTTTCAACCAGTTCTGCACGCATCTTATAGTAACTGCATCAAGACCATTATTTCCCTAGTTTGTTCATGAGAATATCATGGTGGGACTATGTTAAAAACCTTACTAAAGTCCAGATATATCACATCTACTACTTCCCTGCATCAACTAGACCAGTTGATCCTTAGTTCCAGTAAAAAGTTAGAAAGTCTGAGCCAGTTAGCTATATTCATTTGGGTTCATATTTTAAAAAATCCAAATGCCAAAATCATTCCTGGTGTAACACCATGGATTTCAGAGATTTTATACCAGGAATGCATTTGTGTTCCAGTTGGGACCCATTCTAAATCTCACTGAAATTGACTGTCATTGATTTCAGTGGGCCTGCACTGAATTAGCTAGTGTTTTTTGGCTGAAATGCATAGAAATCTTGAATCACTCTTGTTTGCTAGCTTGTGCTTCACTTGCTGAAGCACTAAAATTAGTCAAGCTAATCTAAAAATTAACAAAACAACTTGTATCCAAATTTGTATCTCATCACAGCCCTCCTTCAGCTGAGAAAACAAATACAGACTCCTAATCATGAAACAATCTTTAACACATTCTAAAACATAGCCCAAAAAAAGCAACTTGTTATGGAAAGTTTGAATAAGGTGTAACAAGCTGTTTGGAGCTGAGGGAGACAAAGTAATGTTAGATAAAAGAAAATATTTCCAATCTGGGTAACTTTTACAGTGATTCAAAACCAGTTTAATCTGGAAATTTTCAGGCCAAACCAATTTTCCAAGTCAAAGTTATACCAGCACAAAAAATAATGGGAGCTGGTTGCAACCTCAGCTACAGGGAGGCTACTGCCACTCCATGATTTCTCATTTCTCTTGCTTTCTCTCACAGGAGATTAGATTGTAAGCAAGAGGTCCATTCCCCCGAGCTCCTTTCCAGGATGCCTGAAATCCAGAAGCCGCCCAGCTGACCTGAAGCTCTGCATGATAGTCAATGTTCTCTCCAACTTACTGCTTACTGATTTTGGATCTTTTAGAAACCCCATCCTTCCAGTGACCCAACCTGACCTCAGACATCCCTCAGACTCACCTCCACAGACAGTGTCTTTCCCAAAGCAAAAAACAAGGGGTGCATGTTAACATCAGGGTCCTTGCGGAAGCAGTTGGGTTTGGCGTGGTGTTGGAAGTGCAGGTGATTCCACCAGCTGGCTGGCGCACCCTGCAGGAACAAATGGGACCAGGGGAGTCAAACTACAAGGCTGCCAAAAATAAGTCAAATCCTCCATCAGTTATTCACCCCTCCCCAAGAGCTGCACCACAACCCCCTCCCTGTAAGGGGTAGAGAACGAGATGCTTCTTTGAAATTCTGGCAATTGCTCTCAGCACTGAACGCTTACCTTCAGATGGCCAATCACAAACTTGTGAACCAAATGGTTCCATTTGGACTTGCTGAACACTGACAGGTGCCCAAAATCGTGCTGGAGCCATCCAGCCTGGGCCTGGAAGACAAAAGGAATCACTGAGAAAACAGTCTGAGCTCAGTGAGCTTCTGCAACCATGTTCATTCTTCACACACACATCCATAGGGACAAGACGCCTACTTTCCAACGACTGTTCACCTCAAGCAGGCGAGAGAACCCTCTGCTGGTCACAAAGAGATATTTCCATTCTGCACGCAATCCCAAACATCGCTCCCTCACCGTACAGCCACTACTAGACTCCAGCCCAGACCGGGTGAGGTAACAGAGCACTGGATAGTTATTTACGTGGAGAAGGGAGGGCCATGAAGAAAAGGCTATGGAACAAGAATCAGGGCATTTATTCTCTTCCAAAATGGTCGGAGCACTGTAACAAAGTAGCCTTTGAAGGAGACGCCTGCCTCCTCTGAGCGTTTGTAATTCCAGAGAGACCACCTGGGCAGAGGAGGAACAGCTGGGGCTTTGAGAGCTGCTATGTCCTCAGCTCCACTGCACTAGCGTTCCCATGGGAACACGAGGAAGACGTGGCTACTGCATAGTGTCGCTCAACGTTCACACACAAGAGCACAGAGAAGTCTAGCCCCATTTCCACTGTAGCAAGATGTCTGGGATGAAGGAAGTGCTCTAGCAGACTATGGGGAGGAGATACGAAGGATACCAGTTCTAACTCCACTCACTCAAAAAGCACGTGTCAAGGGGCTATGTTCCCTCCCCTGAACCAGAACCTGGGAAGGAGGGGACTGTAATTCTTGTGAGGCTGCCACATCCAGAGCTTCTACTGAATTTCCAACAGTACCTTCTCCTAAGAGAGGCAGAGTCTAAAATAGCTGGGAGCTTCCCACAATCATTGCTCCCACTTTCATCTCCTACAGCCCCTCCTGTTAAGGAAAGAATAGAGAAGCTGTGAGCTCTCCACATCCAGAACTCCTAAATGCCTCCCGTTGGGAGAGACCAAAAATGCAGTCAATCTCAGCTCCCCGCATTCCTGAAGCATCTTGTGTTTATCTTTCCCTAAGATCACCGAGTAAAAGAGCATCACAGGTACTGACAGATGCACCAGGGGATGATTAAGGAGTAGGGATACGTTACTGATCTTGCATTTGTGGAAGGACAGGATGGTCCTTAAGCAGTTTACCTGGCCAGTGCCTAGCAACAACGCAGAGAAGAGGAAAGGCAGGAAGGATGACCCAAAATACCAGATGATGAGCCATGCAGCAGCATCCAGCAGCAGGATGTGAAAGAGAAGCAGGACGAAGAAGAGATGGTTGGAGCTGAGGAGTCCCATCTTCTCGACGGTGGTGCGCAGCTTGCGGAAGTCCTCCACCAGCAATTTCTGCAGGGATACCCAACATTCAGCACTCTGTCCTGAGTGTGCAGCCTTGCAGCTTTGGGAGCCCTGGGAGTTCCAAAGGGGTCACTGAAGCAGCCATGGAAATCTGGGGTCCCCTCAGAGGCAGCGGAGGGAAAATATGTGGCTGACATGCTATGACCCTTGGGTGGACGAAGGGTCTCTGTGATACCAGGGAGAGCCCATGGCTTACTGGATCTGCCCTCCTCACTCCCACCCTCAAATGAGGGTCACTATGACAGCAAAGGGATCTCCTGGTTAATAGGAGCTGCCCTCTCAGTCTGTCTCTGTATCACTGAGGTGAGCCTGCAGCTAACATGTTATGCTCCCCACCCCACATATAATGCTGTGCACAGGAGGGAACTGTGACCAATGGGCCCCATTTTCCCAGGATGATATTGCTGTGACACCAAGGGGAAGCCTCAGACAGGCATGATTCCAAGATGCAACATGATTTACTATTTACTGGGAGTGCTGGCTGCCAGTAAATGAGGGATATCAGCACATCCCCACTGCCACCACAATCCCATCCCAAAGTCCGACTTTTACGACACTCACATTTTTGCTGGGCTCAAAGCTGGGTTGATCCGGTGCCAGTTCCCCAATCAGGAGTGAGCTCATGTACTTTCTCACGAGAGCCTTGTCAAGGTGGAACGCTGTGAAGGGATCCTGAAATACACACGAGGTAATAGGGGGAGATAAATCACACACTGGGGCAGAGGAGAAGACAAGTTGCTACATATGTATCTCCAGCCCAGTGAGAAGTAATCCTGTGGTGGAGCTGCTGGACCTTTCTTCTTTCCCGGCCCAAGATCTTGGCTATATCTTCAAAGCCAAAACGGGTATCTTGCAAAAGGGTTCTCTGCCTCTTTCTAGCTACACATTTCTAATGCACATCACCATCGCATCTAGGCACTCTTCCTCCCTAACTTTGAATCAGAAGTCTTTCTTTTCCTGTTCAACCCATAACATGTCTGCTTGATTCCATTCTCTTCTGCCTCCTTTTCCTCTCATATCATGTGGCTCCAGCCATTCTGTCTTCTGGCTCCAATCCCGCCACCTTCAAAACATGGACTTATGTGCCCTCTTCTGTATTCCATCTGGTTCTCCAGCACTCCATTTCCCCCATCCCTTTGCCTTGACAAATTTCAAGCACCGGTTTACTCCCATTCCTGCCATTTCCCACACTTCCTGCAGAGCTAAGGGCAGCCAGCAAAGCTTATGTTGAAGTTACACTCCCCGATCATAGGAACTGCTGTGGCACCTCCAGCAGGCATTGCTACTTTGGATGCTCTGTACAGTACTGTATTCTCCCTCCTGGTTCATCCACCACAGAGTGCTAGAGGCAATGGGTGCTGCCTGAGTGACCTGGAGAATGGGTGGGCAGGAGCAAATGTAGAGACAGGATAGGGACTGGAGCAATTGGAGGCTAGGGACAAGACTGGGCTGGCTGAATAGAAACGGCCAATCAGGGGATGAGCAGGGTTGAGGAGATTTCCCCAACTTTCCCCCAGATTCTGTCACTCACAGCAAACAAAACCCCCAGGCTGCTCCAGGCTCGTCCTTGTTGACAATCTCCCATGGTCCCATCCCCTAGCTTCCCTGTTTACTACTGCTCCCCCTTCAGCTGCCTTTGGTTCCTCCAAATGCCTCCCCCTGTGTTCCTGAGCAGTCTGAGTAAAATTAGCTCCTGACAGCCTCAACACCTGCGTGCACTGCTTGGGAGAGCCCTGCAAGGGAAGGAAATCAGTGACTTCTTGTCACTTGGAAAACATGTCCCTCACTTTGCGGCTTTATTTCCCTGGGCACTCTCTGGAAAAGTGTGGCCTCAACCAAGCAAGTCAGGGTTTATGTACCTATATCACTATATTCAAAGTCCACCTTGCTTTAGATTCCAAACCCACTGGATGCGGCACGCATTAGTTTGATGCCTTACTCCCACTGCAAGTCTCCCCCTTTGTCTCACGTTACATTTCCTCTCCCTGCGTCTGCCCTAGCACTGCAGTCACCGTCTTCCCAGGACTAACAGCCTTCTCTTTTCGAACGAATCCCTGCCCCCACACCTGGTTCCCTTTGTTTCCAGCACGTTGCGCTGCACTGCACATGCCCACATGGCTTTGTGTTCTTTTACAAAGTGCTGGCCCTTTAAATGGCCCCTACCCAAGAAACAAACAGTTTTCAAATGTGGCTGATGCAGCCAATTCCAGCTCAGCCCTGTTGTATTTCATCAGGAAGGGGATGGGGAGAGGGCATCCTCTCCACCCCTGTTTAGATAAACCTGGGAGGGAGAGGGGTATTTTCATCTCTGTTCTCCAATTGGAAGAGGGGAAAAAAGGGGTGGTACATGGGCAGACCAGGAGACGGTGGTACCACAAGTTTAGACCAATCATTACAATGGTGGTTGTACAACCTGGCAGTAAAGTCTCAAGGGGGATGAGGGTGGGGGGGGTTATGGGATTGTGATGGGGCTTCTTCTAATGCACCTTCTGGGAATCGTGGTACTGAGGCAGCAAGCCAGACATTTAAAGGGGAAGTGCTTTTCCTTTCTTTCTAGGAGTCTGATTTTAGACTTCCAATATAGAAATATCCAAAAAGCTGGGATTCACTCCAGCTCAGCCACTTCAAAGTCAGCAGTTCAGTTTCACCCAGTTGTATCTTCAGAGAGTAACTTGAGAGTGTAAAGCTTGCCGTGTATGTCACAGTTCAGAGCAACTGCTCCCATATTCCATTCTTCTACGGTCCAGCAAGGGCATCCCCACTCTAGGTTTCTGGCTCCCCAGCCACTGCCTCTTGAGTGGAAACCCATGTCGCTCTCCCTTCTGAATGGGGTATTTCCAGGCTGAACCATTCCCTGCCTCCACTGTGTTATTCCCCAGCAAGACAGACTGTCTCAACACACCAAGATCTATGCTTTGCCTTCTCTTCAGAGATTAACAGAGTAATTGTCAATAGTTGTGAGTTACCACACAGCTCTTTCTAAGCAAGCACATTTATTCTAAAGGACAAAGCACCTACAGGCACCACATCTCCTCATCTTGTCCTAATGATTGCCCCCTCCTTGGATAAGAGGTCCTGGCTGTTTGCTGGATCAGAAACAAGGCCCGAGTCAGTTTTAATTCAGGCTATTTAAGCAAAATTCTCTTTGCATGTTGGCCCCTGGAGAATCCAGTTTATGCAAACCTCACCAGGGAGTGGTGTTTCTATGAGGTTGTTACAGTCTGAATGCCTTTGACTAATCACCCCTCCCCTATTTTCTCAGTTCCTGAAGGAGCTGTGTTTACCTCTTCCTATGGAAAGACGTACAATACCTGGCCTACAATGCTATATAAGCCATTCATCTAATACAATGGACTCTAAATATATTAAACACAATCCAATCAAATAAGGTTTAACTCAGGTCAATAAGGTTTGTCCGGCATATTGCAGGATGTATCAGTCACAGTTTGCCCCCCAGGGTCAGTTAATACCTGATATCACATAAATCCAGCATTAGGTACCCATGGCCCTTATGACTGACCTATTTCTCAGAGATCCCGCACTGGAACAGAGATTAAAATGGATGGAACTGTCATGATCTTGCAGAGGTTGTGACACACTGCCTTGGGCTGTTGGCTATGCCCATATTGTGCAGCTCTAGAAGGCATTCTCAAATTCTATTCTTACTCCTGTCAGTGTCCGGGATTACAAGGGACAAAATGAAATTGAAATGTAGTCAATCAATACATTAAGAATCATTTCAGGTGCTATGTTTGCCCTTGAGTCCCTGTGCCAAATGTTGTGGTTTACAAGGACATCGTCCCAATTTTTTTAAATGCTTTTCTCTCCTAATGTTTCTGTGTGAAAGACCCAGGCAGCCAACAGAGAGAAACTGACTATATGGGGAAAGAGTCAATGTGATACGACTACCCATGTGGGTGCTACCAAATGTACATGTTCTTCCAATTCTAGTAATCTTATTTCTTGTAAAAGTAGTTGGTAAAACATTTTCAGACACCAGTGTGATTTTTAAGTTGATAGTACCCTTTAATAATAGATTTTCAATGTTAGAGGAATATAATGGTGCACCCACATTTGCATGTTTAATTTACTCAGGCAAATGTTTGATGTGTAGAAGTCAGGTATTTGTGTGCAGATGTGCCTGGCTGTGTTTGAATGCACGTGTACAAGAACTGGCATCTAACCTTGAAAACCTAGCCCATTATGGAGATTGCATTTGAAAATCTTCCAGTATCGCTCTGCTTAGTTTTACCTCCTATGAGCAGCTGCTCAGACCCACCACACTATCTTGT
Organism: Mesoclemmys tuberculata; assembly: GCA_007922155.1. Lineage (NCBI taxonomy): Eukaryota > Metazoa > Chordata > Testudines > Chelidae > Mesoclemmys > Mesoclemmys tuberculata. The sequence goes on from ML675613.1 coordinate 4,043,730, forward strand.
GCTTAGTACAGACAATACCTAGTAACACTGCAAATACTGATGTTATCTAAAACGACTGACAAGTGACGTACTCTTATACTATGTATTTAGTTACGAAGGACTTGGCATTTTTCATTATACCTTTGTTAGAGACAAGGAAACTGCAGCTAAGAGAGGTTAAGGCCTAAGGCTCTGACTGTACAAACACTCACCTCAGTGGGACTACTCCAGTGAATAAAATTAAATACAGGCAGAAGTGTTTACATGTTCAGAGCATAATTTTCAAAAGTGTTCACTAATTTTGGGTGCCTAATTGAAGAGAACTTAAACAAAGGGATACTATTAGGCACCCACAGTCAAAAATGTTGGCCTTAGCCTTTCAAAGCCTCAGTTTCCAAATACATAAAATTTAATACCCACATGTGGACATGAAGATTTTAAATTTGATATTTTTTCAGATTGTTCTCTACAGAGAAAGTTCTAATTGCCCCTCACCCCATTTTACAAATGAGGAATTTCAAACCCAAAGAGCTACATTACATTCTTTGGGCTGGGCATGTTGTAGTCTACTGGATCAGGCATGGAGTGGACAATTAAAATAGCTTTTTGAGTTCTCTCACATCTCTGCAAAAAGAAAAAAAAAAGTCTTCTGAAATCTTTACAAACCTCACAGCTTGGGGTCTGCAAAAACCACACAAAGTGAACTGGTGAAAAATCTTGTGCGTGAAAATCATTTTGCCACTTTTACCCAGCCCAAGTCCCTCTGATTTCAGCTCCCCCCATTGAGATGCCGTGGGCCAATATGCAGCTGACAGTTAGGGTGCTGGTCACCAGTAAACCCCCAAAACCCTGAAGGACCACCAGTCTGTCAACCCATAAAAAAGCATTGACTTATACACCATTAAGGACTACAAATCACTACCCATTTAAAGCAAACATTGATGCTACTGTGCTCATTTTTATTCACTATTTTATTCCTAAAAATCACTCTCAGTTTGTCACACACTTACAGACAAAGCACTAGTGCAGATAAGTGGCTGTCACTACACACTGGAGCACAAGGCCTGGCAGCTAACTCACGGTGAGTGGCACGCTAAGTGAAGGCCAAACCAGAAGGCACCGATTTTTTTAGAGTCCTGCCACTCTCCTCAAGCATGGTGGATCCTGGCTGCTCTGCCAGCAGCACCCCCACCCCCGGGTCCCCTCACTGCAGCCAGACAGAAGTTCAACAAGGAGGCTGCCTCCTTGCTGATCTCTCGTCTGCCTGGCTGCAGGAAAGAAACCTCACAAGTCCTGTAGCCTTGTGTGCTCCACCTGGGTCCCTAGGCAGTGGCTCCCTTCTGTAGGCAGAGGGACGGGTGATAAGTGCTCCCCTCCTTCTGGCTCCAGCAGGGACCAGGCAGAGCACTTTGCCATGCTCCCTGCTGGAGCCAGGGGAGGGGAACGCTGATTTCTCATCCCTTTGGGTGCAGCAAGGAGCTTGCCATGGTCTTGTAGCCCCATGGCAATGTGCTCCGACTGGGTCCTTAGGCAGCAGCTCCCTTCTGTAGTCAGCGGGAAAGGAGCGGCAAGCCACTTTGAAAGACCCTGTGAGCCACTTTTGGCCCCCGGGCCACAGGTTGGGAACCACTGGCTTAGAAGGTTAGGTGCTTTGTAAACCCTGCTAGATGCCTAGCTGTATCTTTGGATGCCTAAAAATCTTTGAAACTCTGTCCTTAAGCAACCGGCCTGAGGACATACAGGAAGTCCATGGGGGAAGTAGAACCCAGGTCTCGGAGGGCTAGCACCCAGTCCACTGGACCAGCTTCTCTCTCTCTGCTGCATGCTGCTGCAAAAAAAAGAGTAGTCTGATAGATGGGAGCAAAACCAAGAAGAGACTCCAGCCAGTTCTCTGAGACGCCAGCAAATAGTCTCAGGTGGTTGGGAAGAATGTCATGGTTGACAGCATGAAAAGCAGCACAGGGGTCAGGAAAGATGGAGAGAGAGAACAAGAGTCAGATGAGAGATCACTTAACTCTCAAGGGGTGGCAGTTTCTGCCTCATGCTGGATTCCAATAGCTGTTGTGCAACTTTACATTTCAACTCAAAACCACTTTGTTTGCTCATTTTTTGTTCTATGTTTGAGAAAAGGAAGGAATGAGAAACTGTTGTTTGAGCAGCAGGTGTTTTTATGCCTCAAATTCTTAGGGTTTCAGCTGTATTCAGGCCAATTCCAGGACGAAGAACAGAAATTGCATATGCAGAGTCCAAAAAGTCAATGATGATTGTCATGATTTGTATTTTTCACTGGGCACCATCTGTGTGCTCAGCACTGTTCAGAATATGCCAAAAATATAGTACCAGAGCCAATGCATAATAAGCACGTAGCCCCAGATAACATGGCTCAGGTAGTTATGTATGAAGTATATAATTATTGAGCACATGTTAATATCTAAGAATGGCAACGCTGATGGCAATTCAAGTTTAACAATTAAACTGATTAAAGACTGGTAAGATTTGACCCTCCAACTTTTTTTTTCCCCAAGAAGAGCTGCCCAGAGCTCCTATGCCTGTTTATTTTTCTTTCCTGCTTGCAATGGTCCTGATATACCTCAGAAAGACCCATTTTTTTCTTCCTCAACTTTAAAATGTGGAATTTTTGTTGGTGTTTGGTTTTAAATACTCTCTTGTGAGAGCTGCAACTCAGTTTTTAGAGCCTTCTGGAAAGTAACCAGACATGAAGTAGAAATGAAATGTTGCCAACTCTCATAATAATTAGTGCTTTCCTTAAAGCCCCAGCTCCTGGAATCAAATGAATATGGGATGATTCAGCCTTCATTCCTAAAGTAAGGTTCTCGCCCTGGTGGCTGTGGAGAAAGCTTTAAAATGTGACCCCAGTGCACTCTAAGGCTCAGAAAGCAGGAGGCAAAGAACAGAACACCAAATCCCTTATTTTGATGTAGTCTCATGTGTTTTGGTGAGCCTGACTCGGGATTTTTGAACACTTGGGGTTGACAAAACTGAAAGTGTCAGTTTCACTCTGGTTCAAAGTCACTTTCTAGTCTATTATTTGTAGTAGGCTAACACCCCGCAGAGCCTCAGACAAGTGTAGGAAACTCAGGGGGTCTGGCTCTAGTAGGGGGTTTCTAAAAGTCAAACGATCTATTCCAGGCTCGGTGAACTGCAAAACGTAAGTAGCCTGAATGGCAGAAAGTAATTTCTCTACCCTTGTTTCAATTGCAGTTCAAGAGTGAGAATACACACCGACGTTTTAAACCGAACCAGTGTCGCTTAAGCCACTGGCCCCAGGGTGTCTGGCCATGTTAGCATCGGAGCCGGATGTGGCTCGCAGTTAACTTTCTTGTTTTAGCAGGAATTGGATGCAGGGCTCCTGTCGGCCCATTTCCAAGTCCTTAGCTGCAAAAGGGAAAAACCAGCCTAGAGTTTGCAAGTGCCCAAGGCGCCCGGGAATCACTGGTAAAGCGCCCCCCCCCCCCTCTGAATCGGTGCCCGGGCAGGTGCCCGTCCGGGACTGGCAGTGCCCAGAGACCTGGGCCTGGCTGAAAAGAAACGCCCAGCGCAGGGGCCGAGCCCCGGCTGGCCAGGACCAACCCGGGCCATCCCCCACGTCCGGGCACCGTCTCCAGGGGCAGCCCCCCGACGCCTGGCGCTGCCCCGCGCGTCTCCCCGCCCGTGCCCCACACGCGGGCTCCCCGCGGCTCGTGAGGACGCGGGGTAACGGCCCTCACCGTGGCGTCCTGCCCGGCGTAGTGGCTGATGACGCGGCTGCCCCCCGGGTGCCGCCGGTAGAAGCGGCTGATGTCATAGACCTTCCGCTCGATCACCAGCCAGCGCTCCCGCGCCTGCCCCCGGCCCGTGCGCTGCGCGATCTCCTCCCAGGTGAAGCGCCGCGGGCAGCAGCCCGCGCCCGGCCCCGGCTCCTCCATCGCCGCCGCCGCGCGCAGCGCTCCCGGCTGAACGGCTCCGCCGGGCGCCCACCCTGTCAGCAGCCGCGCGCGAGCAACCGAGCGCCCGGCCCCCGCGCGCGCCCGCTCACAGCTCATTGGCTAGCTCGCGCCTCCAGCCCGCCCCCTCGGGTGCCCATTGGGGACTCGGTTCCCTCCCCTCAACCCCCGCCGCCGCCCCGCCGAGAGCTCATTGGCTGCAGCCCGGCATTTCGGGTCCCGCCAACCCTGGGTCCCGCCCCCGCAGTGTCATTGGTTCTTGCGTCACTCCGGCCCACCCTCCGCTTCTCTCTGCCTTCTTATTGGCTTATTCGCTTGTCCATCGCCCCGAACACCCGCCCTCCCCGTGGGCGGGGAAAGCAGCCCGAGCTGTGAGGTGCCCCGCCTGGAGGCGGAGCCCTGGCGTGGAGGCCGCCCTGGTGCCCGGGCAGGGTCCGGGGTGCGCGGTAGAGCTGGGCCCTGCTGGGGCTGGAACCCCTCCCCCCCCCTGCACATCCAATGAAAGTAAAAAAGAGCAAATTGCCCCAGCATCCCTCTCGTCCCCAATGAAGCACTGCACACACTCCCCCGGGGCAGGGATCAGCCCCTACAGGCTCTTCTGCCCCTCCCGAAAGGCCAGCATAGGGCAGGCGGAACAGACCCTTGGCTCCCCTCGCCCTGTGGCTCCTCACGCGGCACTTCAGGACACAGGCCCCGTGGCTAACTCCGCAGGGTTCACAGAGATATGGCGGAGGGGCCAGCTGGGTTCGGTACTAGGTGGTGTGGGGAAAGGAGAGGGAAGGGGGGAATACAATACCCAGGCTGCGAGCACTAGGCCTGGACAGGACAAGGGGGTGGTGAGCAATGTCAAAGGGGATGTAATGGTGTACAGAGATGGAAAGATCAGAGCTGAGCAGTGCGTGGCCCGATGAGGTGGAGAGAAGTGCCAAGACTGGTGACCCAGGATCACTGGTCAATAGAGTAGGACAGGGAAAGGAAGTGAAGGGCCAAGCCATCAGGTGGGACAGCAGCCTGGAAACTGAAGTCACCCAGGCTATGGATGAGTGGAGGAAGGAGAGCTGGAGAGCCAGGCTGTCAACAGGTGACAGCCACAGGCAGAGAGAGGGAGGGAAGCTGGCAGGAGGGAACCTTCTTCAAAGGAAGGGAGGGTTTGAGAGAGAGGAGCTAGAATAAACCCTTGTTTCTGCTGCAGGACTCAGTCCTGTGGTCCTTGGCCATATGTGTGTCATTGGAATCACTGACTCTTCTGCGGTAAGAGCTGCAGGTCCAGCCCCAGGAATCATGTCAGAGAAGGGGGGACTGGAATAAATCTTCCATCCTGTGGCTCTTGGCCCTGTGAATGTCACTGGAATTACTGGCCCTTCTGAAATAAGAACTGTAGGAAGGAGGGAAGGTATCATTCTGGGGATATCACTTAATATGTTTGCTTGACAGTGGTCTCAGTCTTACACAGCTGTAGTTGATACACATGCAGGGGAGCACAAGGAGGGCAGGCACAGGTAGTCACTTGACCAGAGCTTTTGTAACAGTAGAGCCCTTCTGTGCTGGAATGACAAGAAAAGCCTTTTTCCTGATCTCTGTGCCAATCAAATGTTGCCTCATAGCTTTTGAGAGCTACCCTCTCTTAACAAATAGGTTAATAATAATATTTACCAGCTCCTTTTAAAACCCAGCCACAGTATTTAAACTGGTGACCTCCTGAAAAAGCAAAATTCCATGGGCTGATTACCCATTGTGTGAAAGAGCATTTATTCTAAATTTAGACAATATTACATTTCATGGAGTGGCCCTGGGATATCACATTATGGGTTAAACAGAGGAAATAACTAGTTTTCATTGTCTTACATACCGTGTTTCAACAAAACCCCTCTAACTCTTTTCCTTAGCAGACTAAATCTTTGAAAAGCTGAATCATGGGAATTTATGGTTGCTCAGGAAATGAACCGCACTGGGTTTGAATCTCTCGCTCTGCTTTTCTGTGGTTTGATGTGGGTCTGTGAATGCTGAGCCCCTGAAATACAAACACTCCCATTGCCCTCCCCTCTAAGGCTACTGGAGGGAGTGTGATAAGTGTTGGTGTTGTTAAAACCCCTTTAACAAAGTATGTAATGCTGTCATCTACTTTAGATTACAAGAGCAGTTAAAAAAAAAGGTGTTTCATGGAAACTAGACAATACATTCCGTTCTGAGCATGGAAAGGTTTGGGGGCCAGCTACAGATTACAGTCTTCATAACAAACTACAGTCTGTCAATAGTGGTAGATCTTCCTGCACTTGTCATACAGGGTTTCAAAGGGTCACACAAGGCAAGAATGAGACCTTTGTGATGGAAGTAGCAAGAGAAAAAATGGCTGCCAGTGCCATTACACACTCACTAGCATCCTACATCCAGCTGTGAGCATCTGCATTAGCAGAGAGTTTATCTGTGGTGAGATGGCCTCTGCTTTTCCAACATTTTTAACTTTCTATGTCTCTGTCTCTCTGTTCAGTTGTCCTTCCCCCACTTCTCTGTTTCCATTTTGATAACTTCATTGGCCTAACAAAATATATAAAATGTAGCCAGCATTAGTACATCCAGTATGTGTTCATAGGGAAGCTTTCCCAGTGAGAATGGTGTGGGTAGGTTTTATACACAGTGTCCATTTGGCATTACTGGTTTTTTTTTCTGATTCAGTGGCAGGAGTCCACATACTTTAAGGTAACTGCTGCAGTCTCTTTCCTTTCTCCCAAAATTGTAGTTTCCCTTCCTCCCCTTTAGCAGGAAGTTGTTTACTACTCCTGGGAGGCTGAGGAATTTCTAGGTCCATCTTTATATTTCGTGCTGTAGATGTGAAAATGTCTCTCAGATTCCATTTTTCTTCAGTCATACTGGTTACCAAATCTCACCTTCTTGGGCTTCCAATAAACTTTATACCCCTCAGTTGCCATTTCCACATTGTGATCCTTGACTCTATATTTGTTGAGAAGCTGTCTAGGTCTGATCATACCTTCATGTATAAAAATATTGTGCTAGCTCATACTATATTTGTTATCTGGATGGTATTAATTGTTTCCTGAAAGTCTTTCAGCAAAATCACTAGATAATTAAATCATTTGAGCATGACTCTCTTACACTTCTTATTGAAATTCCTGTTTAAGTTGTACTTTCACCCCCAAAATGCAAATCAATACAAAAATAATTCTGTTTTCTCCATGGCTAAAGTAAAATGAATGATGTACCCCCAACTGGGTCCCTCCCTTCACCATCGTACAGTATGTACTGCTAGTTTCTCTTCTGGGATGGAATCAGAATGACTCAGTGTCACAGACCCTATACTGCTAATAGCTATCTAATGGAGAACTTCTTTCAACTCGAGCACTAGGGATTTATGATTTTGGAGCAGAAGAATTGGAGTTTTACTCCCACTATCTCATTGAAGTTCCCAGTGGTCATGGTATACATCAAGTGGCATCGGTGCAGTCCTAGATTTCATACAGATTTCATACAATACATTAGATACAGATTTCATACAATATATTAAAGGTACAATCCTGCTTCCATTGAAGTCAGTGGGAGTTTTACTGTTAACTTTACTTAAAATAGGACCAGATCAAAAAGGCCATATTGTTTCCCATAATCCAGCCCTTCTTCTTCACTGGCAGTGCAAAGGAACTGAAACGCCACTTGATCTGCCGAACTGGGGATTTCTGCATCAGAATGATCACATGAACAACACAATGATCAGTGTGTGAGTTGGACCTGATATTTACCAGCCTGAGTCCTCTGTGCAGGGATATAGAACCACTTACACGGGCTTGTTATGCTTTTTCCTCTCTTCTTTCAGAAGGTGACAATGTTTTTTAAAGATATGCAGTCTTATTCTTTTGTGGTAGTAATTTCAGGGCAGGGAGACACCGTTATGCAGAGACGGGAGAATTCAGGCCCGGGTGCCTACATCATTGTTAATTTTTTTGACAAGAAAGAACTTTTATTGGTCCCTTCTGACCTATGAGTCTATGAGTCTATGAGTCTAACTTAAATCTTTATGCTGCTTGGACTTTGAGAGGCAAGGATTACTAGGTATATGCAAAAGATCCCCAGTATTTAGCCTGGGTTAGCCCTGAAGGACATCTTGAACTTGCATATTACAGAAGCTTCTATTCTATTACTTCTTGAAATTTAAGATTGGATCTCATTTGTATTTATATGTGTTTATCTGCTTTAACCTTGTAAATAACTTTGTTTCCTTTTCCATATATCTTCAGATAGTTTATTATATAATTGACTACAAGCATTGTCTTTAGGTAACCTGAATATTGCTGTGATCTTTGGTTTAAGGGACCATCTGTCACAAAGGTAGGCTTACCTGGATGGCAAGACAAATCGGCATAACCAAGGGACTGTCTGTGGCTCCACAGTAAGGCTGTTATAGCGCCCGAGGAGTTTATGCTTGATAATTGGTTGTTGAAATTTAAGTATAGAACTCACAAGCAATTTGAGGTTTGTGCCCTGGTTCTTGATAGTCTGCCCCAAGGCTGATTCTCACACCTTTGAACCACCACTGGACAGCTTGACACAACCTACCTGGCCTGATGGCAGTTCCTGACCTCATTCACAAACATGTCAGCAAGCCAGGAGACAGCCACACTGCATGTCTGAGGGGAGACAGCTCTGAAGATGAGTATCACACATCATTTTGGTTCATGTCCTTGAGGTTCTAAGGGATAATCTGAAGTGCAGCATTAACACTGTGCCAAGTTGAGCAGCAAGGAGTCACTTTGCTAAATTGTTCAGTTTTCAAAGCAAAGTTGGAAGGTTGGAAGGGGAACATGTTACAGCTGTTGATGCTCACAGAACATAAGGAAGTTCTCATTAACAAATTAGTCTATATTTACATCAGTACTGACCTTTATCTAATGCAGTTGCCAGTAACCAGGGCTTTTCTTCACAGAAATAATGACGTAGTCTGTAATTCCATAGTTAAGGAAAACAATCCATATAGTTTTAATGTCAGAATCTTTTAAACAGAAAGAGTACGTTTCTCCAGTCCCACAGAGAGTGGAAATTCCCGAATAGTGATACAACCACATAGAAAAAGCTGGTGAGACCAGGAGTGAGAACGTATTAATCATGCAACTGAACTGAAGGGGAAGTCCCCAAGATAGTAAAGAGTTAAGGGACAGTGGCCTCCCTTAGTGACTGCACCAGTGTTCCTGGTTCCCCAAATAGCAAGTATCCATTCCCTGGCCTCTGAAAAATTAATATCAGAGTTTTATCATTTTGTAGCACTCATCTTATAGCATACAAAAATTTCCCAGCACTCTTCGATACTTGGCATTCATTTGAGACAAGACAGAGGGAGCAGGAGTTCACATTAAAGACCTGTACACATGAGGGGCTTTTTATAGATGTTCTTACCCTATCTACCTTTCCTGAGCTGTTGCTATGTTGACTGTTTCCAATCAAAGGCCTCTTGTCTTTATAGGGCTTTAGAATGTTTCAGTATCAAGGTTATACCAAAGATTGGTCTCACCTACACAACTACCTAAGATGGATCATAACACAGCTGGGTAATACTGTAATTATAACATGGTGTCCCAGCTTGGTAAAATATCTCATCTAAAGAGGGCATCAATCTGTGATGTTCCCTGTGTAGGATTCCCTTCCATGTTTGTTTCTTACTATTATGGCCATTTGATGTATTACATCTCCAGGAATGCTAAATAAATAATAATAATGTTGGGTGCGTTGGTGGAGGTGTAGCTTTATAAATAAAGCAATCATAATTATTCTAATTAATACCATTTCTGACAAAAGGTATGCTTTGAGTTGGTAAGACAAACATTTTCTGTCTTTTTCGGAGCCTCTTCTAAGGGTCAAAGAAGGGAAGGATACTGCACAAAGAAACATTAAAATAGATGTGTGGGAAATAGGGGACTAAACTCTGCTCTCTTGGCATCCAGGGCAGCCTGCACTTTGACCTTGGTAATCCGCATGGCTTATCCAATGCCCATTCTGGAATGTAAAATTCAGGCCAGCAGTGAAAACACAATGGGACTTTGTCTTCTGTTTGTTGGGCTTGTATAGCCAGTCAGTTCCAGCCCAATGTCTCATGGCTGAGGAAAGCAGTGCCAACTCAACAAGATTTCTACAAAGGGCTGGAATATGTCACTAGTTGGCACCACGCATAGTTTGGATTTAGTTTTGTCCTCAAATCAAGCAACAAAAAATATAAAAATACATCAGCCTAGAGACCGATAATGTGCCAGATCCACTACCTGGGTAAGTGCTAGGTAACAATCCAGAAACAGTACCATGGGTAAGCGCTAGATATCCAGTTAGAGCCAGTATCCAGGGTGAGGGCTATGTATGTGATCAGTCAGTGCCATTTACAAGTACTACCACAATACCCAGTCTAAGCCTCTAGTTGGGGTGAATATTAGATATAAATTCTTGTGTGTCTAGCTATTAAGCCCCAACCATTAAATCCCTGTGAGTAGGAAGAATTTTACCCCTTGAAATGTTATTGTGTAATTGCCTAGTATGGAGGGATTAAAGTTTCTTGTGAAGAATCTTAAACTGGCAACTGTCAGAGGCAGGACTGGATGGACCATTGGTCTGATCTGATAGTAACACAGAAGTATCTATCATGCCATAGTTGCTATTCAGGGTGTGTGCTAAATATCCAGACTGGACCCAGTACCTGGGCACTGGAAAAAGAGTCTGTAATATGGACTGAATGAGGAGATGGAGGGCAACTGAGGCACTTTCGCCTGTGATATGTAAGACATTGTTAAGAATTGGTATGTTTAAATAAGGTACTTCCTCTGCTTTTCACTGAAATGACGTCCCTTGACTGAGTTAAATGGAAATGTAGCTCTTTGTCTCCATTCTCCCTCCCATGTCCATTTTCTCTGTCTTGGCCTCAGTCCCCCAATCTCTTGCTTTCTAACGTTTTTAGAACCAATCCTTTTAAAAGCCAGTCTATTTACCTACTGACAAAGATACCAACATGCTTCAATCCTGTCCCTCCAAAAACAGACTCATCTATACCTTCAATTTCTTTCATTTCTCACTTGTATATTTCAAATTCCCCATAACAGATTATACAAGTACATTTCATCACAGCAACATGAATCTCTTTGACTACCTCCCAGAGATAAGTCATTATTGCCAAACTTAGGAACATGCGGTTTCACCAGGGATGGAAGAAGCATACCTTCACAAACCAGACACAGCATATATCACTGGATGCCTTTTCCTCTCCGGTCTCTGTCACTCTTTTCCTTTAGTTCTCTTCCTCTCTCGTCACTTTTTCTGTATTTATCTCTCGTTCAGTTCCACTCTTTTTTCTCCTTCTCTGTCTGGTCTGAATTTCTTGGAGAAAGAAGAAGACAACTAGATGTACACAGAAACAGTCATCTGTCCTGATGTAAGTAACGCTGGGAACCCAAGGTTCAAGTCAAGTCACTGTGACGTGCTGGGGATATCACAGTGTAAGGCAAAGAGCTCTGCAGCCTTAAAATCCTCTGCCAGAAGGGAGTGAAATAAAGGTTCCTACCCAGAGACAGGGTGACAGCTGAAGAGCAGAGACCTGACTGGAGACTCCTGGAGTGGACCACTGAAGGGGAAATATAGGTGCAGTTTTCCTTGAAACTGTGATGATACACTTGTAATTGGCTACTGGAATCAACTGCTGAACAGGTACATTTTAGAATACAAAGGCCCAGTTCTGAAATCAGACACACTGGTGAACCTCTGCTACAATCAGTGAGTGTTGCATGTGGGTATTTTAAGTAATAGATATTATTTATAGGCCTTCTGGAAACAGAACTGAGCCTCGGCCCCATTCTTTTCTCACAACACAGGTGTGAATCAGAAGTTACTTCACTGAGTGCTAACTGTTTCTTCCCATGTTTCTCACCAACAGAACTCTAAAATATTGAAGTTGCAACAATTTTTCCATTCATGCCATCTCATTGTTTCCACTCAGGCAGCACTGGTGTAACTGAGGGTAGTTTGGCCTGCAGAACCTTTATTACTAGTCATGATGTACAACCTCCAAAGAACCCAGCTTGATTTTCAGATCCCAGGGTGAGTTTCTAGGGCTGACAGTGGGAAAAAAAAATCCCAGATTTTTACTTTTAACCAAACTAATTTGTTTTGGAGTCACTGAGAGACAGTAATCATGGAGCCTCCTGATGCCATTTTGACAGCGTGAAGCCACACTGCTAAATGGTGTGTCATATAAATGACTATGTAATTACAACACCTTCTTACTCACGACTGCCCCCTTTGTGTCAAATCACATTTACTTACTTGATAAGAGTTTTACTACTCTTGGACCTACAGAAATAATATAGCCACGGAGGTGGTAATTGCATTCTATTATGTCTGATGAATCATCAACCAATTTATGAGCTAAAATCTTATTACAGAATCTTTGTTATCATGAATATGCCAAAAGCAGAAAGGGAACACTTGACTTTTCAGATCTTTTAACTGAGTTTCCAGCAGTTAGACAAATCATTTTTGGATTTGCAAACTGAACTTATTTTATATGAAATAACTTCAAAATATAAATATGGTACGGAGAACCATAATTTTTTCCAACACAGTCACTTTTCTAACTATAGTTTCACTTACATGTAATGCAGGTGTAAAGAAGTCTTAAACTTTCCATCTCTTTCATAGATTTTTAAAGCCAAAACACACCATCAGGACATCTAGTCTGACCTCCTGTACAACACAAGCCATAGAATTTTATCCAGTTACTCCTGCACTGAGCCCGCTAACTTGTGTTTGGCTAAAGTATATCTTCCAGAACGTCCTCAAGGCTTGATTTGACGATATCAAGAGGTGGAGAATTCATCACTTCTCTTCACTGTGTGTTTGTGGTTAATCACCTTCGCTGTTAAAAATCTGTGCCTGATTTCTAATTTGAATTTATCTGGCTTTAACTTCTAGCCATTGGTGCTTGTTTTGCACTTCTCTGCCAGATTAAACAGCCTTTCAGTACCTGGTATTTTCTCCATGAAAAGGCACTTATACCATACCATTTATATATCATAATCAAGTCACTTTTGGGGGTTTTGATCAGATAAGCAGATTACAGATGGCATTAGAACAGATTCAACTACTTTGGCACTGGCAGCCTTTTTTCTAGGCTCCTCGCATCCCACTTTTCAAATTTCACATGCTCTCTGGACACATTTCATTCTGGCGCTCAAAGAACTGTGCAAAACAGTACAAGAACAGAAATTAATATGCAATGTAATAATCACATATTCACAATAAAACCAAAGGAGGTCTCAGGAAGATAGATGTACAGAAGTAAGGTGGCCAGCCAGGGTTCAAACAAGGCTGATTTTCAAATCAGCACCCCAAAATGTAGAAAATGTCATTGTTTTAGATCTGGAATTTTGATTCAGCCTTCTCTCTAGTTATTAGTATGTACTTTTATCATTTATTATTTGTATTACTGTTCTGCCTAGGAGCCCTAGTCATGGACGGGACCCCGCACCGGGCTAAGCGCTGCACAAAAACAGAACAAAAAAAAAAAGACAGTTCCTGCCTCAAAGCGCGTGTGATCTAAATGTAAGGCAAGAGAGAACAGCTGGATATAGACAGATGCGGGAGAGGGTACAAGTGAACAATGAGGCAATTCTGGAAATGATCTTGGTTCTAGTTCTAATCAAATATATTCAAACTTTAGACGGACCAACACAGGAGTTAATAAAGACAAGTTTTAGCAGGTTGAGTTTCCTGTGGACTTTTTATTGAAACAAAAGCTACATGAGGAGTGGCTTATCATGCCTAAGTAACTTTGTTAATACCCGGTAGAATTGCCAAGCCATGCTCCAGATGGAAAGGAATCTGAAAGGAGATCTCATGGTAACATTAAACATTCACATAAGCAAAAGCCCCTCCCGTTGGACCTTCTTAAAAGGAAGCTGAACCTCTCCTTTCGCCCTATATACAGTTATGAAATATTCGAGGCAGGTGCTGTCTCGTCCTGCCCCTTTGAAGGGCTCTGATATCATCCCAGCACAAATTATTATTTTCCTTTCCTTTCCTTGGGCTAGAAATAGCCTATCTGGCAGCCCAGCCGAACAATGATCCAGTCCAGACAAGTGAAATGCATGGCAATTACCGCCTACGCCCAGTACAACTGCTGACCCGCACCTACATTTCTTGGGTGCCTTTCTGGGTGACTTCTCCTGAAGGCTACCGGGCTCTGCATTCCCCACACCGTGCTACACGTACTCGTCTGTACTGTAGCATCAACCCTCAAGCCCATTTGTCTGCCAGCACAATTCACTAATCGCTGCCCGAGGGAGAGGAATGTACTCAAAGTGGGAGGAAGTATTGCATTTCAATTATAATATTCATGCTAGTAAAAACCACACGATAGGTCAGGAGATCATTCAAAAACTCTCAATCCAGGATCGGGCAATACCCTTGGGTCAGGCGGCCCTTCCAGCCACCTCCCACCTGTCCCAATTAACCATTCAACCCCCCTTTAGCCCCTTCCCCTCCAATTGCAGGGAGAGGCAATAACCCAGCACTTCTTTCCCCGGTGGGTTTCTCAGGGCTGGGTTTCTAAAGGTGTTCGGGTGCCCGAAGATGCCGATAGGCGCCTTGGCCCTTTTGAAAATCCCACTAGGTACCTCTCTGCATCTGGAGGCACCTAAACACCTTTAAAAATCTAGCCTTCAATCTGTTTCTCTCCCACTTTCTCTCTGGGATTGAAGGTTTCCCTTATTCTCTTTCCCCACTCACATCCCTGTCCCCCCTCCACATGCCCCAGCTCCTAATTCCCCCCACATCCCACTGCCCATTCCCATGTCTCCATCCTGTGGTCCTCCCAGTACTGTCTTCATGTTCCCCCCTCCAGCTGCCACTCCCAGCTGCCAGGGAACCTTCTGGCCCCAACGTTCAGCCCTGTCCTCTGCTGACGGGCCATCATTCAGAATATGCCGCTGCCTGTTTGAGTGGCTAGAGGGAGGGGACATGTCACATCCTCACATGCTCATACCAGCTACTCACATACCGGGTGGGATTTCACCTTGGTGTAACGGACTGTGAGGAATGTGATTTAACAAAGCCAGTAACCGTGGAGACACTCATAGGCTATGTGCATAGTTGCTCCCCTAGTCCAGTTTTCCTGGAGCTGTGCTGTTTATTTCACAGCACTGTAGGAAACCCCAGTTGGTTCAGTTATAGCTCAGGTCACACACCTGCTGTCCCCTATCGATGCTGCTTGAGCACAGCACACTTTACATTCTCCAGGGTTGCAGGGAGAATGTTAGGTACATTACAATCCAGGACTTCAGGACAATGTTCGTTGCATGTCTTTGTTACCCCCTAGTTTAATTTACACATGCTTACTTCCTCCTATTAGTTGTGTTTTTTCCACACTCTTCTGATCCCTTGGCCTGGTGATACACCAATTTAGACTCCTCTGGACTCACTGAGCCATATTCGTAGGTGATGTGTAAGGTTGCATAAGTGACACCTGCTTACTGATGGGTAGACATGAGTCTAAGAATCTGAGATGCTGAGTGAGGAGTCCTAGAAGGTGTAAGTTCCACAAGTTTGAACGCCATAGAATCATCTCTGAATCTCCCTCGCTCCTCTCATTTTCATCCATCTGAAAAAGTTTTATCACACTTCATCAGGATAACATCTATGGGGTTTTATTGAAGTTTAATAGGATCCTGCAGAAATTATCCTACAGATTTTAATAGAGAGTGAAATCCTTCCTCATTTTTTAAAACAATCCTAGCAAATGCTAGAGCAGGAATATAAAATTCTATAGATGAGATTTAAAAAATAACCTCACTCTTTCTTCCTTTTTCTCTCTTCCCTC
Source organism: Mesoclemmys tuberculata (assembly GCA_007922155.1). Lineage (NCBI taxonomy): Eukaryota > Metazoa > Chordata > Testudines > Chelidae > Mesoclemmys > Mesoclemmys tuberculata. The sequence continues at coordinate 4,059,504 of ML675613.1, forward strand.
TCCCTGCTCATGTCCTCCCCCTCCCCCAGCTCTATGTCTTTCTCCTGCCCTCCATTACACAGGGTCTTTTGTGTAATTAAAGCTATGCGGTGCCCAGCTCCCAAGCTGCAGCAACAATTAGAGCAGCCTTTCACCTAGTTGGCTGCTGAACCTGTTGTCAGAATAAATAGGCAGTTGATTTCCACCTCTCCCTTGACGGCTTTCTGCTGATTCAACCAAACCAACTCATGTCAAAGCCTTGATGGTGGAGAGGGATGCACTGCTTCCTGACAGAGCCAGAGGGTTGATCTGTATAATGAAGATAATGCTGTTCCTCTGGTAGTTACTGCCAGACAGCCAGGCACCTTTCAGTTATTTCTGATTAAATTAAGTGGCCACCACTGTAAACCATCCCTCATGACAGATGGACAGGTACGAGCACAGGTGCTACAGCTGCTATATCTGCTTTCTCATCAGCTTGTTTATTTCAAGACAAGCTCTGCTGATGCAGACGAGGCCTGAGGCTCAGAGATTAAATATATAACCAGCCCCGCCTGGGCTGTCAGCAAGTTTGAACTGAGCACTTTTGACACTAGAAAGGGAACCACCCTGGACTGAGTCCACCAGTTGGAAGAAATAACTCTCAAACCATTTATGCACATCAGCCTCTAGTGGGGGACAAAGCTGTGGGAATGGCTGTTCCCTCACTCTTAGCCCGTCTCTAGAGAGAAAGGGAGAACTTGATCTGCATGGCTTAGGACAGAGCTTCTGTGGTATTGTGGGAAGGCAGAGCAGAGCACTGCTCCCTCTCTCCCATGCACTTTGAAGGAGTGTCACTGGGCCTGGGTAATCAATGGTCACAGAAGCAGAGGGGTCAGTCCAGCTCTAAACAGCCTGAGAAGACCACTCAGTTGAGATATCTGACAATCTCCTTCCGTGTCCTCTGAAACGTCATCAGAGAAAAGGAAAGATGAAAACCTGGGACACTGCAAACAAGGAAAGCAGGGAGAGAAATCATGGATTCAGCTCTGTAAGCTACAGGAACACAGAGATTGCCCTGCTGGATCAGAATCCAGGCGCATCTAGTTTAATATCCTTATTCCTGGGGAAATCCTGCACCACTGAACAGACGCAGGATTCGTATCCCCCGCAGATTTTTTCCCCCAAAGAAAACAGATTCTGCTGGGGAGGTGCTGCAATTACAACTTTCCCTGAAAGTGGGCTGCTGTGGTGCCAGAAGACAGGGCAGCCAGCCATGGAGGAGGAGGAGGAGGGGCTATTTCCTCACACTGCCCTGTCCGAGCCTAGGGGCCAAGTGAGGAAGCATGGGATGTGGGGGGCAGATAGCACACCTGGCTGCTGGGGGGGTGGGTTCAGAGGGACTAGTGAGGGAAGACAGACTGGGGTGGGAGCAGAAGAGCTAATGGGGTGACAGCAATGAGCCAGGTGCTGAATGAGAGTGGAGATGCACAGACATATGGGGATGGGGCAGGTGCAGGGACACTTGGGGATAGGGGAGCAGGGTGGCTGAGTGGGGGTACAGGGCCACATGGGGACAGAGGAAGGAGATGCAAGACGACATGGGGAAAGGGAGGGGGTGAAAGGACATATGGGGTAGAGGGAGGAGGGGTGGCTGAGTGTGGGTGCGGGGACACATGCAGACGGGAGGGGGGTGCAGGGACACACAGGGACAGGGGCAGATGTGCCTGATTGAATGGGAGAGGTAGGGATCAGCCAGGGTCTTCATGGGGGAGGATCCCCAACTCCCTAACAATCCACCCCTCCCCGTCACAAAAGCAGTGTTCCATACTTTTCCCAATCACACCCAAAATCTCTCCAGGCTCCTGCCCAGCAATTACTTCCCTGTCTCTCAGCTCCTCTGTTACCTCTGGCTCCCCCAACCCTTTGCACTATTACTGAGGGGTGCGAGAAATACATTTCTGTATTGTAGTTTAAATGAATTATTACTCAACGCTCTGTATTAATATGCCTCGTAAGGAATCTATCGGTCAAAAAACATTTCCTGAATCTTTCCTGTTGTCTGTATTGTCATAGGCAGGTGTTTTGAAATAAATTACCAAAATAATTGAAACGGGCATGATTATATTATGCTACTTTGACACACAAGATATGCAGAATTTTAAAATATTGTAAAGAGAATTTTTAATTTTTGGCACAGAATTTCTAACTTTTTGATGCAGAATTCCCCCACAAATATATCCAGGCTCTAACAGTGGCCAGAAACAGGTGCTGCAGAGTGTGAGATCGCAATGGTAAGCAGATGTGGGATAATCTGTCCTCCACATAGATCTCACCCCAGTCTCAAATAGTTAGAGATTGTTTTAACCCTAAAGTGCAAAGATTAATATCCTTTCCATCATTTTTATTGTCATTAATTATGATATCTTGGGATATTCTGTAGGACCAACATTGTCCTTACCTGCCCTCCCCACCCTCACCCCCATCCTCAGCTGCAAAACACTCAAAAATCCAACCTGAGCGAAATTTGTTGTAACAGGTAAGATATCAGGATGCATCGGAATAGATTTAGCCGTGACAAGGAGCCTATAGAAACACGCAGACATTTGAATCTCCATTTGCATAGAATTGGTGTATACATTTTAGCTGGCAATGCTGGAATATCTTATTTACAGTCTATGCTCCTTACCTGCAATGTGATTCCACCAAGCTTCCTCTGCAGATGCTCAACCATGCTCCTCAACCTGCCATCTTGAAGATATAGAGGACCTACTTTACCTCTTATTAATGCCCTAATAATCCAAAGCCCACTGAAGTCCCTTGGATCAGGCCCTTACTTAGTAACCAGGAATAACTCCATTGAAGCCAATGGTATGATACTTGTGTCAGACTTGTTTTCGAGGAGAGTCAGGCCTGTAGCTTTTCACAGAAACTCTCCATAGATTAGAGACAACCTGCTCAATGAAGGAACTGGGTTTTCCTTAGAGAAAGAAGCCAATATAGCCAGAATCCATAAACTAGCTCAACAGCATCTAGGAATAGTGGCTGATGATATGCAAACTGATCACATGCATATATATCCAGCAGGGAAAAGAAAACAGTGGGGCACATGGAAGTGGGCACAGAGAAGCAGCAGCCAATGCCACAGAAAGGGCTTTTGTGCTATACAGAAAGACATACAAGGATAGAAATTTGCCCAGCTAAAACATTGTCTCAATGGAAAATGCAATAAATGGAGCTCACTTTTCAAAGGGATCTGACTTACACAAAGCTATGCATGCTATTGACCAACAGGTGGCACAGATCCACACTGGTTATGTCGTGCACAGCCAGTCCCTTCTCTTCAAAATACTCTTGCAAAATAGTGCTGCTTTGGAAAACCAATGGACACCACCCATTATAATCTGGATCATGGCCTTATAGCGGACAGCCTCTCAGAATGGTAGGAACATTAGCAGTTAGCCTCAGCCCATAGACACTGATTAACTAGTATTTTATTCATTACTATTTCAGCCCCTAACAACACAAACATGCCATCTGCGGTTATCTAGGTGGTTATATGGCTCCCAACATCACTGGCAGACTGACAGCAAAGATTAGGTTCTGTCATAGATACAGGAAGCTTCATGCTATTATGCTTAGCATCCTGCTGGACTGGTTTATCCTATCCCTAAAGCAGGGAGTCATTCAGAAAAAGCCTTTCTGTCTGTAAAAGTTGCAGTGATGTTGGGTCTATACACAGACTCTAACGCCCCCTATTGATGAGGATGTGACAACACATTTGATCTACTCACGACTCATTCTGGACTCCAAAATAGGAAGTGCTTCTCACAAACACAAAGTACAACAGTACAATACACAGTCGACGTCAACTCAGTTCACGTAATGCTTTCATCACTCTGACACCGATGTGGTTTTTGCTTCCCGATTGCATTAACTGGCATCCATTTGTAGCCAGGCCCTCTCAGTGCTGCCACAAAACATAAAGGACCAGATCTTCCATTGGCATGAACTGGCAGAATATTGAATGATGCCAATGGAGCTACACCATTTTACACATTCTGAGGCTCTGGCCCTAATGCTTTGGCAAAATAATGGACTCCATGCACGTAGAGTCTTTCAGGACTTTGTTAGGGACAGCTGTGGAAACCATAAGACAGGAGTAGTTCATATCAGCCCACAGACATCATGTAAATCACATTAGAAGCAGCAAGTCAGATCCTCAGATGCACTGGAACAGTGGGGAGGCGCATAGGCAGGTTCCTATCACCTTTCTGCATTGTGCAATCCTGGAGGCAGCCGGCCATTTCACTGATCCAGGATCACCACAGCACAAGACGCTTTACCCACATCTCTTCTTTGGTTGGGCCAGAACTGGGTGGTGTGCAGTGGATTATGCTAATTTTTTCCACCTGGAAATTCTGCTACATCCTCATGGATGAACTCACCCCCAGAATACCAAAAGCTGGAGAAACACTGACATGAAATAAATGAAAGAGTTAATATTTAGTGCATGACATCACTATAGAGCAGAGTTAGGGTTGTTTGGGTGGCATTTCTTACCTTAACATGTTTGGATTGCTTTAAGTAAAACATTAACACTGAATTCCCTGGATTTGTGATGCTTGGTTGGGGGACAATTACAACATCTCTGTAGTGTTTTTTATCCTTATGTTACTGATCTATAAATTCAAACTTAACTCCACCTTAATCTCATTTTTGTCAGGGAATACTATTATAATTGTGGGGAGTCTATTTTCTTTCACGCTGAGCTAAACAGAATAGACTAGGGTAAATCAGGAACGTCTCCAGGAGGTCAGTGGAGTTACTGCAAGACGAAGCAGCCCAACGTATATAAAATCAATGCAGCATTGTGGTGGCTGCTACAGGGGAATATTGAATTAATTCAAGATAAGCCACATGGCATTACTTTGAACATGAAACTCCTCTTCACAAAAAAACCAGAGGCCATAGCTTGCCTTTTTAACTCTGCTTCCATTAAAGTGATATGGAATTTTGCCATCAACCTCAGCAGGAGCAGAATTGGGCTTGTGTTGGAAGCGAAGGCATATATTTAGGCCTGATAGAAGCCTGCCTAGAATTTTGAGTCAGTTCTGATAACATTTAACAGAGTAAGCACATGTAGAACTGCACATGTGTAAGAAATTGCAGAGTAATCATGTCTGTGAGAAAAAAGACAGGAAGCAAAAAGCTAGAAAAGACCAGTTTGAACTAACACTAAACCTACACGGACAGGGGAAGAGAGTTAACATGGGAATAAAAGACTAATATATACATATAAGAAAAGATAACAAGAAGTTACCAATAAGTTTGTGTCACAATGGGAGGTTGAAGCTGTATTGTTTGGTGCTGGAGGCAATTATGATGAGATTGTCCTGATGAGGTCCCACTTATAAGCAACTAATCACCACTTGCCGAGTGTTTTGCCTCAATAAAGATTTGTTAGACCCATCTGCTGGGTAAGTGAATCTCAGTCCAACAACTCATGGAGTGCAGATGCATCTGACAATGGAGCTGGTGCAGTTCTCCTCCAGGAAGGTTGGCTGCTATTGCACAAATCAAAATTATCCATGCCAAGCCAGGGATATTACGCCCAGACAGAAAAGGCACTAAAGTCAATTGCACTTGAGGCAATTTTTACCAGCATTATTATGCTACACTTGAATGGGACTACAAACCACTTGAATCAATTTTTGAGACCCCATTCTTTGCATCACTAGACAGACTACAGAGCTCGGTTCTCCATTTGCAGAAATACAAGACCCATTGTTCTTCGGTGCCGCGGAAGAGGTATCCTAGAATGTGATGCTCAGTCAAGAACGGCATTCACTGGTAGCAGTTAGGGAATGGCATGTGGGTACATGTCGTTCTGAAATACACGTGTAAGTAGACTGAAAATAACTAGTGTTAAAGAGTGAACAGAGTGACACAAGTAAGGCCGTGTCTACGCTAGAGAGCTTACAGCAGCGCCGCTGTACTGACATCGCTCATGGAGCTACTCTAGCCCAATGGCATAGAGTTCTCCTGTTGTCATAATAAAGCCACCTCCGCAAGCGGTCATGAGAAGAAGCTCTCCCGCTGCCACTGCGCTGTCCACACCATGCCTCTGCTGGTGTAACTTATGTTGCTCAAAAGGGGTGTTTTTTCACACCCCTGACCGACATAGGTTATACTGACGAAAGTGGAAGAGTAAGCATGGCCTAAGTCTGAATGGATTGCTATACACTAAACGCATAGCAGACTAGTGAATTGGAACCACACTCATTCTTGGATGGCATCAGGGCTGATGTTAGGGGTAGGCGCCACTGCAGCCACACAGTCCCCCCATGCCACCACTCCTGCCAGGACAGCTTTGAAAGGGAGCTGGGTCTGCCCCTTTGTGTGTGCCCGCCCAACACCAGCAGAAGTGGCAGGGAGCTGTTCTGCCAATGGAACTTTGAACTAACTAACTGTTCCCCGAACCTCTCAGCTTGTAATAATAATAACTAACTAACTAACTAATAATAAAGCTTGTAAAAAGATTATTATAAATCTTTTAGTGTCAGTTACTGAAGGATGGGCTGGCAGCATGATATTTAGGGTAAGATCCAAACTGAGATTGGTCTGGTAATGTGGCTGACCCTTTGGGGATCAGGAGAACCTTTTTGGTAAAGGGAATAGAGTTTAATAACTTATCCCTTTACTGGACCTAGTGGCTGATTGGGAGCCCGTGACTGAAAGGCAATAAGGGGGCTTTGCATCTCCTTGTTCTTACCTTCTTCATAACCAGTGGGGGGGATTAGAAGTGCTGTTTGTGACTGGTTGGTGAATTTACTGCAGTGTTAGCCACCAGTTTTGGGAGAATCTGCTCTCCTTTTGCAGCCTGCCCTGCCCTTGGCATTTTCAGGTGGCTACCCTAGGCATGGACGGGTCACAGAGAGGAATAAGAATGAAACGATAGGGCTGTTGGAGATGGGGAGTGAAGTATATTGGCAGAAATAGGCAGGTCTGTAAAAGAAGGGAATGCGGTGGGTCAGGATTGGATTGTCCTGGAGAGTTGTCGTAAATGTCCTCAGATCCCTTAGGGCAGATAGTGTGTAGTTACTGTACCATTCTTTTTGCCTGTAAGTTGCAAACCCTGGCAACTAAGGATCATTTTACTAAGAAGTGCTCTGCGGCTAAAGAAGAAGGGAATACTCCTATCCATTAATGAAACTGACACAAAAGCATTGCCCAAAGCAGAGAACTATAAATAATGCAAAGAGATGGCGATGGGTGTAACTGCAATGCATGATAGCGATCCCGGCCATAATTCAGCATGATCAAAGTGACCAAGTCATGCAAATTTCAGTCGTACAAATGTCTCCTTCCCATAATCCAGCCCCAGAGAGAGCATAAATGTGAAGCTTTTGTATTACCTGCAATCTACAGGGAAATTAGTCAAGGAGGGGTGCATAACTCTAAAGAGTTTTCTGTGTTTAGCCAGGTATATGCTGATAAGAAAGAGAGTTTCTCAAGCCTTGGGATTGTGGAAATTAGTGGCTGGCTTGTCTGTTTAGCAAAGGTTGGTGATGGATGGACATCAAAACCCTAGTTCTAACATGCTAGTCAAAATGGTTGGTATCTCTTTAAAACAGTGTCCAACCTGGAAATTGGTCACAGGACTCATGGTTGAAAATTTGAAACAAGTTAGTAAACAAGCTAGTGTGTGTGGTGATGTGATTTACCTGACTGGACAGGGGGAAGATTTGCTCATGGCTGTTAGCACAGAGGACACACCTGGCAAGATCACATAAATCATCCTGCAGCAATAGCAGATCCAATCCACTACTGATCTAACTAAACCCAATGTAATGTTTGTAAAAAGATTCAGTAACGTTGTTACCTCCATAATGAAGCTTACAAAGAAAAAGCCTATTTTAACCAAGCATGATTCTGATGTTAAATTTAATGCTAATGTTAACCCTTGTAATTAATTTGTTGCCAATGCCAAGAACTATAAAAATGTACCATGTGAATGATCCTTTGAAAGATCTTTGAAACATGTTAGAATTTGCAATAATACAAAATCAAGAATGGAAAATATTTGTGATGCATTCAGCCGTGTCTAGGGACACTCCTTTCTGCATCCAGTTTGCATGCGGGTGTGTGGTGCTGTATGGATTGGAGGACCATTTATAATATTTAACATCAATCTTTCAAAATTACAATGATGTGTACAAAATAGGCCATGTCAGGTACCATTAGAAAGGTTATAATTTGCTAAGTATGAGGATATTTTTAGGTATATGTGTCATATTTGTACTGCAAGCTATGGATATGTCATATCTGTATTTCAACTTGTGCTGTGTTTCTGGATGACACCCCATACAGGATGGGCAGCAGCAATAAGCCTGCTTAATAGTGGCCCATTAAGGGAACTCACCCAGGGGCTATACCTTATGAGTCACCAGGATTTACCCAGGTGACCCTGGACTCCATCTTATTTCTGTAAATTTCCTTTCCGCAAGCTGCACATGGCTAAGGAGGGACATAAAAGGTAGCTGCTCCAAGTCCTCCATCACACATGTTGTCTTCAGTTCTTTCCTGCTTCCTACCTCCAGATCAACTCATCTTCAACTGAAGCTGTGAAACAAAGGACAGAGAAAAAACAACAAGACTTCAAAGACTAACCAATTTAATTTCTGCCGGCATAAGCTTTCATGCACTGCGACCCGCTGCCTCAGATGCAAGAAACAGAAATCAGATGGGGGTATATATACACATCCAAGGATAAGGAACAATGGGAGGGTAGGTGTTAGCAAGTCCATTCAGACAGAGTAGATGAGGACTATTCACAACCATTGATTGGAAGGTGAGAATGTGTGAACAGTGACAATTACTTCTTGTAATGAGAGAACCATTCCAAGTCCCTATTCAGACCCAGTTTGATTGATTAACTCCTTTGCTTGATTAACATGAAAACCCCTCTGAAAAGGAGAGAGAGCAGACCCAGCCAGGTACTGGATGTACACCAGCAGGACTATACAAGCCTACAAACTGCACAGTTCTCCTGAAATCCTGATATATATGTACTTTCAAATCACTTGTCTGTATCTGATTGCTTTTATCATACAACACCTCTCACCTTGTTTGTTACTTTCCTTTTATAATAAACCTTTAGTTTTAGTTACTGAAGGATTGGCTGGCAGCATGATATTTTGGGTAGGATCCAAACTTCTATTGATCTGGTCCTGTGGCTGATCCTTTGGGAATCAGGAGAACCTATCTGATGAAGGGAATAGAATTTAATAACATATCCCTTTACTGGACCTAGTGGCGGGTTGCATTTTAACCACAGTCTCCCAATAACTGGGCTGTGCAGCTTCTTGCTTTTATCTTCTCGATAACCAGTGAGGGGGATCAGAAGCACTGTTTGTGACTGGTTGGTGAATTTACTGCAGTGTTAGCCACCAGTTTTGGGAGAATCTGCTCTTCTTTTGCAGCCTGCCCTGATTTTGGCATTTTCAGGTGGCTGCCTAGGCGTGGACGGGTCACAGAGGGGAATAAGAATGAAACGATAGAGCCGTTGCAGGTGGGGAGTGAAGTATATTGGCAGAACCATGCAGGTCTGTAAAAGAAGGGAATGCGGTGGGTCAGGGTTGGATTGTCCTGGAGAGTTATCATAAATGTCCTCAGACCCCTGGGGACAGGTAGTGTAGCTGCTGTGCCATTCTTTTGCCTGTGGGCTGCAACTAAGATCTGAGGGTTATTTTGTAAAGAAGTGCCCCGAGTCTAAAGAAGAAGGGAGTACTCCTCCCCATTAATGAAACTGACACAAAAAACATTGCCCAAAGCAGTGAACTATCATGCAAAGTGACCAATAGCTTTGGCTATGGCTGTAACTGCAAGCCAGGACAGCGATCCTGGCCCTAATTCAGCATGATCAAAGTGGCCAAATCATGCTAATTTCAGTCACAGTCCAAATGTCTCCTTCCTTAACCCGACCCTAATGACCAGTGAGATGGCAGCCCTGACACCGCTTTTTTAAAATTCCAGCCCCAAAGGCTGGAAATAAAACATGTATGAGAGCCCTGGAAATTACATGAGACTTCCACCCAAAGTAGCCCCTTCTCGTTGCCTCTCTCTGGAGGGGGCTGGCCTCGGTCCCAGCCAGCGGGATCCAATGCCCAGGGCGGCTTCTTCGGGTTCATGTTGGATTTCAGCCTGCTTTTTTCTCCTTCGCAAGATCGGCCCCAGCCAATGGCAGGCTCCAGCTCTGCCGGAGGCGAGCTGGGATTGGTGGCGGCGCTCTGCTGATCGCTGGGGGGACCACATCAGCGATGAATGGAGGGGGATGCTGCGGGGGGGAGGGCAGCGGCTGAGGTTCCCACGGAGCAGGGTTATTATAGGAGCGGGGAACGTCTCTCTCAGTGCCGGGGAGAGCAGCCTAGGGGGCACTTCGGAGCAGGCAGCGGGGCTGCAAAGCGGCTGGCCGCGGAGGGGCAGACAAAGAGGAGACAGACCATGAGAGGCGGGAAGGGCAGAGAACAGGGGATCAGCTGAATCCAGCCAGGAGGCAGCAGCTCTGCCTTGCCCGCCAGGAGCAAAGGGGCGGCGGGGAGCCCTGGGGCCGGGAGCAGCGGCTGGCCCATGGGGAAAGGCGGGGAGAAGGGCGAGGGGGCCGGGGCGGGCGAGGCGCGGGGCCGGCTGTACAGCTGGGCGGAGATCCAGCAGCACGACGCGCGCACGGACAAGTGGCTGGTGGTGGAGCGGAAGGTCTACGACATCACCCAGTGGGCCGCCCGCCACCCGGGCGGGCCCCGCGTCATCAGCCACTACGCGGGCGAGGATGCCACGGTAAGGGGCCCGGCCGCGGCTCTCCGGGGGGGCCCTCGAGCCGGGCGGGCTGAAATCCGAGCCGGCGCCGCCCCCTGCCCGCTGGGGTCTGGGGCAGCCCCAAGCGCTCGGGTTTTGGGATCAAGCCAGCCCCGCTCGTCTGCCAGCCCACGAGCAGCCCCCCGAGAGAGGGGGAAGCGGAGGGACCAGTGCACGCTCCCCCCGTGGCTTTGCAGCCCACGGGAGCCGCTTCGCTCTCTCGCGGGTCTGCGGGGACCATGCGAGAGAGAGAAACACGGATCCGGGGCTCCCAGGCTGCCGCCACCGCGAGCAGCTGGTTTGCCCCCGCGCCAGTGGCCCCCCGCAAGAGGAGAGCCGGAGGGAGCAGCTCCGTGGGGTTTGCCGGCGGCGGGTTCCCACGCCACCTGCTCCGGGATGCATGAACCACTTTTCCGGGTGGCTCTCGCATCGTGAAGTGGTGGGAATGACTAGCAGCTGGCTCCCCCCAAAGTCTGCCTTTGCCGCAGGCCACTGGCTGGGAGGTTATTTCCCGTCAGTCTCCTTAAAGTGCAATGATGTGCTTTGCTGCCTCTGTACCCTTGGGAGCAGAGCCTCTGAATGAATGGGCTTTCCATTGCTGAAGGAAGCAAGGGACCTCATTCTTCTTTCAGTTGCATTAGCACAAACCCACTGGAACTAGATGGGTTGCACCAGACCAGATGAGAGAAGACTGGCTCAGATGTCTCCCATTTGTAAATCGACCAGCCTTTGGTCTTGTTCTCACTTTCGGCTTGTCTTTGCGAGGATTGTGACACGGATTTGTGGCTCTAGCACTGTTGTGTAGCTTCCCCCGCTACATCCTACTCTACAGTCCTCAGTGCAACACCTCCTGAAGGACAATGGTTCTCAACCTTTCTAGACTACTGTACCCCTTTCAGGAGTCTGATTTATCTTGCCTACCCCTAAGGTTCACCTCAGTTAAAAACTACTTGTTACAAAATCAGCCATAAAAATACAAAAAAATGTCACAGCAAACCATTACTGAGAAACTGCTTCCTTTCTCATTTTTGCCATATGATTATAATAGAAATATTGTACTTGCATTTCCTGTATGATATATAGAGCAGTATAAGCAAGTCATTGTCTGTATGAAATTTTAGTTTGTACTGACTTTGCTAGTGCTTTTTATGTAGCCTGTTGTAAATATCTAGATGAGCTGATATACCCCCTGGAAGACCTTTGCATACCCCCAGGGATACGCATACCCCTGGTTGAGAACCACGGCTGTAGGAGGCGGAACGATCTCAGTGTCATTCCAGATTCAAGCACTTGCCCCCAAGCCATGTCAGAGAAAGGGACTTGATCATGCATCAGACTCACAACTTTTCTATGTACCTGAAATCATCAGCCAGAAAATGCCCCACTCATGCAGCTGTAAAACGATACCAGAACCGAAGTGATGTAGTTAACTTAGTGTTGCAGGAAATCATGAACTGGGAGCACTCGGGGGAAGGAGGTAGTGACAAAAACACAACTCTGCAATGTAATTCACATTCTTGAGTCTTACGATCCCCAGCCTTACAGATGATCACACAATCAGCCTCTGCACATCCATCCCAGGCAGTCCCACGGCAACGCTCACCAACAGCACAGGTACATCCATCATGGGCTGTCCCTTGGGAACACACCAGTAGTGTCTGTTCATCAGCCACAGGCTGCCTGGTGGCAACACACACCATCAGTGTCTGAATATCCATTCCGGGCAGCCCCATGGTAACATCCACAAGAAGAGCTTGTAAATCTGTCATGGGCTGCTTCATGGCAACCCACACCAACAATGCCTGTACAACCATTATGGACCCACATCAGCTTGTTCACTGGTCATGAACCAACTCCCAAGGGAACTGACGCCAGCAGCGCCCGTTCATCTGTCACAGACCACCCCTAAGACAGCTCATGCCATTGGTACCACACTGACCCTTTTGACATCTGTCCTGGGCCACCTCCTATGGACACCCATATTGATGATGTGTGATCACGTGTTCACTCATCACAGAAATGTCCCTGAAGCTGCTGACATTGACAGTTCCTGTGAGAACCCACTCATTCAGCATGGGCCCACCTCTGAAGGCGTTCATACCAAGAGTGCTCATGCCAACCCGGTCATCTATCATGGGTTGCCCCGAAAGGCACTAGCAGTGCTCAGAGTTCATCCTACACAGGCCACACCACACTGTGTTCTCGCTGTTGATGCCTGCAGCATTCTGTTTATGCATCATCTCATGGACAGCTGGCATCCTGCCTTAAACCTTGAGAAAATGGGCTAGATTTAGGGTGTTTCGTCGTGCCTTTTGGACTGTTGAGTGCCCCAAGGGCTTCACAAAGCAAGAGCCTGGATACCATAATGCAGTGACTGTGATGGCAAATAGGGCACCCATTTTGGTGCACAGCTACAACTCATGCACCTCTGGAGATGGAAAACTATTTTACTGGGAGAGACCAGGACAACCCCTTCCACTGACATGTTAACACTGCCAAGGAATTTTCAGCTTATCGGGACAATGTCCCACTGGAGATAGGCAGAAAAGACCAGAATGTAACATATCCAAGTATTTCATAGCTCATCTACTGGTACAGCACAGAGGGTTATTCAATCTCCCAGTATGGGACTTGAATCTATGACCTGCTGGCCTAGGAGAAATTGCAAAGAAATTACAAGAGGTGTAGCTGATGGCACAAGAACTTGTCTGTCATTGTCTTGTTCTCTTTTCTGATGGCAAAAGATGAACTCAATATTAAATATTTAGGAGCTGGTGTTCTCTAGGCCATTATAGGAGTATATTGAAACATTTACCTTTCTGCATAAGTCAGTGGCATACATAATGTATCTCAGCCATGCTCAAATGCCTCACCTTCCCCCCTCTCATGGGATCGCCTTTAAGAAACATGCTAGGATGGGAGTAAGGTGCGAAAGCCTCAGGGATCTCAAGAGCAACCTTGTGGTTCTGACATTTTGTGTGCGTGCAGGTTTCTAAACCATTCCATCTTCTGTCTTTTCCCATAGAAATGTGAGACTATTAAGGTCCCCCACAGTAAATGGCCTGAAGGAAGGATCCAGGGCAAGCTCTTTCCCAGGAAGCATTGTGAAATGCATGTAGTGTAATTGGGAAGCACATTCTAAGAAAGTGGAGGGGGTAGTGGTAGGGTAACCCCAGGTGGGTGAAAAACCCTGAGGAGCAGGCAGAAGATGCTTCTCTGAGCTGCTCTGCAGTAACACCACATGGATCAGAAAGAGACAGCTTCCCATCTGCAATCATCATGAGAGTGAGCCAGCCCCTGGAAGACTCATTTTTGCCATGAATTAAACGATGCTAATCAGATATTCTCTATCATTTCCTTTGTGGTTCAGGCTTTCCTTTTTCCTCAGAACTTTTGCTCAGAGTGGCTAATTCTCCATGACCTAGTGGCAAAAGTCTTTGGATATTCACCCCCAAACATTAATTCTGGTTATCACCCTCTTCCCTTACTTTCCTTTTGGGACATCTTCTGGAACTTGATGTCAGTCCCAAAAAGGAAATGAGGAGGAAGGAGTCTAGAAACCAGAATTAACATTTTGAGGGAATACCCGGGAAGGGTTGTTGTAAGATCAGAGGAAGAATGATCCAGGGGTTAGGGCATTAGCCTAAGGCTTGGAAGCACTGGTTTTAAGTCCCTGTTCTGCCACAGACTTCTTGTGTGACCTTTGGCAGGTCACTCAAGCTTCCTATGTCTCAGTTCCCTATCTGTAAAATAGGAACAATAGCACTTCCCTACTTCACAGGGAGGTTGTGAACACAAATATAGTAGATATTGTGAGGTGCTCAGATATTACAGTAATGAAGGCCGTATAAATATCTAAGATACATAGATAGACCTAATGACTCAGGACAAAGTTTGCTTGGGTTGGGTCAGAGGACCAAATAGAAAGAGTTCCAAACTGTACCCAACGTAAGCTTGTGCTGAACACCTGTTGACACGGGTTTAATCCCAGCTGTAGCCGTATTAGTGCTAACTCTTAGAGAACACAAGGCAAGCTACAATGGGAACCAATGGGGCTCACCTATGCTTGAATGTGCCTGTGCAAATCATGACCCTCCTTGTCCACATTGGGGGTTTGTATCGGTGTAGCTGGTGACTGAAATCAGGGCCAATCTCACAACGTAGTAAAGGCACAAACTGAACCTATCTGATGGGAAATCATCTCTTGTGGGAAGAGGCTTTCACTTTACTCCTCACTTGATTCCAAAAGGGATTGTTTAGACACTTTGGTACACACAAACCCAATAAAAAAAAGCTCGCTCTCCCTGGTTGAGGTGGAAAGGGATCGAATTGCTCAGAGCTAATGGGAAAGTCCTGACTCCATGTAAAATGGACATTGTGTACGTCAGATTTTTTTTGTTTTTTGGCTTGCTTTACTCTCTGCTATTAGGCTGCATATTCTGCCTCTCCCCCTGCTGAGACTCTGGTATTTTATAGCCTTCCTAATCTCTACCTTATTCCCATGGACTTTCTTTTTCTTTCATGCCTGTAGCTGGCTTTTCTCCCTCCCCCAGCTCTAGCTAATATCGTCTCTCTGTGTTGCTCTAGCACCAAATTAAATAACTGAGGTTGATGTTTCCCCCTTCTTCCTCCTTCCTCATCCACTTTCTTCAGCAAAACTGACGTGGACAGAGCAGTTTTAGGCTTGATCCAAAGCCTGTTGAAGTAAGTGGAAAGACTCTCTGATGCCAGAGGGCTTTGAATCAGGCTCTTAGGCCAATATATTCAGAAGGGATCAGAACCCAACATTTAGGACAGATTTTCAAAAGAGCTCATCTCTCATACAGGTCAGTGATGGATAGTGAACACTTGAAAATCTGACCCTTAGTGTTTAGAGCAATAGGAACACAGGACTGGAAGGGAGCTCCCAGGTTACAGGGCCACATCCCATGCTATCATAGGCAATCCCGTCACATAGTCCCATTCATTAATGAAGCAAACTCCATCTTAAAACTAGGTAGGTTGTTGGCCCCCTCTACGCCTATCGGAAGGCTGATCCCTAACCTTACTTTGAGGATAAGAAGCCTTCTAATTTCCAGCCCTTCTCTGCACCTGTTCCAATTTGAATTCACCTTTCTTGAACATAACTGATCATAATTACACACCACATTCTTACCAGTGCCTTGTACAATGGCATTAATACTTCCCCATCTTTACTAGAAATACTTTACCTAATACATTTTAGGATTGCATTTGCCTTTTTCAGAGCAACGTCACATTGGTGGCTCATAGCCATCTTGTGATCAACTAATACTCCCAGGTCTTTTTTCTCCTCTCTCATTTCCAGCTGGTGAGGCCTGAGTTTATAGCAGAAATTCTTGTTTTCAATCCCTAAGTGCATGACCTTGCACTTTTATACTATTAAATTTCATCCCATTTCTATTACTCCAGTCCTCGAGATCATCCTTTTCTTCCAGTACGATATTCCAGGCCTCTTCATTCACAATGCCTCCCAACTTTGTCCTCTTGATTTGAGAGCTGAAGCAAAGTACTAATTTAGTTTTGGGGTATAGCTAGATTATCTTTAATCTCTATCCCATCCTCACTACATAGCAGCTCTACTTTTCTTTTCTTATTCTCTTTTTAGTTACATAGCTAAAGAACCTTTTACAGTTTGTTTTAATTTCTTTGGCAAGGTCCAACTCAGCTTGACGTTGGCAATTCTCACCTTCTCCCCACACTTAGTGACCTCCACAACATAGCTTTTTTATCTGATTATTTCCTTCTTCCATTCCTTGTAGGCTATCTGCTTACTCCTCATCTCCTTTATGAGGTGGTTGTTCATCCAGTTAAGTCAGGAGCCCTTCCCTACAAAATTTTTCCCCTTGCTTGGGATGCAAATTCCTGATAGTTTTTGATAGTTAAAGAAATTCCAAGCCTCCTCCACATTTAAGACCTTGAGCTCTTTGGTCCAGTTGGCTAGTTCCCTTAATTTCCTAGAAACTGCTCTTTTGAAATAAAAAAAGCGTAGCTGCCCACCTGTTTTGATAATCCTTCCATTTAATTTAAACCGAATCAACTTGTGATCAGTTGATCCATAGTTTTTTCCTATGACTAGCTCTTCTATAATGCCCTCACCACTTACCAAAACCAACACTAAAATAGCATCAACTCATGTGGGTTCAGTGACTGTTTGGTGAAGAAATCTGTCACCTACCACATTCGGGAGTAACTGGGCCTTACCATTATTGGTAACATTTGTTCTCTAATCTATATTTGGGAAATTAAAGTCTCCCAGAACGTCACAATGTCCAGTAATATAAATGATACCTGTAATGATATTAAAGTTCTCTATTCATATCCAAATCCAATCCTGTGGGTCTATATCTGGTCCCTACTCCATCCCAGTAAAATGTCTTTTACAATCCTTCATCAAAGTGATTTTGACCCAAAACATGTTATCACTTCTTGTGCCTTCACAGTCCCTTCTTTCCTCTGTCATGTCTTTAAACCCCCATCTGAACTCCAACATCATTCCCAGATGGATATCTAATGCTCAGATCTTTTCTGCCATGAGTCTATCAGGTGACCTTTCATACATAAATAGCTTCCGTCAGGTACCCACTCAGAGAAACTATACATCCCACAGCTTCTGTTTCCAGTCATTGTCTTTGTCTCCACTTCATCAGTCACTTCTAGAGCTGTCTCAATGTCTTCTCTCCTAGTCCCTCATCTTTAAAGAAGAAAGGATGAAAATCCCCCAAACTCCCTCCTACAAACTCTCCCGTTTTCTGTCTTCTGTTCACTAGGTCCCTTTCAATAGATGGGACTTAACACTCCTGGGTTCTATTCCTGGCTCTGAGACCTTGGCAAATACCTTGGCTTCTTTGAAAATCTTAGCCTTATTTCCTGGGGTGACACAGTGATCACATTAGCCAGTCTCATTGTGATTAGTGAAAGCTCATACACTTGCAATAGGCTAGGTCACTAGGCAATGGACAGTATCTGGGGCAAAAGAAAATAAAGTCCTGAGTCCCCTTGTGATTGCTGAAGCAAAGGGAAATGTCATAGATTAGGAATTTGGCAATTTTTAAACAGATAAGCAGGTTTCTAGTGGTGGCTCTTGTGACAGTGGATGTGGAACTGTTGAAATTCACTGGATGGGAGTTCTGTGAAGATTCTGGAGTGAATCCCAGAATTTTACAGTCACAGAAATGGCTCAGCTGGAAGGAGGGATCTTTGCTGTTGAGAAACTCCCCACCCCACTGCCACTTTGGGCCAGATTCTAGCCAGATCCTGCGGAGGGAGGAGTGTGTAAAACTAAAGTGCCAGTAAGAATCCCATCAGGAGTACAGTCTCTTTTCTCTGCCAGCACCCTGTGGGAGCTAGATACCTGACAGTGAGCAGGAAAGGGTTGCATGAAGGAGGAGTCAGGGTTTTATCACCAATGGAACTGGCAAAGCATAGAGAGGGGCATTTGCTAAACACATGCAGTGTGAACCCATGGGGAAGACCCATGCAGAATTCTGGCTGTCTCAGCAACTTGGCCTCTGCACCTCACCCGGGGTCTCAAGGTAGCAGAGCCAGAACCTTGCATATTGTAAGGCGGAAACTACCCAGACCTTGAAAACTCGGAAAAAAACCTTTGACAAGTGGAGTTATCGTCCTCCCCTGCACTGTGTGGGAGCAGGCACGTTCTGTGTACATAAGTGGGGGTTAATTTTAGGAATTTGCTGAGATTCCAGTCAGATTTGAAAGCTGAAATCTAACATTTAATAAATCATAAGCGTTGCCAATTGGATTAAAATTACAGCCTGTATCTGAATAGAATTTAATTTGGATAACCCCTTTTTATTGACTCCAGGGAGCGGTAGCTTACTAGTTTTAACGCACAGTTTTTCTGAGGTCAACTTTTAGCTTGGACAGTGTTTCTCAGAGCAGGCTGCTTAGGGCATATCTACACAGAAACTTAGTATGTGGTAAGGCGAGTTTTAATCTACAGCACGCTAGCTTGCCATGCGCCAACTGGCTATGTGGACCCTGCTATTGTGCATTAAAAGTTCCATAGTGTGCTTTGATATACCATTGTTTCAGTACAAGGATGTTTTAGGGCATGTCTATACTGGGAGCGAGCCTCCCAGTTCGGGTCCACACATCTGTGTTAGCGGGACTCAAACTAGCACATTAGAAACAGCTGTGTAGACCGTGCTTTGATGTTGCAACTTGGGCTAGAGCTCAGGTTTGGAGATTCGGGTCTTCAAGCCTGGAGTTGCAATTCCCCCCTTTTAAGCATTTTCATTTTATATTTTAGAGCTATACACGGGTCAGGGGGCTGATACCTGTCAATATTCTTTTTCTTTCTGCAGCTGTACAATGTATATCACTTTTAGAGTTACAGAGGCTGTTGGTATACAGAGACCCCGGTCTACCATGGTGACCGTATTGTCTCATTGCTTACTTGTAGCTGTACATCGCTTGCTTGTACTGAAATCTGGCAAGCTGACCATAGTATACAAGTACTATATGCAACTGTTTTCTCTTTCTTATACTTTGATTATAAATTCCCTGGGGCAGGGATTGTCTCTTTGTTCTGGTGTTTGTACAACACCTAGCACAAAGGGATCATATTTATAGGATTGATTTATCATATTTATTTTTATATTGTTGGTAATACAACAACTTAGAAAGAAAGCCCAACACAATCTTTAATTGTTCCTCTAAATTTAGTGGACATCATCCACACATTCTTTGATTACGTCTAATATCTTTCTTTACATATCCTTTCGGGCTTACAAAAGATATTATATTGAAAGAATGAGATTGATCATCTGCATATAGAGAGGTGTATTTCTGATACATAAGGCACACAAATTCACTGCTTCTAATTGGGGTGAAAGATATATTGGACTTATTTTTGCCTAGGTGCCTAACTCCCATTGAAATCAATGGGAATTAGGCACCTAGGAGCTTATGAAAATCTCACTAGGCACCTCTCTGCTTCTTTAGGCACCTACATCCCTTAAAAAACCTGGCCCTTAGTCCATAAAGTGCATATTCATTCATCCACTTCTAGCAGCATCTGCTGGAATTAAGAGCACTGCATGGAAAAAGTTGCATACTAGTCTGTGGGTGCTGACAGCAAGCTGACACCAGAGTTGGGGAAACTGTTGGGGTAATATGGGAAAACCCTGCGGAGAAGGCATTACTGGGGAAAGATAGAAAAGGACCAACGTGCAGTGAGCAATTACTTTTATTGAATCCTATCTATCTGCCTGTGTTTCCACTCCAGGATGCTTTCCAGGCCTTCCACCTCAACCCCAGCTTTGTGCAGAAGTTTCTCAAGCCATTACTGATTGGAGAGCTTGCCCCAGGGGAACCTAGCCAGGACCGAGGCAAAAACGTGAGTAGCTGCAAATCCCTTTCTGTGGGCTCTGTTTCTGGACAGGAGTCTAACGATCTGGCCATTCCACAGTTTATCTATCAGGCTGTCCTCCAGGTTCCTGTGTGCAAAGCCCCTACAGACATTGCATCAAACCCTCTTCGCTATAGGCAGCTCTAGCAAGTACAGGAAACTACAGGGAAAGACACACACACGCAGACAGCTCTGTGCGACCGTGTGTGTCCCAATATTGACTGGGGCACTTAAGTAAACTTCTCCTGACCTGCAGAATCCCCTGTTACTCCCCTCCTGCAGGCCTTCCACAGCTTTGCCCGTCCAGCTCAATCCTGATCTGTGACAAGTAAAGATGAGCCCAGTCCAAACTCACAGATTTGAACACTTGCAAACTTTGAGGAAACATGGACAAAGTTCTAGATCCAGTCTTTATCTCTAGGCAACAACCCTGCTGCTCAAATTCTCTTGGCCTGGGTCTGCTCGTCGTTCCATAATGCAGGTCAGTTTTGTGCTATGGACAAAAGGCTGTGAGGGCACCAAAATGAGCCTGCTTGCCAACGGAACCAGATTTGAGCTCTCTTCCACCTTCTGCTCCATACCCCCCCTTTGACAACTCAATCCAAGCAAACACCACTCAGAAATTCACATGGGCTTATCCTGCTTAACTGTCAGAGATGTAGAAGTCCATGAAAAAGGCCCTGTTTGGGGAATAGGTAACAATACCACCAGTGGGTGAGATGAAACAAACCGCTCGATCTGAGCGCTCTGCTTCTGAAGCTGTAGCATAGAAGGCCCTTTATCCACCCCATGTTGGTGTATCCAGCACTACACAAGACCCAAATGTTCCATTCATTCATTATTCACACCCTGTACACTGCATGACTGATGCTAAAGTGAAACTCTTTCTTTTTCTTATTGTTCTTTAGCCAACAGAGTTTACAATATGCCTGTTTCATACATAATAGAAGTGACTACATTAATCTGCATTACCTCTTGACCTGTTTTCTTGTGTGGCTGCATGCTATCTGAACCTGTCCCAAAAGAGAATGGAGCTGCTTTGGCACTATATTCTTTCATCAGCAGAAGTTCATGGCTATGCATAAGTGAGGAGACTGAATTCTCTATTCCCTAAGGAAAGGAGAGATGTCCCTTTATAGCCTAATGAATTATGGAGCACTGAGACTAGGTAAACAGAGAGATATTGGGTCAGATTCTCAGTTGGTGTAAATTGCCATAGCTATATTGATTTCAGTGCGTCTCAGGTGACTTACACCAGCTGAGGATCTGGACATTAATTGCTTTCCCTCTGCAAGGAAATAGGTCAGAAGGTGAAGTAGGGAATAACATCAGTTATGTGCCGGGGGGAGAGAGTGAGAAGCAGTGTAGAAATTTGGAACACTGCATGAGTATGGAGAGTAAATTTTCTCTCATTCTGGGAAAGCTGATGGCTCCACAACAGGCAGTGATTATTAGTGTGGAAGCCCAAACTTGAATGAACACATATAAAGAAGGTGCACTTTGAGTCCTGCATTTCCATTTTGCAGCCCCAGCTGGTGGACGATTTCCGGGCCCTGAGAAAGACAGCGGAGGATATGAACTTGTTCAAAGCAGATCCCTTGTTTTTCTCCCTTTACCTGGGTCACATCATTGTGATGGAAGCTTTGGCTTGGTTAATAGTTTCATACTACGGCACCGGCTGGATCACAACCTTGATCCTTTCCTGCATCCTTGCAACCTCCCAGGTAAGAAATAGTGAGCATGGAGTAATTGGGGTGCATGTGTTTCCAGGACAGGTGACCCGTCAGTGCATCCAGTCAGTCAGAGCACCTCATGCTGGGACTATCACAAAACTCACTTTGGAAGAACACTGATGAATGCATGCGCCCCACAACCCCCTCACTGCCTTGCTCTTGCACATATTGAGCCTACTCATTGCCTTGTACTCGGTGCATTGAGTCCACTGCCTGTCCCATGTCCCCCTTCCATAGATCCAATACCATTGAAATGAAAAAAACTTTCCCCTTTCCACACTGTTTCTGTGGATAGGTCTGTACACATTTCATACAGACACAGGCAAACCCACACACAATAATTGCCATCCACTCTGTGTATCTTTTCTTACTTATCTTTGATTTCAGACAGCCCTGTCACCCCGGTTCCTTTTTCCTCTGCAGGCCCAGGCTGGGTGGCTACAGCATGACTTTGGACACCTCTCTGTCTTTAAGAAGTCTAGATGGAACCATATCGTCCACAAGTTTATCATTGGGCACCTGAAGGTAAAGGTCATGTGCTGGTTGCCAACACACACCATGCAGAAAGGAAATAATTGCAGCGGAGGAGACTGGGGATCCCACTCCATCCCATTTCACATTCTGTAGGTGTAAAAGCTGTAAACCCCAGCCCTCCAGTCTGATCTCACCCTTTCAGAAGAAGATACAGGGACAAAGAATTAGTGACAGATTCCATGTAGAATTCTTGTGAGGCTCAGATAGGGGAGCCAAATCCTCAACTGGGGTAAATCATCATAGCTCCAGCAACTCCAATGGAACTATGCTGATTTATACCAGCTGGGGATCTGGCCCATAGGATTGTTAAAATGAAGCATTATGCAATCTCCTTGACTCCTCTTCCCCCCACTTTCTCTGCATAAAGCACAAGTCATGTGTTTTTGATTCAAATGACCATCCTGCCATTTCTCATCCACTCTGGACAATTTTAGAACGTCAGTCCAGGGTAAGATCCCACACAAGAGTCCTATACAATACAGCTGACAAGAGGATCCACCTATAGGAAGGGATGAAATGGTAGGCATTATTAGATGCCTATTTAGTTTGGCCTTGGCCATTTAACCATAGGCTTGGAATGACCCCACTAGCAATAAAAAGTAGTAAAAGAGAGCAGTAAGACAACACTGTATTCATACCCAAGTTGGGGCTTCATCTACTGAAAACCACAGCAACAAGTAACCTCCTTTGCCACAACTCTGTTCTCTGCTTATGACTGGGTCCCTCCACCCCTCTTTCTTGATGCCCATCTTGGGTGGTATTGGCCAGAAATTTTCTAATTTGCAAGCAGCACAAATAATGCTCAATTGCTACCCGACATGTTTTAATGCAAGGAGAGGAGGTAGGGAGTCCTTGCAAAAGAAGCCCATTCTTCTTGGAGCGTACAAAGAGATTAAACATGGAGATTAACCTTGTTCATGCAAATGAGAAACAAGTTGCCAAGTTTGAGGTCTTGAAGATATTTCTTCTCCATGGCGTATTTGGCAGTATAGAAAAAGCAAAGGCAGGAGGCAGGCAAAATATCAGAGTAAAAAGATATCTCAGAGAGAGAGAACAAGTTTGGCAGGGATCTAGGGTGAGGAGGCAGGATTTACCTTCCTCTAGAGCACTGACCAGGGATAATCTTTTAGGATTAGATGGGCATAGCTTACATGATACATCTCATTTGATACCGGTGTGTGTGAGTGAAGGGATTGCTGGATTTTTGCACTTCTCACAAGTCTCTCTGTTCCTCTTTTTTCACTTTATAGATGATCACTTGCAGGCCCTGTACAGGGACCACCAAAAAAAGCCACAAAGCAGTTTATTACAGCAATCTAAAAACAAGGGCTCCCACTTTGGGGTGGCTACTCCCTCAGTGCCAGCTTCCCAACAATGCCCCATTATTCGTCAAACCCACAGCCCTCACATCGCCTATTTCTGGGACAACCAGTTTCCAACATGTGTAAGCAGGGGAGCGGGGAAGTAACCTCTGAATGCTCATTAACATGACTGGACTAAAGGCAGCTTTATGAGATGGAGGCTCTCTGGCCACTCTGAATTCTTGGAAGCTGCCAGCAGCCCACAATGCTGATCATTAGTCACAAGGCAAGTGCTTTGCTGGCCCGCTGCCTGAACCTCCTTAGCCGCTTGGTGGGATAGCTTAGTGCTGTGTTTCACAAGTGCCAACGGAAAAATGAGGTTATAGGACCCTTATGGGACATTGTCCAGTTCTTTTTGGTTTGGTTTAGTTTTTAAATACTCTCCTTAGAAATTGGAAAATAATATTTCTTCCCCGACCAGTTGTGTCTTTTTTCCACTGGGCAAAGAGAGATTCTTTTCATTCTTTCTGCCACTGTGCAAGCCAGCGTGCCTTTGCCTTCCTTACATCATTATGGGCATCATCAATGACACGGGTGATGATACTGATGACAACAGAGGTCTGGGTAAAGTGCTGTTTATCTTGTGCGTCTCCTGCTGGTGGGATGTCTGCCTGCCTGTCTTTTAAGAATATAAATATTAGGGGTTACATATAAGCAGGGCTAATTTTTTTTCCCCTCAAAGTGACTGGCATTTTTTAAAATCAATATAATAATCCAAAGGATACTCCTTGGGACAGATTGTCAGCTAGTGTCAATCAGTTTGTCACAGCAGAAGATTTTTTAGCCCCTTCACTCTTACAACAATTTCAAAGGTAGTTAAGAGAATGTGAACATGAACTATATGACTTGGACCGTTTAGATTATACAAGTGAATGGAAATCACAGCACGGGGTCATTTCTATATTTGTGGGAACCATGCCTCTTCATGGGCTAAACGCTTTCCCTCCCCTCTCCCCAGGGTGCCTCAGCAAACTGGTGGAATCACCGTCACTTCCAACATCATGCCAAACCCAACATCTTCAAGAAGGACCCAGATGTGAACATGCTGCATATTTTTGTCCTGGGAGATTCTCAGCCTGTTGAGGTAAGACAAGGAAGTGGTGGCTTCTGGCGGGCTTCAGAGAAGTGAGGACAGGGGTTGATCAGTGTTTGGAGGACCAGACCTCAGCTGCTAAGGCTTCTTCTTTGAAGAAACATTGAAGGGACATGCTCCAGTCCCCTGCAGCTATATTTTCTGACAGGAGTTTAGATCAAAATTTGAGAGGATGTGAAAGCCAGAAAGTTCAGGGGCCAATAGAATTTCTCAGGCATGTTTTCAGTCCAAAGGTGATGATATTTTTAGGCGGCGTGGAGGAACGGATGGGAGCAAAAGTGACGAGAACATAGAAAAATAGTAAATTTTCATTCAGTTGTTCTGAGATATCCAAGTGTGGAAAAAATGGTGCAGAAATACTTCAGACGCTCCTTACTGGCTTAGCCCAAAGAGGGCTTCTTTCTGACATTTACAACTTGTCATGCATGGATTTCTTACTTCTGTGAGGACAGGCATCTCTTGTGAATAGTCAAAGCAAATTCAGTTAAAAAGTTGATCAAAAGGTGATTCAAAGAAGTCCCTTATGATATTTGTGTATGAACAGGGCTACTCACTTAATTAGTGCCTTTGCAAATTCTGTTTAGAGCAGATTGCATGGTTACATCAGCACACTGATTTTCTCTTGTGTTTTCTGCTTGGGGAAAACATGAGGAGACTGCATGGGGGGGAAACCTATACTAAAGCAATTGCAGTGCTGATGTGTTAAATACCAAAGGCTTGGTTGTACTGAACGCCCATATAGGAACATTGGAGAGAGGAATCCCCCACATGTGCCCCTGTATGGGCAGTCCAGGCTTTGGGTCTGGGCATGCAAGGGTAAGGGCTGCTGCATGCTCAGTTACTTCCCCACTGGAGCAAGTAGAGTGGGGCAAAGAAGTTTTGGCTGCATTTCCCAATCCACCAGCTAGCAGAGCTGAGCCAGCATAGCAGGGTGAATGGTAATTTACTGCTGGTATATTATACCCCTGAAGCAAGCAGGGAATGTGGAGGGAATTGTGGCTGAGATGTAATTCCTTCCTGTGGCAGTTCAGCTTCGGGCTGTGTCCGTGGGACACAAGCTAGCCCTCCAAAAATCCGTAAATCCAAAGAGAGGGCCGGATTCTCAACTATGTAAATCCATTAAATCAATGGGAGAATATTGATTTACAATAGTGCAGGTTCTGAGCCATGGTTCCCACAGCAACTCTGAGTCAGCACAGTGCACACAGTAACTATCTATTAAGGTACTCCAATTAAATCCAGCTCTCTGGGGCCACAATATTTACTATCTGTATTGTACAAAAACCTAAGGAAAGGTATAATAAAGATCAATAGTGGTATAAGACGTACCAGCATAAGGATTTGCAGCAAAAAAAGGCCAGAAAGCCAATATATGGATCTGAAACACCTCCACAAAGGCATTTGTAGCAAACAGAATACAGGGAGACACAAAAAAGCTAATTCCAGATACATGTTAGAGAAGCTGCCTAAAAGGTGCACTACCTGCACTGGTATTGGGAGTCTTCTATGAATACAGAACTTTTAAAAAAGACAGAAAGGTCTAATGTAACCAGACAGCAAATGTGAAAGATCGGGACAGGGTTTGGGGGGTAATAGGCACCTATATAAGACAACGCCTCGAATATCGAGATTGTCTCTATAAAAATCAGGACATCTGGACACCCTAGAAATGTCTAACCATGTCACTGAAATGAGTGACCTCAGTGGACTATCACAAACCACTAACTAACTAACCATAATTCTATGGTAGCTAAATATCTTCAGCTGGTGTAAATCAGTGCCACTTCACTGAGATCAATGAGCTATGCCAATTTATACCATTTGAAAAGCTGGCCACTGATAGCTGGGTTTTGTAAAAGGATGCAGGTCCCATCACCACGCAAATAGCTGAGCAGCATATGCGTGCTTATAGCAATAAAGGAATTGATTCTGTCTTCCAAGAGGGGCGACTGAAGTATGAGCA
>ML675613.1:4086403-4142254 GCA_007922155.1 Mesoclemmys tuberculata
TTCCTGAAATCGCTAGTGCTCCACAGGCCATGTGAATTGATTACCGCTGAAAGGCAGTAGCTTGTTTGAACTCAGTTGAAGGCATGGACCAGGCCCCTGAAAGAGATCTCATCTGGAAGATACCCCTCGGTCAAAGGAAAGGGAACAAAATGGAGTTGGGGGTCACTCAAGATGGAAATGAACCAGGGAGTGGGGGGAAATGGTGAGATACACAAGGAAGAGAGGAGAACCAGTGTGGGAACATTGAGCAAAGAACCCCAGACAACTGGTGACAGGGACTAGACTATTTCTAAGTCTGGGGGTGGCAGGTGGAGCCCACCAGGAACGAAAGGAACAACCCTGCCAGATGAGGAAGGGGCCAGAGGATCTGGATGTCAGCTGATTACTGGGCACAACAAAAGAAGGAAACAAGAATGAGAGTGCAGGTCAAAGGGTTCAAACAAGGGAACCGGATGGGGACACTGAGCTGAGAACCCCAGACAACTGGTGATGAGTACTGGATTGATAGCATAGGAAACTCTCCCCTACCCACAGAACAGGCAGCAGCAGCCCAAGCCATTGTTGTGTAAAGAAGCACTTCCTCACACAGCGCACAGTCAACCTGGGGAACTCATTGCCAGGGGATGCTGTGAAGGCCAAAACTATAACTGGATTAAAAAAAGAATTAGAGAAGTTCATGGAGAATGAGTTCATCAGTGGGTATTAGCCAAGACGGTTAGAGACACAGTCCCATGCTCTGGATATCCCTAAGCCTCTGACTGCCAGATGCTGGGACTGGATGACAGGGGACGGATCACTCAATGATTGCCCTGTTCTGTTCATTCCCTCTGAAGCATCTGGTATCGGCCACTGTTCGAATGCAGGGTGGACCATTGGTCTGACCCAGTCTGATTGTTCTTATGCCTTAACCCAGATGGGAGGGATCACTCAGAGGAGAGAGGGCTTTTCAGACTACAAGGTCTAGTCTATCCTTGGCCTCTCTGTTTTCCCTGACAACTGCCTTCATTTAGTGATGGTGTATTTTGTGATAGGGACACCTGTCTCCTGGGAACTAGATGGAAACCCTAGATTTAGTTCACATCCTGGAGACTATCAAAGAGCTATTGAGATCTGATTGGTCACTCACTTGTACATGTCCACTCTTTTTATGGCTTTTATTGTAATTTATCTTGACTGCCATAACTGTCTTATATTGATTATCACTGTACTGGTAGCACTAATAAGGAACTTTCTTCTCTGATGGCTGCAGACCTGTAGTGTGACACATTAAAAAGCTGGAATAAAAGCCCTATCAGCCAGTACTGCACACAGTATTAAAACCTGTTACTTCTGCACAGTATGGCAGAGTTACAGATGCTGTGGGGAGACCAATTTTGAATTTCCTGATTTCTGCATATTTAAATTTCAGACAATTCCGCATTGCAGGGCTGCAAATTTTAATGGATTGACTTGTACCTTAGGGTGCATTGACACAGCAAAAACAAAAATATTAAAAAAATCCTGCAGCTGCAAGTCTCAGAGCCTGTGTCAACTGACTCGACCTTACTGGGTTCATGCTGTGGGGCTAAAAATTGCCATGTAGATGTTCAGGCATGGGCTGGAGCTCAGCCTCCAAGTCCTGGGTCTTAGATCCTCACCATCTACACTGTTATTTTTAGACTCACAAGCTGTTCAAGTCCGAGTCAGTTGACCAAGCTCAGGGACCCACGGCCACTGGATGTTTTTGTTATATAGACGTACCCTAAAATTACTTTAGCTGCAATTACTGCATCCTGACCTCTCTTATTAATATGATAGCGGTACGTAGCGGCAGAGACTGAGATCAGGCCCCCATTGTGCTAGGCACTGTACAAACAGTGAGCGACTGTCCCTACCCTGAGGCATTTACAACCCAAATAGAGAAGACCAAAGGGGAGGAGGATGAGAAAGGAGGAATTATCATCCCTGGTTTTCAGATGAGGAACTGAAGCACAAGGAATTGAAATGACTTGATTGAGGTCACAAAGGAAAGTTGTATAGAGCTGAGAATGAGCCCCAGTTATCCCGAGTCCCACTCCAGTGCCTTAACCATCAGACCATCTTTCCTCTGCCACTCAAGCATGTTTATTAGAGCTGGTCGATATTTTTTTTTCCCTCAAAATATTTTTATTTGGTGAAATGGGGCATTTTGACTAAAATTTTCATAGTCCCTTTTCAGCATGGTCAGAATTTTCCATTTCTTTAATGAAAACTGGAAGCTGAACTCCCGCCATTTGTGGACAACATTGAGACTCAGGCTCCTAAGTGCCTATGTCACTTTTGAAAATGAGCCTTAGGCTCCTAAGTCAGTTGGGCATTGCAACGCTGAGTGGAGCAACGCCTAAATACCTTTAAAATTCTAGGCCTCAGTTCCCCCTCTGTAACAGGAGAATAATAGCACTTCCCTACCTCACGGTATATGAGGGACTGTGAGGTGCTCAGGCACTACCGTAATAGGAGCCAAATAAGTATCCGAGATCGAAGATTTTAAATGGGAACTTGCACCTAGTGTAGACAGGGAACCCAGTTAACACATCTTAAAACATGACCTATTTTCCTAGCCTAGACCTAGCCTTGGAGAAGAAAGTATGCTGAGACAGTTTTCTAAGGGCTTGCTCCTGCTCCCATGTAAAGCAATGGCAAACCCTAACTGACTTCAGTAGGGTAGGATTAGGCGGTAAAACCCCCAGTTCTGACAAAAGAGAATGAACAAAGGAAAGAAGTGTTATTGAGAGTCTCCTCGCATTGAGCATTTTCTCTTATCCATGGGCCTAATGAGCGGAGACAGTTCTCTGTCATTTGTCTCCCTCTCCAGTATGGCAAGAAGAAGCTGAAATACCTGCCTTACAACCACCAGCACCAGTACTTCTTCCTAGGTGAGTCTGCCCCAGCCCCCACCACTTCCCTGTATGCTGAGACGGAGGGAATGCATCGGTACCTTTCAGCTCCCTTTTGCCTGAGCAGAGCTATTCTTCCCTTCCTACCTCATCCCTCCCTGTCCAGGGCCCATTATCCCTTTCACATCTTAATTGCGATAGAAGCAGACACCCCAGTTCCTTCATGCAATCATCGCTGAGATCCATGGACCCTTAACACCCCCAGCAAGATTAGATAAAGTGAGGCGAGTGACTAAGTCTAGGAGGCAGTCCTCAGTAGATGAACATATCAGCAGAAATCCTGGGCTAGTTCATGGTTAGCTTAGGTACTTCCATGCCTGGAGGCGAGCAGGACATGGAGGAGATGCCTCCTCTCTTTGCTGAGCGACAGTGGCAGAGCACAGCTTTTCCCCATTACCAGCCCTTGCCTCAGCTATTATTTTCAGGTCCCCAGCATGTCTGTTCACCTCATGCTCTCACCTGTCTCCCTCATCCGCTGTCTTTTGTTTGCCTTTCAGTTTTCCCACCTCTCCTCATCCCCGTGTACTTCCAAATGCAAATCATGACGACCATGATCAGACGCAGGTTCTGGGCGGTGAGTGAAAGATTATCTCTGCTGTGTGTGTCAAACCATGACCCATGTGGATGGTGGAGAGAACCTTATCTGAGGAGGGAAAGAAGAGGATTCTGTCCACTCTTCAAAGAGAGCTGGCCTAAGGAGAGGGTGTTGGAAGGGGAGGTACATTGCCTGTAACGCATTATCTCTTCTTTCTCTCTCTAGGACCTGGCCTGGGCCTTCAGTTATTACATGCGCTATTTCATCACATACATCCCTTTCTATGGAGTTCTGGGATCCTTGTTTCTCCTCACCTTTGTCAGGTAGGAGACACTGCTCTCTCCTTCCTCCAGACATGGGCACCATACATCCCAAGTGATGAGTGATGTCAAGCTAACTCATTTACGCCATCCATTCTCCCTTATTAAATCAAGATTCTCTCCACCCATCTATCCCAGTCTGTGCTGCATCCCACTGCCTTGACTAGCATTTCTTGTCTCAATCTCCCCCACTCCCACTCCCCTTTTTATTCTCTTTTCACCCCCCTCCAGTTGATTTGATTCTAGGATTTAATCTCTTTCATCATCAGGAAATCCCTAGTGATAGCAGGCGGAGTTGGGAATCTCCATTCCCACCTCCCTTCCTCACTCATCCCCAAGCATGTAACGTTCCCACACTGGGTCTAAGTCACCCAAGGAATTCTGGATGTGGTTCCTTCCATAGCCCCTCAGTGTAGCTGCCTCCCAGGTCAGCTGGGACGTAACTCAGGAATAATGCAGGGTGCTGCCTCCCTCCAGGGACTGAATGTGCTGTCTCCACATTATGTCCAGCTCCTACTAGTTCTGGGAGAGAGAAGTCAAATGCTGTCTGCCACTTGGATCCCCAGCATTCAGCATGCTTTACTGGATGGACCCTAGCCCATGTACTCACAGGTCGTTTGTTTTACAGCCTAGTACAGAGATAGTGCTATGGCTGACTGGACCGATGTTCCAGACCATAAGATTGTATCGAGGGACAGTCCCGCTATTCGGGGCTTTGTCTTATATAGGAACCTATTGCCCCCCTCCCCATCCTGATTTTTCATACTTGTTATCTGGTCACCTTAACCACAGAGCAGATCCATTGTCCAGAATCAGAAAGCTGGCTTCTCCCTCATCTTGGGAAATACTCCCCTAGTATCCTATGCATCTTCTGTGTACAAGGTGGCCGCTGTCTGCATATCCCTCTTTCCCCACTCCCTTTACTATCACTGTTGGCTTTACCTGTACTTTCATGGACCAGGACGGTGATCCACACGGATTATATCCTGACCTGGCTGTGAACTGTTATGCTTCCTTCTGAAGGTTTCTGGAGAGTCACTGGTTTGTGTGGGTCACGCAGATGAACCATATTCCAATGGAAATTGACTGTGAGAAGCATAGAGACTGGCTCAGCGCTCAGGTAATGGCAGGGGTATTAATGTCGCATAATGGATTAGAAAGTCACTTGCCCATCAGAGAAGGGATTATTATTGTCCCATTGATCTCTCCCCAAAATTTAGTCTGAGCCCAGGTTAGCACTTTTCTAACATAATAGCCTGGGGTATTTGTCCAGGGCCCTTCCCCCGACACCCTCCCTATCGGAAGTCAAGATGGCTATGAAGAGATGGAAATCCAAATCGGTCTGCTGGATCTGGCCCCTGAATTGTTTCATTTTTACAGGAAGGTAAAGTATACCTCCTTCAGGTCTGGGAGAGTGTAAGGTTCCAGGGGTGTCACAACAACCTTCCTGCATAAGGTGTGTTGGCACACACGTATGTAAATTAGGAGTAACACCATGGAAATCAACAGGCGATAGGTGTAAATTAGGTCTTTGACTTCAGTGAAGATATACCAGACCAGCTGAGGACCTGGCCCAATGCCTTTTTAACTTTTAACTGTTCAGGAATAATGAATTGTGACCACACCATGTGAAAACCAGTCATAGCAGCTGCAATGGCTCAAAATGCCTTCCACAGACTCTCTAAACATACGCAGCCAGGGAAAGAGGTACAATGCCTCTTACCCATAGTGTTCTGAGCCTAATTCAGCTCTCACTTGGCCTGTGTCTTCTCTCACTTACACTGGCGTAAATCAGGAATAACTCCAATGACATCAGTAGGACGCTGGTATAACGGAGTTGAGTGGAGAATCTGCCCTCTACATCAAGTTACAGTATCTACTGAGGCCCTCAAGGGATAGCTTTAAAAGTCCGGCAGTCGCCTTCTCTCTCTTAGGCCCTGATCCAGTAAAACACTGAAGCATTTACGTAACTTTAAGCATGTAAATGGTCCCACTGTAGTCAACTATTCATGTGTATGCAGTGAAGCACATGCTTACATGCTTTGTTGGCTGGGGGATTTTAAGAAAGAGCAAGGTAAACCTTTCTGACACTGGTGTGGTTTTACGCTGAGTTCTTTGGAAACACCGATTTCTCCTGCAGTCACCATGCAGAATTCACTGCCACAGCTTAGCAAGGAAAAGAATGTAAGAGGATTTTAAGAAAGCTGCCATTGGTATGAAGCATAAAATTACATGGAACATTTGCTTAGCTGGCATAGGCTGCGGGCGTTCATACCTCATGCTTCAGGGTTTGAATGATG
Source organism: Mesoclemmys tuberculata (assembly GCA_007922155.1). Taxonomy (NCBI): domain Eukaryota; kingdom Metazoa; phylum Chordata; order Testudines; family Chelidae; genus Mesoclemmys; species Mesoclemmys tuberculata. Next base: position 4,092,474 of record ML675613.1, read on the forward strand.
ACCGGTGTGGGGCTGGGAAGGTAATCTTGCAATCCCCCTCCCCCTTCCAGCCCCACTTTCCACAGAGTCATAGTATTACACAGCTGTCTAGATGCATCATGGCCTTTTGTTTTGCCTCACTCTGAAACATTGCGTATAGGCCATGCTGAAGGCAGGATACCAACTAGATGAACCGTTGGTCTGAGGCAGTAGGGCAGCTCCTGTGCTGCCTCACGTGGGCAGTCCACTTTCTGAAACTTAAGAGAATCCCTGATCAAGCTTCTCTGATGACAAAGACCTGGGTTTGACACCTTACAGCCTTCTCTCCTTCCTACGCTAGTGGAGCCATGCAAGAGAATGTGGTTATTCCCTAAGGATCGGGGGAGTTGGTCACCCTTTTTTTTAGTGCTCCTCGCCTTCTCTGTCAATCAGCCTGTGGTTCAGAAAGATATAGGTCTCAGGAGCAACTTGCTATTGCATTACGATAACTAAAATAAGAACAGATAGGGATCTAAATAAGTGGGAACATCCTCACATCAGCCCTGTTATCATGACAGATCACACCACAACTTGGAATGTGATATTCTGTACACCTTGGAGCTAGGAGCCATTTCTGAGATAATCTCAGCCTTTGAACACTCAAGTAATTTAACTGGCCTGGCCCTTAGGCACTTAGCCTCCTTGCCAGTTACTGAGGTAGTCTTCCAGGTCTTGAGCCCTATGGTGCATCAGGGGAACATACAGCAGATTAGCAGTGGCCGGATGGGATTGGTTGAGACATATAGAGGATACAGCTAGTGCAGGACAAGCTGCATGAGAGACTATTTCATCTGACAGCTCGGTAGTGCAGTATGGGGCACATGACTGCTTGGTTTGATGTATTCCCTCTGCCTTCTGTATCATGCAGGAGGAAGAGCCCTGCACTAGTTGCTTTTAGGCCAAAGCTTCATTCAAATTCACTGTTGGCATCTTGTCTTTGCAGTTGGCGGCTACCTGTAATATTGAGCAGTCCTTTTTCAATGACTGGTTCACTGGGCATCTCAACTTCCAAATCGAGCACCAGTGAGTATGGACCCAGGGGGATGGGAAGGAATCTTATGGACACAACAAGGTCACCACCTGGCCAGTCAAGGCAGGGTTTGGGGGAGGAGTGTGAGTGTTATGGGGTGGCAGTGAGCAGGGAAGGAAAAGGAGCCCAGGAACATCATGAAATCAAAAGAAACTACTGCATTCTCATTTTACCACTAAACACAAATATCTTTCACCTGGTGCCACCAGTAAATTCCCCTTTCACCTTCACAATCTTAGAGTCTCATCCATGGCTCATTGATTGAAATGGCCATTGAATCAGGTCCTTAGGCTCATTTGGTTTGGAGTGTTTCTATTCATTTCACTAATTCCCTCCGCCTCTTCCCAGCTTCTGATTTATGTAGCCTTAGTGCAAATGGATGAGTAACTATTTTCAGTTCTGGGTACCCTAGTTCACCAAAGATGTCAAAAAAAGAAGATCAATTATGCAAAGTGCTGTCCACGACAATACAAAAATTAGAGGAGAAGTCCTATGGGGTAAGACCGAAGGACCTGGATGTTTATTTAGGCTATGAAAGAGAACCCAATTGAGCAGCAGAGGATAATGAGACCACAGATTCTTTACCTGTTTGTCTGGTTATGAGCTTCTAGACAATCAGTTGTTGTCCAAAGGGAATGGACAGCTAGCTCGGTAGACAAAGTGAGGTTTCCTCACTCCTCATTTTCCTAGCATTCCCCCTTTTTGTAAATGCATCTCTCCCTCTCTTTTCTAGCTTAATCTTCCATTCTTTCTAACTAAGTTTTTGTTTTGGGGCATGACACATCAGGAATGGGGATCAATATAATCAATTTTCAAGACCATTTCTTTAAAGGGTGTACTTCAACAAAAATGATAAGGGGGCTGGAGCACAAGACTTGTGAGGAGAGGCTGAGGGAACTAGGCCTGTTTAGTCTGCAGAAGAGAAGAATAAGGGGGGATTTGATAGCAGCCTTTAATTACCTGAAAGGGGGTTCCAGGAAGGATGGAGCTAGGCTGTTCTCAGTGGTGGCAGATGACAGAACAAGGAGCAATGGTCTCAAGTTGCAGTGGGGGAGGTCTAGGTTGGACATTAGGAAAAAGTTTTTCACTAGGAGGGTGGTGAAGCACTGGAATGGGTTACCTAGGGAGGTGATGGCATCTCCATCTTTAGAGGTTTTTAAGCTGCGGTTTGACAAAACCCTCCCCGGGATGATTTAGCTGAGGATAGTCCTGCTTTGAGCAGGGGGTTGGACTAGATGACCTCCTGAGGTCCTTTTCATCTCTAATATTTCTATGATTCAAGCTTGGATTTCTGCCTCTCTCTGTGTTCTGTCTGCCTGTATTGCTTGGAGAAAAGGAGGCAGTAATTAACCCTAAGAGGAAGCAGAAAGAAGCGTCTGTTCCCAGAGATTGGTCGCTAGATTTTTCTCAGGCCCTCTCTATTTCTTTATTCAAGCCTGTTTCCCACGATGCCACGCCATAATTACTGCAAGATTGCTCCACTGGTGAAGTCATTGTGCACCAAGTACGGAGTCCACTATGAAGAGAAACCTCTCGGGAAGGCATTCGTAGACATTGTTGGGTAAGGGGCCTTCAGTACTACTCATGGGTGAATTCAGGCTGTAATGCCAGTGCCAACCTTCCAGTAATCTTCTCTATTTTAATATAAAAAGCTCTGCTTCGTAGTCCCTGTGCCTAGAGCAGGAGCATCAGAGCAGTAAAACGTTTGTTTGATATAGGAGTGATAACCTTTTTGCACCAATCCAAAAGGCATCCAGATTTTTATTGTAGAAATGACATAGCTGCATTGACTTCAGGGGAGTGACAACAGTTTGAGCCAGATTCTCAGTTGATGTAGTGTCAGAGAAGAAAAGGATAAAACTATCACAAAAACATCAGGTTCCAGATCTGTAATCCACAGAGTGTCTTCCACCCTGGTCCTCAAACAAGGGGAAATCGGGAATGACTTGCTCTGTGATTACCAAGTCACTACTGAATTCCCCCAAGAGAGGTTCACTCCTTTCTAGCACCTTTCGTACCATGCTATTGTAATAACTAACCCTTTAAATCAAGTAGCTACAGGCCTAAAGTAGCTATTTTGCACTGGCTATTGCAGGCAGCACCTCTCTGTTGCTCAGCTGACATTCCCAAAGAAGTGGCATATCCTCAGGGTGGGGGAAATTGATAGACTTTAAGACAAATGGGTGAGATCATGGGCCCCACTGAGTCCTGATTGCGCCTCTCTAGCAGCAGAGGGGACTTTAAACCATTAATATGCTCAGAATTTATGTGCTAAAGGAGCAGTTGAGGATTAGTCCACCCTTGCAGAATCCTCGACTTGCAAAGAGTTAGCATCACTGGTTCTGCAACTCCTGTGCCATGAAAGTCTTTCGGGGGGGGGGGGGCGGAAGAGAAAATATGGGGACAGCGTGCTGCAGTCTAAAGATCCCCACTACTGTAACAGCCTCTAAGAAACCAATCCAAAACACCACAAGTTAGAACAACCTTTACAGGGGTGGAAAAGTGGCAGAAAACCATCTTTGCTCTTCCCCGCTTGCCTTCAGATGCTTCAAGTACTGATCTGATACACAGGGGGATGCTGCCAGCTGTTTCTCAGGACTGTGGTCACACAGCTATAAGATACAGATTCTCTGAAATCATGAAACATGGGTGTTGTCTGAACTCTAACTAGAGGGAGATCCCGCTACAAGACATATTGAGCTTTTCTGACACTGTATGAAGTCCACCTACTGCAAAGGGCGGGGAGAGTACAGAATACCCTACTGGGACCCTCCGCACGCTCAGAGAGAGAGACAAATTCAAGTAGCTTCACTCCCCAACTTGAAGTCAATGAGCCCAACTGTAGAGTGTCAGGAAGAGTATCAGAATCTGGTCCATAGTATCAGCCCAACCAAATGTGGCAGCGACAACCACCCGTATACATTGAGGAAGTATGGCTGGTCCTCGTTTGGGAGAGAAAGAACCAACAATCCTCTCTCTGGAAGTCCCCCAAATTCACACAGTGTCACTTCCAGGCCATGCGTGGCATTCCCAGCTACCTCGTCTCATTGTTAGGAATTTTTGATCCATAATAGCCCAGATCTGTTGCGTTCTACATGTCTGATTGCCTTTGGAAAGCTGATGTGGAAGGGAATTCTGAAAGAGAGGTGATGCAGAGGGAAAAGGGGGGAAATTCTTGTATGTGTTGCAGCTTTTGCTGCATGGTTAGGCAGCGATAGTTCCAGTTTATGGAGTTACCATTTATTTTCTTTTGGGTCAGATCCTCAGTGGGTGTAAACAAGTATGAAGCCAGTGAAATCTGTGGAGTTAATCTGATTGACACCAGCTGAGGATGTTGTCCATGGTGTTTTAAATCAAGTTGTGTATGGACTGAGACTGGCACCTCTTTTCACTTTATAGATCCCAGGTGTGGGAAGGAATATTGACCTCCTGAGGAACGATGGCTGGATTCAGAAGTGGGCAATTTGTTGCACAATCTCTGTCAAGGTAGACCTATGAGTCTTGCCGTCCTAATGCCTCTCTCCTCTTTCCATAGGTCCTTAAAGAAATCTGGAGCGCTCTGGTTGGATGCCTACCTCCATAAATGAAACTGGATCATAGTGGGGAGGTGCAAGTGAATGAATGTGGGTTTTCTTTTTTATCTGTCAGATTTCAGTCTGTATCTGCGTGCACAATTTAGGGGAATTTCCTGTCTTGTGAAATGCTAAAGGGGTGGGTGGGTGGGAGGGAGGAAGATTCAGGAGACCTTTTAAAATGTATTTGGCACAATCTTCAGAAGACGAGTCAAAAGATCTCTCTCACGCTACCTGGCTGGAATATGTCCAAGCGGAGTGGGGTTTTCTGTTTTAGGGGTGGAGGATGGGATGGGTAAGCAGAGGAGCAATTTCTTCCCTCCCTTTCCTGAGCCATTCATTCCAGCCCCAATCCTAGTCCAGACACACAGGTACTTGATTCATACACACCATTAGGCCAACTTCAGAGAGCTTCTATATCTGTTCCATCATTTACAATCCCAGAAATCCCAATCAGTTTACACCCTTTCTCCCCCTTCTGCTGCCGAGGAGGAACAGGATTGGGTTGTATTTTAAAAACAACCCCCCCCCCAACCTGTCTGATCACCTGGCAAATTCTCTTGGGCTGCAGTGCCTCCTGCATTCTCCCTAGAGAATTGAGAGGCACAGCTGTGAGCAGCAGGTGTTGTATTATGTGTCTGTCTGCCTCAGTCAGAGCCCTGCTGTGGCTTTGTCTCTCTCTCAGCCTCTTTCTCTCTCTGATTGTAGTCCTGCTTTAGTAAAGGCCACGGCACCAGTGCTGCGCTCAACGCTTCCATTATCTCTGCTGGCACTCGACCTAGGCACAGGTATTCCACTGCATGGACCTCAGGGCTGGATCATGCTCCATGTGCATGTTTTTACTGCTAGCCCCCGTTTTCAGGGGTCTGCAAGTGAGCTCTGGCCTGAATCAGGGAGAGTGACTTAATAATCAGTTGGTCAGGTTTTCTTTCCAGGTGGCCTATGAGCAGGCTAAAATGTCCAGTAACTAACAATAACATTAATGTGTGTAACAAATTGACATGCCCATTGCAGACGCCTTGTTGTGCTTCTATACAGCTCATAAACTGCCTTTTATTGGGGGGGGGGTGCAGGTGCTCATCACAAATACAGCTGAGAACCAAGCTACTCTGGTTTTACATTTGGTGTGGCACTTTCAATAGAGCCCTGGTGTCAGGAAGGAATTTCTTCCCGGGTCAGCTGGGCCAAAAGCCTGGCAGGTTTTCCTCTTCCCCTGCAGCTTGGGCATAGGTCACTTGTAGGTTTAAACTAGTGTAAATGGTGAATCCTCTGTAATTTTAAGTCTTTAAACCATGATTTGAGGACTTCAGTAACTTAACCAGAGGTTAGGGGTCTATTTCAGGAGTGGGTTGATGAGGTTCCGGGGGCTGCAATGTGCAGGAGGTCAGACTAGATGATCATGAGGGTCCCTTCTGACCTGAAAGTCTATGAGAACCATCTTAAAATTGTCTAGACCTATTTTCCTGTCTGACACAGTTACCCCAAGACAATGAATGGCTCTAATGGAGGGTAGTGGGCAATATTCAGGTGCTTCCATGAGACAGGGCCTGATCCAAAGCCCATTGGTATTAACAGAAAGTCTCCTATTGACAGCAGTTGGCTTTAGAATAGGCCTAGAGATTTTAATTTAATACAGCTGAAAGCAAGACAAATGTGACATTCCTACATTAAGGGCCAAGATTTCCAAAAAGCACTCCAAACTTCAACCCATCCCTCTTGGCTTGTTCAAAACCCACATTTCCTTGTGCAAAATGGGTATTTAGTCATGCAGTTACCTAACTGCAAGCACATCATTAGGTCCCACTCCCACAACTATATTCTCACAGGCAGATCCTGTCACCAGGTGGTGCCCCACTAAAATCAACAGGGCTCTGCCTGAATGGGGGCAGCTGCATGTTTGGGGCGGAGGAAGTTTAGCCCACTTTAGAAAATGTCTCCCTGAAGATCAGATTTTACTGCACTAAAGCTAAGAATAGCAGAGATTGTAATTTATTGAATCCACCGATGCCTGAAGTTTGTAGGGGACTCTAAATATTTGGGTGATCTTACACACCCTACAGACTGCAATACTTAAATATCACTAAGGGTGGTTCTAATGAAGTTTTATTGTCCTGATGACTTTCAGTTTCAACCAGACCTTGCACACCTTTTATATTGTGGGCAGTAGGGTTCCCATCTTTAATAGCATAAGGAATAGCATCTTCCTGTATTGTGTAGCCGCCTTGAACAAAGTAGTAATGAGTTAGCATGGGATGGTTGATAACACCATTGAAACTGCCTTAATCTCTGTCTCCTGCTGATTCAATGAATGTATCTCACTTTCTCTGCTTCAGTCGGGATGAGCACAAACATACTGCGGCACCTGCTATGCAACCTTCCAAACCAGCCGCTTGCTTTTCCTGAGGGTTCTTTGCTTCTCCCGTTCTTGTTTCCAAAACGGACACTTCCTGGGTCCAGTTGCTGTTTCCTCCTTGGCTCTGCCTCTTTTCTCTTTGCTGCCTGGCTTGTTGGAATGTTTTCCATTCGCTTGGTAAACATCCAGAGGAACCTCAGGAGACTGGTGGCCCAACAGACCCACCCCAAGCCAGTAGCCTTATTCCAAGCACTTGCTTTTGCAGTTATTGATCAGCTTACTTGAGGGAGTCGTGTTTTATTAAAAGAACAACAATTCCAATAGGGGACCCTGCATTGCCAATGCTTGGGAGATGGCAGCTATCACTACTGCCAGCTGTAGAGTCTTGAAACATTCTAGAAGAGCATTGGGGCTGGGACACTTGCAGAAGGATGGGTCAGTCCTTAAACAGAGGAATTGTTTCATTTATCCTGAACAACAACAAAATCATAAGGGAACAAGTGGAGACAGGCAACTGCCTGATATTGGCTCTTCCCCCTCACTCTAGCCAGCCGGGGCCTTTTGATCAAACCATAGAAACATTCTTGTTCATGAAAAACAGTCACCACAACCTGCAAAATGAAAACGGTGCCATTTTACAGTTGGGAGAGATTTGAGTATCGTATTGTTTCATCTAGAGGAAGATGAAAGTCCTCGCTTCACAGATAACTGAGTCCACGATAACTTGCAGGTGTGTTTATCTTACTCTATGTAAAACTGTGCAAACCAAATTCCTCTCATGAAACTGTGCATGTTGGGAACAATGTCAGATGTATTGTCTGGCAGTTTTGCCTCGGTGGCCAGTTCCAATTAGTCACCTTCCCAAAGAAGCAGTGTTCTTCACAAAACTTCTCTCTTTCACTGGAATGGAGGCTTCTCTCTCCCTTCCCCAACTCCAGAAAGTCTATTTGGACAAAGGTGTGTTCAGATGCAGCAATTCAATACACTGACAAGATCTCCCTGTATACATTGGAATGAGTCAGACTGACCCCTGGTGTAAAGGGTTGAATCAGACTCAATGTATTTAGGGAAGTGAAAAGCTTTCATGATGAAACTTTGAGAGTCCTGTAGCACCTTAAAGACTAACAAATTTCTGTGGGCCGAAACCCCCTTCATCAGATGCAACCCTCTTTGACAGGACTACCACTCCGGAACTTTTCATGATGAAACTTGAAATTCTAGCCAGGTAGCCTGAAAGATTCAGTGAAATTTGCAACTCTGGGCAGAATAGAGTGATCCTGAGTTTATTGAAGACTTTGGAAAGAAAGCTAAGTACACAAAAGTAGCTTTGCATGGCTTTGGCCCCAAACCAGCCTAAACTCAGTGATTTTAGCTGAATTCGACTTTGTGTTGGTAGGTTTGAACTTGACACTCAAGGTGAAATTCAGGGGTGTGACCATGGAAACTTAAAACCTAGTTTGCCCAAATCCCCAGAGAACAATCAATCAATCAGCCCCCTTCCAAGAGTGAGCAGGGGAAAATTGAATGTTCTCTCTTTTGATTATTTATTGCTTTTTGAATGAGAAACAAGTACACAACAAACTCTAGGACGTGCAGGGAGCACTGTTGGAGCTTTCAAGAAAAACCCGAGCCGCGCCACTGATGACTCGGCATTTGGCAGCTCACAGGCCATTTCCAGAGGCCCTGGGTTGGAGATAAGCAGCTTGTTTCAGACAGGACAATTAAAGAGGTAGACATGGAGGGACAATCTTTGCTTGCCTCCAGTTAGCAAGGGGTGGCGTGGAATGTCGGGGTGAGGTGGTTCCTTGGCAGTTGGAGGGGGAAGGAGTTAGCTGCAGAAAGGGCAGCAGCAGCCCTGGGCGTGGGGGGAAGGGGGAGGAGATGGGGAGTATGTGGGGAAGGGGGAGCTAGGAGATGTGTGAGGGAAACATGGTCAGATGTGAGCAGGAGGGGGAGGAAAAAACCAGCAAGGGAAAGAAAGGCCAGGAAGGGAGAGGAAACCCAGCTGAGATCAACTGTCCTGCCTCCTCTCTCGTCAGTTACCTGACCAGATAATGGCTTCAAGACTGGATTGTGGCTAGCCCTGCATGGGTGCATGAGGAGGGAGGACTCTTTCCCAAGGAAGGAGAAGGGTTACTCTCAGTCCTTGATTTCCCTGGGTAAAGACTGGGCTCATCTAATGCAAGTGGCAACACTAGGCACCCCAAAGGGAGTTGGGTTTTGGATCCATCCTTCTCCCTCCTAGTTAACAGAGCAGGACCAGTACAGGGAGAAAACACACACGGCACCCTTAAAAGGGATGTTTTAATTCTCTCTAAGGTGTGTGCTCTGGGAATCATGCTGGGTGAGCCAGCTAGGAAACCTTCTAAACGCTGTGGGCTAGATTCACAGCAAGTGTAAAGCTGTGTTACTCCACTGCTGTCAATAGATCTGTGCCAGTTTGCAGCAGCTGGGAATTTAGCCTTCTGAGTAAATCCTGATAGTCAGTTTTGGTGAGAGGTAAAAAAAGGTCTGGGGAGCTACTAGAGCTGAGGTTTTGTGTACCATGGATTAGGGGATTCAGCATCGTACCGCCCCCCACGTCAATAGGTCTCTGTCCCCTTTCTGTAACAAGCTGCTTGGGACCAGCCATGGCCTTCCAACAGATGCTTTTCTAAAAGCCACCCTAACAGAGCCCTAAAATTTAGAGTGCGTCTAGAGGTAGTTGAAAAAAAGCATCAATTAAAAAAAATCATAGAAAAGCTCCTGCTTGTCTCATTCGTCATAAATATTTCAGTAAATCAAAAGAACTATTTTTTCTAGTGTATCTACTTCTGAATAAATTCGTAACTGTTTGTTGACTATAAAAACGTTTAATGTGGTTTATTCACTCCCATTCAAATTCATTGCTGTACATAGTGAAACCTGTGCATGTATATGCATCTTGAGCAGCTGCATATATACAAACACACTGAAGGCATGCAAGAAGCAGGAGTTATCTAAACCAGCTAGGGCCTTTGTAGGACGTCCATCATTGTATTATCCGAACACCAGGGCAGCACGCCATTCCTTATGTCTGGAGTTGGGTCAAGGATGCATGCTCAAATCTAGAACTGGCTTGGATTTAGGGCTTGTCTACACAGGGGATTAATGTGCACCATGAGGCATGATTTCTAAAGCACCACTATGTTGCATGTTAACTGGTCTGTGTAGACCTTGCTAGTGCACACCAAGAGGTTCCCCAGTGCGCTTTTACATGTACTTTTTCAGCATTATGTATGCAGAGAACCCTTATGATTTAAGGCTGAATCAGGTGTATGGTTCAGGGTCAGTTTTGTTAGTGCTGTTCTTTTTGACTGCTTCCAATTCTGAACCAGAGAAGAAGCTCTTTCCTGATTTGGATCCCAAAACCAGATTCCGAAGCCACAGGATCTGCTAAGGTCAGACCCACCTGGACCTCAGAGGGGTGAGGATTTAAGGTTCCAGTTATGGTCTCTTTCTGCTTATTCCAAATTACAACTTTTTAACTAGCCGTATTTAGCAGATGTGACCTTTGTGAATGTCTCTGGAAAAACCCTAGGATAGTCTCAGTCCTTGAGAGAGAGAGAGAGAACTGAGTCTTGAAGACCAGGAGAGTTCCTTCATCAGTGAATGAAGTTGGAGGCACAAAATATTCTTATGTTCCTAATATGTAAGTGTGAGCCTCCCTAAGAATCGTATAAGCAAATCACATCCCTGGTTCACTATGAGTTGTACAGGCCAATCAGATTTCTTGTTTAATTGCCTAAGTAAAATAAAAAAAACAAACAAATAAATTTCCCCCCCCAACTCACTCAAACACATAATAAAAATTATACTAATTTATAAAACCCTTAACTATAACTATGTAAATCCTAACCCTTAAATAAAATCCTGCAGTCTTTTCTTTTGCAAGTATAACAAACTGTGAACTTACTGAACCTACCTGTGCCTTATGGTTATCCACACAGCACTGATTAAGTGCTCAAAGCCCTGTCCTAAACACATACGTAAAATCGGAGATAGATTTTTTTAAACTGTTTCATCTTCTGTTGTGCTAACAATTCTGGTAGGGAATCCCTTTATAGTGCCCATAACCATAGACGCTAGACTCTTCCAAGGTAAACTAATGCAGCATAGAAAAAGCCCTATTGGACTTCATGGAGTTAAATGAGAAGGGGAGCTCTCCCTTGTATCATTCTCAACACTGGTTTTACGATCAACTAATGTAGTCAGTATATACATACATTCTCCTAATATGAAAGGAAGAATCAATTCTCAACAGGACTAAACTATAAAGTTGTGTGTATTTAACATACAGCTCCTTAGCTACAATTGTTATTTCTAAGCCTCCTAATGGCAACATTCGTCTTTGGCGCGAAGAGAGAAGTCTTTGTAACACTAGCAGAGGCTGTAAAGCGGCCTCCATCCAGCTACAATATTGTTTCAATAATCCCCTACTAGTGAACTTTAATCTGGACATAAATTTTTAAGGGTTCATTCCCAAAGACAATGCAATAGGAGTCAAATTAAGTCAGAAACAGTAGCAGTTTTGCTGGCCAGGACAGACAATGTTTTCGGCACATCCCCAGCATGCGTGGTGGCACCAAAAATTATTTTTTTTCCTCAAAAACACACACAGCTGGCCAATAAGTGATGGGGAAAAATAAAGAAAGCTAGCAACACAGCAGCACTGAATCCCCTGGAAATTGGTGCCCTGCCTGCCCACCCTAGATCTGGCCTGGTCTACACCCAGAATATTGCATTTCTGTGCGCCAGGCATTTTACAACACCCGTCTCTGAATGCAGTTATCTGACTTTGCATGCACAATGTTGGGATTTTGCCATTTCAGTGTGAGAATGTGCATTCTCATTTGACTCTCCCATTGCAAGGGGCTTTGAAGTTAAAAAAAAGAGTTTAGTCTTTGAAGAAACATACCTTGTGGTTAAGCTACTGGACTGGGACTCATGTCTCCATCATCTTCCTGTGTTAAAACAGGCAAGTCACTTAATCTCTTTGTGCCTTAATTTCCAATCTGTGAAAAAGAAGTTATAGTACTTTTCTCCCACACCTTGTCTGTCTTGACTACTCAGATTATAAGGTCTTTCCAGCATGAACTGTATTTTACTATGTGTGAATACATTGCCTAGTACCGTGGGGTTTTTTGATGGATTATGTGCTACTTGAATATTAAAATATTAATACTAAAACTGCTGTGTTCTTGTAAGGACATTTCAGTCACATTCACAAACCAAGACTCTCCAACCTGAAAGCTGTGAATACAGTGCATTCATTTTTTAAAAGAGTATTTTGAGAGAACATTAAGACAGAAAATTTAATGACTCAAAAGTAAAAATCAAAGGAGTAATTTCACCATAACAACTTTAACTCTGCCGCTGGTCCATATATTCAGTATTACAAGATCTCAGTTACACAACTGTCACAAAATTCATTGTCCCAGATGATATATTGGGGCGTTGCAACCATAATCTTTTCAGGCCCAGTACAAACTTGTAACATGGGCCCCCTCCCACACACACACACCCATGGGTGTTGCACTTGGGCCGGGCCCCCCAGGGTCTCTGGGCCCCAGTTAAGTGTACCCTTCCCCCCATGTGGGGGCCCTGGTTGCAGCAGCTGGACCTCAAATGCACCTTGATCCTTCATGATTCCATCCAGGGTCTGTGAATGGTTCTCTTCACTCCTATCTTAGCTCCAGAAGTCCACAATAGTCCCAGACAAACCCTGGTCCTCCCAATGGTCTCTGGGTATAGGCTCCCTCAGACGCCTTTCCCAGGCCCTTGCCAAAAGAGACCTAACAGCCACAACTGTTTTCCCTCAGGTCTTTCAGTGGAAGGACTCCCTACTCTCTCCTGGGTGAAGGTCTTTTTCCCAGCCAATCCTCTACAAAGGGCTTTGACACTCAGGAAGGAGCAATCAGTACATATTGTTCCCCTAGCCAGTCCTCTACTACTGGGCTTTTTCTCTTTTAAGTCACACACCCAGCTCAGGTGTGCAAGGGTGGGCTAATTGAACAGGTCTGGCTGACATCAAGTGTCCTAGGCCTTATGGGGTATGTCTACATTGCAATTGGACACCAGCACATGGCCCATGCCAGTGACTCAGGTGCTCAGGTTCAGGGGCTGTTTAATTGCATGGGTTTGGGATTGAGCTCAAGCTCTAGGACCCTCTCCCCTTACTGGATCCTAGAGTCCAGGCTCTAACCTGAGTGTCTACACCACAATTAAACCACCCCTTGGCCCAAGCCCTTTGAGCCCATCAACTGGCATGGGCCAGCCACAGGATTTTAAGTGTAGTGTAGACCTACCCAAGTGGCAGGCCACCCCTTCTCAAAAACATGCTAAGCATGTTAATACAAAATGCTGCATAGTATTACTTACATTTATAGAATAAGGTGCAATTACAGTGTCATCTTGAAGAAGCAGTACAGAGTTCCTTTCCATTATATTAGATTGCATAATTCGTTGGCTATCCTGAAAACACTACTGAAAATTAATGGGTAAAGTTTTCAAAAGCACCATGATGCCATGGGAATCCCATGGCTCACTTCCTCTGCAGCATGGGGCATGCGTCGCTTGCTGATGGATTCCCTGCAGCTTGAGGTCTTCAAATCTCACTTTTGAGGATTTCAATAACTCAGTCATGGGTTTGGGGTTGTTATAAATGTGTATGGGTAGGGTTTTGTGGCCTGCCTTGTGCAGGAGGTCAGACTAGATGATCATATTGGTCCCTTCTGACCTATGTTTCTATTAACTCAGCAAAACCGGGGAGACAGGAGATGTAAGCCAGTCAGGGAAACTGGCTCACAGAGGACAATGGGGGCCTGAAGCAGTCAAACTACAACTCCCACCAAGCAACAGGGTAACATTTCCAAATTGACATATTCAATTTTCAGTTGAAAGTGTTTTAATTTGGATTTATTGACCAAAAGATATTTTTTCTGTGGGCCCTCTCCCCAAATTAAGCAGTTCTGCTCACCCTTAACATATTAATGCTGGTTTTACATTTAATTTACATATTTTATTATTATGAGGCTGGGTCAGATCTTCAGCCAAAGTCAGCATAGCTTTACAGTCAATGAGTTTGGCCAAAAAAAGGAGCATTTCATTGCACTTATATAATGTGCTTCACCCATTCAGTCCAGGCACTGAAGTGTAATTAACTAAAAGCAACAGAGGTTAAACAAATATACTTTTGACCTCATGTGAAAGTTGAGTAGCACCAGACCTTGCCAGAACAAAAGAAGCAAAACCTGTAGACTTCTCCCCACTGTCACAATGTTCAGCATCCCACCAACCCCACAACATATCTTTCAAGATCCATGGATCCTATCACAACATATGGTGTCTCTCATCCTGGGCACTAAATGCCCCAACAACAACTACATGGGTGAAACTAGACAATCATTATGCACTTGAATGAACTCACAGCAAAATAATGAGACAAAACACCCTGTCCCCATGGGTGAAAACTTTTCACGACGGGATCATTCCATATCTGACCTCTCAGTGCTCATCCTCAAAAGGAAACCTGCACAACACTTTCAAAAGATGAACCTGGGAGCTTAAATTCTCAGTGTTACTAGATACAAAAAAATCACGGATTATATAAGGACACTGGATTTATGTCTTATTACAACAATCTGTAACCCATTAGCAACTCACCCCCCAGCTTTCTTCCCTCCCTCCCCCCATCACTAGAAAGGGGTTAATGGGTCATTTCACTTTGAATGATCCCTTGAAATGCGTGTTTAGAATAAGTGGTTAACTATTTTCTACACCTTGTATTTAGCTGTGACACTTGGAGACCTGCAGAAGAGCTCTGTGTAGTTCAAAATTTTGGTCTCTCACCAACAGAAGTTGGTCCAATAAAATATATTACATCACCCACCTTGCCTCTCTCTTGTGGAAGAGTTGGGCCATTGCTGGAGCACTCCCTCATGGCTGGGTGTGAATTAGCAGGTTCTTCACATCTAGAGCCCCCTGCCAACAGCCACTCCAGCCCTACAATGATCTCCGCTTCTTGTGGTTCAACCCTCCAGCCAAGCCACATTGTACTCTCACCACTTTGGTGGTAACAGAATGTCCAAGAAACAACAGTCCAATGTCTTTACAAAAGGTCTTTGGACCTGACTCTAACCTCCATAGTCCTCACACTCTTCTCTCAAGGCTCTGTCATCCTTGTCCCTTTCTCAGGAGCACCAAGCTACCTTACCAGTGGATAATAGGGGAACCCAGGCCCTCCTTTTGCACTGGCTTCCAGTCTAGGGACCCAGGACAGGGTGCCAAGGTTCACTGCTAAACTCCTTCTTGCCACCTCCTTAGACTTCTTACCAAGCTTGTCAGCAGGTCTCTTCTACAGCCTCTCCAAGTTCATTCTTTCAGGGCCAGAAATTGCAGGGATCTTCTCTGAACTCCCCCAATAAATCTTAAAGCAAAGTATAAACATAAACCAACATCTATCCTCCTCAGGCTTGACCTTTCATACCTCTGCTCTTCTTGCTCTGTTCCTCCACTGAATGTGTCGCAGGGCTCTCTTCCTGGAAGCCAAGATCCTGCCCTTTTAGCCTCACTAGAGCCTTTTCCATTTTAAGTGGCTGTTTCATGTTTCTTCTAGCCACTTGCCACACTTCGCTACAAAGGAGAAGATCCCAGGATCAACTCTCCCTCTAGGCTACCTCCTGATCTTTCTAATCCCAGAGAATGCAGAATTTCTCTCTACAGCCCTCTTGCAATCTGTACTTTCCTTCTTTAAAGTGACCACCAAACTCCTTGCCCAGCTGGACTTCATCTTTAATTAAGATCCAAGTGCAGCCAGAAAGCACATTTGGCCTCTCAACCCTATATTAACACTGTTAGTGCTTGTGGGCAGGTGCACACCCCATCAAACCTCACTTATACCACCCCACTCAATAACTACAATGCCCTGCTGACTTACAAAGCCAGACCAAACAGGTGCTTCTTGCATGTCATCCTAATTAGTTAAGGAAATTTCAAACAGGAGCAAGTTTCAGTGGTGAATTTCCCCTTTGAGAGTCCCTGCCACTTGGCCCCACAGTATAAACATGGGGACAGACAGCAAAATTGTTCCAAATCTTCATAACTGTGAGCTAAACTGTGTCCCAAGGACAGAACCCATAGTGAGGGCTGGTACATTACTGCACTATCCAGGAACAATGCAGGGAAGGAATTGTGGCTCAGGAAGTGACAACCTTCCCACTGCTCCTCATTTGTCCCAGGCAAAAGCAATTTGCTGACAGCCTATGTCAATAGCAAATTACTAATCTCCATGCCTGTGCCAGTTCTGCTCGCTTGGAGAGTGTTTGGGGGATGGGGTCTAAACACAATCTCCACCCCTTCTCCATCACTCGCACCCTGTCTCCACCAATAAAGTGTAATGCCCTTTACATCTGCCCACACTAACCAAAGAGCCAAGTAGCCTTTACTCCCTATTACAAGTCCGCCAGACACCCAGCCTGGGCTGTATGTGTCAGGGCACATATTTCAAGTACACTAAACAAAAAATTCTAATTCAAATGAGGACAGGAAAAATAGATGTAGTCCCTGCAAGTAAACTTCCTGAAGGCAGCCCAATATGAGGCACTTTCTTGACTAATTTCTAGGCTGGCTGTGAACAAAGAGGCAATGTCACAGAAGCAGCCTTTTGCCGTGTGGCTTTCATTACAAAGCCAAACTATAGATTGTGTATAGCTCCCACAGGGCACAATCCTAGGAGATACTGCCCTCCCTTGAAATTAATGAGAAGTAAAGATTCTCAAGACTGGTGACCAGCACCATGTAGGATCGGGACCATAAGGACAATGATGAACGTGTCAGGAAGGAGTTTATTAAAGAGAAAGCTCCTGTCTGTACATGTCACATACTGTACATTTTCCCTTTTCACAAATCCACTAGAGACATGATTGGTTGGTAGATTCATCATTAGCATGGTCATCATATTACAAATGTTGATGGCAAAGAATGCCTCAGGCAATTTCTGTATGCTAAATTCACTCTTATTCCTTAATTTGTTGCTCTCTGCAATGTGAGAAATCTATGATATTGAGTAAAACTGCACTGCTAAATTTGGATTGTTGAAAATATTGTTTTTAAATATAAAGAGACAGATCCACATGTGCTATAAATTCAATTTAGTCCTTTGAAGTTAATACAGAAATGCTGATTTACATGAGCTGAGAATTTGGCTCATAAAATATTTTATTTATAATTATAAATATATAATTTTTTTATTAAGAAAAAGGGAGGATGTTCTTATAAATTTCTCAAAGGGAAGATATTTTTGTAAATTTCTCAAAGATTTAAGAAGAGAAAAATTACCTTGTTCACAACTCCACAAATCACAAAGGATATAAATAATATAGATAATGTCTAAACTGTTCATTTATCTTGTTTCTCCCTAAATATCACACATTTGACAAAAATATGACAATCATTCTGACAGTTATTGAAACATGCAGAATTTACTATGAGACGACAACTATAAAATAATCAATTATAAACAAATATGGCGACTTACATGAATAATAGAGAGGGTGTATTTTTGAAAATTAAATATTTTGGTTAACAAAAATGCTTCTGTGCTAATTTGACTGTCCAAGTTTTCAGGAAAAAGTGAAAGGCTTTCCTCCAGACTCTTGCACTTTAATTCATCTGTATGCTAAGAACAAAAATGAGAAATTTAAATCCTGAACTATTTTCCAAAGTTATAAACTACTAGAAATGGTGACTGAGAGTGCAAGCCCCACGTCAAACATAGCTCTAAGGAAAATAGCGATGGAGTAAGTATAGTCTGGCAAAAATAATCATAAATAAGCAAATGTAGCCAGCAAAATAAATGCAGAAAGACCAACATATTTGGGATTCCATTCTTTATCATACACGCCAAATTTAATGTATTAAAACAAAGTGGTTTTGTTTTTCAAATGATTTTGGTGTTGAACAAATGGCCCTGTGTCTGAAACTTTGATTTTTCACTGAACAAGTACTATATAGGCATCAGTAATTCAAGATCCGACCACAACACTAATGTGCTTTGACTTTGACTTTGAGGGTGAACCCATTCAGTCCTTTTTCTTTTTTAATCACCATGAAGGGTATCAAATGTGAGGGTGGTTACCTGTCTATTAGGAGTCTAATCCCACACCCAGTTAAATCAGTCAGGGTCTTTCCAAATGGCTTAGGATCAGACCATAGGGCCTGGATTAAAATTCTTGTAACTAGAACACCTAACAGCCATCACATGTGGATGTCTACCAGTCTCTGGTGGATTCAGATTGGTGACCTAAACTGGAAACATGTGCATCCCATTCCAGAATCCATGAACAGAGCTGAGAAAATCAATCACAGCAAAAATGAAGGTAAAGAATCCAGCCTCTCTTTTGCTTGAGAAATGCTCATGAACAGATTCGAGTGTCCTTAGTTGTATTTGTTGTTCAGATTTTGCTAATTAATTTCGGGGATGTTTTCCACCTGGGGCTTACTACAAACAATTCACTATAGAGTATCCATTATTCAACAGTAATCATTTCAACGATGTTGGTTATATGTGATTAAGCACATAAATCATGTTGTATTGTTCCTGAGATAGGAGCATAGCTCTTAGTGTTTTTCCTTACTTGGGATTAGCCCTAAATCAAATAACATTGGCCAGTAATCACAGTTCACAAGGAAAGCTACTCAGCACCAGCAAAGATCATGTCATTTCAAGCATGGGTATCACCACTGATGTATATCATGGCTTTCTTTGTATATATTTGGGTTTTGTCCTGGTGTAGTTATGCCAACTGCTGGCCACCAATGGTTTAATCTGAAGTACAGAAAAAGGCTTAGAATATTCAGGCTGCCACTGGAGCTTTGAGTCTCTCAGAGAGCGGGATCATTTTGGGGGCAGGGAGTAGATAAGGATGATTTTGGATTGTTAGCCCTTTTTCTTTTGGGCCACAAAAGCCTTGCCCAAGGCATCATTCCCAGAACAATGTAGGTCATTGTGAGATTTATTGGCTAGATGCAGAGTTAACATTTAATCTTCTCTCATCACTTAAACTCAGAGTAATTGCATGTGAATGGAGTCCTACTTGCAAAGGATGCAGCCAGATCACTGTACTCTGAATCAGGACTCCATGATTCCTGTCCCCCTTCTGTGACTGTCCCATATAAAGCAGTGACTGTCCCATACAAAGCATACCAAGTGCATTTCACTTACTAGTCTGTAATTTTCTTTCATTATCACAGCCATTGGCACAAAGCAATTACCCCTATGTGCATGATTCTAGTTGCAAAGTGTCATCCAATCTTTGGGCCTAACCCAAAGTCCACTGAAATTAGTGGGAATCTTTTCATTGATTTCAATGGATATTGGATCAGGCCCTTTGTCTGGACTCGGATCATTTAGTTGTTTTTCCATCAGGACTCAGGCTAGAGGCTTCAGGTATCCTGTCACTTTGCTGTGTCACACAGTGTCCCATGCCAAATAAAATATATAATTTCCAGTAGAAGTACTCGCATATGACTTCCGAATTCACCATCTGCAAATAATCAAGGATAGAAGCTTAAAGTCAGCAAGTATTTGTTCATCTGTAGTCACAAATGAACATGAGCTGGGATGAAGTCAATTTATTTTTAAACTTGAGCAAATTCTTAGGATTTCGAGGTTGTTTTTTTTTAATGAATTCACCTTTTTATTCCCTGTGTAGTTCTGTTGTACACACATTAAAGAGGATGTTTAAAAGCATGGGGAGAATTCAGAGAAGAGCCACAAGAATGATTGAAAGTCTCGAAGATATGACTTCACTCTATTCAGGTTATTGAAGAGAAGATTAAGAGGAGACTTGAACATGGTCTATACTTACCCACACAGGGAGAAAATTTCTGATAGCAGAGGTCTCTTTATTCTAGCAGGCAAAGGCATAATGAGATCCAATGGCTGGAAGTTGATACTAGAAAAATTCAGACAAGAAATAAAATGCACGTTTTGAAAAGTGAGAGTAATCAACCATTGCCAAGGGATGTCTTTAAATCAAGACTGACTGTCTTTCTAAAGGATATGTTATTCTTCTGGGTGAGTATCTCTAGCCTTTGTTATGCAAGAGGCCAGACTGGATGATCATAACTTTGCTTTTTGGCCTTAAAATATATTAATCTGTGAATACACCTGTGTCACCCCGTCCACCCAACCAAACTATTTTTTGAGTAGTCCACATACAAAGAAGCAAATGAGCAATTTTCTGGCTGGCAGAAACTGCTGTTCATTGATTCTGGACCACTCAAACGTGTCTGGATGATTTTACTTCAAAACTTGCCAAAAATATTCATTCTGGGCTCAAGCAAAGCATGAGAAGTTTTAACCTAAAGGGTCACTTCAGAGACAATTAGAAAGAACTGAAAATAGGTGTTTAAAATGGTATTGTGTAGTACTGAGAGAAACACTAGACTATATTTGGCAAGGTATCTATTATAACAATTTTACCATTAGAATTAACCTAGAAAATCTAGTAAAGTTGTGTATGTATAGACATACTCCTCTTTACCTGAAGAATTTATATAGGTGTGACACACTGTACCCCAAAGCAGCACACTGTAAACCCCATATTAATCATTTCTGTACCGTTGTAATAATTCATATTAAGCACGCCATGTAAGATATCTAATTGAAGGTCATAATCTGCTAAAACCCACTGTTTGATCAAAATACGTGTATCACTAGTATATAACGAGTTAGGAGATTTTGCTGTTATTGCAAAATGTTATAGGTTTGCTAGTAACAGCAGAGGAGGCATCTCCCCCCTCAGGAGGGGCTCAACAGCCATTGGCCAACAAAGGAGTTGTAAACAAAGGATTTACAATACAATACAGTTGCTCAAGAGTATACAATAGAGGTTGCTCAACTCTGTATACTTGTACAGGCGGGATTGACCAACCTGGTGGCTCAACAGGGCCTACCTGTACATGCTTGGACTAATGTCTAGTGGCCACATGGTCAGAAGATATAAAACAAGGATGGTACAGACACTGCATGCCTTGTCCCTTCTCCCCATCTACAGTGAAAGCAACAGAAACAATGGAAGATTAAGAGGCTGGATCCAGGCTTTAGAGAAGCCTGTCTACTGAGAGCTGGAACATCCAAGTGGGGTAAGAAAACTGCTTAATTTAGATACTGTCTAATGTTAGAGGTTTAAAAATTAGATTGCATGTTTATCTTTATTTTCTTTGGTACTTATCTCTAATCTCTTATGCCTGGCACTTATCCCCAAAGTCCATCTTTCTGTAGTTAATCAACCTATTTTATATTTCTCAACTAAAACTGTGTGTTTCAGTGAAGTATTGGAAAAATCCCCACTCTCGTTAAAAAAAGTTGGTGTGTCTTCTCCACACTTAGACAAGGGAAAACTGGGTGATAAACTTACTGATGAGACTTCTGACCAGGGCAGGACAGGGTAACTTCAGGGTGCAGGGCAGGGAGCTGGAGTGACTGGGCTGATGCCTTTCTTTGAGAGATTCATGTAATCTAGCTGAGCATAGGGCTCCACCTATGGTTCGGCTGAATGATAACAGCAGCTGGAAGCTTTGCTGCTTGTCATTAGCAAAGTAATCAAACCAAGCCTAAGGAGTTAAGGGAACACAGTGGCACCCGAATTCCATGTTGCACTCCAGGGTGACTAGTCACAAATGATTTAGCCATAGCTAGCTGTGAGAGTTTCAGAAAGGTTCAAATCCATTAGGAAACATCAGCCATTGAGCCCATTTTTCAGAAATGGTAACTGGAGCATCAAAGCATGACTCAAGATGCATCTTCAGACAACCAAAGATACACGTGAATTTTCAATTGGTCATAAAGGGTCCTGAAATTGGTTGAGGCAGACATGTAGGCAAAGATGTTCCAATATGGAACTCTAAAGTTAACCTCTAAAATATATTACCTGATTTTCAAAAGTGCTGAGCACCCAGAAGCTCCCATTGATCACAATGCCTGGGCTTCTCTCTTGATCTCTGCTGAACTAATTCACTTGATATCTGACAACAGACTCCCTGAATTTGCAAGGTGAAAGTGCAAATTCTGTAGGCACTAGTGAACTTTCAACTCAGTAGGAAGCATCTGCATGGGGAATAAACTGGGTATTTAGCCTATGCCTCTTCCCCGATTCATTCTTTCATACTGTCTCTCATCAAGGTTTGCAACACCAGGACCACATCCTTGGGAAGCTCAGCAAAAGTTCATGTTTCTGGTGATGCAACAAAGCAGACAGAAGTACATTAGATGACATTTGTACATTAGCAAGGGTATTCTCCTTAATGACCGTCTCTTTCCTGAATCATTCAGAAATTTCACAATCAGAGCTATACAAAATTCAGTGTACAAGTCTTAACCCTTGTCAGAGTACTGACCACCAGGTCCACATGCATATTCCCAGATGAAGGTTCACATGTTCCCACTTCTTTGGAAGTTTATCAGAAAAGGTTGGACAAACCCTTGGCAGGGATGGTCCATACTTGGTCCTGCCTCAGATGACTTCTCCAAGTCCCTCTCAACACTACCTTTCAATAATTCTATGGATGTGAATGTTTGCTTTGAGGTAGACCAACCCCCCAAAAAGCTAGTCTGCCTCAAGTATATGGTGTGTAGATATCCTTCTACTCCAATCCCTTGCTCATTCATGTCTAAGTCCTGCTGAAGCTTATAGGAAACCCTGAGTTTGCCAACAAAAATAAATCTCTAATTCAGTGTGGGTTGGGAAAAAGCTCTTCTAGCACATGTTATGACTGGATTGTGATACAGAAATTCAATGTTATTACATTGCAGTAGAGCCTCAGAACTGTCTTGATGCAATATTGTTTAGTTTGTGTTACAGTGTCCCAACATCATGACTTTCTTCCCCCCCATATAAGGCCTAAAGGGGGTACACATATGATCTTATGGTTAAGGCACTGGTCTGGGGTATGGATGTGGCTGCAATTCCTGGCTGTGCTACAGCCTCCCCCGGTGACCTTGGGCAAGTCACTTAATCCCTGTGTGCCTCTAAACTCCAATCTTCTGCTTCTGTGTTGTATTCTTTCCTCCCACTTTATCTTATTTAGACTGTGTGGGAGGGACTGACTGTATGTATAGTGCCTACCAAAATGAGGCCCCAATTTCAGTTGGTTCCTCTAGACACTGAAGCAATAGAAATAAAGAACAACAAGCCTAGAGTCTTTCCTGTTGTTCTTTGGTTGCTAGAGAGAAAGACATGGTGTCAGAAACATTTTGCAATTTTTGGTTTGGCTAACATTTCTGTTTGCACAGTGGCATAGACACAAAAGTAGTTCTACTGGTGACATCTGGGAGTAAGTCACATAGGACGGAGGTGTAGGAGAGTGTTTATTAAGGAGAAAGCTCCTCGAGCTGGTTTTGTCCATAGCTGTCCTGGTAACCAACCATAATAGGAAGCGAATAGACAAAAAGGTCAGGACTGTTTTGTGGAGTTTGAGTCAAATATTTTATAAATGGAACCTGACTGTGGGAAGGACTCTTAGGGATAAATTTGTTTGTCCAAAGCGTATGTAAAATATGCAGCTGTGACCAGTTCCATTCTCAGTCAGTTACACACGTAGGTGGGCAAAATCTACTGCACACCCAATAGACGGTAAACATGTGAGGGAATAGGAGGCCTGGGTCAGTAACATCTAATTAAGTGTGCATATGGATTTTGAACAGTTACAGCCAGATTCTTCTCTCAGTTACACCAGAGTACAACCAGAACAACTCCATTGACATCAGTAAAATTACTCCAGATATATGCTGGTGTAAATGAAAGCAGAATCTGGCCCTATGGGTGTAATTTTCATCTCAAAATGTCAGAAGACTTAGAATCCAAATCCCTTAAAACACAAAAGGGCACAAAACTGAGTACGTAAAACAAGTCTGTGCAAATGAGAAGCCTGGTGCAAAGTGTTTGCACACTGATGCCCCCAACTGCACACTTAACCTGCACTTGCAGCAAATCAGAACTGGAGCGTGAATGGTATTTATGACACCAAAAGCTCAGAAATCCTGATTGTCACAAAAATCATGAGATTTTGTTTTAAATTATATTGTGTTTCATTGTCTTCTGAGTCCTGAACTCAGGGGACCAACTGGCTAGGCAGCAGTTCTGCAGAAAACGACCTGGGCGTTACAGTGGATAAGAAGCTGGACAAGAGTCAGCAGTGCGCCCTAGTTGCCGAGAAGGCTAATGGCATATTGGGCTGCATTAGTAAGAGCATTGCCAGCAGATCGCGGGAAGTGATTATTCCCCTCTATTCGGCATTGGTGAGGCCACATTTGGAGTATTGTGTCCAGTTTTGGGCCCCCCACTACAAAAAGGATGTGGGCAAGTTGGAGAGAGTCCAGCGGAGGGCAACAAAAATGATAAGGGGGCTGGAGCACAAGACTTATGAGGAGAGGCTGAGGGAACTAGGCTTGTTTAGTCTGCAAAAGAGAAGAATGAGGGGGGATTTGATAGCAGCCTTTAACTTCCTGAAAGGGGGTTCCAGGGAGGATGGAGCTAGGCTGTTCTCAGGGGTGGCAGATGACAGAACAAGGAGCAACGGTCTCAAGCTGCAGTGGGGGAGGTCTAGGTTGGACATTAGGAAAAAGTTTTTCACTAGGAGGGTGGTGAAGCACTGGAATGGGTTACCTAGGGAGGTGGTGGCATCTCCATCTTTAGAAATTTTTAAGCTGCGGCTTGACAAAGCCCTCGCTGGGATGATTTAGCTGAGGTTAGTCCTGCTTTGAGCAGAGGGTTGGACTAGATACCTCCTGAGGTCCCTTCCAACTCTAATATTCTATGATTCTATGACCCTGCCTACCCCCAGTATGTGTAGAATAATCAGGTTTGTCAGCTCCTCCCAAATGTATAGAATGAGGTGACTTTGGTCCCCACTGAAGGAGCTCTCACAAATTGTGTGAGTGCAGAGCTTCCAGCTTCTGCTTTCTCCCCAGTCTTCTAATTCATTTATTCTGTATCCTCATTACCTGACCAACTGGGATCTGATATTAGTGCATTCAGGAATTGACACAACACTCATTTAATGACAGAAAGGCTTTAATTACTACACTTATAATCTGAGCTCCCAAACCAAAAGTCCAGTATATATTAGCTACAAAAGCAATTTTCCTCACCAATGCAGGCAAGAGGCAGTGGTTTCAATTCTTGACAGCTTCTCCGAGAGCTTGGATCCATAGTCCCAGAAGAAAGCTGGGCAAGATGTCAGTTCTGGATCTGGAGTGATTTCTCAGTCGAAGCACACTTGCTAGTGGAATTGCTTTCCTCTTTATAATTTTAAGATCAATGTTTCCAAAGCATCTTTGGTAATTACATGAGAGAACAAAAGAAGTACCTTTGGAACAAAAGCAACAGGGGAAAGACCTACATGTTTTTACTTAGTTCACAAGATGTTAGCCACCTGGATTTTGTTTAGTCAACAATCCCACACTTGTCTGTAACAAAGTTCCGCCTTTCCTAACAAAAGGGGGTTGGGATTTCCTGAGATGAAAATTGAGTAATACCTGGGATGGCACGCACCAAAAGATAGGATCCTAAGGTATCCTTGAAAGATATGGTCCCCTGAGGTATATATGAGTTAATTACAGAAGATATTTTCATTAGGGAGACTGGTCAGTCAAGAGAGCACTGATTTCAATGGAGCTGTGTATCTAGGTAAGATTTGGCCCTCAAGTTACTAATTGTCCCCTCAATTAGTGTTCATGGAAGGGAAGGACAGTTTAGGCAGAGTACAGGCAAAGCTTCCCACACAGCTCTGCCAATGCACCTAGTAGCACTTCTCACATTCTTCATTATCAGGGTTGGTGTGAAAGATTGGATTTACCTCCTGATCCAATCCTCAATGAAATCAACATCCTCTGTCATTGCCACTGAATTGTCAATAACATCATTGGAAATTGGATCAAGCTTAATTCCTATCATTTTGCCAGATGGCCTTCTGCACTAATCAATTGCTTGGCCTGGTGACTTGGAAGGTCATTAGAGGTACTGGAGGGCTTTCTCCAATTTTGCAGTGAGATGAGATAACCGATTTGGCTAAATGGTGACAGAAAAGGATTCTCAAGGTGACTCTCTAAGGCGATTAAGTAATGAGATTAGCACAATGAGCCAAGGGAGCTGAGTACAGAAGGAGGCTGTCTCTCAACCACATTGCCATATGTCTCCCCTGCTAGAAGAATGCTTATTGTCATGGAGTATAAGTAGAGACACAAACAGGAAATTAAAGGAGCACCCATGGCTAGGCACATACTCAAACGCTCCAGAAGTTTTGCATACCCTCGTGAGTATTCCAGAGCTCTACAGCTACTGTGCACATTTGCTCTAGAGACCATGAACAACTGAGTGTTTTCTAGAGCCTGTAGATACCTCCATGAGCTCTCCAGGGACAAGGCACATTCTCAGTAGCTCTCCAGAGACAACCTCTCTGCCTCTTTTAGCAGTTCCTACTCCACTTGTCAGTTGCCCCTTGTGGGTCATAACTATCCAACACAGACTAGCTTGCTTGTCCTCTCTAATCTATATTGGGCCAACACAGAACCCTTTCCCTTTCCCAGTCCTTTGTGCTCCCTCCTACCCCCCACAAAAAACCTCAGTGTCCACTGCAGACAATCTAGCCCAGGACTTCTAACCTGACATTGACCCTTTAAGGAACAGAGCCAGGTCCTGGTGGGTAGTGTCTGGTGCCAGGCTATCTGCTTTGCTTGATGCTATGAGGATACATTGCTATATGTTCTGCAGTGATCCCCACTGTTTCTGAATTTCAGCCAGACTGAGGGTCATCTCCTCACATTTGAAGGGTTTATACATAGCAGTCATGTTGGAAATTTTGTGAAGTAGCTGCCTCATATACTCTCAACATTATATGAGTTCTTGCTCTGCCCCTCCTACCCTCTCTTTGTCTGAATCTGAAATTTAAATTTGCATCTGTTGATTCCCGGTAACACCGATCTCTCCCTTGCATCTCTAGGGATGACCTGACCTACTTTGCAAAGTCTGCCTATTTCAGAGTCTGTATAAATCTCTGGTGACATGGGGGGGAGGAGAAATGGACAGGAAGGCAGTCTTGGGGAATTACGGTCACTGGCCAACTAGCATCTTTAGTCTCGTAATCCCACTTTCTCTCTTCCTGTCACTCAAAATCCCACACATGGGCACACGGCCACCACAGAAACAAATGCAAGCACACTAACCCCATTCAAGCACCTGAATGTAGTGGATCCTCAATAACCAGGTCATTTTAGACAGTGCAATTCCGTCCTTATGTGCAACATTCCTTGCTAATCCAATCCTGAGTTCCCACCCAGTCTGTCACTGCATAGCAGTCTTAACTTGAAGCCAGCCCCCCCCCATATATATAGGATACAGAGTGGTCCACTAGACTGGGGGTCAGGAGACTTGGGTGCTAGTCCCAGCTCTACCACTGCCTTGTTGTGCCTCAGTTCATGTCACTGCCCTGTGCCTCAGTTTCCTCATCTGTAAAAATGGGCTAAGGATATTGACTTCCTTTGTAAAGCACTTGGAGATCTATGGATGAAAATATAATTAATCCATTTCTGAGCTTCCCACACAACTCAGTTAACACATCAGTCCTGACCAACAGCCTTCCTGCTTTCCTGTTCTTGGCTCTCCACACTGCTATGCCAGCACATCTCAATTCTGATCTGCATCCTTCACCATTCTAGCATCTCATCCTCAGCATCACCTATTAAATCAATCTTGGAGCTCTTTAGACAGAGACTTCCTTATGAATTGTGTAATGGACTGCTAATATGAACCAAAAGATTTCCGGGGTAGGATAAGCCAAACCCCAACAAACAACTCATTTTACTTGTGTCGGAAATCACATTTGAATCCTAATGCTATTTTAAGGAAGTTTACCTGGATCTTCATTACTGAAGTCTTTCAAAGCTGGCAACATTACAAGTGTGAGCTCAGCGCATTAAGTAGCATGTGCAGAGGAGGAGAGGATTGCTTCAGAGCATTGGGACCTGCTGAGAGAAGGAAAAAGAGGCCACCTTGGGGCAAAATGCTTTGCCATAATGTTGACAAAGTAAGTTCCCTGATCTAGGGATTCCTTTCAACTCACAATGGAACAAGTTTTTAAAAAAACAAACCAAGAGATTCAAAGTAACAATCATTAAATAAAATACACAAATGCAACAGAAAACTGAAAACGTAAATGCAAAGCGTCAGGCAAGTCCAAAGTTAATGTTCTCACTGAACCATTCATTCCACCACTTTGAAGATGCAGAATAAATATAACATAACAAATAATCAAACCAAATGCAAATGTGGCCAAGTTATACAGGAGTTAGTGGCATTTCTATGGTGCTTATTAATTAGCATTATTAGAATTTATGTATAACAATAGTGCCTAGAGGCTCCAATCAGTGATCAGGGTCCCATTGTGCTAGATATTTTACACACAATAATAATAATAATATAGTCCCAGCCCCACAGACTTTACAATATGATGAGATGCAACAGGTGGTGATAAGAAACAAGGGCATGGGGAGGCCCAGATGACAGGGAAATTATCGCATTTGGTATAACCTGCAGTAATCAGAGTCCCAGAGCATCTCACTATGGCATTAGGGTGGGAAGTATTACCATCTCCATTTTGCAGATAAGGAAACTCAAGCACACAGAGGTAAGGGACTTGCCCGAGGTGACAAAGGAAAATGTATGGTAGGTTGGAAATAAAATACAGATTAACTGATTCCTGGTCCCCTCTGCCTAAACTGCAAAAATCACTCTGATCTTGCAAACTCAGTGATGCTAGGTGTGGTCATCACTTGGATTACAGTCTTCTTTGGAAAACACAGAGGCTGACAGTTCAGTGGCTGGCACCCACTTTTGGTTCTGACTCAGTACCAAGCCATGGGCATAGAGGCACTAACGTGGTTGTGCATATGTTCATATCAACACTACTTATGATAGCAGAGTCTATAGCTAACGCTTCCCGAGGTCACACAGCAGTAAATTCGTGGCTGAGCTGGGATTGGAACCACTGTTCTGGTAAGCTAGAGATGATGCTGGGGAGAAGCTGGGCATGGGCGACAGGATGGATTTCTTGCTGATTCCCTGTTCTGTTCATTCCCTCTGAAGCATCTGGCACTGGCCACTGTCAGAAGACAGAACACTGAGCTAGATGGACTGATCTAGATAGATGGATTGGTCTGACCCGGTATGGCCATTATGTTGTTCTTGTGGTCTCTCTCTAAAGTCACTAATTCACCAGTACCACACCAGGAAAAAACATGTGCATGGCCACTCTCCACCACTCTACAAAGGGTGAGTATTTCCCCCAGTGTGGGGGGATACAGACTGCTAACAGGGGAAAAGAGTTCAAAAGGAAAAAAATTGTGCTGGAAAGAATAGGTTAAAGTTGCATGCGGGTGCTTTTCTGCTTAAAAGGCTTCTGGGAACTGAAGTGGTAGCGTAAAACCTGATTTATGGAGCAATATCCCCTACCTTAATACAAAATCTTGATAAGAATGTTCTGGCAGGAAAAGAGGATTGGTGAGCGAGAGGAGGGGGGAAACAAAGGAGTCAATTCTCTTCACGTTGCCTGCTGGCTTTAGAACAAGGTAAACACAAATGTGAAGATAGAGATATTTGAATTCACGTCTTTGAGGGGCTCATTAGGCTTTGTACAGTTCAGCAAGGAGGGCCCCCCTTGCTCATACATTCCTCTCGGCTAATGGGCAGTTGGGTGTGAACAGGAAAGAAATGCTCATAGCCCTGAGCACAGCAAGATATGTCTGCATAGCAGCTGGGAGGCGTGATTCCCAATGCAGGTGGACACCACTCACTAACTCACCTCAAGGCAGCGCCCTACAAACAGCAGTGTGGATGTTGCGATATGTCAAGTCCAAGCCTACCTGACCGCCTGGGTGCAAGATCAGGTGGCTAGCCTAAGCCACCACCTGAGTAGTAGTGTACACGCTGCTCTTTTTAGCACGCTAGCTCAAGCTGAGCTAGTGAAAATCTACCGACCTGTGCTGGGAATCACCTCCTCCCCACCAACCACAGCACAGACATACCCACACGGTTAAAGTCACCTCAAATTCTGTGCTGTCCTCAGGTGCATGGGTAAAACTCCCATTAAATTAATGTCAACCAGGTAAATCAGAGCAGACTTGGGTTCTCTCTATCTACAGGGTTCCCCACCATTTAGAGCTATGGAGGGAATGTGAGCTCCAAGGGTTGGGACGAGGATTTTCACCTCTAGGGTTGCAATTCAACTCCAACACAGAAGCCTCACGACTGAAGTTGATATTGTCCAATGACTGTTTAGTGGCCAAAATGAAGCAAGATGGTGGGCTTTGGTCCATTTCCTAGTGAGGCCAGGATCTACAACACAACTGGTATTAAGCGCTCCTTCATGTCAGGACTGAGGTACGTTTGCAGAGCACTGGAGGGGCTGAACTTGTCAGTCTCTGTGCTGTGCCTTTCTGGGGATGAAGTCGGGACTTCAGCTCCTACCGCTGTAAGATGGGCTGGCCTATATTCCACCCGGGTTCCACAGACCACCACGCATATAAATTGGTGGCCCCGTCATGAAGCCATTAGCTCGAGCATCTTGCTGGCATGGTTCACTGATACGTTGACACTTCCCCTTTCTGCACTGAGAGGAAGTGTAAACGGGTTCCCCTTTCAGCCCTGGAAATCTTGGCTGGTAAGCCTGCCAGCTGTTTAAAGAGCACTCTACCAAGGTACCGTCACCAAATGCCTCTTTATTATTTCTTGCCTTATGCTCCAGGTACAACACAACTTAGCAACAGATGGAAGGGGCCTCCTTCCTGATCCCTGGCTCAGCCTTTGATCCTGCCTGTTTTCTTATCTGAGCTTCCTAGCTATTGAGCTAGTTACCTCATTATCTCATCCGACTCCCTACAGTGCGAGTGACTCCCAGTAACTTTTCAAATCCAGACTACCTTACTCCCTCCTAGTCTAACTACACCCACAGCCTGAATCTTCTAAGTGACCAGGGGGCTGATTCCCCAAAGGGGCTTTATTGATAGCTGCTAACAGCACCTTCTCAGAGGAAGATATCGGTAGCTGTCTATCTGCAATCAGGATACAAACCTTCTTCTGTCTCCTCTACAACTTCTTGAGGTCCTGGCTGCACTGTTCCTCACATCCTTTTTGTTTATTCACATCCCATCCCCAACGAGCCCAGGGATCTCATCATCAACATCTTCTGTGGACTGGCCAAAATGGCAACATACCAGTCCTGGAGGAGGAAGCTGGCTGAAGACATTCTCCGTGACTGTGGGCTCCATTTCCTGGCACATCTGCATTCATGGATCTGAGCACAGTCCCTCTGGATGCCGCCCAGTAAATCCCTTGATTTCAGGGCAAAAGGGGCCATCCAGTGTTTTCTGTTCAGTGTCCCCTTTCACTTCCCTTAGTTTGAACCTCAGACCCACTCCCTTTCTTCTTTTATTTTTCATTGTCCCAAGCCATTAAGATGACCTGTGTTATTTTGACTCCTCCCATCTGCTGAAGGTGAGGTCTTTATTCTTAAGGGCGGAACCACCTTTGGGAATCCAGTGCTGCTCCTGTGTCCCAGGCTGGCTTGGGATCCAGCGGCACCTCTCTCCAGAGGGATTAGGGTTATTGGGTGTTGCAGGTGGCCTGAAGATTCAGGTAAATTAATCGTATGCTCTTCTTGTTCCCCCACAAGCAACAGGGAACACGGTTGGTACTGATCTCACCCTAATCTCTTTAATAAAGCATCAGCAGGGGTCTGAGAGCCCCTGAGGCACTGAGAGGGAAATGGCTGCCCTGAAGAGATTTACATCACAGACAAAATAAGAGATCATTTTACCTAAACAAATCCAGGTTATTCATGCGCATACAAGCAGGCGCATATGAAAGGATGGCCCAGAGCCATCCACAAACATGTTTTGTCACAAACACGCCCTTAAACATGTACACAGAATGATCATCAAGAGCAATCCCTCAGAGGATGATTGTCATCCAGAAAATGATAGCAAGTTATTCCTGGTGGATCCACAGGTGTCTAATGAGATCCATCTAGGATCCACAGATCTTGCCATAACTGGACAGACATTTCCCAATGGAAGGGGCAAATCATCTGGATTGTTGAGGATTCTTTCCTCCTTTCCCATCTCTCCATTTCCTGTTGTATCTCAAAATACTGGGATCCTTGCCACAAGGTTCTTTTCCATTTTAGTTGGTTGAGAGGTTGGGTTTCCCATGAGTTTATGTCAATATTGTACTACTTCATGTTGGCTTTGAAGGAGTCTTTGAAGCACTTTCTTTTCCCACCCCTCATCCATTGCCCATGGCTCAATTGTGAGAACATGACCGGCTGTGGGTGTCAATTTTCTGCCATTTGAAGAACATGGCCAGCTAAACAAGTTGATGATAGATGATCATAGCTTCAATGCTGGAGGTTTTGGCTTGAGACAGAACACTGATGTTGATGTGTCAGTCACCCCACTTGATTCAGAAGATCTTGAGGAGGCACTGCTGATGGGATCATTCAATAACCTTGAGGTGTCTACTGTATGAGATGCAGGTTACAGCACCATACAAGAGAGCAGGGATAAGAATGGCCTGCTACACAAGAAGCTTGGTTTGATTCTTGATGTCACAATCTTCTAAGACACAGAATTATAGGGAGCTGGGCAAGAACAGACAACTTACATCCCCTCATGTGCAATTTTGCAGGATTTCTCATTCCCTCATTGCTACAAATGGCTTCCCTAGCCTGGTCTTGAATTTCTACAGTGGTGGTGCTTTGGCCAGACAGATATGCATGGCCATGAGCCCTTGGATATATATATATATGCCCATGCACATACTCAAGAGGCTTGGAGTACCATCTCCAAGTGGCGTGCCTGGATAGATGGGTATAGCTAAGCCTATGTCCATATCGGCATGTTAATACACACACACACACGCATGTGCATCTGACCATTACAGAATAGGTTAGGGGAGGCATTTGTTGGAATGAAGAAATGAGAGATTCTGCCAAACTGCAGGCTAGAGGATCCAAGTTTTAGTTTGTGTGCATGTGAACGCATAATGATCAACTCATTCATCCAGACATGCTAACATTTAGGAAATTCCCCAAGTGCACATCTGCACCAGCGCTCAGGGGCAGGCAGCAGCCACTGGCCAGCTGAGAGCCAGAAGGACCAGATCCAGCAATAAAATCAGCTGGGGGGGGGAGGAAGGGAGGAGGCAGGAACAGGAATCATCTTTCAGGTGGGGCCCTCTGCTCTCCCATGGCTCATTCCTGCTCCCTAGTCCCAACAGCAGTTCCCAAAACTGTCTAGTAGCAATCTTCAGCTGCATGTACTCACAGATGTAAGTTTTTGGATCTCGATGCCCTCCACCCCCAATCTGGTGCCTGCATCTGGGGATCTTGCCTTAACTCATCCTGGTATACAACTAGGTGCGCACACACACACACACACCCTTACCCCCCTCCAGACCAGCAAGCAGCCAAACACTCTGCATGAGAACACCTCCACTCCCTGCAAGGCTTTATATCATAAAACATGTAAACAAACAACTTATCCTGTGTGGGAAACGTTTATCCACAAAGGGCAGGTGCTTAGCCTTGTGAAATGTGGCCAGAGTTTCAAAGGGGCAGATGCAACGCAAGCCAAGTAGATTGGGAGGAATAACTTGCAGATACAGAAATGAGAGATTCTGCCAAACTGTGGACTGGAGGATCCAAGTTTTAGTGTGTGTACGTGTGCCTCTCTTTGCCGCAGAAGGTTGACTTGCCACCTGCTGGATTCCCGAGGGAAAGGACAATGGTGGGGAAAGGGCACAAAGAAAAGCAAATAGGCCAAGGGGCATTTACCTCCCTGGTATAACTCCATTGACTGCAATGGAGTTACAACAGTGATGAATCTGGCCTGTTAAAGACTAATGCAGAGCACACAGCCCCTCTAACTCATGCTAGGAGAGGGAAGAAACATTATGTTTGTATTATCATAGGAGTCCAGTCATGGACCAGGATTCCATTGCACTAGGTGCTATACAAACACTGAACAAAAAACAAAAAAAAGTCCCCATTCCAAAGAGCTCATTCTCTAAGACGAGAGAATAGAAGGATACAGACGGATGAGGGAATACAAGTGAACAATGGTAATGTTGGTCACTATGAATGACAGACAGTGGTCTCAGCATATCATCAACCTAGGTGTTGTCAAGGTTTTGTAGGAATTCCAGCAAAGGAGAGGTTTAAGGAAGGATCTGAAGGAGGATAGCAAAAAGGCAGATTTGTGGCTGTTTATGGGGAGTGTCTCCCAAGCATGAGGGCAGCATTAAAGAACACACAAAAGTCCTTGTTTGAAAATGCAAAAGTGGGTGATGGAAGCTGGCATCGTGTACTGATCGGAGGTGGGAGCTGATAGATGACAATATCCCTGATTGGCCTTGAAAGTGAAAGCAAATAGCTTACATTTGATGCTAGGGAAAGGAGAAGCCAAAGGAAGGATTCCAAGAGTGGGATGAAATGGTCAGGTGCAGGTCAAATGAAGAAATGAGGGTGAGGAAATGTAGAACTGAGAGGTCAGATGGGTCATAGGCACGGAAGCTGAAATCACTGAGGATGAGGGTGGGAGACTATGAGGAAAGGAAGAGAGAAGGTCCAATAAAAATCACAGAGGAAGGCTGATGGGGAGGAGCTGGATGGACAGTGGGTGACAGCAACATGGAGGGAAAGAGGTCAAATGCAGAGGTCTAGCATGTTGGCTGACTGTGGTTGGCCCTACTAAAGTGTGGGAGAGTGTTCAAGGAGCCTTTCCCTCTCCTTTACCCCTCTGTATAAGACTGGCCAAAGTGGAGCAGAACCAGCAGACTGCTATGCTAGTGTGTCAGCAGGATAGCAACTGTAAAGAGAATGAGATGGGATGGGCACTCTGTCCCTGCGTGAGCAGGAGCAGTGAGCCAGGACCTGGGTCATTAACCACATGGGTACGGGCCCTTTGCCCAGCCCCCAATGAACTCTGGTACAGCTGGTACTGAGCCCCAGCAAAAGCAGTGTCACAGGAGCTCACAAGATATGCAAGGAAGAGGAAGAACTGCCCAGTGGTAGGGAGCTAGCCAGAGAGCTGGGTTCAGTCCCCTGCCAGAGTTCCTGTCACTGTGTGATTTTGAGTAAGTCCGTTAGCCTCTCTGTGCTGCAGTTCTCCATCTGCAAAAGGGGATGACAGCATGCCCTACCTCACGGGGTGCTGGGTGGGTAAATACATTAAAGACTGAGAGGCCCTCAGATAGAATGGCAATGGAGGCCCGGTAGATAAGTGTCTGGGACCGACAGAAAGAAATGTGCCTCTTTCCGTTCCATCTCCATTAGAAATACCACAAAGCTAATCCTGAACAAAGCAGAAAGACAGGGGGAGGGAATGAACCTGAACGAGCACGCCTGACTGGCCACAGAGGGACTTTCCAATTCTCCCCCCATCCAGCCCCAGGGATTTCCCTCTCGGTGGTGCCGTGAAGCATCATTATCTCTATCTGGTGAGAGTGCCCCCTGCTGCTATCTGAGAGACAGCTCTTTCTGCACACAGGACTCCTCTTCCAACAATGGACCTGACCCTTTATCCAGGCAGAGCGCTCCCTTCAAGCGCTGAGAGGAGGGCGCAGGAGGAATGTCTCCCTTCTCCACACACAGTCTTGTGCAGCCACGGAATTGGCTTGATGCTGCTTCGGCTCCCAGCACCTGCTCTTCTCGCTATTCGTTGGACAAGGCCTGCAACAAACGGCCTTTGCCCCTTTAATCTGGATTCAGCCCAGGTAATCAGGCCATGTTTTACCAGCATGTTCTGCTTCTTCAAACCTGCTGTCACTCGCTGAGCTGTCTTCACCTGTAATCAGAAGCCTCCCCTTGAAAGTCGGGTGGCAAGATGGAGTTGTACTTTCTGATACAAAACCAGCCACATGGGCCTGCAGCAAATCTATAGGGCGGAGTCAGGGTAAAAATGCTGTCAATGGTTGCGATAATTATTCCAGCTGGTGGAGAGCAACACATTCACAGTTCCTGCTGGGATAAAACACATAGGAATCTGCATTTCCACTCACTCTGGCTAGGCAACTGAAATCCATCATGGCGAGGGCATCCCCCAGTGGTACTCATGGAACATTTCCAGTCTCCTGCACAAAGTTCTGAGGACTCCTCAGAGCTCCTCAACTCAAGATCACGCCCTGCAGATACCAGCATGGCCTCTCTACGCCCCCCTGTGCTCAGCACCCCATTGGGATGCACAGGCAGAGCAGACTCGGGTACAGTAAGAATGGTCTGTCCTAGAACCTGCCGGGAGATATTTCTTTTCTCCTCCACAAATTCTGGAAACTATTCTTGTGTGTTGTCCAGGCACTCAGCCCCAGCCAGGTGAAAGCTCACGTTGCTGGTAACAGGGAGACCATTTTGTTCTCTAATCTTGGTACTGGGAACTCCTCTCCCCGTGTGTTTTCAGAGCCCCACAGTGCCAACGGGATGAGTGCCCCAGCTCTGCTGGTAGCCGGAAGACATTGCACTCTCCATGCTTTCAGCCCTTGTGGGAGGGCGTGGGGTGTTGTGTCTCTCCTCCTGAGCTGTCAATTAACTCCCCCTTCCCCAATCCCAGCCTGGTGGCAAGGCCTCCTTTCGAGACATGCCCATTCTTCACGTTCTCAGCTCCCCAAATGCATTATCAATACACCTCAAACCTCACCTGCTACTGGAAGCTCTCTCCCACTGCCTTCACTATGCACCTTGGCCCCCACCTGCTAGTACAGCACTAGTGAAAGCTATTCTTCATTTCCCCAGGATTCTAGCTGGTTTCTAGTGGCTCCCATCCCCCTCTTCTTTTTCAAGCTGTGCTGAGCACTGGTGTCTCTCAACCAGGCTTGGAGAAAGTCACTGACTGGGCTACCAGCTCCAGTCCATGAAGTGCTCTGACTCCTGCTTGGCTGACAAGTACAGATCCATAGACGGGATGTGTAACAACAGGTAAACAGGACTGGCAGTTTACACCAGCAACACGCAAGGCATGATGCACAGGCCTCCCACATTACTCTCTTAAGATCATTTTTAGCCCCCACTGGTAGGGAAGCCTAGTGCTGTTTGGGGGGACATTGGTTTTGCAATGGCACCTAGATGCAAACTGTGAAAGGATCAGCTGCCTCTCAAATGCCCCCGCACAGCCAGGGGTAACTCTACAGCACCCTGCCTCTGGTTTATTAATTCATGCTGTCCTCAAAGTCCCCAAATAACGTAAGCAGCTATAGGTGGTGCTGGAACCCTAGGCATAGCTGACAGGGTGAACCAAAGTAAGTCTGGCCTTGGCAAAACCACCTACCAGGTATTAGCTAACCATGCAAGCACATTCCTGAGCTGAGAGAATAGACAAGAGTATTTAAGGTTCTCAAGTATCCACACAAACAAATTCCCGCCAACCCCTCGTAAGAGAAGGATGGCACGACAGGTTAATGGATGAGGAGCTTTTGTTCCAACTGACAGGTACAACATACAGGATAATAACCAACAGCATATGCAGTGTAATACATAATTTGTTTGTATGACTGCATAAAAGGAGGGTGCAAGCAAGGAGGTGCACCTTTGTACTGCTCGAGGGCACAGCTTCCTGATGTGTTGATTGAATTGGTGCCTCGTTACAGGCACTCGTGGTGGTGTACCTGTAGTTCCTGTGCAGCGCTAGTACTGTGCTCGGTTGACAATAAACCTGGCCGAGCTACCGACCTGAACCTATGGTCTTTCTGACGCATGCTGAGGTCTGCCAGTCATCACGCAGCACTTTGCTGGTGCAGGGTACAGAGGGTCTCCAGAAACCGCAGAAAAGCAGAACTAAGAGCAGCCGCTCCTAGGCCTCTGCTATCTGGAGTCCTTCCACAGGCCTCTGCCTGCCATGTCCAACTCTCTCTGGCTTCACTCACCAGGCAAACCCCACCCTCTTCTCCTCGTCCCTGCAGGAGACCTGCTCCTCACTCTTTGTTGCAGCTTCACACCAGTTTCCAGACGGGCCCAGCCCCTCCTTCCCAAGAGGTCTGTGCTCTGCTGCTGCTCTCTCTCCAGGCTTTTCTCCTTCTTTTCTCTTTCTAACCCCCAGAGGCCTGGTTTAGTCACATAACTCAATTCATTCCCTCCACCTGGGGAGGCAAACAGTATAGTGTCACAGGTGGACTGGGCCATCTCCCCTAAGGGACAACTATCCTGTGACACAAACGTTGGGGTCCCATTGTGCTAGGCACTGTACATTCACAGAAGAGACAGCCCCTTCCCCACAGATCATACACCCTACAGAGAGAAAGAGGAAACAGAGGCACAGAGAGGGGAAGTGACAGACCCAAAGCCACACATTAGATCAGTGGCCAAGACTAGTCTTGACCCCATTCCAGTGCACTAATCCATAGGCCTGCGCAACACTTGGAGACAGGCTCTCCTCTCTTCTGTACATACGCACCTGCTTCTTTACGCTGGTAACTATGGTTCATTCACATTCTGAGGTTATTTTCACCCTCCCTGGCAAGAAGAACCCTCTCTGGGGAGGCGCAAACAGTCTATGCCTGATGGCTCACTGCAGACTATGAAGATGTGCCTAAAGCTGGGATGGACCCCTAGCGGCTTCCTACTGCCACTAGCATGTGAAAGTGGGTTGGGAGAGAGACATCCCTGTGTGCATGGGAATGGGTGGAGGTATCTCACAGACAGCCAACTGTGGGGGCAAGGAAGTCCTACCGGTCATGTAGCCACCTCCTTCCCAGGACCCCACAGCACCCACCCCTTCGCTCCTCTCCTCTGTATTCACCCCACACAGACATACTATGCACTGTACAGAGATGGCATGTGAGGGAGAGCAGTTCATTCATACAAAAGTTTATACGGGTGTACGTGTGTGAGATTGTGTGCATGTGATTGTGTAGCTACAGGTGGATGTGCAAGAATGAGGAAGTGTAGTCTATAAGTAGAAGAGTTGTGGGGGGGGGAGTGGCATCTATATTAATAGCACCTCAGCACGCGTGTCTGTGTATACGCATGTTAGCACATTGTGCTGTGTATAGAGGTATATTGGGGAATGCATAGGCTTGTTCATGTCAGTGGGCAGGTCACTGAATTTGTGTTAGAGCTGGGGAAATATATTAAAAAAGCCTCATTATAACATTTAAACGAATTTGCTTCAACTGTCTTTGGCATCGGTTTGCTTCCTGTGGCTTCTCCAGCAGCAGGACTAGGCCTGGCCCTAGTGAGCTTCAGCTGAACTCTGGAGAATGGTCACAAAAGCAAAATCTTGAATTAGTAGGTGTTGTGTATTTTGTATCTTGCCTAATTACCCAGGTTGCCATAGCAGTAGAGTTAGACTATTAGGGGATAGCTCAGCCAGTCCTGGCTGGTTTTAGTGCTAGTTCAATAAAGACACTCCCTGTGTTGCCTCTCACTTTGATCCTGTGCTGGTTTCTTTCCCTGAATACAAGCAATTAAAAGGAATTCAACATAACAGCAGGGGTGAGTATTTTCCCCTAAAACCTGATTCTTACAGTCCCACTGATTCAGTCAGGGAATGAAAATATACCATGTGCCTCTTCCCTCCCTCCCCTGATTCAATCAAATGAGTGACGCTTGAATTTCAGCTATTGCTGAAGCACTGTGAATGGCTCACAGGGAGACCAACTGGCAACTGTCTGAAAGCATCTGGGGAGTGATTTCATCCAACAAATTCATCAGAGACCATCTGAAGTGGCTTGCAGGCAAGACACACAGGAAAAGAGGCAACATTTGTCACATCTGTGCCTGCCTGAGACGCCTTCACCCAGCTCTAGTGAACACCTTGTACAAGGGGAGCACCATCCGTGGGCTGCCCTGAGGCACTGCTGTAACATGATTAAATGCCACACATGCTATTCAGAGTGGCATTGTTAGGTTGCTGCTTCTCCTGTAGCCTTATCTGACTGAAGTGAACCAAGCCAGGAAACTACAGACAGCTGTGTTCTGTGGCACAGTGGCCACTTACTGGCCCCTGAGGGCCCCCTTATGGTTAGAGTTGCCTTTGGGGCCATACCACCTCTATTTTCCCTTTGTCCAGGCCCCTTTAAGAACTCAGTCTCCAGCAATCGTCTAAGCTCAAATCCTTCAATTCTCTCTTCACCAGTTCTCCTCATGCTGGCAACAGTAGTTTATCAATTGCTTATCTTCCCTTCTTTAACTCCTCCTCACAGGCTTTACCTGGCTAGGGCTCTGCAGAGGCCAGACTTGCTCCTAGCAGATACTGCTGCCACAACACACAATCTCCAGAGCTCCCCGCACCTTACTACCAGAGGCTACCACACCCCTCAGTGCTGCTTCCTGCTGCCTTTTATATTGGAATCACCTGAGTGTCTCAGCTCATGGGCCTCATCTTGCAATCAGGCCAGGACAGAGGAAGCCCTAGGTTCTCCAGCCCCAGCAAGCCACCGTTTCAGGTGAAATTAAAATTGCTCCATATTTGGAGTTGGGCATCTAACCGCCAACCAGTTCGTTGCCCATTATTAACTGGACACCCCTGTCTCCTGCAAGGGGCATCGGGTCTCCCACAGGGTCCTGCCTACGCTGATTGGGAGCGTCTCTCTGGATAGCAGCGACGCTCATGTGCTAGTGGAGCGGGGCCAGTGAACTGACCATGACTTGGCTCTTACTCCCCCATGTGCCAGCACCTTCTGTTTTGTGGCTGGAACAAACCGTTCCCAAGTCTGCACCAAGTTTAACCCGTGCTTCCCTAGGCAGGTAATAGGCAAGCACACTGTGCCTTCAACGGCACGAGCAGTGTGCTCAGACAAATGGCTGGAGGTCAGGGATTCAGTGGGCTCAATAACAACAGAAAGAAGAGTTTGGTAACAGTAGTAATAATGCAAGTGGACACAGTGCCACCTCTAGGTTCTATGAATCTGTGCTCTCTCTCCTCTGGAACTGCCAGAGGGAATATTCCCCTGACACTGATACCTTACCAGTGCCGTCACTGTGTCTCTGGACCATAGGGTATTTACTGCTGTGTTTCCCCTGTCAGATTCCAGCAGATGATCCCATTCTGCGTGGGGGTGGGATAGAGTGCGCACCCTTTATCTGCTCCTCACCTGCCAGCAGCTGTGGTGAATGAATCTAGCTTCCTCCTAGAACTGCAGTCTTGGGAGCAGCTGAATAGCATCACCTCCTTTGTGGCTGGCATCATGCTGTACAGCAGCACGGCCTTGCTGGCCAGGAAACTCTGCAACGTCATCCATGAGCTGGGGTGCCAGCTGTGACCCTGGAGTGCTCTGCTGTGGGGCTCCCCTTCCTGCCCTTCACTGAGAAGAAATCCCCTAATTCCTGTGCCATGACTAGGAACCCCTGTGCTGCCAACACGTCCGAGAGTCCCTGCTTTGTACGAGAGAGATACTCAGGAGAGCGGCACATGTCCATTTTGGTTGCTCTTCCAAGTAGGGTGACCAGATGGCCCGATTTTATAGGAACGGTCCCCATATTCCAGGCTTTGTCTTATACAGGTGCCTATTATCCCCCACCCCCGTCTCGATTTTTCACACTTGCTACCTGGTCACCCTAGTTCCATCACACACTTTAAATAACTATAGAGTCCCTTTTTGAATGAAAATTCCCCAAATTCTCCCTAATTCTGGAGTTCTTCCTCCTCTTCTGAGCAATGGCCCTCTCCCACGTGCTCCATCTGTGCTTCTAATTGGGACCTGATGTAATTAATGCCTGCCCTGTAGAGTTCCCTCTGTGCTCCACCCCATGGCTGTCTTGGGGGGCCTCTCAGAGCACATTCTGAGGCTATGTCTACAATGATGGCGGTAAAGTTGCCACTGTCAGGCTGACTTTTCTGGAGCAACAGTTCCCGTCGGCGTAGTGCAGTGAGGACACGGCGCAGAACTGAAACACAGCAGTCGACGGGAGTTACGCAAACTACTCTGTGTAGCTTGCGTAACTTCTGTCGACTGCCGCCGAATCACCGGGTAAGTGTAGACCGGGCCCGAGTCTATAACATGGGTGCCCCGTGGAGCACTTTCTCTCCTGTTTTTGGGCTGCTTTCTGCTCCCACCTGCTCTTTCCTTTCCAGTTTGGCTTTTCCACAGGGTTCCCTCTCCTCCTGTTGGCCCTGGTTAGATTTTTCTCCACAGCATATTTTGTGATGGAACATGTGACCCCAAAATGGGTGCTCTGTTCTATTTGTGGAAAGGCCTGCAGAGTGCGGTCTTGGTCTAGCAGCTGCTCCTGTCAGAAGCACATGGGAGAAGCTTGGCTTTCAGCACGGAGGATTTCCCTGAAGTGACGTTGGAATTTCTGCTTTAGTGGCTTCTTGCCTCCCCAGGGGACTCAAGATCTGAGGCGCGTTTAGGAATACAGGTCCTGCATGCAGTGTTTCTGAGGGTGAATCAGACAGTCGCTGCCACCTTCCACCAGCTCGGTCCCTACTGGAGAGGGGAGAGCTGCTACCAGAAGACCTGCAAGATCATCAGAGCATCTCTCTAAATCAGGGCATCAGCTTGGAACCGCCCAGTCCATGGCATGGCATCCCTCATACAGGATCACACCCATCTCCTACTGAGGACAGGGGACAGACTTGCCCTGACTTCAATGAGCTGCATCGGGCCCAAATTTGCCACCACATATTTCTCAGCTGCTCTCTCGCACCTTCCTGCTCTGCAGCCCCTGGCCTTATCAGAGGAGGGCTGAGAACGCTACGCACTAAACAAAGTTAATGCACATGTAGATTTATATAAGAGAAGCCCTAACCTGGGGAAACCTCTGATAAGGCTATACAGCAAACAGAAACGAAGCTAGGATGACGCTGCAGCGGGCAGGGCCACAGAATGGCCCTTAGCCTGGAAAACACGGGGCTCCCAGCACTCTAACTCACTTCAGTGGTAGGGGCAGGTGCTCAGCACCTCTGAAAATCAAACCTTTAATGCTGGAGTAGCCGTCGGCATGTGATGAGTTGGGTGAGCTCCTGGCCCACCTGCTATGGAAGCAGTTCTAGGCTCCGGGTGATGCGGGCAGGTGGGGGTCTTGTGACAGGGCAGCACTTGACATTCAGCCCCCGAATGCCAGCCCCAGCACCAGGGGCTAACCATTAGCCCAGTGCTAGTCGAGGCTGGCAGACTGCTCAGCCCTCCCAGGATTTAGTGCAGGAATGCTTACATCAGCATTGCTTAGCTGGGCCCTACACATTAACATGCACTGAACAAGATTCTCCACATAACACTGTCGGCTTAGGGCTAGATTGGGCCCCTCTCGCCTCAGCTCTGAGCATAAACTGCCCCACCCGTAGCCCCAGTAGGCATGTGCTTTAGACATACCCCTCTGGGTTACAGTTCTCTCCCTGCTTCCTTCTTGTTCTCTAGGGAGCAGGGGGAGCGATCTCCTGCTGGCCTACACCAACCAATTCCTAACCTGTCAGGCTGACTCTGCTAAGCTGGCCATCATGTAGGAGGGGCAGAGCCAAGACCCCCAACTACCTGTTCATAGGTAGAGTCTGAGATGGAGCTGCCTCTGATCCACCAGAAGTCCTGGCCAAAACCTGCGATTCCCTCTGTTCTGTTACCAGTTTCGATGGGAGAATGACGGGGTGTTCCCCTTTCATCAGAGAGAAGAGCTGGCAAAGGTGACTCTCTTTTGGATCCTGTGCGAGAACACCCATATCTGCCAGCTCCCCACAGACGTCTTCTCCAGCAGCCACCTCCCAGATGGCTTTGTGCCCTGCAACAGTCTCCTGATTCCAGTGTTTTCTCCAAGAATTGAAATTAGGGGGCTGTTCAAAATTTACAGGAGGATGAGGGCCAACGAAAGGTGAAACCATGAGGGTGATGGTGGGCTGTATTGCACCACTGTAAAAACTGAAAAATGTTTCATAACCATTTTACTAGATTTAACTCATGTTTTAAAATCATTGCACAAATTAAAGTTGGCTACTCAAGCCCATTGTGAACCACTACATCTATATCCTTCTTGGTTTCT
Source organism: Mesoclemmys tuberculata (assembly GCA_007922155.1). Classification (NCBI taxonomy): domain Eukaryota; kingdom Metazoa; phylum Chordata; order Testudines; family Chelidae; genus Mesoclemmys; species Mesoclemmys tuberculata. The sequence continues at coordinate 4,136,479 of ML675613.1, forward strand.
TATTGTAATTTTGCACAACTCTGTTAATGAACTTCTCGAATGCAGTGCGCTCATCTCTGGTGGCTTCTTGTGTAGCCAGTACTTTCAGTCCTTCATGATATGCTCATGATCAGGCGGAAGGTGACTTCTTCCAGAACACAAAATTCTATACAATGAGGAAAAAGAATGCTCGGCTGTAGTTGTGGTAACTGGGAGTAGCAAGAGATAAATTCCTACTTCTTTCATCCCAGAGAACATAGCACAAAGATTGGGTCAAACCACTAGGGATGATAAAGAAGTTGAAGTCAAATCTTCATTCATTCATTATGTGACATTCCACTCTGTGTTCAAATTTTCTATTCTGCCCTGATCACAAAGCGGCCCCATTGCTGGTAGTTCCTCACTCCACTCAACTGTCACTGCTTATAAGACAGGTGACTGTAAAAGCTACACAGGGGTTGAGTAGAATCCAGAAGTCACTGTTATAGATTTGTAAGAATCAAGTCTCTGTACTTTTTCAGATGCCTTAACAAACACTTGTCCTCTTCACTTAAGGATTCAGTATAACTGCCTTCATTAGTCAACTTCTGGACTGAAGTCTTTGCATCTTCCAGTACGTTTTCAATGGCTATATCTCTGATTGATCCACGTGTAGCTTCTATTGCTGGACAAAGATCTACTCCTGTTGTAGCAGATGCCTGGATGGCATTGTTTAATGACCAAAGTGGTTTCAACGGTAGACTTACAATAGAAAGAATGGCAATAATTTTCTCTGAACTTAGAACCTGAACTTAGAACCTACAAAGCTAGCCTAGAGACCTACTAGGCACAGTGGGGCAGGAAGGGAAGCCCTAGATGGGAGCCCCGCAGAAGAAGGGCATGGTGGGGGGAATCCTCACTGCCTGTGGGGAGGGGAGCCCCACTGCATTGGGAGAAGCCCAAGAGGGGACAGAAGCCTGGGCAGAAGACAGGCAGGTGAAGGGAAAAGCTGGGCTGCCTGAGGAAGCCCCATGCGGGGAGGGGGCCGGACTGGACTACTGGCAGGGCAGGGGGGAAATAAGCCCCAGAGACCCATGTCAGAAGACACACGGAGGGCGGGTGGCAGGAGCCCTGGCCCAGACCTTTTTTTAACTTGGGTTAACTTAGTGGCCAGGTGGGAGAAGGGGCTCCACTCCCCTCCCCAACCTGACAAGAACTCAAGTGTCCAGGCTCCCAGACCCCGCACTCTAGCCACTAGCTCCTGAGTGGAGTGGCGGTAGGATGGAGTGGGGGCAGGACCTATGGGGGGGCCAGGATAGGGCACCCACCTGCAAAACCAATATCAGCACCACTCGGAGGCAGCAGCCTAGTTCCAGGTTGGGATGGGGCAGTGTTGGAGGATCAGGACTGGGGGCAGACCTGCATCCCAGCAATTCTGTGCTCCTGCAAAGCCTCACAGAGGCCATTGCAACAGCAGCGCAACTTAGAGCAGCCTTCAAGTTTCATCTCGCCTATACCAGGGGCTACACCAGTCCCCACCAAACCTGAATAGCCCATCCCACCACAGCTACACTCATACTTTTAGTGCGCTAGTTCAGTCAGAGCTAGGAGGGGTATTTCTACCCCGCTTGGAAATTACACCCCCAGCTCGTGTAGGCAGAACCTCACGTTCTTCAGCTAGTGCAAGGTGCAGCTGCCACTTTAGTCATGTTTCCTGCTTGGAAAATAGTGCACCTCTGCCATTCCGTACACTGCACTGCTACACAGGCTTCCCATCTGTTCCGAATAATTTTGATTTAGAAAACTCTCTGATCTGGGTCCTGGCTCCCAGGGCATGGCCCCTCCTCATGCTCCATCCTGCTGAACCCTAGTGTGTAAAGCTGAGGTTACACGCTATCCATGAACGGCCCCCAACCTGGAACTCCCTTCCTTCTAGGCCCAGCAGAGCCCATGTTTGTTTACTGGCAGAACATGTTGCAAGGCTCCAGCTCCAACGGCAAAACTCACCAGTTTGTCAAAGTCTTTCCACAGTACTCAAAGACAGAGGACTCTCACTACACAAGTACATGCATGCCAACCCAGCAGCCAACCTGCCAGTAACCTGGGCAGGGTGAATAGCATGCATCCACCATGCAAATATTGATCATTAATTGCCACCTCAGTACTATTGAGCCAAGATGGATACTGAAAAATACAAGAGATAGCTTGTGATATCTGTCAAATGTCAGTGGGAAACCTTATCAAATGTGAAGCATTTTCAGAAACAGAAATGGAGTAAGGGACTTAACTTACAACTTTCTGAAATTTATAACTAGCTCCCTAAAAGGATCATTTTATAACACACCCTAACCTAATCAAGCTGCCTGTAGAAAATGTGTATGCTTCATCTATAGTGCCACCTAATGGGGGAATGGAAAATAACAGCGCTATTATTATTACTACCTATTATACTAAGAGGGCCCATGCTAGGTGCTGTACAAGGCATGAGCCACAGTCCTTGCCCAGGAGAGGTTATACTCTACCACAAACAATTCAGACTAATAAATAACCTTCCGTGTACACAGCACCTGAAGGATTTCCACGCACTCTACAAAAAGATTGGTAAACGGGAAGGCAGTTGTATTCCTGAAATGCCGCCACCTCTGCAGCAGATGCATGCCCAATTACTGGTCTAGTGCCCATGCCCCCCGCTGGCAGGGTCTGGAAGTGCGGTGGCCTCTGCTCCCATGGAAGGAGAGCTATACATCACTCCATTGCTTAAGCGCTGCTGGCAGGCTGCAAAGAGGATTCCACTCACACAGTTCATCTGAGGAGAGAGTACAAAGCATAGGGATGATGGATCCCATGTGGAGAGCACCCTGGGGAAAGCAAAATCAAAAAGGACACTGGCCCCAATGGCCAGCTCTGCAGGGATACCTCACTTGGCACGGGATGAGGTTTCCAGACTCAGTCCTCTGTGTTGGGCAGCACGAGTGATTTCTTCTCAGCTACACATTACAGGCCAAAGGGCCCAGTTCTGGTCTCATCTACACAGGTGTAAATCTAGAGTAATTCCATGGCCTGCAGTGGAGCAACTCCAGATGTCCTCGGAGCTTGTTGCTAGGCCTGTCACACAGGAGGCCTTTGCATTCCTGCTCTCTATGCCCACAAAAAGTCAGTTCGACCCATTCTAATACCATTTTTGTTCTCTGATCCAGGGCCACAGGCCTTCAGCACCACCTCACTGGCTCCAGCTGCTGGAGCTGGAGCAATTTTCCTGTTCACTGCAACTGTGACATTGCACAGAAAGTAAGTTTGCTGCTTAGCTTAACCTCGCCCCTGTGCTTGCTTCACAGCCTGTGTCCCCAGGCGAGGGAAGGACACAAGGGCGGTCCAGCAGCTTGTTTTAGATCCCTTCAGTGACAGAAGAGTCCCAAGGGCTGATTCTCCTCCCAGTTACACAAGTGGAAATCCACCATTGGAGAGACACAGCTGTAAGGCTGATGTGAGACCAGAACCAAGCCCTCACTGTCTTACTGTTGGCACAGGAATGAGCGCAGCCCTGGTAGCCGCCCTGCCGGTTTGCTCGTTTAACCACAAGGTCCTGCAGAGCTGCTGACAGTTTTCCTTCTGATTTCCTTCCCAGCCATTTCCGGAGAGGGAGGACTGGCAGTACCAGCTGTCCCCATGGCTGCCCCAGCAAAGCCCAGACGCCACAGTGCTACTGACTCAAACCACCTCCTCCTCTAGCCCTCATCTCAGGAATGCCTGCCTCCACTCTGGCACCAGCCCTAACTACAGTACAGAATTCGCAAAGCATCCTGGACAAATGAACCATGCACAGACAGAACCCAGATTTCCTTCAGCCCCACAGACATCTCTAGGGTTACCAAGGGCAGGCGCCATATGACCTGGGAGATCACCCACGAACTCAGGCCAGAATTGTCTAATAGCAAAGGTCTGCCAGAGACAGCACCCCGCCCAACCTGCTGGCGTAACTCCCCAGGCGCCCATCCCTTCTTGCTCCGTAACTAGTAGTCACCTAACAGCAATAAGAACGGATAAAGTCTGAGGGATTCAGGCAGGTCAAAAGGAAAAAGGACAATGACTGGAAAAAACCACCAATGGCAGCCATCTTTACTGCAGCCCAGCCGCCAGACCCAAAGGATTGAGGGCATGGCAGCCAGCTTGACTGAAAGCCGCCTATTTCTTCAGCCCTATGGAAAGTCAGGGGAAATGGCAGCCATTTTGAATACGGGAAGAAATTCATGAAACTGATGCCATTTGATTTCCTTCAGGGCTGTCGCGAACATACCAACTGCCACAGGTGGGTGAGAGAGGGCTACAGGGAGGGAGACCAAGCAAGGGTTAGGAACCGATGTGATTACAAGGGCGGAACTGGACCTCGACAAGCTCAGGGCCAAGTTCTGTCCTGACTTACGCCCAATGCAAGTAGCGGTAGGAGCCCAGGGATGTGACTGCGGGCACAGTTAGGCCTAAGGTAGATATTGGACCCGCTAGTGTCTTTGTTGTGGGACCAGAATGAGTCTTCCACCCTGCACGCCAAAATCCCTCTAAGCCAGTGTTTATGTAAGTCCCTGTTTTATTTCCTTTCCCAAAGGGAAATCCTGACAGCTCAATCTTCATGCTGCCCCTGGCTGTGAACGGTATTTTGGCTGATTAAAAGTGTTCTAAGGCACACTGGTAACTTCCCCCTGGAAACTCTGCGTTGTGTAAGGCAAGCTGGGGGTGGGGTGGAAGGAGCTGCAACCTTCCCGTGTGCTCCCTGTTGGGCAGTGCCAGTGGAGGAGGAAGAAAAGGCTGAAGAGCAGCCAGTTTAGGTAGGATTTTCCTTCTGAGTAGTTGTTTTGTGCCAGTCTGAGCTCAGGTGAAACTCTGGGGCTATGGAGGTGCACAAGTTTGGATAGCAGATTAAGCTGTGAGACTCCTGAGGGAAATGGTGGGAGACTGAGCGCGTGGAATGTCTCACACTAGACTGGACCAAACGCCAGGTGATACGCTGCAGGGAACATCCCTGTGCTGGGCCCAGGGACATGGAACAAATGATCTAATGCATCTGCTGGCTATGACTTACATTGGCCTTTCCAGCCAGACTCTGGAGTGGCACATATGGTACCCTGTTGGCCCTTTGGTAGGCAATAATCATGCCCCATGTGAGATTGCCACTTGCTGGCAGGGAGTTGCTACTCTGTCTCCAGGAACACGCAGGCAATCTGGGGAGGTCAATGGATGCACCAGCCAACAGTCCTTGCTCTTCTAGGAGGAACCATCATGAATGGGGCCCAAGAGGGCGGCACCCGATTTCATTTCTGCTCAGGAGAAAAAAAGCATCTTTCAGTCAAGCGTCCTTTGAAATCATAGGGATACTTCGGGACAGAATGAGCAGACACAGCCCGTCTGCCTCTAGCTAGTGTTTGTCCCCTGGAAACCTCTCGGTGCTTAGCCTCAGTTCCCTCTTGGTAGAGTAAGGGCTCAATTTATCCTTTCCCAGAGCTCCTGGTACTAGCCCAGCTGGCACAAAGAGGCCATAGAATAAATATGAGACCCCCACCTCCTCCAAGGAATAAATGGCAGAAAAGGCTCATAATCCACCCCTACACTGACTCCACATGAGCACCAGGCACAGAGGGCAGGCGAGGCAGAGGGCCCTGACGAATCTGCACCCGTGATCCTGCGTCCCTGCAATGGCTCACAGCAGCCAGACATTGGGGCAGTTTAAGGCAGCCCTGTGGGTTGTTCTGAAGGCAGAACTACCCCCCACAGCCTCTGAATGATTTACTCATAGACTCATAGGTCAGAAGGGACCAATATGATCATC
>ML675613.1:4142654-4683773 GCA_007922155.1 Mesoclemmys tuberculata
CCCTTTCTTAAAAATAGGAACTACGTTAGCAATTCTCCAGTCGTACTCCTGTGCTGGCCTGGGGCATCTGCTCCTCTGTTCCCAGCCTGTGTGAGTGAGGTCTCTTCCTCCAGTTACTTACTTACCCTAGTTAATCAAATCAAGCCCCAGCTGCCGGGTAAGTCTGACCACAGCAGAGATCTAGATGCACTCACCTGTCGAGTTCAATCTTGGCACTTCCTCCAGCCCTGTAGGAAGCTAAAGTGCCTTTGCATTAGGGCAAACCATGCCCCTGTAGGGAAGGCAAACGCACAGAAGCTCCGCTTTGAAAAGGTATTGGTTCTTTTGTAGCAGGAGGGGAGGCAGGCGTAGGAGAAATAAAACAGGGTGGAGGTGAGAAGGGCCAGCCTGCTCTCAGACAAAGAGGCTGTTTAAATAGGATAATACCGGTAAGGAGGTAATGATGCACCCAGGTAAACAGTTACATCCACCCCTTCCAGGGGGCTGCTCAAAGGCAAGACGGGCCCTGCCAGAGTGATTTACTAGAGTCCCACTGGATCCCGAAGTCATGGGCTGGGATCGTCCATTGCTTTAGTGCAGGAGAGTCTGTCTTGCTGTATTGACACAGGAGAAAGGAGGCTGAAAGCTGACGACCCCCACCCCCACTCCTTATCACTGGGGGCCCATTTCAAAGGTCATCACTGATACGCCCTGGCCCCAGCTCTAGTCTACTGAAGGTAGAACGGTAAGTGCATTGGTCCTGCTGTGGAAATGGTGTAGTTGGGGAAAGAAGGTCATTGAACTGGTGGGTTTCTGGGGAAGACAGTCCAGCCAGTGGAGCCCTGTGAATGGGGACCCTGCAGACAGCCAGGTGTTAGGAGACACCATTCCCATAGCACTGGGGTTCCTGGTGGTTATGCTGCCTCCACAAAATGAAGAGCAACATCCGCTGTCAGGCTGTAACACCAGGAAGGGTCCCGTGCTTGGTTCCTGCTAGAACAAGGAGAAACAGGCCAGATCACAGAGCAGGAGACACTGTTCGTTCAGCAGTGAAGGGGAATGGCACGTGGCTGTTGTGTAAACTCACCGTAGGCAACCTCTTGCAGCTGGTCCCTACCGGAGATGGAGGGTGACCCTAACACTGCAGATGATTTAGACTCTAACGTAACACATTTCTGGACACTTTTCTGGTCTCATCTCACCCGGCACCTTACTGGCTTTGGACTTGCCGAGTTCCTTTCCCAGTCATGAGGTTCCACTTGGCGGAAGTGTGGTACTGCAAACCCCTCAACACTCAGCATTTGCCCTTCCGGTAAAACAATTGTAACTAACCGGTCCGCATCTGACAGTGGTGTTTAGATCTGGCAACCTCAAGCACCAACATCTAGCCCTTAAGCTAAAGAGTTAACTCTCCTGGTTGGAGGGTTTAGTTACTCATAAGCATCCTATGTCGACCACCCACTAGAGGGAGGCCACGTTCTCCTAAACTGGCTACACAATCACGGCCATTCTATTCTTTCCCTAACAATATTGTGGTATCTCCTGTTGCAATAAATACTATGGTACCAGGATCTCTGATTTGCTGGTTCATATAGCCAATGGTACCAGGGCATCTCCTAGGCTAAGCAGTGCAGGAACCCAAGGTGATGCATGATGGACAGCAACTCCAGACGGCTCCCTGCACTCTTATTTAAGCTCATTCTGAGGAGCCTTAGTTCAGTTATTCACCCCGGAGCATTTTGGCCACTGAACGGCTTCCCTTCCCTACTTGGTGCGGCCAAGCGAAATACAGAGTCCGGAATTGTATTTCTTCCTTGAGGCAAGTTAATTGCAAAGGTTTATTTTCCTTTATAAAGAGCAGAGTGCAGCAATCCTGCTGTTTAAATTGAGCAATTTCGGAATAATTAGCACATTGTTTTTGGCTTACATTTAAAATGAAGTCTCTAGACCGACAACAGCTTGCATTTCTCTAGCTCCATTCATCCCAAAGCACACCGATATGAAAATCTACACAGAGGGATCATCTCACCCACTGCTGAAATGTAGTGACTTCTGGGCTGCAACATGGTGGCTGGTTAACAGCACACAGCAATCATTACATAGCAATTTAGAACAGGAACCAAAGAAAAATGGATCCAGGTGGAACTGCAAGGAGAGAGCTGAAATCTGCATCTGGGGAGGGCATTCTCAGCTTTCCTTCTGGAAAAACTGCAGGTGGTATAAATCAGAATAGTTCCACTGGACTCCTAGAGGTGCTGATTCACACCAGCTCAAACTCTGGCACCCAGCCTAGCTCCTTCCCTAAACACGCTCTCTCCCGGCCTGTAATTCACAGTGTGAATATCTTCTCTTGCAGAAAACATCCAATATTTTTTCAGCCAGGGTCAAAGCTAGGATTGCCAGGGCGCCCCGTTGCTGAAGAGGAATTAAATCTGGCAATCCCACTGCTCGTGGTTGGCGAGGCAGAGCCAAGCTGTGGGGCCACGGCGGGATGCTTGTGTTTCAGGCCAGCCCCATTCTAAGCAGGAAGAGGCAGGTACCACGAAAGCATTTCCAGTATCATTCTCCCAACTAACTCTCTGGAGAGCAGGACTTAGGTTTCACATATTGACCAATCCTTGGTATGCAAGTGCCATTGTGTGCAACCCAGGTGGCACCCAGGGCTGCCACACAGAGCATCCCGCAGAGTGGGAGGGGGCAGCCAGCATTCATGCAATGGATCTCCCAGGATTGCTACCCCCCACCCAAGACGCTCTTACGCAATGAGGTGTCTGCTGACCTGCAAACAGCACAGAGGTTCTACTGCTTGACCCCCACCCCAGCCAAAGCCCACGCAGAATGGAAGGTGGCTTGGGCACAGCGTTTTCCTTCTCAGGTTATCAGAATGTTACTTGTGTAGCAGCTCCTCCTGGGAGAGGCTGTGACGTCACAGAGTCAATGGAGGTGATTTGAGTCTCGATGCCGATGGGCCGAATCCTGGGTCTGCTGAGGGCAGTGGAGTTGCATCACAGAGAAACGTGGCCCAGAAGCATCAGGCGAGACGACGTGACAGCGCCAGATGGTGGCTGAGACGATGAAACAGTGGACGAGGTTAATGATTCAATTATAAAAACACTCCAAGGCAAGGATCGTGGCTTTGCAAGGTTCCGTAAAGCACCGTGTGTATTTAAGATCTGATCCAAAGCTGCTGGGAGTGCAAAGATTCAATGAGTTTTGGATCAGGCCCTCCCAGCACTATTGCAAATACTCCTATATTAACGATGGTGGGAGGGAAGAGGTGAGCTGCAGTGGGGGCCTAGGAGACGGTTGCCCCAGGCGCTGTCACGCACGTGCAGTGGGGTCTCAGGGCTCCCTGCTGGGAAGCTGGGAGACAAAGGAAGTACTGGCAAGTCTAGGGTCCAATACAGGAGTAACGGATGAAATTCTACTGCCTCTGTTATACAGGTCAGACTAGATGATCTAATGATCCTTTCTGGCCTTAACCTATAATGGAGCATCACAGAAGTGAATGCTCAGGGCCAGAGTTTATAATGGGCCACAGAGTAGGTGACTGCCTGAGTTGGGGTCTATAAGAGGAGTCAGCCCCAGGCTGGAGCTTATACTAGGAGAGCAGGGAGGTGAATTCCTGAGGCCGCTGCATAGAAACAGGAGAGGCTAGGAGGCATCTGTCCCTGGCGGGGGTTATACCATAATGGTGCACAGGGGAGGGATGGCCCAAGGCTGGGGTTTATAGCAGAATAATAGGGAGATGCTCATCCCTGCAGTGACCATGGCAGGGCATATGAGGAGACACTGTCTGCAGCCTACCACAGCCAACCTCAGCATAGCTGTGGCCAGGTTTCTGTTAGTTAATTTCCATTTGCATTGCGACCAAGGCCCGAGGCCCTGAGCTCTGGCCTACTGTAGCTCTCTCAGCCGCAGCTCTGAGCTGGATTACAAAACCAAACCCTGAGCTGGAAAGAACAGCAACCCCCTCTTTGTGACTGGGCAAATGGAAAGTGGCTCCTGCCAGAGGAGCAGGGAAGCACTTGAAAAACATGCTTTGCATGGCTCTCAGTGAGGTTATTGTGCAGTGCTGGCATTCGCAGGGGGCACCGGTGAGGGCTGGGGGCACAGCTGGGCAATAATGGACCCCTGCCTCGCTCAGGCAGAGGCACGGATGTGGGAATGCCCAGCCGCAGTTCAGTGCCAAGTGACCCACTGCCAAAGAGGGGAGCCCAGGACCCGCCTCGTGCAAAGCAGGTCTGGGAGAATCCGCAGAAGCAGGATCGTATATAAAACTAAAAATAACTGGCTATAGGCAGCATAGAGGAAAGGGTCCCCTATGTACAGAACTCAGAGCTGGCCACCCCTCCGAGCTCAAAGGACCAGCCCAGCTCTGAGGGGGGAGTGTCTGCATCTCATAGTCCCTGTGGGAACAGCAGCAAGGAGACCGTTGGATGGGGTAACTCATGCTCCTCCGTTCTGTGGTTCACGTCAGGCCGGGAGAAGGACAACCCATTGGCGTAGATGCACCACCTCAGTCTGTCCGGTGGCTGGAGCACACGACGCTCGTGCTGGGGAAGCTCCCTGCAGACTGCGAGGACCAGCCTACATCGCACCGGGGTAGAAGCCCAGCTTGGCCATGGACATTTCCTTCCGGAGCCGCATGATTTCCCAGTACATCAGCTCCACTGCAAAGCAAAAGGACAGAAGGGTTGGCAAGCCCAATGCTAGGCGCTGCGCAAGCCACCTGGCTCAGCCCCCTCCCCCCGGAGTGGGACATAGCTCCACGCACAGGGCACGCGTGGACTGGTGTGACCCATAGAAGGGCCACCCTGCTCAGCTAGCCAGCCCTGCAGCATGGGGCGCAGCACCCCGGGCTCGAAGCGTGGGACACCTCCTTTCCTTCTTCTGCTCTCCCCACACCTCAGGCCTCTTGTCCCCCTCCCTTGCTTCCCTGCCCCTTTACTGACCTCCCTCCCTGAACCCCTTCTAGAGCTCTCCACAACTCCCTCCCATTCAGCTAGACAGGGGCCCTCCCGTTCCTCCAGAGTGATTCCTAGGCTGAGAGAAAGTCCCTCCTGACCTCTCGTCTCCCATCACTGAATGATCTCTGAATTTCAGGGGCCCAGCCCCACCCCAAAACAGGGAGCAGCCCTTGCAACATTTCGAACTGACCAGCAGGCGGCAACCGCGGCCAACCTTCTGCTGGCGTCCACCCCACCGCCTCTTACCATCCTGTCTCACCAAGCCCTGCTGGATGTAGCGGATGTAGGTGAAGAAGTTGCACACGGCTGTGATCTAGGAGAGAGAGAGAGACTGCTGTAAAATGGCCTCGCCTAGGGAAACAGCGGAGGCTGGCCAAAGCAAATGCAGATTCATTGGCCAGAGGACCCTTCTTCCTTAAGGCTGCAGACTTTGGCATCACCGTCACCCATCCCAGTGCTTTGGCATCATCCTCCGTGCTCCCAGGGCTCATTTTCACAAGTGCAGAGCACCCGTCATTTCAGCTGGAGCCAATGGGAGCAGCGGGCACTCAGCGCTACTGTCACTGTGGCTGTCAGAAATCCTGGCGCCAACCCATGGGACTCTCCCTCGCAGGAGGAGGAAGGTAAAGTGGGATAAGCAGGGGAAGTGCAGATAGGGGGCTAGACTGGGAGTGAAGAGCTGTAGGGCTAATCTCTGCTCCGCCACTGAGGCACTGAGTGACCTTGAGCAAGTCACTTCACCTCTCTGTGCCCCTATTTCCTCACCTGCAGCAATACTGTAGTGTTTGAGAATGATCAATGAAAAGAGCTTTCTAAGTCCTGTGTATTTTAAGCAGGGGATGAGAGTTAGGAGAGAGGCAGTTGTTTTATGTGTATTCAGGACCAGAAATTAATGCTGTGTAAAAATGAGTAGGGGGCGGGCAAAGTTTCACTAAATTAATTGTAACTGAAACATCCTGGGCCAAAATTACAAAGGCCTAGAACTTTTGCACTTTGTGAAAATTCAGATTTGAAAGCAACAACTGAGCTTTGCTGAAAGACATTTTACAACATGTGAATTTCTTTTGTTTGAAAACAGCCCTAGTGAATAACTACAGTAGAAACTCAAGAGTTACATACACCAGAGTTAGGAACTGACCAGTCAATCACATACCTCCTAGGGAACCAGAAGCACGCAATCAGGCAGCAGAGACTGAAAAAACCCCCCAAATACTGTACAGCACGCTACAATGTTAAATGTAAACTACTAAAATAAATAAAGGGAAAGTTTAAAAAAGATTTGATAAGGTAAAGAAACTGTTTCTGTGCTTGTTTTGTTTAAATTGAGATGGTTAAAAGCAGCATTTTTCTTCTGCATAATAAAGTTTCAAAGCTGTATTAAGTCAGTGTTCACTTGTAAACTTTTGAAAGAACGGCCATAACGTTTTATCCAGTTACAAACATTTCAGGGTTATGAACAGTGTTCGTAACTCTGAGGTTCTACTGTACACTGTTTGTGCAAGGAGGGGTGGTGCTAAATTGGACTGTTTTTGTTAAAGTGACAAAGTTTGAGCTTTATTGTAAATATCCACCACAGCCCTGCCCCAGACAGTGATTGCTGTAAGGAATGATTTGCTCCTTTAGGCCCCAGGTCAGCAAAGCACTTAAACACATGCTTACCTTTTAGGCAAATGGCTGACAGCTTTGCTGAACAGAGTTGAGCATAAGGATTTGCTTAAGTACTTGGCTGACTCAGGGCCATAATACTGAATAATTTACCTTGCCAGTGCCCTCCAGGGTAAAAGGAGAGCCTGTTTCCAAAACAGCCTTAGTCACCACTCTCCACTACACAGTAACGAAACCCAGCATTCAAGGAACAGTGAATTACAGTGTTTGACAAAGGAAATCAAAGCTTCACAAGAAAACCAAATCATAGAGGAGAAGTAAAGACCTATTTTGAAAGTTACTGGTGCTTTAATTGAGTGACACAACCCAGGCCACTGCACAGTAGCATATCCTGAGAAACAGGCCTGGGTAGCAGTGATCAGTGCAGACTGACTGAGAGCTAACAACTCTTATGAGCCAAATTCATGCCTACTGATGTCCATGGAGCTACACCCCAGGTCAACCTGTTTCAGTTTCTGGAAAGAGCTGGGAAGGAGGGATGGTCCCTGGGATGCTGGACAACTTACCCTGGCCCTGCAGGATGGCGAGATGTAATAATAGTTCCCAGAATCCCCTAGCCTGATGCGGTGTTTGCAGGCTCGGGACAGGCCACTCAGAGCACACTTCCTACAGGGAGAAAGGAAAACAATGCTTCAGTGAACGATAACGTTCCACGGAGGAACACAGCATGACAGCGAGCAGCTTCCTCAAGCCAAATCCCAGATGCCAGGACTGAGGCACGGCCCAAGAGAGGAAAAAGGAAGGTGGGATTTGAGTTCTCTGCTGCCAGGAACAATTCAATAGAAACTGCAGGAAAGGGCAGGTACAGGAGAATTCTGACCCTAGATTTGCACAGGAGGCACTAGGAGCTATGCAATTCCCAGGTAAACTGATACAGGGCCCTGCACTCCAGGGTCCCCCTGCATGGTCTAACACCAGAAGGGCATGCAATGTTGGCTTCAGGCCAACAGAAAAGCTGTTAGACGTTAGGATAAGGCAATGCAATGGGTGTAAAGATTTATGTTTGTTCTCTGCACTCTCTCCATCATACATTCACTGGGGGTTACTCAGCCTAGGACTTTATGTTCTGTGAGAGGAGGGGGCCGTTCCATCCTCCCCGCTCAGGGCTGGATCTGTTTGGTCAAGGTGCCATATGGCAGCTATCCGCATCGACCCTGAGACCTGGCCTAGTGCACATCACCAGGGCTGCGGCTCTGCAGGCACATGTCCAGCAGATTGTGGTTCAGTTTCTCCAGGCAGAGGCATGGCACAACATTCCACACTACTATTATCACAGTGGGAGTGGTGGTTTTTTAGGACATATTCCATAATTCCATAATACAGATTCCCTGATGGGCCAGAGCCGTTGGACTGCCCAGTCTGACAGCTGCATTTTGCAGAATCCCTCACTACTTCATTCTCATTAACCTAGTCTCCATCATTCTCCTGAACTCTGTAGTGATGTGCCTTGACCATTGTCTTAACTACTCAGTTACTCCGCGCTTCCCTCTTAGACCGTCTTCTTCCTTAGCTTTAAAGCCATTGCTCTTTGTCTGCTATCTTCTGAGAGTCGGACTATTCCGCTTGCTCGGTTTATATGGTTACTCTGAAGATATTTATAAACCAAAGGCCAAATCCTGAGCTCAGTCACACTGGTGTTCCCCATCATCTGGCTCTGTGTACATGACCGCTCACTGGGTGTGTAGTCAGTGGGAATTGAACTCAGAGCCAAAACACAGACCTCTAGCATGTGAGCTAAAAAAGGACTAACTTCATTATCTGGAGACGGTCAAGCCACACAGTGGATATATAACACTCTGCCAGCATGCTACTATATGGCTCCTTCAATCTCCCCTTGTGTGTGTCTTCTCTTGCAATCATTGTATCATGTTTTAATTGTCCTCTGACACAGTGTTTTTCCGAGAGGTTTATTCTGGTGGGAACCCATAGCACAGAATAAGTCCGTTACAACCTGTGCTGATGTCACACAAAGACCAAGTTCAAACATTAACTTCAAACATGAACTTGAAAAAGAAAAGGCTTAAAAATTAAATCCCATCTGCAGCAAAAGTGAATTAATGCCCTGGTGGTTCGGCATCTTCACAGAACGATGACATGGACTGTACGCTGGGGGTCATCTCTGATTATATCCACTGATTATGCTCCTCTAAGCATCTCGCTTGGAGTTGGTATCTTGGAGGCAGTCAATTTATAGATTCCGCAGAGTCCCTTTTAATTAGATGGGCCTGTTTCAAAGGCCGCTGAAATTGACGGGAGTCTTTCCAGATCAAAGGAAAAAAGATGTTGGGGTGTCTTGAGCTCCTTGGCCTCTTTTCCACTGTCTGTAAGGAGAATTCCAGTTTCCAGAGTTTGCTGAAACATTCCAGGGGTATTTCCAGCATCACTCCATGCAGCCCACCAAGGATTTCCTGGTATTGGTCAGCATTTAACATCATCACATCCCATTCAAGTCCCCATGCCTCTGGCATCATGGACGCTGGCATCGCTTCTCAGCGGTAACAGTAGGTGGGATAGCCATGAATCAGGCAAGAAGAACCAGTGAGAATGCGAACGTGGCACCAAATGATCAGGAGGCCTTGTGAGCCTGTGTCATTATCTTTTCTCCCCCACTATCAAGGATTTAAACAGACAAACACTGGCGAAAGAACAAAAGCAGAAGCATTAGCCTGTTTTCTGAAGTGAGGAGTAATTTGGGCTGCATGGTTTTTGAGGATTTTCAGAGAGTGCTGACCACTCATCCTCTGGAAACCAGGCCCCTTTATGGCATCTCACGTTGGGCCCAAAATCACTAGTCACTTTTGTTGCAAAGAGTGTTGTAAGTGGCGCCTTCAATTCACCTTCTAGGCTGTGATTTACAGGATTAAAAAGTTACTGGCTAAACTCCAGCCTCAAAGCCATTCGTAACCAGGTGAGTTAGTAACTTGTTAATGGATCAGAGATCTTTAATCATTGGCTAAAAATCACTTACGTTACAATTTGTGACCGGAACCCGCTGTGAGAAGAGACAAAAGAACAGAAGGCAATCAGTCGGGATACACACAGGGTGGGTTGTTTTGGGCATGGGGACTAACACTCACAGAGTGATTTGTTTTGGGAAGAGAGAATGTGGAACAGCTTGCCATGAAATCTGCATGTCAGTCAGGTCATTGCCACATGACGGGACAGATGACCTTTGGTTTGGAAGAAGTTGTTGCTAGAGGCAGGGAAAAAGAACCAAGTTGACCTAAACACAACAGCTAAATGAAATCCTCTCTCTTGGTCAAGAAACAAAGCACAGGGGTCTGACCCGTCTCTGTGCGGTGACATTGGGGTGAATCATTTCCTGCCACAGTTCTTCTTTGGGGAACTGATGCCCTGTAAGATCAGAAGCACAGACAGACAGACAGACAAACGATTCCCAAGTTGTCATAGTAGTGATTCTGAAATCAGTCGATGCAGCTCTCAGCAGGGGTGTGGGTGAAAGATAAGGAGGTAATTGTCTGATATATTTGTGAACTCCAAAGAGTTTTTCCAGCCTCCCAAAATGATTCAGGAGGGGCCCAAAACCTAAAACTCCATGTGGTTCAACCAACCCTGACTGATAAACACCTAGATCAAGGACAACCTTGATATCTAAGACATAACGCCAGAGACACAGGAGAATGCTGGGCCAGTGAGAGCTGAGGGAGCACCTGGGAGATTCCTTACTTTGGGCCGCCACATTCCATCGCCGCCACCTTCACCACAGGCAGTGCCTGGATAGCCACCGGCTCTATGGTGAGTGTGTTCTGCTCCACGGCTTCCCGCACCAGCTCCGACAGCTACAGCGAGAAACACAGACCCGGATTGAGATCAGCAAAGGGAGATGGCGACTGCACGGCCCTCCTCAGCCTCAGTGCAATCTGACTGGGAGAGCAGAGCGATCCCCCAAGTCCTTGCTTCTGCTCCAGCGCTCACCTCCTGTTTGGTGAAGTCCAGGCAGGGCCCTACGTCTTCCCGGTAAATCCTCTCCAGGAAGGAGCAGGATTTTTCCAGAGTCGGAGACTTCTTCCAGGCCTGGAACTCGGCGAACAGGATGGAGTCGACCTGCAGTGAGTGTCAGGGGAGACACGGGAAGATGAAAGTTGTGCAGTTGGGGGGGCGGAAGGGGGAAGACACCACAACAGGGCAGCAGTTAGCACACCTATTCCCCAACTACAAGGGTGCCTTGGAACCAATGCAGGAACTGCAGAGAAAAGCAGGATCACACCCGGGGGAAACCTCCGCATCTGCCTTCTCTGCCACCCACATCAACATCTCTGTGACAGAGTAACATGGCCAAGCAGGGATAGTTTAGTCTGAGGCCTGTGAAATGCCCGAGTTCCAAGGGCAAGGCATAGTCCCCACCGGAGGAGGCAGCCACAGAGCAAGTGAATGGACCAAATTCCTCTCTCATCCCATGAGATAGACAGGGCTAGTCTGAGATGGCAAGGAAGGCTGGGACATGAAGGCAGAAACCCCTAGGAGAAAGCAGTCATTACAGTGAGTGTTGAGTCAAGGAAAAGCTTTCAGTGAACAGCCGTCACCATTTCTACCCTCAGTGTGTTTGTGTAGCAGGGTGCGCTGGCCCTTTAAAGACAGGCCCAAACCCGGAAGTCTTGACACAGCTGCAATCCAAAACTGCAGCATTCTGGGAGTTGTAGTTCCCAGAAGTGGTAGAGATTGCAGACAGCAGAGCACACACAGAAGGGAAAGCAGGGTATAAGAAGCAGCCTTCCTTCAGAGCACTGAGCAATTAGACCTGTTATGGGGCTCTCTGCGGAGAGGGAGCAGCTGTCCAGGGCATAGGAGCTACTCCTCCCATTCCCCTTTGCAGGGAGGGACCCATGGCAAATCTTGCCTCTTCCTCTTCCCTAATCTCTCTCATTTTATCCCTTGCTTCCCTGTCCCCTCTCAGCATGCCCTACAATTCCCAGCAGTCCAATGCCAAATCGCAGAATGCCTCGGCTCTGGGCTGCAGCAGTGACAGGACCAGCCGGGTCTGGGCCTGTCCTTAAAGGACCAACAGACCCAGTTCCAGTTTGTTAAAAGAACACGTGGAAGGAAAAAACCAAAACAAGCGCAGCATGAGAAGAATGTAAGTGAACAACGTAGCCCAGGCCCCAGTCTGTGCTGACAGCACACTAGCTCTATGCTACAGAGGCTGCTCACCTGGTGTTGGGCGGCAACTCCAGAGCCACAATATGGACATCAGTTAGAAAAACAAAAAAAATGGGTGTTAGTGTCAAAGAAAGAGAGAGCTGAAAGGATGAAGGTGTGAGGTGGATGAATCCCACCCTCCCTCCAGCCTGTCCTCTGTGCCACACCTGTTCTAGCTCCAGAGGTTACCTGCCGTGAGGAGGAGGAGGAGGAAGAATCCGTCAGCAGGGACTCCCAGCCTGGCTCACAGGTGATGTGGATGGCCTTCCCAGGGACAATACAGAGGAGCAGAGAGAGGAGAGTGGGCACCCCAGACTTTGAAGGACGAGAGGAGAGAAGAGAGACAGAAACAAAGAAGGAAATGTTTCAGAGGGGCAGGCAGAGAAAGAAAGGCAAAACTGTGAGACAGGAGATACAGAAAACTCAAGTCAGCCTGCCGAGTACCTCTCAAAAGGTCACAGCATCCTCGGCATCTCTTTGGCCTAAGTTTTCAGAAGTGGCTAGTGATTTGGAGTTGCTCAATTTTTGGGTGCCCAGCTGGAGATACTTTAAAGAAAACTGATTTTCCCAAAATGCTGAGTGCCCCCGAGGCCCCATAAGAGCGTCTCAAGTCAGACACCTGAAAACAGAGTCATCCAAAAGCGCTAGTCACTTTTGAAAATGTAGGCCCAGCATTTTAGGCAGCAGGCTAGCTGCACCAATGGAAATCCCTTGTGTGGACACTGTTTATACCAGAGCGGCACAGGGACCTTGCCAGGATTAGGCACTTAGTGAACAAGAAAGGGGAAATAATTACAATCTTTGACATTCTATAAGCTCTTCCATCCAAGGATTTCCCATCTATTTCAGACCTTCATTGATCGACCCTCACAACTAGAGCAAACGGATTGACAGCATCAGCAAACACAGGCCTTTGTTGTCTATGAATTGTCTGCAAACAGAGCCGGACTTTTACAAGTTTGTCCCCAAGTCACAATTGTTCAGCGAATGCTTGGCACCCCATGCTCCTTGCTGCACTGGCTTTTCTGCTGTTTGTTATCAGTGAGTCAACAGTCCAGCTGCCTGACTGGACATTTGACTCATGTGCTATTGCTTCTGGTCCCTGACTGGATCACCTTGGGTAGTAGATCACGGGAGTTTTGATTCATGTAGGGAGAGGTAACTGGGTATAACCACAAACCTCTTTCCTTATTGCCATAAAAAGGATCTTTCTATTTGGCTACATACTTGGACTTCAAATTTCAGCATATCCGGGTTCTTCCCTACCGGATCAAGAGAGAGGTAGATGTAAACCACTGACACAAGACTTAATGGCTATTTACTTCCTTTGGTTCTCTCCTCACGTTCACACACACACAGACTCCATGTGTGTAATTCTAATCCCGTACACAGTGATATCAGGAGCTGCTAAAGCGCACTGATTGAATTCACCATCCCCTATCGCCATCACCAAAGTAACTGTCAGACACTTAGCCATCCGCGACGCAAGTCCAGTCCTCTTTGGCAGGGTGTAGCCACCTCTCTCTGGGCTGATTAGCTGCCTTGCTCCCTAGCTGCATTCTAGGTACAAGCCAGACGGCCAAGTGTCTCCCTGCTCTTGAAGTACTTCCATGCTGCAGACACTAAATGCTCCTGGTGGTGGAGGCAAAGTCCGTGCAACCCCCCGACCACCACCTTATTCCATGTTTGTTCTTCCCATCCAAATGCCAAAACTTGCTTCCTCGTCCCTCCAGCTTGCACACCCATGAGGAGCTTTCCAGAGGCCATGCAAACACTTGTGCAAAGGTGTGTTCACACAACTAGTCACAACCCCGTTTGCAGAACAAGAAATTCTGGCAGACTCACATTGTACTCACATCAGCGCCCAGGGAGAGCAAAGGAAAGGGGCCATAAAACTCAGTGAAGGAAATTAATAGGACTTTAGTTGAAAGAATATCCACAAAAGCGGTTTGCATTTGTTTGCCCAGCTCTAATTCAGGAGGCAGGCCTTGCACATAGGGAAACTGAGACAGAGGGAGGAAAGGTGACTTGCCCAAGGTCACGTAGTAAAGCAGTGGCAGAGCCAAAGAACAGAAAGCAGAAGTCCAGACTCCCAATCCTGCATTCTAACCACTAGGCCACACTAGACAGACAGAAAACCAAAGCAAGCAGCATTAGCTAGAGCAGCCGTTAGACTGCAGACACAGATCAGGAAAGCCAGTTCTTAGTAGGTGCTTACACTCCAGTGCCAGAGCAACTAAAAACCTTATCCATACAGCCAGAAAAGTCCTTCAAAGGCCCACAGAGTGTTTCCAGAGGTGCTCTCCTGAACCCAGACTGCAGCGAGTCCTGTAAGGGGAAGTTCCTACAATCTGGGATTTTGCCAAGAAGCTCCCAGCACAGCAAGTCTCAGACGACTCCTAATGCACAAATGGCATTACTGTGAACACCACTGGCAGTGTCCCAATGCTGAAGCCACAGAGCAGGGGAAAGACCGTGGAGCTCTGCAGACCTCAAGAGAAAATCCCTGAGAAAATCCCTCTACCAGATCCCTGTCCTGCTCCTCCCTTGCACAGGGGCTCAAGTTTCACTCACCTCTTTCAACTCGTCGGACTCCAAGGGCAGGCTGCGGCCGGTGGCTGTGACCACTGCACTGCTGGTGCTCTTATTCCGGCCGTGCCCTTTCCTGAAGACGGCTTTGGAAGGGCTTAGGAGCTGGGGGTGCAGCTCCCGGTTCGGAGAGGAGGGTGTGGATGTGATCACCAGAGTCTTCAAGGCCGTCACCTCTGCCTGCAGCATGTCAATCTGGGAGACAAAGGAGAGTCAGGAAGGCCGCCCACCTCCACCCAGCAACGTCCCCTGCACTGCACAGGGAATGCACATCCTGTGCAGGACCCAGGGGCGCCGCCCAGCCACACGCTCAGCCTAGGAGTCATCTTCTGATCCATCCAGAGCATCTGCGCAGCTCTTCCACCCTCTGCCCACCCCAGCATCCCAAACCAGGGAACAGGTGTAGATGAGTTTTCTGTACAGATCAGAAAACTACTTGCGGAGCCTTCCCTGCCCCTCCCAGTCCACATCCCCCCCACCGCCCAGGCTATGCAGGCAGGTCACATTTAAGTCTTAGAGCCCAGAGGCCCTTTCCCGTCTTCCCTGAGGCGGAGTCAGCAGCAGATGCAGGTCCAGACCCGCATGGAACACCTTGATCAGGAAATCGCATCCCTAACGTCTACCTCCCCAAACTCCCTTATCTGTGGTGCCTCTAAGCAGCCGCTCGGCCTCACGTTTGCTGGGAATCAGACCGCAGCTAGGGGAAAACGCTGGTCGGTTCTGTGCTTGTGTGGGCCCGGGGGAAACTCTGGGCCCTGCTTTTCATAGGAGAGTTGGCTCTGCTGCTGGTTTCAATGGCCTGGATCCCCATATTCAGTGTCTGCTGTGCAACAAGCGGAGAGATTGGCTGAATGTCTAGGGGCCAGTAGTCTGGAGGTCCCATTGGGAGGAGACTGGGTAGGGTGTGACCTTCAACCACTTTGCTGTCCCCCTGCCCAAAGGCAGCATCGTGTCCATACAGAAAGGAGCTGGGATGTGAAAATAAAGACGCTGAGCCACAGAAAGCCCTGTCCTCACCTTCCCTCGCGCCTCCCTCAGCTGTTTCTCCGACGCTGCCTGCTTGGTGTTTGCCTCTCTCACCATCTTGTGCGCTTCCTACGGCAGAGAGAGAGCGCGTTACCTCCTGCCTGTCGCGGCCAGAGTCCAGCTGCACACAGCCCCTGCGATGCACAATCCCACAAAGCCAAGCAACACAGTCTACCCTGTACCCCGGGGCTTTACGTGCAGCTCAGCAGTTCTCCTGGGGGGCAGGGAAATCAAAGGTCCCAGTCACGAGCGTGGCCCCCTTCCCAAGGACAGTGGGGAGCTCAGAGCACAATACATATCACCACAACCTCTGGGCTGTGGCCCTGGCACCGACCTGTGCCTGACTGACACAATCAGGTTCTAACCATCCCGGGTCCGGGGCTAGCTGTTTGTCTGTCCTGGGCTGCTGGAAGACAGGATTTTACTAGCCTGTGAGCTCATCATGAGCCATGGCACCAGAACATGGGCCTGTCTGCATTCACCCTCTCCAGCAGAATGCACTAAAGCCGCTCCCAGGGTTCCCTGGGGTGCAGCGCGCTGCGGGCACTGTGGTGCCTTCCTCCAGGCAAGGGCTGGGTGGGCCCGTGCTGGCCGCTGGGAGAGGGCTAGGGAGCCGCAGGCAGCCTGGAACATGGGCCACATGAGAACAGCTGCAGCACGCAAGGCGCAGGGTCAGGGCACCAGCGAAAGGACTAAGCTGCCCAGCTTCAGCAACAGCAACTGACAGACAAACCTGTGATGTGGACCAGCCACTGGAGGAGGGGGAGTGACACGCAGACGCCCAGGACAGCCAGCCTCTCCTAGAACGGGTCACGCGTCAGACACCGCTGGCTGAAAAGCCAAGTGTGATGAACACGTGCCGCTTCGTCTGACGTCTCCTGCCCGAGCGGCTGGGGCGACTGGAGGCAGCGCCAGGGAGGAGGTGGCGGGGGGAGGAGAAAGCCGGTTCCCCATTTAAGCGCTCGGCCTGCTGCCCCTTCCCAGTAACACAGCTGCCAGCCAGCACCATGCTCTGCCATCCTGCACACACAATCGGCCAGTTCTCTGGTTCAAAGGGGGAAGGGCTGGCCATAGAGGCAGGAAACCCCGAGGCATGGGGAAAGTGAAGAGAGAGCCTGGCCCAAGCAGGCTAGTGAGTGACCTCAGTTTCGGGAGTAACTGGGGAGAGGGGAGGAGGGTGGTACCTCAAACAGGCTGGCTGTTAGCTCCTCCAGCTCCTGCTCCAGCTGTTCTCTGACCTTCGACAGCCTCTCACACTCTTCATCCTTCAGCTTCAGCTCCTGCAGAGGGGACGCCCAGGGACTTGGGCACGCTGGACAGAAGCACGCGCCAGGCACTCCGGAGAGAGCGCTGACTTCTCCCAAGTGCCCCGTTCTCTCCTGCTGTGCCTCGCTACCCTTCACTCGGCACAGGCGGACGCTGCCCCACCCCCTGCGCCACATCCAGGCCCGCCTTCCCCAACCACCCCCAATCACTCCACGCCGCGCTCACTGTTCGGGTACCCCAGGACGCTCCCACCTTACTCCTTCCACTGCCTGCTCTGTACACATTCCACTGCAGCATCCCACTGTCAGCTCAGTGCCAACGCCCCTGCCCCATGCTGTCCTTACCCGCATGCACCCGCCCACGCCCAAGGCTTTACCTTCTGTGCTCTGTGGAGCTCCTCCTTCAGGAACTCCGATCCCTTCTCACGGATCTCCACTGAGGAGCTGCGCAGGCGGGAGACATTGAGCTGAGCTGCGGATTGGTCGCCGTCCCCCCCTCCTGCGGCCCTGCCGTGAGGTTCCAGCTCCTTCCCACCACTGGATGATGCCGGCAACTTCCATTGTCCCACCACCGGCTGCTTCTGGAGCTGCTGGCTGCCTTCCTTGAACTGGGCCTGGCTGGGGGACACAAGCGTGTGAAACGGAAGCCAAGGGGATCATAGCATAGGGCCTGCTGGGTCAGGGATCCAGCGTGTGGACGCACAGCAGCACCAGGATCCAAGCAACTTGGAGGCCCACCCCGATCTCGTCGTTAAAAGGGGGTCTTGGCACAAAACTCTCACCCCAGTGAAAACAATCCTTCTGCTAACAGCCAGCACAGCGAGGGATTGTTACACCAAGGAGAATGATAATGCTACAGGCAAGCGCGTATAAGGTCTAAGGAGTGTGGAAGGGCTGGGGAGGCGGGGACGTGGGGTTGACGTGCCACTTGAGACCATGACACCGGGCGGGCTAATCCATAGCTTGGCTTAGAATGTCACTGCAGAGCCGGGGTGTCTCTGACCACATCTGCGGGCAGGCAGGAGCGTATCATGCTGGTGTCTCACCCCATTGCGCACACACACTGCACAGCTCTTCCCTTGGCTTGGTGAGCCACAAAGTAGCGTTGGGCAGAGCACACATCCGGCGGTACAGTACAGCCGAGCAAGAGCTTAGCTGCAGACAGGATGAAGGGCTGAGATGGCATTAATGGCACTCAGGGCCAGCCAAGGGACTGCTGGGACTCCATGCTTAAGGGACCTGGAGCCCAGGGGCTAAACCCCCACTCCAGAAATGGAATCCACCTTGCCTCTCCAGGGGTAAAATCAGGAAGGGGGGAATTCACAGCTTTCATCTCTCGCCATCCGAATCCCAGGTGCCCTGGAATGTGGGGAAAAAGCAGAGACTCCCTCGGTGCCAGTCTCTCTCTAAAGAGTGGAGGGGGTGATGCAAGGGGCGTCAAGCAGGATCAGCTCAGAGGAGCTACCTCTGCACTGTGGGTGGCAGCACTGGGTTCGCTCTCCCTCAGTGGAAGGAGTTGTAGGAAAGGAAAACCCTAAACAAGCCACTTCCTCCCATTCAACTCTTCCAACAGGGACTGGGACAGAATCAGCAGCGCATACCCTGAGCCAGGAGCCCGTTACAAGGACCAGGTTACTGTCAAAGGGAGATTAGGGTTAACGCAAGGGAGGGGACAGCAGAGAGGCCACCCCAGCCCCTGTATCTGGGCTGTCATGCTGTCCCCAGCTGGCACGCAGCCAGGGAAACGTGAACAGCCAAGGGAGAGATCACAGCTCCTGGGGAGGAATAAAAGTCTCCGTTATTCCCAACAAGGGAACTCTCCAAACTCAGACTGAGCCCTCAGGAGAACAAAGACTGGAAAAAGAAGCTGTGTGCATCAGCAGGACATCCACCACCAGGGCCCCAGGGTGAGACACGTGGAAGCAAAGATCCCAATTGAGACACAGTGCAGGTTGCTTTAAAATGTGTCCTTACAAGGGGAAGGATGGACTTGTGGTTGTAGCTCCGTGCTGAGAGTCCTAGGATCAAAGCCCAGCCCCAGCACGGACTTATTGTGTGACTTTGGGCAAATCACGTCACCCCTTTGTGCCTCAGTTTCCCCACCTTTAAAATGCAGATAATATGCCTTCAGCTGACGGGTGTGGCAAGGGTAATTAACTCATTCATACAGCACTTTGAGAACACTGAATGGAAGGTGCTATATAAGCGCAAAGTTACTGTCCCTAATGCATTTTTATGTGAAATGAGAACCCACAAGGAAGGGGTGTGGTCACTTTTCAAAGCCTTGGCTTTGACTTTTTAAGGTATCATGCAAGAGCCGCACACAAAGTGAACTGCACAGAGCTCCCATTACCTTACTCGGAGGGACAAAGGACAAAGCTGACCACAGCAGGATTCAACTCTATGACTCCAGGGAGCCCTGATGTTTGTGAAGTGGCTTCTGCCTCACCCCGAACCCCAGCACCTTGATCCAGCATCTCTGATGAACGTAACTGACAATAATAAAAGTGAGACACGAGCAGGTCTCTATGGGATACAGGCAAATACACAGTGGGCCTAAAATTAGGGACACTGGCTCCCACCTGATCCAAAATTTCATTGCGGTGAGCAACTCCTCACCCCCGTTCACTGTAAACCCACATTTCCCATACACACAGCAACCACCCCGCCGACTGAGGAGGGGCAGATACTATTTTTAACCAAATATTTACCACTTTCCCACAAGGCCACTCCAGAAAGCTGCCCTGTCCAGTGTATTTCCATTGAGCTGACAGAGGAGTCCCTATTTTTCCTCTTGATTGGTTTCAGAGGCTGGCAAAGTACATCCACGGCAGAGAGAGGGGCCCAGAAACCAAGCTGAGTTCCCACTGGAGAGAGACCTCAGTGGGTCCTTGTCAGGAGATTGTCTCAGGCTCCAGAGGCAGTGTCCTTGTTTAGCTTCTGGGGTGCTGGAGGAAGAGGGACTCTGGCAGGAGGTGATGTGTGGAGCTAGGAATTTCCAAGGGACTTGGGTACCGCTGACTCTCGCATTGCCAGGGGAAAGTGAGGAAAATGCTCCAGTATGCTCGGTATTCAGCTGTCAGAAGTCAGTGAATGGTGAGGGGGGGCACTGCTTCAGTGCACAGAGTCCTTGGGGAGCTGGGGAACGTGCACCGCTCTAAAGGGATTTCCAGCAAGGAAGACAGCAACAAAACTGTTGTCAGACACCATGGCCACAGATACAACATGCCATCAGAGGTAAATGTGCCTTCCAGGTGCAGTGAAACAGCCAACATAGCTGTCAATCAATAATCTTTGTCACTTGTGCAGTTGTCCATTTCAGAGCTGGATGTGGGCGAGAATATCAGCCTAGCATGTGGTCTGCAGTCTGCCGTGCCGCTCCACGGACTGTGCATCACGGAAGGGGGCATCAGAGGTGAGGGTGGTGGGGAGGTGGAGTAGCAGAGAGGATGGATTTGGAGCAAGATCCAAACACGAGGGCAAAAGAAAGATAAAGAGGCAAAGCAAAATCAGGAGCGAGAATAAAGAGCAGACAGAGAAGGCGAGAGGCAGAAAGAAGGGAAAAGCTCAGATGAGATGTGGCCCTACAGATCACAATTGCTTTAGGATAGAAGACAGCAAAGGACAAGCAGCAGCGAGCACAGGTAAGAGTCCCTGATTAAAAGAGGAGAGGCACCATGCAGGGAAAGTGGAGCAGCCACCGACCATCAGCACAGAGAGGGGGAGGGAAAGATAAGGGCAGCAGGGAACCCGAAAGCACAAGGACTGACTGCTATTGACATCTAAAGGAGCAGGACTGGGCCTAGGGAAGCTACCTTAGTGGGGAGAAAGGAGAAGAGCATTAATCGACGAGGAGGGGGCTAAAATGAATGATTAAAACCAAAAGGCTGAGAAGCCAGATTCCTCTTTAAAAGCATTAAGGCCCAAAACCAGGAGAAAGAGGCGGGGCCGCTTAGGCTGTACTGAAGATTCTCTGGTGATTATTGTTCATATAGCACCAAGGGCTTGATCCACAGTTTCCTAAAGGGCACGGAAAGAGTCTTCAGCAGGCGTTGGTTCAGGGCCCCAGTGAGTGAGGTTCTTTACAACCTGGTTTGAAGACAAGATCCCTGCTCTCTACTATTAATAAGAAGCAGATACATACTTGGGAGGCGAGGGGAAGGGGTGACAGGGAAGAGTGGCAGAATATATAAACGCACAAAGTGTGGATGACTTGACTCCCAAGGTGCTAATGAAACTAGATAACAACTGACAAACTATATTTGAGAAATCATGGGAGAACAGGGAGAGACACCATAGGATTGGATGGGAAAGCAAATATGGGACCAATCTTCTAAAAAGGAAGTAAGTGTGACCCTGGCAATTGCTATCTGATAAATCCAGCCAAAGTGCCGTATAAAATAACACAAAAAATACACAAGGAAAGAAGTCTTTAAGCATCAAGAAGATATAGGGCAGGGGTTATTAAGAATAAATCATGCCAGGCAAACTGGATGGCATTTCGGATTGACTTACAAAACAAGGGGGAACGCAGACTGTATAGCTGGGCTTTAGCAAAGCATTTAGAGTATCACACAAAATGTTACAAGGCAGATCTCATTCCCACTGGCTTGAACAGCAGAGTGCTGTCCCATGGGTTGAATAAAAACTGGCTGAAGGACCACAATCAAGGTGTAATGAATGATAAATGGCAGCTTGGCAAGAGAGACAAATTGGTGTCCAGCGGAACATTGCAGAGATCAGCATGTTCCACATGATGTTACCAAACAGCCTCATTAACAATCTGGAAGAGGAGATAAACCGCCCACTATTTTAATGTGCAGATTATACTAAATTGGGAAGTGCTGAAAACAGCAGCAAGAGAAGAGGGGTGGGGGAGAAAGAATGGGCAAGAACTTAAATGAGCTTCAGCCAGAAAAAATGAAAGCTAATACCACTGAGCAAAACTAATCTATACAGAGATATTCGGTGGGTCAGAGACACTATGAAAGCAACAACAGGGCCCGCTCCAAAGCCCAATCAAATCATCAAGACTCTTCCCATAGCGAACCCCAACCTAGAGAGAAGTTCACAAAAATTAGGCAATTACCATCTGGGACTGGGCACAGAGAAGTATTACACGAACAATCAAGGAGGCAATGGCTTCTCTCTATACAGTGCTGGCAAGACCATACCACGTATATATTACATGCAGCTCTGGGCTGCTCAAATACCATGTTAGCAAATCAAAGAGGATTCGGAAGACAGCAAGAGAAATAATTAATGGTTTGGCTGCATTAATGTATGAGAGAAGATGAGCAAACGTAAATATGTATAATTTGCCTAAACAATGACATGGAAAATGGGGGGGAAGTCTTTGAAGGGTATAAACACCAAGGAAGGAGAAGAATTAGTCAGGGTGATCTAACAGAGTATGACTACGAGGAATGGGATGAAGCTAATCAAAGGAATATTTAAGCTATATGAGACAAACCCACCACAGCATACTGCTGAAGAAATCAATGGAGCTGCACCCAGGCTAAATATGGCAGAAAGCAGGAAAACTGTGCTAACCGGGCAGTTTATTCAATTCTTAACAGTCTGCTAAGCGTTGTGATGGGATTCAAAATTAGACTGGATAGGGCCACGGAGAATATATTGCTGAGACAATCCTTCACCAGCCAGGAAACGGACTAGAGGGGACATAAGAAGTTTTTTCATATAAGCTTCCTTTGCTTTTCTTTATTTCTCCTTTTTCATAGGATGGAGGAAAAGCAAATTCAGAGACAAACGAGGCGAGGGAAGCAAAGAAGAAGTAAGTAACAATGGTTGTCCTAATGGCAAATCGTTTAACATGGCCCGAGTGACAGCTACGTGAGGGACATCATAGTTTAGAGGTGTGCCATCAACATGAGTATTTATTTTAGTAATCCCCTAGACTATAGTTGCAACCAGATACATTGCAGATAAAGGCACCCGAAGGGTTGTCTGGCATTGTTCAGGGCGCCCATGTTCATACTTGCGGACCCACGCCTGGGAACTTGGTTCCAGCCCAGGTCGCTGCACGCCTTGTAGTGCCACATTGCCTCCGGGGTCTCAGAGTGCCTTACCAACTGGAACTAAATAACCTTCACACCACCCCTGGGGGCAGCTGGTTTCCTCCCAGTCACATAGTGACTCAGGGGCAAAATGAGGATTAGGACACAAGGTGCCCAGAGCACCAGAGCCCCTTTGGTAGCTACATCTGGCAGCCATGTCATGCTTTGTACCAGAGGGTATCACATACGGGTAAGAACCCAGACCTTGTGATTCCCAGTCCTGAGCTCTGACCGCTAAGCCACGCTGCCTCCCTTGCACTTTATACCTGCACGGGATTTCCAAGCAATTCCAGGGATGCAATACCATGTAGTAGAGCTCTACAGTCTAGCTTTTGTCCCCAGGCCTGCTAGCCTGGATAGCACAGGGCTGACTATCCAGGGACAGACCTTGGGACCAGCCAGCACCCTGGTTCCCCTAAAAGCAATTTGGACAGGTGTTAAATGAAAGAGCAAACAATGAAAAGAGTTGGAAGAAACCCTCCCTACCTAGCCTGGAAAGCAGGGATGCCACAGGGAATGAACAAACCAGTGTTATGATGGATATTTTTGGTCCTGCCTATACTGTAGGAACTATACTGGGGAACCTTGCAATCCCCTAACACAGTTTGACCCTAGCTCCATTGCAAGAAAGATAGTGTGTTCCCCATGTCATGGGCTTGCCTTGCGGTAACTAGCCCCCCAGCACAGACGTTGCTACAGTATAGATAGGATCATAAAGTACCCAGGCAACTAGGTAGCCAAGCCTTATCTGTATTACCCTGGTGGGGCTTTGAAGTCAAAGAGAGGGTGATGCAAGCTCACACCTTTTGCTGTTGCTATTGCCAGTCTGGCTGGAAACTGTGCTCTGCAGGATGATGTGGACTATTTGAAAGGCTCTTCACAATAGGAAGTGCTGGCTAGGAACTTTTTTTAGTTGGATTCTGTAGAAAAAGAGAAAAATGTGCAGGATCCGCACTTTTTCCAGGCAGCCCCACTCATTTCCTGTGGAGCTGATCTGACACGGTTATTTCCTGTACAAACTGCCTGCGTGTCTCTCAGGCTAACCTCGACACTTGGGTTCACACAGTGGATCCTGGCTTTTCTATTCTGATCTCCTGCCACAGATAAGCCTGGAAGCCACACATGCAGAGATAGGACGTGGCGGGAGTAAGGGTTCACTGTGCAGATTCGAAAGCAGACCACTGTCCCTACTGATTTCCCACTGTGCAGCCAACTAGCTTCAATCCACATCCCTCCTCAGACACACACCTGCCTCCACTGACTTGCTCAGGCACTCACTAACCTACCTCTGAAAGGTTTATGCCCTGCCCAACAACAGATGCCACCTGCCCACTATACTGTAGCACTCAGTTCATCTTTCTTGCATTTGTCTGTACAGGCACCAAACAGCCAGCAAGCAGACTGGGGCATTCTTGTATTTAATGTTAATTAACATCCAGGATGTCTATATGAAAGATGCTACACATGCACATACTCTGCTGGCTCTTTGTTGTGGTACGTTACCTTATTCCTATTCTGTATTATACGCACACACCCCACACACACACTTTGGAAGAGATGGGACCTCGAAAATTTCAGCCCACCTGGTAAGTTACTAGAAACTCAAAACCAGTGGGTAGATTGGAAATGCTTGGGCACCCTTAACTAGAGTAGGTCCTGCAGTTGCCTCGATTAGTGATGGTGCCATTTTAGCTGCTTGGAAGCTGTACATTCCCCCATATTTTACTTTGTCTGGGGCCACTGTAATGAACAAGGCGATGTCTGCAGATCGCAGGTTCATTAACAAAAACAAACGGGGGCAGTTTTTGGAGTAGGAAACTATTTCCTCTTTAGGTACCCAACCCTGCTCCCGTTGGAGTCAGAGGAAATGTTGCACTGACTTCACTGGGATCCAGAATCAGACCCAAAATTCCAAGGATGACGCTTCTCCCACCATCCCAACTCCCTTTCCCATCACCATTAACTCCCTCTGACCCTTTCAGCTTTTAACTCCGTCTCTCTCTGCCCCCGAGCCTTCTCTCCCTCTGCCCTGGGTTTCTCTTTATACCTGTGGTCCATCAGTTTCTCATCTCTGGGCTCCCTCACTTTCTCCTCTTCATGCTGGTGGTTGTCTCCTGCCTCCTGGATTCTGCCTTTCACCTTTTCCTGCCTCTCAAGCAGCCCCACGAGTGTGCCGCTGAAGCGGCCTTTCTGCGAGAGAGAACATCTCCGAGGAAGAGACGCGCTGTCGTCGCGGAGTAAGACCAAACGCTACAGGGGGCATCTCTCCTCTCTCCCTGCGGCACACCTGGCCCTGACACATGCGGGCTGCTCCCTGGAGGCGCACACTGAGCAGGGAAACGCAGCCTCCCGGATTTGAGTTCTGAGCAGTGGAAACTAACCTCAGCTCTCTCCCCGCTCCCTCCTGCGCGGGTCTGACAGGCGCCTGCCCTTGGGTCTCCCACCGGACCCAGAACCCAGACTCCAGGGGAAACCCAGACCCGTCCCGCACAATCCGCCCTCCGTCCATCCAGCCCCCCAGGCACAACGGGCGGGGCCGGGGCAGACACCGCCGGAAAGCGGGGCTCTGGGCTCCCGAGGGCCAGGGACAAGAAGCCGGGGGAACGGGAGGCCTCCTTCCTTTCCAAAAGGGATGGCACCGCCCCGCCGCGCTGCGCTGCGCTCCGCGCCCCGGGCCCGGCCCTGGGGGGGCCCCGCGCTACAGCCCCCGCCCGGCCCGCGCGCTCCTTCCCCGCCGCGGGGTTCGCTCCGCTCCGCTCCAGCCGGGGCCCGCACAGCGCCGGCCCCCGGGGACTGCAGGGGCCGGGGCGCGCCCGGGGGGTCCCCGCAGCCCGGCCCCGCCCGCCCCCGGGCAGCGGAAAGTTCCCCCCCGCCGCCGCCGCCGCAAGCTCCAGGGAGGAAGCCGGCGCCAGACCTACCCGCTCCGCATGCCGCCTGCGGGCGGCTCCCCGCGCCGCCAGCCCGCAGCGCTCGGGCGGCTCGGCCGGGGGCGGGAGCCGGGGGGGCCGGGGTACGAGGTCACATGGGCCTCGGGGCGGCTCCCACTGCAGCAGGCGCGTCCCGGCCCGCACCCCCGCGCCATGTGACTGAGCGCTCGCCGGCCCGCAGCTCGCCCCACCCCGCGCGGGGCAGCGCCGGGCCCCAGGTCAAGGCGGGACGCGGGGGACGCGCGGGGCCGGGCAGAGCCGCCCGCGCGGCGCGGCAGGGATCGAGCCCGGCTGCGGGAACTGCCCCGCAAACGCTGAGCGCGCGGGCTCCTCGGGCTGCGGCACAGAAGGGCGCTGAGCGGAGCCGTGGGGAACCCCGGCGGCCTCCCCCCGCGCCCGCGCCTTTGGACTTCACCCCTGCGCTTTGGTGGGGGGAGATTTTAAACCAGGGGCTGGCGCTTTGTCCAGACCGCCCCCCCCCCGCGCTGGGACGCAGTTGCACACGCAACTGGCAGGCGTGAAAGCAGAAGTGTGTGTGCCTCTTCTCTGCCCGCCCCCCGTTTTGGGCTCGACGGCCTGGCTAATCTGTGCATGAAACTTCCAGCGGCCTCTGTGGGGATTCTGCAAGTGCCATAAGGGCTCGAGGATGGTTACCTGAGAGAGGTGTTATATTTCTTAATAGCTCAGCTTTCTCCCCACCCATCGCCAGGGCCCAGCTGGACGGCTGAATGGCCCAAGAATCCCGTCTAAACCACCTATAGGTCCCAGAGAGAAGACCCCTTGAGGGGTCAGTCCAAATCCACCTCTCTGAGCTGTGCTATTGACACCTTGAATTCCCTGGAGTTTAGTGTCTTCAGGAGGAAACTTTAAAAATCAAAAGCTTGTCTTCTTCCCCTATACAGTCGAAGTCCCGTGGTGTAGCTGATCCCCCCGCCATCAGCAGACTTTGAGCTCAGGGTCCCTCCGACCTAAAAGCGTGAGCTAACGGTTGAGCAAAAGCACCATTAGTTGAGCTGGTGCCTGATGGTCTGACTGTCTGTGGTACTTACATGACACCCACCCCTGTACCAAATGAGCAGCTCGCTATCTTTAAGGTATTTAGCCTCACAGCACCCCTGTGAGACAGTGCATTGCTATTATCCCCATCTGACAGGTGGGGAACTGATGCAGGGAGGGCAGGTCTACATGGCAAAACAAAACAGCTGCTTAGAATCACAGAGCCCACCTCTACAGACCGGGGGTTCAGGGGGCTCGCACTACAGCGCTAAAAATAGCTGTGCAGATGTTCAGGCTTGGGCTCTGAGGCCCAGGCCGGGAGGGCACTGCCACAGGGTTTGGGTTTTTTTTGCCATGTAGACAACCCCAGAAAGACTAAGTGGCTTGCCCAAGCTCATACAGGATGCCTATGGCAGAACAGGAATTGATTCCAGGTCACCCACCGCCCAGAATAATGCTCAACCATCTAGGCTATCCTTCCTCTCAGTGGCTGGTGGTTATGTTGTGTAAATCACTCCCGGAAGGAGGGAGGTGTAACACGCACAGAAATAGTAGATGACACTGGCGCCGTTGTAAGCAGCAGGTAGTTGATTTGTGTCCTTGACCAAATTTTCCCTCCCACTGTTGTTGGATTGGGTGCTACCCTTCCATCTCAGAGGGGGCTGAAACATTTCTGCTTGTCTGAAGGCCTGTTCCTGCAGTCCTCACTCAGGCAGAATTACCAAAAGCTGCGCCCTGTGATGCGGCAAGGCCATGTGGAATCAGGATTTCTGTTCCTGCTACAAGTTTTCAGCTCCTATAAGCCTGTAAAGCTGGTATTTGTACTTAAAGTCCAGAAGAAGAGTTACATTTTGTTTCAATTATGTTTTTGCAATTATTCAACTAGGTACTACAACCATCATCGCTGTATAAATACATGATTATATGTATTGCAGCCAACTTCAGGGCCCCAGTGTGCTAAGCACGATGCAAGCACATGGCAAAAGGCAAGCCCTACTACAAAAAGCTTGCAGTTTGAATGGACAAGACGCACAGGCAGTGCTATCGTCCTCATTCTGCGGATGGGAAACTGAGGCACAGCCAGATTAAGTGATTTGCCCAGGTCACACAGGGTCTGTGGCAGAGCAAGGCACTTCATCCAGATCTCCTGATTCCCAATAGAGTGCCTTAACCATGTGACCATCCTCCCTGAAATACCCAGGATAGGTTAGATGGATACAGGATATAGGAACAGATCTGCACTACAGCGGAGAACAGGGCGCTGGCTGCCGAGGGGAAGAAGTGGAATGTTGTCAACTCTTGCAATTTTATCATGAGTCTTGCGATATTTGGTGTTTTTCGTAAAGCTCCAGTTGCTGAAATCAAGAGATTGCAGGGGACTCTCGGCTCTCATTTAACATAATTAAGTTCCTAGCCCTCGTACAGAAAAATAGCTTGAAAAGGAGAAGAAGGGCACCCTCAAGGCTCAGAAGACAAGCAGGATTCCCCCTCCCCAGAAGCCCCCTCCCAGGTTTGTTATCGTTTTTTAAAAAGTGTTTTTTAAACCAGTCTCCTGCTGTTTGAGGTCCTGATTCCTGACGTCTGAGTGTTTGGGGTTGCCGTTATTGGACTAACGAAAGGAGAGCACCTTCTCTTATAGCCCACATCTGCAGAAGTTCAGACCATTCCTGTTCTGCCATGGAAGCAGGTTTGCAAGAGTGGACCCCAGAGCAGTTACAAACTGCTGCTGGAGGGGCCTGGAGATTAAAATAATGTACGTCTGGGAATTTAAATTGGCACCAGCAATTCTGCAACCTCTCCCCTTCAGCCAAAAGCACGACTCCAGCTGGTATGTAGGATCCCCTTTGACGCCTGCTGGAACAGCTTTATGGTCACAGCGGGAAGTCTGGAATTCAATGATGCAATAATGTACAGGAAATTGAAAAACCAGCAAGCGACAGCTGGGTACAGGTATCAACTGGACAGGTCAGAGACTTTGATAAAGGAGAAACTAAGATTATACCATGACTTAAACCTCCGTGCACTCTGGGGTTACAAAAACCTCTGCTGAATGAAGTAAGAATTGTTACTGAGCATGATGCAGGAGAGGTGGAAAAGTGATGCAGAAAAGGTGATGCTTGTATTCGGATTGCACCTAGAAGAGGGAGGGCCCCATATGCAGAACTATTTCATGAGGGCTCCAATGGAATGCACTGTGGTTGATGTGCTTAGTCCTCTGCTGGAGACCATGGCCCCAGTTATCAGCTAGTCCATCATTGTGCTCAGTCCATTAACAAGGAGCGTAGGGAGAAAGGCATCTTTGTGCTTCCTGTATTCTGGGGTACTGCAAGACCAATGCGACCCCAGGTGTCAATCAGAGCAACCACAAGGCTGCTCTAATTTACATTCCGTCTCCCAAGGTCCCCTAAAGGCATAGGAAACAGAGACTAGCCAGAGGACAATGCAGTCAGACCACCCTTTCCCTTCCAGAGGACAGTGTATTTTGGCCACCTCTTCCCTCCCAGTGTTTTACCTGCTGTAATTCTCTGCCCCACCTCACCCTGACATGCCCTCAGGAGCCCTGGCAGTTCTGCATCAACGGAAAAGTCCCCTTACATAGGGGCTATTGCCCAGGAACTGTATCCATCCCCTTTCCACCAACAAAGCAGCAAAAAGGGACAGTAGGAGAATCAACCCCAGAAAAGAATCCAGCAGTTGAAAGCTACAGTATTTGCTGAGGACTAATCTGGAATGTGGCCTGCAATCCGCCAAAGTAAAATAAATGAAGAGTCTAACCGATGTTCTAGTGCATTAGCACCTGTACTAGAGGTGGGTCTCCAGCAAGTTACACACAGATCAGGGGGAAACTCTAGATCCAAAGGATTTCCACAGGTTCACAAGAACCTGAGAATCCACCTCCCTGGTGTGATGGGATGGCAGGACTGTCAGACCAGCCCTGGGGGCGCAGCTGGCTCCCAGTGTAGAATATCACCAAAGGTATCCCAGCATAACTTATTTCTCCAAAGCAGCAAGGACTTGAAGCATCCCCCAGCACTCCCCACATTTGGATGTGAGCTAGACATGCCCCCAAAGTCTTGAATGGCATAATGGAGGAAGGACAATGGGCTCTGCAACAAATGGACTATGGGAAAATACTACAGGTGAAAATAGGCAGACTATAAATGTACGGGCTATCCCCACCCTGGCACTCTGCTGCTGCCCCCCATAGCATATGCCTACCATCAGCCCCTCCCCTTAATGTCCTTTCAGCCCCCTTTTGCCAGCTCTCAGACAAGGACAAGGCACTTAGCTGTTGCCAGCTCCACCCTCAGACCTGCCAACCCTGCTCAGTTGTCTCATTACCACCTTCCTCTCCCCTCACCGTTGCTTCCTACCTCACCACCGCCATGGGCTCCTCTTGACCCCGTGGCGCGCACACACAGCGTTCAGATGTGAGGGCAGCAGCTCTCCCAGGTCTCAGCGGCCCCATTCCCTGTCTCACTCCTGGACGGGTGGCAGAAGGCAGATGGAATGTATGCAGTGGTCCCTGCATCCATGGCTAAGTGCAGCCGGTGACCGTGTGTGGTGAGCGAGAGGGGTGATCGCACCGCGGAGACCTGCATAGGAGTCCATGCCGTCCACGCAGGAGCGAAGGGGGTGCTGGTCAGTGGGCAGCCCTGTGCCACTATATGTTCAGGATCCACAGGCCAAGGTCTGTGAACAGACAGCAGGGCATCATGAAGCACATCTTCAGCAGTGGCCTGGAAGCCCCAAAGCCCTGCCAAAGTCTAGCAGCGACAGCATGGGACACTGTGGCTCTAACCTTTGGTACCTCCAAGAAGCAGCTGGGAGGAGGGGAAAGTATCTTCAGGTCAGCCAGGCAGCACTTTAACTTGTAACTCCATGTAATAATTAACTCCGAGGGCCAGCTGGCAGAATGAAGAATCCTGGGACTTGCAAGGGAAAATGCTTCCAGGAAACTGGCAAAGACAAGAAGAAAGACGCTTGACAGGGGAAGGGAGCATTAGAACAGAGCGAGTTAGGGGACTTGCTGGGTGTTCTGCCCTCACACAGCTGCTGGTGCCGTCATTGTGCCCCCAGTTTCCAAGGAGGGGCAGCACAGGAGAAAAGCAATAGGACAAAACATGAGTTGGAGGGTGAGGGTGGGGAAACAACAAGGAATGCACAGCGGAGAGCAAAGATCAACAGGCCGTACGCAGATACTCCTGGGTTTCAGGCCACAGGTGAAGGGAACTGGAAAACAGGAAAACGGGATACATTTTCCTCCCCTCCTCAGTTTTTTATTGAAAAATAACTTAGACAGAACATTTCTGGGCAGCTCTAAGTACACTAAAAAAGTTACCAACATGGAAAAAACCACGTAACTTCATCCAAGTGTTCCAGTACCAACCCCCTCAGAAAGCCGCATCATAGTATCTCCGATTCCCACATTCCCATCCCACCACCTCTTTTGTATTTCATCTTCACCCCCCAACTTCCTACTAACCACTCCCACCCCCATCCCCCTCCTCCTCGCCAATCAATCCAAGACCTCCACTGAGCTCAATTACTCTTGGCTTCCATCGCCGCCTGCCCCTCTCTGTAACTTGTATTGTTCCAATAGGCTCATTCTCTTTAGTGGGAGAGAGTTCTGCAAGTGCCTTGTCTCCTCATGTTTCTAAGCCTCTCACCAGCTCTCAGGGGGAAAGCCATCTTTCCAGCAACATCAGTCTCCTCCAGAATGCCTGAGCCTCCATTGCACCCCCTTGGCCCCCCGTTCATCTTTCTCAACAGGACGAAACCCAAATCCCTAAACTTTTCCCTTTGATTCTTTTGACCCATTCACACCTTTGCTGCCATTTAATAACCTCCCCCATCACACTCGGTATTTCTAATGCAGCCTGCACCCATCATTGGGGGCTCTGAGACCTGGTCTACACTTACAATGTAGGTCGACATAAGTATGGTGCGCAGGAAAAATCCACACCCCTGAATGCTGTAGCTATGTCTACCTCAGGGTAGACATAGCTCGGTGGATGGAACAATGCTTCCGTCAACCTACCATCGTTCAGGGAGGTGGTGTTCCTACAGCAATGGAAAAACCCCTTCCATCACTGGAAGATATCTCTCCACTATGGACTTATTCTGGCTTCACTACAGCACCGTTGCTATGCCCGTGTGTAGCCCCCACAATGTAGGCATGTCCCATGGGCCCAGCTCCTCACACACTATCCCAGGTGCCCGAAACACTAATATTATCACTGCTTTTGGATCCCAAAGGCCAGATTTTCAGAGTCTAAAGATGCAGATTGGCAGGTGCCTAATTGATTAGATGCCCAAGCTCCACTGAGATCTTTAGATTCCAAATACCTTTGAAAATCTGGCCGATTCCTCAGCCACTACCCAGAAGCAGCTGCTGACCCTTTGGCCCGTCTGCAGTGGCTGGAGAATCAGGCCCTTGTTTTGTATTTTATTACCCTTCGGCTAACACTGCACTGCACCTCATTTATCCTTTCGACTGCCGCTCTGCCCTGGCTGGATGCGTCCAATAATTTCTCGACTAAAACACTCAAATCCACCTTTTTTGCTTCATGCTATGAAGCCTTCTCATTTTCTGCCACCTCCTGCACTGCCTCTTTACCTGTGCTAAATATCTAGTTCCGCCCCGTCCGCCCAATGCTGATAGCCCGTTCTAGGAGCTGGTCACAGCGCTGCTCCTAAATTCAATATGAGCAGGACTGGAGCCGTCTTCCACACCCAGGCTATCTAGCCTGATCGCGCACAGGAGTCTGAGCATTGAGGTGACCCTGACATACATTCATCAGGTGACTTCCCCACAGCACTGACTGTGCAGTAACCTGACATACGAACACCAGGAGAGTAGTGGAAACTGCAAATGAAAAGTGAAGGCTCCCACCCCCTTTTTAGTTCAGTTTCTTGTGTCCTAGATCAGTGGTTCTCAACCAGGGATCCAGGGCCACAAGCCGGTTTCAGGGGTCTGCCAAAATAAACCAGAGAGAGCAGGACCGCCATTAGACTCACTGGGGCCTAGGGCAGAAAGTCAAAGCCCAAGCCCCGCTGCCTGGGGTTCAAGCTGAAGCCTGAGGCCTCGGGCAATTGCCCTGCTTCTACCCCCTAATGCTGGCCCTGGCTTATAATCTACTGGAGATGCAGAAAAACAGTTGTTGTGGCACAGATGGGCTGTGGAATTTTCATAACATGCTGGGGGAGCCTCAGAAAGAAAAAGCTTGAGAATTGCTGCCCTAGATTTCAGCCCCTAAACCATAGTAATAAAATCACAGAAATGTAGGGCTAGAAGAGACCTCAGGAGGTCATCAAGTACTGAGATGGGATCAAATAAGCTTAGACCATCTCTGATCAAAGTTTTTCCAATCTGCTTTTAACAACGTCCAATGCCGGGGATTCCACAACCTCCTTTGGAAGCCTGTTCCACAGTTTAACTACCCATACAGTTAGAAAGTTTTCCTAATAGCTAACCGAATTCTCCCTTGCTGTGGACTAAACCTATTACCTCTTGTCCTACTTGCAGCGGACATGGAGAACATTGATCATCAGCCTCTTTATAACAGCCCATAACCTATTTGAAAATTGTTGTTAGGTCCCCCCTCAGACTTCCGTTCTCAAAACTAAACATGCCCAGTTTCATTAACGTTTCCTCAGAAGGTCAGATTTTCTAAACATTGAATCATTTTTATTGCTCTCCCCTGGATTCTCTCTAATTTATCCACATCTTTCCTAAAGTCTGGTGCCCAGAACGGGGCGCAGTACTCCATCGGAGGCCTCCCCAGTGCCAAGTAGAGCAGGACAATATCTTCCCTGGTCCTGATCTGTGGTTATGTATCTTCCTCCATTCCAACGCTCTTCTCCCCCTCGCCCACATCCTGCGTGCACGTGCATGCGCGCACACAGACACACACGCCCCTGCCTATGAAGGGAATCCAGGGATTGCTGTAATCAAGGTGCGACTCTGTCCTTGGTAGCAAGAATAGCTGTTTGAACCAGGACATGCTGCCCAGACCAGCCAGACCCTCCACTTCCAGGGCACCAGGATCCAACACGCAGTCCAGCCCAGGGTAGTAAGAAGTGCATGGTTATCAGAATTGACCCTGGCATCCCTGGCTCAGCTTTATTCTCCCAGATCAGGCCAAGAGGGGCCCAGGTCCTAGAAATCCCAGTAAAAAGGCCTGGGTCACAGGCTGGGGAACTAAACGCAGCGCAGAACCGACAAACCCAGACAGGATGTGAGTGTCATGAAAATAAGAGAATGAAAACAAGGCTCTGGAAATCCAGACTCCAGCCACCCACTCCCTCCCTCCCTCCCTGCCTCAGCCAGCTGTGTGGAATGTTTGCACAACTGGCTGGAATGTTTTTCGTGAGAATCCCCTTGGGATTCCTGGATCTGGATCTCAGATTTCAGAGGAAGGAAAGAAGGGAGGCCAGCCATAAGGAATCTGCTTTCACTACAGAACAACTGCTGCCCCATCCACGGCAAATGAAAGAGCTAATCTGGGATGAGAGAGACAGAGTTCCAGAGCAAAAGCCCCAAATGAAGTTGTCAGAAGCGCAGGGGACTGACGCAGTTGTGACACCAGTGCCACATCGTTAATGTGGATGCTGGCCAGAGACTGCCTTGTCTTGGAACTGAAGAGCTGGTACTTCCTGCCAGCTCACAGCTGTGCAGTGGCTCCAGAGAGAGAACTAGATTCTTGCTCACAGAGCCATGTGGATGTTTTTACTTTGCAGGGATCAGTCTGAACTTTGATTGAAAGAGGAATGGGAGCTGGGAGGAAGCACTGCTAACCAAACCTAGGAAGAAGGAGGGAAGCAGTGAGAGTGGCACTACCTTCCACACGTACCCCTGTTAACGTGATCCCTGCCTGAACCTTTCCTTTGGTTTTAGGTTCACACAAAGATGGAAGAAAGGAGGGTTGGATTGATAGTAAGGAACGGAGCTGGGTGGTAAGAGATCTAGATTCATTTTCCAGCTCTGCCACAGACCCACCCCCTGGGCAAGCTGCTTTGGTCCAGCTATGTAGACATCTAATTCCTGTTGATTTCAGTGCAAGTTAGGTGCCTGAAAACCATTACAAATCTGGCCCTTAGGCTACGTCTACACTTAAAATGCCACAGCAATGCACCTGCATGGCTTCATCACTTCAGTAAATTCCACCTATGCCAACGGAGGGGTTCTCCTTTGGGCTAGCTACTCCACCTCCCAGAGAGGCGGTAGCTAGGACAACGAGAGCATTCTCCCATTGACCTAGTGCTGTCTACACTAGGGGGTAATTGCGTCACTCTGGGGGTGTGGGTTTTTCACACCCCAGAGCGGTGCAGTTATTCCAAACTGATTTCCTAGTCTAGGTCAGGTATAATTCAACAGGAGAATTCTTTCACTGACAGTGTTGTCAACACCAGGGGTTAGGTCGCTTTAGCTACATCTCTCAGGGGTGTGGGTTTTTACGCCCCTGAGAGACGTAACTATACTGATGTGAAGTTTCTAGTGTAAGCCAGGCCTTAGTCACTCTGTGTCTCAGTGCCCCATCTGTAAAAGGAGCTCATAATGCTTCCTTTGTTTGTCAGTCTGTTTGGACTGTAAGCTCCCGGCACGAGGGAGGATCTCGTACCATGAGCTGGTTCATGTCTTCAGATCAAAACTGGAGGGCTTTCTGGAAGATGTGCCTT
The DNA here is from genome assembly GCA_007922155.1 of Mesoclemmys tuberculata. NCBI lineage: Eukaryota > Metazoa > Chordata > Testudines > Chelidae > Mesoclemmys > Mesoclemmys tuberculata. The sequence continues at coordinate 4,177,988 of ML675613.1, forward strand.
TTCACATCGCGTGTTGGCTGAGTATAGGCGGTATCCACAGTACTTTGGATGAATGTGTTGCGTACCTCCGTCTGTCTGATTACTACCATTCTGTCTGCTACAGGGGTGCAAGGTGTTAACTCGGTCCAGGGTGGATTTACATATCCGCAGGAAATTCAGCATTGGGTATCTGCAGGAAGGTAAACAATGGCTGTGGATAATCCCAGTGACCCTTACTTGAATACTACAGATGTCAGTTGCTTTGAAGGTATCCCCACCAAACTCTGGTCAACAGGCTGGCTAGCAACCCCCAGGGGGGCATCCCCATAGCATCCCTATATTTGCCCCTATAGCAAAGAACTGGGATACAGTTAACAGCCTCAGCCCTGAAGCTGGGAGGGGTCAGCAGGGGGATAGACTGTACCACAGTCCCCAGGAGTTCTAAGTCAGAACTGCGTTGTTTTAACCCGTTTCTCTCTGATTGTGATGTTCCCATGGATGTTTTGAACAAGCTGGTGGGAGTCACAGCCTTTTCATACACTTTGCAGCTCCCTCAGGAACATCTGAAGCAGAGGCCAAACCCCCAGCTGGGCCTGCTAAGGAAACAGGGATGGTAAACCGAGGAGCTGTAACTGGGAAACGCAGTCTAAAGCTGGGGTGAATCACAGGGTGCCGCTGTGAGAGACCTGCGGGCGCTGGGCCTGGCGCTTGGAATGGTGCCCATGGAAAGAGAGGTCAAAGGTACAGTTCACCCGGCACCTCGACAAACAGTTATTGAGCTCCCTGCAGAGGTAACTGGGTGAAACATAATGGCCTGTGATATACAGGAGGTCAGACTAGATGAGCTGAGGTTTCTCCTGGCCATAGAATCTCTGAAGAATTATTATTCCAATTTTACAGATTGGGAATTGAGGCACAAAGAGATTAAGTGATTTGCCCTGGGTCAAACGGGGAGTCTGTGACTGATACAGAACTTGAACTCTGATTTCCCAATTCACCATCCAGGGCTTTAGCCCCACCATCTTTCCTCCCTCTCGCCCTTGCGGGAGCTGAAACTCAAAGCAAGCCTTTTGGGGGGATGGGAGGGGGTGGAAGCTGTGAGTTCCCGTGAATGACAACTCATGGAAAAGTTCAGATGGGGACTAGAGCAAGAGGAAGGCAGGCTGGGCGGGAAGAAGCACAGCTCTCTGTTCTCTGCTCAAACAGAGAGCTCCCCCTCCCTACTTTGGGAGAGCAGCTGTCACAAACAGAAATCCTAGTACAAAACTCCTGAATGTCACCAGATTAGAAAATAGAATCAAACGCCAGACACCAGGTTGCACTCAAAGCTAAGACCGGAGTCTCCCTGAGAGATTCCACTGAACCTGGGTCCAGCTCTGAACTTGTAGCAAAGCCTACAATCTGGGAGCAGTTTGGGCTTTGGCTAAAGGCATGCAAAGCAGTTGCATCCTTTATAGCAGGGGTCACTGCCAATTCAGATTCCAAAGGCAGGTCTGATAAATCCAGCTTTAACATAACGTCACCCTAGCAAAGTTCCCGTGACTACTGTTTATATCTGATCCCATAGCAGACTGGCATTTTAAAACATAGAAATATTTTTCTGCGGCCTTTGCAACCCAAACATGGCAGCACTGCAGTGCATGAAATGGACTGTAAACTAAGCTGAATGGACTTCCTTGTGTTTCACAACTTATGGTGTCATTATTACTAAAAAAAACCCCTGCTTGTTCATTGGCAGATTGAGAGAGAAGCTGCTGCCTTAACAAAGACCGCTTTGGTCTCATGAATTGCACAGAGGGCTGGGAGTCAGGGTATGCGATCTCTTTTCCCAAGGTTGCCAGGGTTTGCAGTGGTCATTTCCTTTCTCAGGACTCAGTTCCCCACCTCTAAAATGGGGATAACGATCCTGACCTCCTTTGTGAAGGGCTTTGAGATCTATGGATGTTAAATGTGGAGGGTTTTCATTAAACAATACAATAAAGGCCAGCCCAGTTCCTCCTGGAAGCACATCACACTCCTGCGTACGGTCAGATATCAGCTTGGCTGTTCGCTCTGGACCAGCAGTGGCTGGAGGTTCTGAGGCCCGCTGAGGATGGGAGAAGAGAATAGTGAATAATGCAGACAGCACGCTAGGAGCCCCAGTGTCATTTACTTTGATACTACTAAATATAACATAGTTTTATGCTGCCCCCGCAGCAGGTCAGAGCAGCAGGTTGCCTGTTAAATTTCTCTCAGATGGGGGCAGCAGAGTCCCCTGGAGTCCAAGGTATCCTGTATGACGCGAGACAAACACCCAGCCTTTGTTTCGTGTTGCCGTTATGTTCCCTGGTGGGAGCAGAGTCTATTGCCCTGTCCTACGCCGTCACTGTGGGGGGGTTCCCCCTGCACTCCCCCTTGGCTGAGTGAAGAAGGCGACGGGCTAAATCCGGGGCTGCCCCCCAAAGCGCTAGGGAGCAGGGCAGAACGTAACCCTTCCCGAAGGGCCAAGTGCCGGGGGGGCGGGGGGTGCTCCTTCCCACCCACAGCACTAATGGCCTGCCCCAATTTCGGTACATCTGCCCCACTTCCTGTACTCCACAGAACCCTTCTGGGAAGCTCCTCTCAGGGCTCTGGCAGCCCTGGGGAAAGCAGATACTGGCCCTATCCTATCCTGGCCATACCGCAGGGAGCCCCACTCCGTCCATACCCATCAGACCGTAGCGGCTTAATCCCTGAGGAAGGGATAAAGCTTGGGATGCTTCTTTGTACTGTGGTGTCCCCCCCGGAAGGGAGATGTGGTCTGTGCTTGGGCATCAGCCTGCTCTGCTTATGGCTGTCCCTTGGGAGGGAGGGGGCAGACATCGGGACACCCTCTGTGCCCCCTCGCTGAGCCAGCCAGATGCCTTGCTAGTCTGGTTTGTTACAGTCACTCCTCTACAGACCATTTTCTTAACCCTGTGTTGCTTGCGGTAGGGACTCGAAGCTGCCGTGCGCTGGCTTGTTAGCGTAGGGTCACCACACCGGATCTGAGGCCTTGCCACACCTCGTAGCGCCACTTGTCCTCAGTGACTGAAGAGACGGGAACTGCCCCCCCCCAGACCTGTCCAGCAGCCCCCTCCTGCTCAGTGACTTGCCAGGGCACCCCTACATTATTCTCGGAGTAGCTGCTGCTTTGGAGCCCCATGGTGGCAAACCCACCGCACAGCTGCTTCTCTCACAACAGCGGTGGACGGTTCATTGAGTTGGGATGGAAATTAGTTTAGTTTACTCAGATTTCTTTTTCCTCATTTACTCTGGGCCGTGTGCCCTGTTTGTTATGGTAGGGTCACCTAAGAGCTTGGTTTCACATGCTGATTTGCAGACAGCTAGGGCTGCAGACACTTGTTTGTTATCGTAGGTTCACTCCTGAGGAGTAGGGCTCCATAGATGGGTTTATCAGTATAGGGCTGCCTGTACGGGTACGTTTGCATCCTTAGGTTTCTTGGCTGCTGGAGGAGGATAGACTGCTGCCATCGACTGCTAGCATTTAAAAAGAATACTTAAAGGATCTGAGGGGGTTCTTTTTAAAGCTCATCTATTATTATAGCACCTAGAGAGATACCAGCCAAGATCAGGGCCTAATTTGCTAGATACTGTAGAAACACAAAACTCAGAGACAATCCTTGTCCCAAAGACTACAATCTAAGCAGACTTATTAGGCCATTTCAACACTACAAGCACAATAGGCACTGTAACTCCCTAGTGTAGACGCAGACTACAGCAACAGAAGGGATTTTCGATCATTGTAGGAACTCCACTTCCCTGAACTTCCACTTCCCCAGTAGCTAGGCTGACAGAAGCATTCTTCCATCGACCTACCTTGCATCTACATCAGGGGTTACACTGGCATAGCTACAGTGCTCAGGGGAGTGGATTTTGAGCACCAGAGCTATGTCAACTTAAGTTAAGAATAGACCAGGCCTCAGGATGGGAGAAAGGAATGCTTATTTACCTCGTTTTGCAGAAAAAATAATTGAGCACAAAGATTAAACAACTCGACTATGGTCGGACAGAAAGTCTGTGGCAGAACACAACACTGAAGATAAATTTCTTGACTCTCAACCTAATGACTTAGCCCCAAGACCAGCCTTCCTCTCACCACAGAAACAATTTCCTTAATTTTACAAGGAAGAACACAGTGTCATTCCAGTTTGGACACAAAACATGAGCAGCCTCCTTTGAACTTTTTAAACAATGAAACAGCCACCTTCCCTTCAGCTAACCTCAGCCACACTAATAGTCAGGGTCCTGTCACCCCCCTGGCAAATTCAACCCCAGAACAGGCAGTCAACTAGGGAAGGTGCCAAGGAAGATCCGTGTTCTCAGGATATAAACCTGGAGCAACAGTGACTAACTGCGGGAATTGCACAAGGAAAGATGGTCTATTAGCAGAGCCAGTGTGTTTGTCTCTTTTGATTTTATTTGCAGGCACATTTCCTGTCTACTGGCGAATACAAAGAAAGGATCTATTTCATGACTGCACGTGAAATCCTCCCCAGAAGAGTGTTGGTCTTTGATCTCTTCTAGTGCTTCATAAGGGGATTATGAATCCATTACAGCAGCTAATTAGAGGAGTTAATCTTTGTTAAAGGAGCAGCAGCTCCTGCTTTAAGTGCTGGAGGTCCCAGGATCAATCCCTTCTGCTGGCCCAAGCAGTGATGGTTACATATAAAGGTCACTATTTGTTTCCAGTGGTAGCCGAGGCCATGTCTACACGACAAAATTACATACATTACATACAGCTGCCGTAGAAATTACACTGTTTGTGGTGTCTGCACTTTGCTCCTTGTGTGAGCGGTGTGTGTCCTCATCAGAAGTGCTTGTATCGATCGCACTGTCAGTGTGGGGCATTGTGGGAAACCTCCTGAAAGCCCGTAACGGTTGACATAAGCAATGCAGTACACTCTACGCTGACACTGGGTTGACTTAACTACATCGACCTTGACTCTATGCTGCTGGTGGAGATGGCGTTATTAAGTCAGCGTAGCTGGGCTGTTTACGTTGGTGGGAGTGAAATTTAACTGTAGATGTTTCCATAGTTAAGTCAACATAAGCTGCCTTGCAGCAACCTAACTCTGTTGTGTAAACCAGGCCTCAGGTTACCACAACACCCTCTTTACAGGGAATAGGTGTCAGTAGTAACAGCTGGGAATTCATAACTTCCATTACTACTAGTAGTATGACAGCAGCATCTAGAGGCCACAAGCAGGATCAAGGTTCCACCGTGCTAGGGGTTGTACCGCCACAGGGAAAGGGAAAAAGACTTACCCAAGACCACACAGCACCTCATGACCGGAGCTGGGAACAGAACCTACATGCGCAGGGTCCCAGCCCACTCGACAATACTGCTTCTTCTGTAGGGGGCAAGTTTCTTCTGCTCAAAACCCCTGTCTGGAGAACATAAAACCGATTTCAAGTGCTTGCCGGCTTTCAGAGCTGTTTGCTGTGAAATAGTTCCCACACTGCTGGAGTGCTCCCTCAGGCCTGGATGTGGTGTTGCAGCTCTTTCCTGTCTAGCACCCCCTGCTGGCGGTCATTCCACTCCTGACATGGTCTTGCTTCTTGGCCCTGGGCCCACATCACTTCAGAGTCTCTCCCCTTCCGGAGTAAACATGGAGTCCAATACACATAACTCTTTGCCCCTACCCAGCCTCACTCCTCAGCAGACTCTTCACCCTTTCCTGGGTTTTGCAGGGTTGTCCTCCCACTTTTGTGCAGAAGGACACCACCCAGTAGGGTTGCCAACAGTCCCTTATTACAAGGACATCCCTTATTTTTTCATCTCTGGACAAGATTAGGACATGCTGAGAGCAGCAAAAAGCAGCAAGAAATACCCCTGGTACTGCATATTATTATTAATAATAATAATAATAATAATAATAATAATAATAATAATATTTGGGAGATGGGGGTGCCAAGAAAACAGGCCCTTATTTTTTAAATAAAATGTTGGCAACCCTACCTCCCAGGGCTTTCTGCCTGATGACCCAGCTCCAAACTCAATCGTTCTTTCCCCCCTTTTCTCAGGGTGTTTCTGCATCCCCTTTCCCAGTGGATTGGCAGGGGATCTACTCCACTGGGTTCCAGTTCAGGGACTCAGTGACAAGCAACTAAGATCTGCTCCCTCAGACTCCTCCCTACACTAGTCTTCCTTCAGTTCTTCCTCGTGCTTTCTGAACAACTGCCTCTCTAGGCCCTCCCCTGCGTTCCTTCACTCTCCAGCAACCAGAAGAGGACTGCAGAGTTCTTCCACTTCCCTGGAGCCTCCTTCGCATAAGGACTACCTCCCTTTATGCTCACCACCCAGTTCCTCCCCCAGCTGGGCATCATTTTCAGCTGGACCTCGCCCACCCTCCAGGTGCAACCATGTGCCTTCATTGAGCTTGCTAACTCCAATTAACCTTTTCAGTGCCAGTGCAGGGTACATAAACCATCACATTTGTGTCTGAGCATGAATTTACCCCTTGTAGTCCATTTTCCATTTGTGGGGAACTCTGGGCCAGTCACAGCCTCTTGTGTGCCCTGGGTTTGCTCATTTGTACAATGCAAGGAATGAGAATGACCCAAGGCTTTATTAGCTGATGCTAGTAAAACACTTTGCCCAAGTCAATCCTTTCCATAGATAGAACCACAAAAGAAGTGGAGATGTCGAGGGCTATCCCTCTTGGAAGCGTTCATGGGAAAAAAGAGTTTTACAGAGGGACTTGAAGGAAGAGAGGGAGGTGATTTGGCCCATGAGAGAAGAGAAAAAGGTCTGAGCCTGAGGGGCAGTTTGCAAAAAAGTGTGAACACAAGAATGTGAGAAACGCACAAAGGGGCTGGTCAGGAGGGAAGATGGATATGAGAGGAGTAAAGATGTCACGCAAGGGAGAAGTTGTGCAGCATTTTGCAGGTAAGCATGGGAAGCTGGACTTGAGGTGGAAGGTAAAGGGGAATTTGGGTATGATCAAGCCCAAGCAGGAAGTTTACTCTAGCACCAACATTTTGGATAGAGCTGTGGGAGGAAAGGACAGCAAGGTGATCTCTAGGAATCCCAGAGAGGCGTAGAATGGAGTAGCCAAGGTTTGAGCTGATCAAAACATGGCTGGGATACAGAGAGGTTTAGAGATCCTGCAGAAGATGCAGCAGCAGGATTTGGCACGGGCTCGCCTAGATGTGGGCTGGGAGGAAGGAGACTGAAGAGCTGAGAATAATGTTGTGGTTGCAAACCTGGGAGAGAAGGAGACGAGGAGGTGATGAACAAGACAGAGAAAATGGAGGGCTTGGGACAGAAGATGAGGAGCTCAGGTTACCATGCAGAGTTTAAGGTAGTGGCTGGGCAGCTGGAAAGGCAGGCAGAGAAGAAAGACCGAGCAGAAGGGAAGAGGCTGGGAGTTGAAATGAGACACAGGTTTTTAACCATCAGAGGAGTGAAGTTCTGGAAGAGTCTTCCAAGGAGAGCAGCAGGGGCAAGAAACCTACCTGGCTTCAAGACTGAGCTTGGTAAGTTCATGGAGGGGATGGTATGATGGGACAGCCTTCTTTGGCCATTGATCTTTGACTACTAACAGTAAATATGCCCAATGGCCTGTGATGGGATGTTAGATGGGTGGGTTCTGAGCTACTACGGAGAATTCTTTCTGGGTGTCTGGCGGGTGAGTCTTGCCCATATGCTCAGGGTTTTGCTGATTGCCGTTTTGGGGTCAGGAAGGAATTTTCCCCCAGGGCAGATTGGCAGAGGCCATGGGGTTTTTCGCCTTCCTCTGTAGCATGGGGCACGGGTCACTTGCTGGTGGATTCTCTGCACCTTGAAGTCTTTAAACCATGATTTGAGGACTTCAGTAACTCAGTCATAGGTTATGGGTCTATTACAGGAGGAGGTGGGTGAGATTCTCTGGCCTGTGTTGTGCAGGAGGTCAGACGAGATAATCCTAATGGTCTCTTCTGACCTTAATGTCTACGAGTCTATGAGAGTCATCAGCACCGAGATAGCAGATGGCAGAGCAGACAAGATCACCCAGGAAGAGAAGATAAGTTGAAGAGAGTAGGAGGGGACTCAGGAGAAGCATCAATGAGAGCAGATAAGGGGAGGAGGAGCTACTGAAGAAAACACAGAATGAGTGGTTGGTGAGCTATTAGAACCAGATATGCCAGGGAAACACAGGGAGAGCAAGGGAAGAAGAAAAGAAAGACGTGATGTAGCAGATAGCTGGAGGACGAACCGGCCCTTAGGCTTGGTCAGGAAGACATTATCTTTGATCAAGAATGGGTTCAGCATAGCAGAAGAAGCGGAGGCCAGATTGCAGGGAATCATGAGAACTAGAGGAGAAGAAATTGAGACAGTGGGAACAGAGAATGCACCCAAGGAATTTAGAGGAAAAGGGAAGAGGGAAACAGGGCATCATGGGGCAGGCAAATAGGGTTGAGGGTGGCTTTCTAGGATGGCAGGGGTTACCAGATTCCACATGAGGCTGCAGAAAGGTATCTAGAGGAGAGAGGAAGGAACTGAGTGGAATCAGACATTAGGAGAGAATACAGATGAGGGATTAGAGGTGGGGACTGGGAAGGAGACAATGGCAAGGCCCTGGGCAGGGATGGGAAGAGGCTTTGAGAGGAGTGTGGATGGCAGAGGAGCGCCCCTGTGGGCTGGAAGAGCAGGAGTCAGTCAGGGAGAGAATGGTTTTGCTGTAGGGCAAGCCCAAGTACCCTGGACTTTCCTCAGTGGTGCTGGGAAGTGTAGGATGGAAGGAATCACAGACCAGATGAGAGCCTGGGTGGGTGGGGCAGACAGAGCGTTGGGTGGGGGCATCGACACAGCTCTCTGACCACTGGGGCAAGGCCGCCTGCCAGCTCGCGCCAAGGTCTGAGCTGGGCCGTGGTGAGCCATACAGGTCATGAGGGAGAGGCATTTTACGTATTTGTGGAAAATTCCAGCCCCTTAATCCCTGGCACTCCTGAAAAACCGTGACATGCAGGAAGGAACCAAACAGGAAAGAATTAGAGGAAAATGCCTCTCTTCTTGTGGCCACCACGGCTGTGCCAGGAGTTAGCGGCAGCCGCCAAACAACCAGCCCTGCCTCCCCCTTCCCCCAGCCGCCTCTGTAAACACACAAGGCTTACTCGGAAGATTAGAAGGGAACGGCGCAAAAGACAAGAGTCTCTTTTGTAATGGGAGTGGGATTAAAGAATCAAGTGACCGGCTGCAGCTCCCAAGTGGGTTTCAGGCTCCTTAGAGCACCCAGTCTCTGTCAGGTTCAATCCCCCATGAGCCGAGGGGGTGGTGAGAGGAGGGGGGTGGCGTGTGCCAACAAAGGACCCAGCGAGGACGCATGCAGGACCAAAATTCCCAAGCCTCCAGTGCAGTCCAGAAGCCTGTGTCGGTAAGTACCAAAAACCCAGGGGCTTTATCACATGGGTGGAAAGACTCAGGGACGGCCAGGTTGATCTATCTGTCTAGCATATAATACTGTGCCCATCACCATGGTATATTAGTGTCTGTCTTTCTGTTGCAGACTCTTGATTGGGTCTGTCTGTCTGTGTAAGGGCTGTTAGAGCCGATTAATGTCCATCCATTTTTGGATGTGATGCTTACTCCAAATGGAAGGATCAGAACTATTCTGAGAGTAACCAGGCAGAGGATGTGCAGATGCTGGGAGAACAGACCGCACATGTACAGAATGTTGGGCAGTCGTGTATCTGGCTATACAGATTCAGTGTATATGATGTGCAAGTATTTTTGCCTCTTTCTTCTTGTCTATCCCAGCCCCCCGATGCGTCAGTCCCAACACTCACCTTGCACTGTATCTCCCAGCCCCAAACAGCGGAGAAAGCCACCAACCAGTCTCATTCTGCAATATTTCCACCCCAACGGGCAAGATGGCAGGGAAACTACCTTAACCATTCAGATTGGAAGGAAAAGGCATGGGAAATGGCCCGTGCCCTGTGCCTGCAGCAGAGGAATTAGTCGGAGGTGGGAAAGAGCCATTATTTACACAGAGAAGAGCTGAAGTTTTCCATGTTTGGTAAAAATTTATTCTTCCTTTGAGTTATGTAAGGAAGAGTCTCCCTGGGCGCTTTGAGACATAAAGGAAGCATCTGCAACACGCACAACCCAGCCAGCTCTCTGTAATAGGTCCCCAAGATACCTTTGGAAGCGTGTGTATCTTCCTGGTATACAGCCTATATGTGTGCAAGTTATGGAGCAGTTAAAGCTGCAGGCAGCCTTCTAAGTCCTAGAAACATATATGAAAGCATCCGCATATAATGGGCATTGCAAGAGGAGTTACCTGCTTGGCAGAGAAAGGTCCCTGTGCTGCAGGTTTCTGGTATAACCATGTGGGCTGAGACCCAGCTAATTGTCACTGAAAATACAAAACAAAATATCCTACCAAAGCAGTAGCATCTCCAGGGAGAGTAATAACATTGGGTGTGCGTGCCTTCCTTTTGGGATGGGGCGGTCTTTGTCAGCAATGCAGATTTCCCAACTTCCCAGGTCCACTTCCCAGAAGGATTGTTGGTTTCATGCTTTCCAGTGCATCTGCAGTTTGGGAGCATCCGCTGGGAGCGCACACTGTCTTGTATTCAAGAATGTATATCTGTGTGCGCACTGAACCTAATTTGGGGGGCAACAAATTCACAAATAGACAAAAGCTAGCAGCTTCAGATTTGGACAAATATGCATGAATCTGAAATAAAAGAATCACACATTTAATTGTATAACTTGTATTCGTCTGTCCAATAAAGACCTACAGGGCCTGAATTGATATTTCATTTGATCAGATTTATGGTGGTGTAACTCTTATTATTAATAATTATTATCATTATGCACTCAGAGTTGTGCTAGAAACCTAGTCATTAACCATCATAATGCCATTAACAGACACTGTGCTACTGGAGGGGCTGATCTCATATGCTGAACACATTTCCTCCCTCAAATGGTTCATTATGAAATATTATGATTTAATTTATGGTTGGAGAGGTGCTGCTAGAATCGCTATTCTTCCGACCCTGGGCACGCTGTCAAGGGATGTTGTGCTGTGCTGTCTTTCAACCTAACACCCAGCTCAGCATTAGGAGGAGCTGTGACTAGCTAGTGGTGGGCCAATACTGCAGAAAATTGTCTGCATCTGTGAAAGTCAACACTCTGCCTGTGTTCTTGCCCCTTGTGTGTTCATTTTCCAAGAATATTCTGGGAACAAGCTTTGGGGCAGGCATGTTTACAAAAAGAGCCAGTTTTAAACAAATACTAGAAAATATTCATGGGAAGCAAAATTTGAATTCACGAACCTGAGTATTCATAATAAACACCTGATTTTAGGAGTTAGGGTCATCCAATCAGGGAACAGAAACAACATCACATAGGATCTATGTCCAGTTGGCTTGAATTTTGACTCTCATATAGTCCTAATAAGACTGCTTCTTGGAGATGGTTCAATGAATACGCTGAATAGCAAATAAATTCTGGAACATTGTAACCTGCTCACAGTTCCTGGTCAGAAAAAAAGAAGCAACACTCATTAAATGGGTTATTTGCTATAAACTCTTCACTCCTCTTTCTGCTGCTGGAGATACTTGCTTTCACAACCTGGACATACTCTATCAACCAAATCCTCAGCATGGCATTGGGGCACATTACTGCGGGAGGTGCTGTCTTTAATAACAATTCTCCTACTCTCATAGTGTGGTATCGGGGAGATGCCGTCCTTCAGAATGTGGACATGCATCTGCTTCCAAGCCCGGCATTAAGAGGACGGATGCTATGCTGTTGCCAGAGCTGTCCTTCACAACCTAGACCCATGGGGGGATGCACACTTTTCTCCCCTGTTTGATCATTGTTCTCATTTGTCCTTAATTTCCTAAAGGCCTGATGCAAAGCCCACTGAAGGCAAGGGGAATCTTTCCTTAGTGTACTTAGTGCTGGTGAAAGTTGTCTAACCAGCAGCTCTGGGCAGCAGGGACCATTTCTAGGGCCTGATCCAGTGTCCTTTGAAGTCAGTGAACTGAAGGCCTGGGACCTGTGCTGAGGCTGTCAACAAAGGGCCAAGCTTCCTCTGCTTTGGACCATACTCGAGAGACGTCTTGATCTTGAAACCTTCCTCAGCAGACATGCAGTGTGAAACATATAATAAGATAAACACTGGAACCATCTTGTTGAGAACCTGCAAGCTGTAACTGTAAGGAAGGGCAATCTTTCAAAGGAGGAGTTCCCCACCCGAGAGGCTGGGAAACCTACAGTCTGAGGAGAATTCAACCACAGGAAGCTTTCCATTGTCTTCTAACCTTTACACTTTCTCCTTGGACAAGCCACACCGTAGGAGAAAGACTCCCCAAAGCTGACGTGAAAAGAGCAGGCTGGGCAGGAAGCTGTGGAGGGCTTCTTCCTTCCACACCATAGCCAACCCCACTGCCGTCCCCCACCCCGAGCCCCCTACTTGCGCTCATCAAAGAGCCGCAGCTCAAGCCAGAGCGTTTGTTTGTGTGTGGGAGTGCACTTCTGAAGATCAACACGCTTTGCTGTTCTCAACTGTGTTTAAACTATCTCTGCTTAGTCCTGGATATGTGCCCAAGTCTGATTTAAAACATTTCTTAACAAACTGCCCCCCCATCTTCTCCCTCTTTCTCTTTTCACCCTCCCCTTCTCCACCAACCTATGCCTTCCACATTTCCTTCTCCTATCTCCACCTTTACCTCTCTCCCCTCATAGTCTGCTTTCTTTCTCTTCTCTTTACCCTGTCTTCTCTTTTTCCACCTTTACCAGCATTCCTTGGGGCAAGTACACCACGTCTCTGGAGCCTTTTCAGACTTTTTCTCCCTCCAACCACAGCTGCCCATCACCCAGGCTCCCGGTCTGTGATCCAGTCATCTGGATGATGCTGGCGCGGCAGGTGGGACTCTTTCCTCTCTCTCGTTCCTGCCTTCAAATATTTTAAGCTGGTTCTGCTGCCAATACAAGGGGACCACAGAGCTCAAAGACTTGGCAATGGACAGGGAGCCTTTCGCTACTAGGTCACAGTTTAAGCCCAGCCCAGTGTGTGGCTGAAGTGATATCACCGAGTGGCTGCTCTGGGGTTTATGTGACACGAGTTACTCTCCCAGCCCAGATCTCAGGTAGCAGGTCAGCGTTCACCATCACAACTGGCTCAAATCGGCTTCCTTGTCAGCAGGGTCTGAAGAAAGACCCGGGTCTGAATGGAGACTGTGCTCCCTTCGTGCCTCTACAGGTCAGGACAGAGGTGCTTTGGGAGGGGCACCTAGAACAGTGGGCAGAGAACTTCGGTCATCGGGGCTGGCAGTCCAGCGCTTTTCACGAGCCCTGCAACAACAATAAAGACCACAGGCCAGCTCATTGGCGACAACCCAATGCCAATCTTAACATAAAACAACTCTTCACAGTGCACTGTTTTGGGAAGGAAAGAAGGAAGAGGAGAGCTGGCAACCCTTCCCCATCCCTGCAGCCGATTGGATTGTACTGGTAACCGCAGAGGGAACGCATGTACCCATTACAAGTATAAGGATCTGACAGAGAAAAAGGCCTGAGCACTGCCTTCAAAGAGACTTGAACACACCATCATCTTCCCCCGCAACACTAAGGCCCTCTGCTCTGCCTGGGACACTGCCAGACTTCTTCCTTTCACCAAAGTTTGCTCAGCTGTTATGGGTTAAGTTGCTGGATATGGATCTTTTATACGTGACCAGTTTGAGACAGACTTCTGCTTTTTGAGGATTCCTTAGGAAAAAACCATGAAAAACATGGTATGTTGTAGCAAGATTCATCTTTCCTGAGACAGCAAATACACATGGGCTACAGGCCGCCAGGTACTGAGGTAATGGGCATGGTATAAACACCTAGATAGATAGATAATGGGAGAGTAGAGATATATCCACAGCTGGAGGCTATCAGTCCAGATGTTTCATTAAAGTACCAGGGCTCAGCGCCAAGTTCAACTTTTGAAAATTCAACAGGCCCACCTCCATCCAACACATATGGGCCAACCCCACTATTTCTTGAGTTTCTGGACTGTGTTAGTTTTTGATAAACGGGTCTTGACATGATTCTCTGAATAGGATTTCTGTGTCTACCTGAATGGACACTGGATGTAACCCCAGGAAGAGAGGAACCTGAGTCTCTGTGCACAGCTGGGTTGGACTCCTCATGTTGCCGTTTCTGGGAAGTGTCCCCACACTCCCCAGAAATCCCTTCCTAGCCCAGTCCCATGTTCCCTTTAGCTGTAACACTCCAGGCCTGACTCCTTCCACCCTCTTAGCAGGTTTCCTGATGACCTCGGTGTCTCCATGTTTTGTTTCTCACAGAATCTGTGATGACGGTGACGTATACGAATCGCGTAGCTGATGCCCGCCTGGGCACCTTCTCGCAGCTCCTGCTCCGATGGAAAGGGAGTATCTACAAACTCCTCTACTGTGAGTTCTTCATCTTCATCACTTTCTACTTCAGCATCAGCCTCACTTATAGGTAAGCTTCCTCTTTCACCCGAGCCCCAAGAGACCCATCCAGATTCTGCCCATCGTTACCATGGGTGAGAGGGCAGTGTAGGTTTGGGGCCAATGATACTGGCAACTTGGAAAAAGGAATTGGGCAAGAAATGTTCGGTACAGGTCCTTGTTTCTTGCAGCACTGTTAGTGATTGTGCATTGCAGATATTCAATTTTCCAAGGATAGCAGAGACTTGCTTTTTGGAGCCATCGAGGTGTGATGAGAGGAAAGCTCCTTCCCCACTGATCCAATAGAGTTTAGTAGCTGACAGCTTTTCCTTATAAATGGGGGTAGAATTTCTCCCAGCTCATGAATGAAAAATGCACAGGGTGATCATTCTTCTTAGAAGAAGAATGGTTTCTCCTTGGAAGGACAGGAAATTATGTCTGACGGATACCCGTCCTTCCAGAAAAGAGCAGTGTATGTTTAAATGAAGGCAGATAAGCTGGATGTGCATACCCAGGCGACATCCCCATCCCTTAGGAGGACAGTTTCTCTGGGCTTAGGTTATGGATGTACAGAGGATAACCCCTTGAAGAGTGCTTTTGAGATGAGATCCCTCAGACTGCACAGCATGGCACTTCCACTGGTGTCTCTTATGGAGCAGACAGCATGATTGGGGTTACTGGTTTGTTGTGGAGTCCGGAGGGAGGGGTTGTGACCTGTCCGTGCCTAGGGGAACCACCTGAAAATGCCAAGGTGGGGGCAGGCTGTAAAAGGAGAGCAGATTCTCCCAACACTGGTGGGTGACACTGAAGTCAGACTTCCCAACCAGCCACAAACATTGCTTCTGATTCCCCCACACTGGTTATCAAGAAGCCAAAATAAAAATATACACAGCCCCCTTTACTGCATTTCAGTCTCTGGCTTCCAATCAGCCACTAGGTCCAGTAAAGAGACCAGTTATTTAACACTCTATGCTCTTTACCAAAAAGGTTTTCCAGACCCCAAAGGGATCAATATAAGTTTGGATCTTATCCAAAACACCACACTGCCAGCCAATCCTTTAGTAACTAAAACTAAAGGTTTATTATAAAAGGAAAGAACCAGACTATGAGAGAAATGATTAAAGCAATCGGATATATAAAAATGATTTGAAAGTCCCTATATATCAGGTTTCAAGTAGAACTGTGGAGTTTGCCAGCTTGTCCAGTCCCTCTGGTGTACATCCAGTACCTGGATGGGTCTCAGTCCTTTGTTTCACAGCTTCAGTTGTAGATGAGTTGATCCAGAGGTAGGTGAAGACTGAAGACTAACTGGATGTGGTGCAGCTGCCTTTTATGTTCTTTGGCCTTTGCCATGCTGCTTGTGGAAATTTACAGGAATAAGATGGAGTCCAGAGGCACATGAGTAAGTCCTGGTGACTCATTAGGTACATCCCTGGTTTCTTCCCCATTGTTGTACTTGTGAGTTTCCTTAATGGGCCACTAAGCAGGCTAGTGCTGCAGCCATCCTGTCTGGGGTGTCGCCCAGAAACACAGCAATATAGATACAAACATATCCATACCTGTTATTACACAAAAAACACATGAGCATAAACATCATTTTCTTACTTGGCACATTATAGCCTTTCTAACAGTACCTGGCATGGGATATCTCATATGAATTACTCTTATGATTTAGAATAATATCACATATGGTCCCCCTAATTCAGCCAGTGTCACAGGGGTCATGCGTTCTATGACTCACTCAGCTGAGTTAAGATGTATCTATGGGGCCCTGAGCCTGGGACAGGAAAGCCGCTCTATATAAAGGCAGAAGCGGCTCGTTCCCAGTTGGCTACTATTAGAGACTGAATGGCAGGCACCAGGATAGAGATTAAAATTGTTTTAAATTCTCTGTGGTGCTAAATTCAGCTCAATGGCACATATCTGGTATCGTACATCTCTTTATTGGCTGCTGTGCCTCGCCTGGCTTGGACATTTGTGTATTGCCAATTGAGTCAGAAAGCGGGCATCAGCCATTGCTTCTGATAATCAGGCCCAGTGACTGCAGCGTGGGTCACAGCTAGGCGCAGAGTTGGGCCTGGGCCCAGGGTGGTTCTGGAATCAAGATCCAGAGACAGACGGGGGTCAAAACCAAGATCAAAGTCCACAGACAAAGGAGGCTCTGAACCATAGCCAGCATCCAGGTGAAGGCCAGAGATCAAAGCCAGGTGGTCTGAGTCCAGAGGCAAGACAAGCGGATACCAAAGCTGGAGTCGGAAGGCTGAAACCGGAAAGTCAGAGCCCAAGGGCTCGGGGGTGACCAGAAGGCAGAGGCAAGGCTGGCGCAGGTCAGTGACAAGGCTGGAGTAAGGCTACTGGAGGGCAAGGACAGTGCTCGGGGCTAGGAGCTAGTGTGCTGCAAGGCAGCAGGAGCGCTCCTGGCCAGAGACACCATTGCTCAGACTGGTCTGCAGTAGCTCTGCTGGGGTGATGCAAATACCCGAGCCGGGGTCATCTGACCCAGCTCTGCCTGGTGACAGGTTGCTACTGTATGCCTGAGGGCTAACTCGCTCCCTGTACCACCTGGGGCAGCTGCCCTGGTGTGGCTGTGAGCTTGCCGCAGGGCAGGCAAGGGTTCAGCATCTCCTGAGTTGGTCACTGTGTCATTTCCTTTAGCACAGGCATCCCCTCGATGGGCAGGCCAGAACGGCGTAGAGAGTTCAAATAAGTTTGCGGATGAGACCAAGTTGGGAGGGGTTGCAAGTGCTGTGGAGGATAGGATTAAAATTCAGAATGATCTGGACAAACTGGAGAAATGATCTGAAGTAAACAAGATGAAATTCAATACGGACAAACGCAAAGTGCTCCACTTTGGAAGGAACAATCAGTTGCACACGTACAAAATGGGAAATGACTGCTTAGGAAAGAGTACTGAGGAAAGGGATCTGAGGGGTCATAGTGGATCACAAGCTAAATATGAGTCAACAGTGTAACACTATTGAAAAAACCCCCCACATCACATTAGCAGGTGTGTTGCAAGCAAGACACGAGAAGTGATTCTTCCACTCTACTCCATGCTGATTAGGCTTCAGCTGGCGTATTGTGTCCAGTTCTGGGTGCCACGGTTCAGGAAAGATGTGGACAATTTGGAGAAAGTGTAAAGAAGAGCAACAAAAGTGATTAAAGGACTAGAAAACATGACCTATGAGGGAAGATTGAAAAAATTGGGTTTGTTTAGTCTAAAGAAAAGAAGACTGAGGGGGAACAAAATAAATTTTCAAGTACATAAATGATTGTTACCGAAGGAGGAGGGCGAAAGGAAGAAGGAGAAAAATTGTTTTCCTTAAACTCAGAAGATAGAAGCAATGGGCTTAAATTGCAGCAAGGGAGGTTTAGGTTGGACATTAGGAAAAGCTTCCTAACTGTCAGGACAGTTAAGCAGTGGAATAAATTTGGGAGATTGTGGAATCTCTGTCATTGGAGATTTTTAAGAGCAGGTTAGACAAACACCTGCCAGAGACAGTCTAGATAATGCTTAGTCCTCACTTGAGTGCAGGGGACTGGACTAGAAGACCCTTCGAGGTCCCTTCCAGCCCTACACTTCTCTGATTCTATGGGATGGCAACATGTTTCATGGTGTGTCTCCTGGACAGAATGGAGCTCCCTTGGACACATCTGCTGGGTTGACAAGCAAGGTGTTTCCCACGGAACATCTCCAAGGTCAGAGAATGTAGTGGTTTCATTGGCTTTGCTCGTGGACTCCCATTCCTGCAGGGCTGGGAAGAGTGACGTCTCTTCTGTGAGGCTGATAGTGAGAATGTGCCTCTGTTCTCTTTTCAGGCTGATCCTGAACGCAAGCCAAAGGCTGATGTTTGAGAAGCTGGCTCTGTATTGCGACAAGTATGCTGAGTTGATCCCTGTGTCCTTCGTGCTGGGTAAGGAGTGTGGGCTAGGAGAATGGGATGGCGCATCCTCTTCCTATCCAGACACTGCTCTACAGACCAGTGGGATGCACTGGGGATAGCCTTCCCCCGCAGACCCTGCTATGTCAGACAGGTATCTGGCTAGGCTAATTTGGTCAATTCTGCCCCAGGTTTCTACGTGACCCTGGTGGTATCTCGCTGGTGGGGTCAGTACGAGAGCATCCCATGGCCTGACCGCATCATGAACCTGGTCTCCAGTAATGTGGATGGACAGGATGAGTATGGACGCCTCCTGCGGCGCACGCTGATGCGCTACAGCAACCTGTGCAGCGTGCTGATCCTTCGCTCCGTCAGCACCGCCGTCTACAAGCGCTTCCCCAGCACGGAGCACATCGTGAGAGCAGGTAGGTGCCCTCATGATCCTTAGTGCAGCTGCTAAACTGAAGCCAGAGGCCACTACAGTCCTCGGAGGGCTGGCTGGATCAAGGTGGGGTGGAAACAACTGCCTGACATCATGATACAGAGATATCCAGTGGAATCTCCATGGCTCAGGACACCAGGGAGAGGGTGACAATCTGTGAAATCCACACGGATCACTCGGTCCCAAACAAGGAGCTCAGGGGCCAGGCGATGCTCGTGATGGACACAATCCTGTAAGGTGCTAAGTGGCTGCTGGAAGTGCTGACCACCTTCCACTGGGATTGCTGGGGAACTGAGGTTCTCAGCACATCCAGGAATTGCTCCGGCTTGAACCCTATGTCTATAACCCCCTGGCTACTGCTATCAAGGAGAGAATGTATCTTTGAGAAGGACCCAGTCCTAGCAAATCAGTTTTTTTCCTGTTGTTTGAGCTTCAAAATAGTGCAATTGAAAGCTAGCTTCTAATAACAATGAATTTTTCCTCCCGTGCAACACACACACACTGCAGCTTTGGGGTTGTGTACGCTGATGTGTTATTGTAGGGCTGGTTGTAAAGACCAGGCTGTAAACCCTTGCTCTTTCCTGCAGGGTTCATCAGAAAGATGTAGTTGCAGGCTCTGGTTTGTTACTGTAGGGTCACCGAGGAGAACAGGATTGTTTTCATTCTTGCTCCCATTTAAGTCAACAGCCTAAACTCTCCTTAACCTTCATGGTCTCACGCCTCACTTTGTTATTGTATGTTCGCTCGTGAGCTGCGCTGACATGGAGAAATGCTGCCCCGCTGAAAAGTCCTTGCAGAGTCCTCTATACTACTTGTGCCTTTGGCATGAATCTAAGGCTATGCCTACGCTAGAGAGCTTACAGCCATGCAGCTGACTTACAGCTCTCCCGTCGACTTAATTAATCCAGCCCCAGTGCGTGGTGATAGTTACGTTGGCAGGAGAAGCTCTCCTGCCAATATAGCGTGGTCCACACCGGCGCTGAGGTCGGTGTAACTTATGTTGGTCAGGGAAGTGGCTTAGTCACGCCCCTGAGCAACATAAGTGGTACTGACATAAGTGGTGGTGTAGACATAGCATGAGTGGTGGGACTTGAGTGCGCCTCCTGCACTGGGGCAAATTTTGTCCCCCGATCAGTAATTGCTGTGCATGGGTCTGCATTTTAAGCTACACGCATGGGGCTGGTGGCTACTGACAGTGTAGGAAGGGAAGGAGGCAGTCCACATTAAGAGAATAACAGAGATGAAAGAAACACACGCATAAAGACAGAGAAGTTGAGTCTCTTCATAAAGAGCAGTCGTCTTTTCTTATCAGCTAGACATAAGCATTTTTTACCTGTTTCTCGGGTTGTGGCACTCTCTGGTGGTCATTGGAGGCCATTGCTCTTCATTCAACTTCCTACTTTTTCACCTTGGTTTCTCTGGTTTTGTTAAAGATGGTTTGTCTTTGTCAGTCAGAAAAAACCAGCACCTTGAATATGGGGGTTTACTTCCAAGATAGAGCAATTCATTGCACGGAGAATTCTGACAGCAGCTGAGATGCAGATAACCCCCGGACAGCAGGGTGTAGTCATCGCTTTGAATCTGTTTGGTGATACTGATCTAGACCACATAGGATTCACGGTCAGAGGCATGTTCTGAGCAGCAGTTTGGAAGCCAGCAATTTGGTTGTTTTACTCTTATACTGACTGTGTGACCCTGAGCAAGCTACTGCTCTCCCGTGCCTTAGTTTCCCCCATCTACAATTCCCCCATTTACCAAAAGGAATGACAATAGTTCTTATCAGGAGTGCTGCCACATGATTTAGTTGTGTGGGATGTGTCAGTATTGTTATGGGTTGCTTCGTGGGTGGGACATCTATTACTTCTCTTCAAAAGGCAAGCCTGCCTGTCGTGTGTAACACTTGGTAGAGCTAATGCATCACACATTGGTCCCCAGTGAGTTTCCATGAAAGCCTCTTCTTACAAAGCAACAGGGAGCCCCAGCATTGAGAACAAGGGGGGAGGATGCCAGGTTTCAGGGCTTGAATAGCCTGTGAGTACTTTGAGACCTAGCCAGGCTTCACTAGGTAAACAAGGTAATTGCGTCTCTTCCAGAGGACTCTGTAATTACACCGTATTGACTCTATAAATATCCTGCTCCTCTGTTCTAAACACCTCGTGCGCTACCTGGTGCTTAAAGATGCTTTTGCTGGAAAACCCTTACCCATGGATCCCATCCTACCACTCCTCTGCCCCTACTGAGTAATTACCGTGGAAGCAACCTGCCCTTCTAGGGTCATTAACTCCAAATGGCCTGCCTCTAAGTGGCACCTACCCCACAGATATCCTGCCCTTTGGAACTACTCCAGCTTGCATAATTTAGAACTTCTTAGACACCCAAAGTTACACCAGAACTGGTTGGGCCAAAGACCAGGGGAGCAGAAAGATGGCTTAGATGCTGAGCTTTTTCCCTTCTCCATATCTGATCCCACACTGATCACAGCTCACTCAAGCCCAGGGATCTGGGTACAATGTAGGTGGAAAGAGCTACCAGATCAGATGTGCAAGGGATGGGATGACAGAAATCAGCACCTCTCTGCCAGACAGACAGTGAGAGCCCTACCCTTTGAACACTGATTTTCTACACTAAGAGAACTCTTAAGATAAGCCGCGGATTTGCTATTCTGACCCCTGCACAGGGAAGGTGTAGTACAACCAGTGGGGGATGGCCTGGCAGTGAAGAGCTTGGAGTTGCGTGTCAATACTTTGTGAGAGGCACAATCATCAACTCATCAGAACTCCAATAAGGCTCTGCTGCCTTAGGTAGGGCTGTGCACCAGGATCCTCTCTCTCTCCTTGGTCCAAGGCTGGCCTGATGATTTGCAGGGCCAGAGGCATGGGGGGGGACAGGCATACAAGTTTCCACAAGAGATTGGGCCAGCCTGCGAGCTGCAGAACTTCCCTGACACCATAGGATCTCCTTCTGTGTCAGTCAATTTGCTTTGCTGGGGGATACCACCCTGGCTTCCCTTTCATAGGAGCTTGTGGGTTTTTCATGTCATTGAAAGACTGGAAATGTGGAGCTGGGTCTCTCTGATGTCTTCCCTCCCCATTTTCTTTTGTCCATTTAGGCCTCATGACCCCAGAAGAGCACAAGAAGTTAGACAGCCTGAATTCTCCCCACAACAAGTTCTGGATCCCATGTGTGTGGTTCTCGAACCTGGCCGTGAAAGCACGGAATGAGGGCAGGATCCGGGACAGCGTGCTCCTCCAGGCCATCCTGAACGTGAGTTCTGGAGACAGCCAGAGAGCATGTCGAGAACAAACTAGCCCTGCCCTCCTCTCTGGGTGGAGCAGAGGGACTTGCTGCTAGTCACCCAGGGGAGTAGGGAGAGTGAGGTGGAGCTTAGAGACAATGCGCCAATCACATCCCTAGTGTAACTCCATTAACTTCAATGGGAAACGTGCCCACTCATACCTATCCCTGAAAGGAGGGGAGGAAATGGGACCGTGGAATTCACCAGCATAGCAACTGTGTGAGACAGCCCAGGTCTCTAGACAAGGAGACTATGGTTCTTCTCTCTCACTGCTTTGTAATGCAGTGCCATTGACTCCAGAGGAGTTACTTCCAGTGTACGTCGGTGTGAGAGACGAACCAGGCCCTGATGACTCCAGTAGAAAAAGGGTCCCTTTGGGAAAAGCCTGAGATCCCCCTAGTGCTCCAGTGTGGTGATGGGGGGAGGGTGGGTGGGAAGCTCAATATTTGAGGATGGGTGAAGCCCAGGAGTGAATGACCATATAAAGGGAATTCCCTGCCCTACTTGAGCGGTGTGCCCTGAGTGGGGTTAAGGGCCCCTTGGTGGAGCAGTCTGGAGGGGAAGGAGCATGAGAGGGTGTTAGTAGGAGGTAGCATCTCTATGAGGGGGAGCGAGGGCCTCTGTGTTGAAAGGCCATTCCTTTTCCTCTGTTGTTTCCCACTCCAGGAACTGAACACCTTGCGCAGCCAGTGTGGGCGACTCTACGGGTACGACTGGATCAGCATCCCACTGGTCTACACTCAGGTGAGTGCAGGAGACCCTCCGTAGCCACGGCCCCACCTGATGGCCTCTGCAAGGAGAAGCTCTGCAACCAGAGAAACCAGGTGCTGGGAAACAGGCAAGGCTCTTTAAAACACATGTGGACCTCCACATCCACCCGCCCTCCACATCCATCCACATCCATGGACCTCTGCATACACACAGGGACCTCCAGATATACCCCATACCCACAAATGCACACCCTACATACACAAACGTCCCCCCCACATAAACACCCACCTATGCAGCAAACACGTGTATCCCAGCCCACATGGTCCAGTCTTATGCATACACACCCACATTCCTCATATAGACACAGACAAAACCCACAGACAAACCGATGGCGGGGGACTCATGTCCCTACATACACCATACTCACAAATTACTCCAGACACGCACACACAACCCGTGCATACCCCCTGCACACATACACCCTAAAACCTGCTCCTCGGCCTGTAGAGACACTGCTCTAGAGGCACTGGAGAATGAAGCTTAGGTCTGATTGGGAGGTGCCATTGACACTCCCTGTGTGCAGAGAAAGCTGTTTATCTGCATTAGACACAAGGCACTCTAACCGTTCAATAACTCTCTGGCTTTGACCCAGGGATAGTCAGCTTGGCGCCAGACCCCTCTTTGGCTTGTACAAGGCAGCTGCTTAGGTAATGCTCACTCCCACAAATGTGGTCTGCTGTGAAAGAGGAACAACTCCTGTTCCAGATGGCTGCAACGGTTGGGGGGGGGAGGGTTATTTAGAGCCCTGTGCAGCTCCGATTCTCCTGCACACCAGGATCAAAGGCAAGAGAATGTCAAGGCCACAGCTAGTCACAATGGTGTCCTCAGGAAGTCGGCCACCATGGGTGGTCATGAGCTGCTTTCCTGGCATGCAGGGCACATTGCTACCCCGCCTCTGCTCACACCCTCCTGGGCACGCACACTGTGCGCGAACGCCTTGCACTAGCAATGTCGCCTTCTCGCAGCATTCAGTGCTTGGAGGTGACTAGACGTCCACAGACAACAGGGACGTGTACTGCTGGAGCCATGTCCCGGGGTCACACAGCTAATAATGGGGCATGGTCAGGAGTTCATTAGCCATGGATCCAGGCCAGAACGTAGTGCTGAGGCTGCACTGCCTAGGTGGGAGGAAGCTCACGCACTCAAGGAGGAAACGCCTGCCCACGCAGAGCCTCAGTCTTGATAATGGAAACATTTTCTTTCTACTTCTAGTCACCTGAAATGGCACGATCCCTGACCCAGGGCCCTACTCCCCATGCACTGCGAGCCATATATGGCCACAAGGGCCCCTCGAGATTGGCAGCTTTGCCATGCCAGCTCAGATGCTTTGCTACAGGCCACGGGCTTTGTCCAGACCAGGGTGACAGCAAGTGCCACCAGCCCTACCAAACACCAGCGTTTTGTCCACATTGGTCTCTCTCAGTTTCAACTGAGGGTCAGCCCAAGACCAAGGAGCCCCATTGCTCTGGTAGGGAAGACAGTGTTTTGCCACCCAGCTGATGGTCTCTCTGCATCTGTAGCAGCGCTGGCAAGACTCACCCCAGCTGAGACCTTGGCCACGCAGGGATGCTTTCGGGGGGCAGGAGAGGGACAACAGACTGCACTTCCCAGCTCTGTTGCTGTCTTACTGTGCAGCTTGCGGCAGGTCACGCAACCTCTCTGCCTTCATTTTCTCGTTGGCCTGCCGGGGAGTGTTGTGAGGCTGAGGCTTCGCTGCCTAATGTCTCTAAAGTCATGTGCTTTGCAAGGGGAAGGTGCGGGAGAAAGGCAAAGCGTGATCAGGGCTGCCCCTGGGTATAGCTTGTCCCCATAGTTACATGGTCATTGAGGGAACAGCACTGGCAAGAAATGAGAAGTGCACAATCACTGGGGGAGGGGGAGGTTTCATTTTAAAATGGCTGCAGCAGAAAGAAACCTTCCTGCTACGAGTGAGGAGGGGAAGGGGGTGGAATGGGGAGGTGCCCATCCAGAGAAGCACCCAGCTTTACCTTCTTGAACACCCTCGTCAGAGCTTCTCAGCTGCCTATGGTAGGGAAAGCAAGCTGGAAACGGAGTTGTTTCTGACTGTAGCCCCCTGCCCTTCCTCAGGTGGTCACGGTGGCCGTTTACAGCTTCTTCCTGGCCTGCCTGATCGGCCGGCAGTTCTTAGACCCAGTGAAGGCGTATCCTGGCCATGAGCTGGATCTCTTTGTGCCTGTCTTCACTCTCCTGCAGTTCTTTTTCTATGCTGGCTGGTTAAAGGTGAGTCCAAGGAAACATGCCCTGACCCTCTGGGAGACCCCTTTCCTGGAATTGATTCCAGACCCAGGCAGGAGTTTTTCAGCTTACTCTGGGGGACATCCCACTGTCTGAGTGATTTGGGCCCTACACTGCCATGCCACAGGCCCACATTCAAATCCCAGTACTTAGCTTTCTCCATCGGGGCCAGCAGAGGCTGATGGCGCTGCCAGAGTCTTCCCTGCGTCTGAGTGCACCTCCTTGCCCGAGATCTGGATTCACATCCTAGGCCCAGGGTCCTACATCTGGGCCTGATCAGCTGATGAGCGCTCTGAGGCAGTGGGCTTCCCTGGCTGGCAGAGCTCTGCGTGCAACCCTCTGGCTGAATCCAGGGGTGGCAGTGGCTCACTGACGGGATTCCTCAACTGTAAGGCTATTAGAGCGTAAAGCAGTGAGCAGCAAAGGTATACATTAGCACGAATTGCCCCAGCAGTCACATGGCTTCTACTCTGCCCTTTTAACCCCCTCATGGCTGCTGGTTGGAAGAAGAAATGTAGCTGAAATTTGCTTCCCAGGACTAGTTCTGGGGCACCGCGAGTCCCAGATGTCCTGCAGGTCGCTCTCTTGGGGGGGAAAGAGGATCTGAACCCTTGCCATGTGCTCTCAATGTGCAGGTGGCCGAACAGCTCATCAACCCATTCGGAGAGGACGATGACGATTTTGAAACCAACTGGCTCATTGACAGGAATCTGCAGGTAATGGTAGGACCTGATCCTACACAGCATAGCCCTTGGAGATGAAAGCTGTGCTGGGGCAGCATCTGAGGACTGAGTACGCTCAAGGCTCCAGGTCTCTAAACACTGGAAGAGGTCAGGGGTGCACTCACATGGCATGTCTTCTCTATCCTCCTAGGTTCCTTCTCTGCACTGCAGGTGGCATAACATTAGGGAGGGGCCCTGAGTCTCGGGGGGGAGACAAAGGGGACAGACAGGATGGAGTAAGCAGAGGGGAGATTAAAAAGGACTTTCTGCCTGTGGGATGAAGAAGCTTAGCTCCGTGTTCCCTCAGTAGCCGATGAACCAGCCCACATGCACGGAAGACTATAGGACAAGATCTGCCCCTACGGGATCCACGCCACTCCAGGGAGCATGTGACTTTCTGTGTATGCTGCTCCCGTTGCATAACAGCTGGCATCCGTGCATGAGAGGCTGGCCCCTCGCATGTTCCTCCCGCATCATTCTCTATCAAATCCATGCAGCCTGTGCTCACATTTAAGGCTTGAGGTGATATCTCACTTGTCTACATCTCACTATACTCCCACTCGTGCCATTCCAGTCCCTTCTCCCATTCATGACCGGTGCCTTTTCCACACTTATTCTTGTGCCTAGAACAGCCTCCGTCCTCCTGGGAACAAGCCACTAACTCCACCTTCAAATCCCTCCTAAAGCCCGCAGTTCTGTACCCCAAACAGTGCACCTGCTCTCCAGCCTCACCTCAGCTTCCTTCACGTTCCCCTTCTTTTAAACAACATTGTATATGTAAAGAACAACCCTGGCAACTAAAAAGCCACGTGCCAAACCCAGCTGCTTATTCTCTGGGTGCTTTCCTTTTGCATCCCTTCGCCCCTCCTGGGCCTTGTCAGGTCGCAAGCTGGTTCCAGGTTGGGAAGAGAATTTGTTCTCTTAAATGAAAGTACTGCACCATGCCGGATGATCATTTTACCCCCTTGAGTCTGATCTCCCATTGTGCCCTCCCTGCAGGTGTCCCTTCTAGCTGTGGATGATATGCACCAGGATCTGCCCCTCATGGAGAAGGACCTGTACTGGAATGAGTCATACCCCCAGCCGCCCTACACAGCAGCCACTGCTGAGTATAAGCGGACATCATTTCTTGGCTCAACCTTTGACATCAGGTGAGTGAAGCTAGAGGCTACCACGTTGACAGTTCCCTTTCCTGACACATGAAATTAACAGTGGAGGCCAGATTTGCACTCCAGACCAGGGCCACTTGACTAATTATCTCTGGCCTTTACAAATGCTCTTCTGTGACGGAAGCAGCTCTTTCGCTGTCACCAATGTCCCTATGCTGGAGTTCAGTGTTTCTCAAATCCTCTCTTTTGCATGTGAAATCACGGTAAGAGATTGTGGCTACCTATCGAGAGACTTGACTTCCTCAGTCAAAATGTATTTGTGTTTGCATCCCTGTGTGTGCAATGATGCCCCTGCCTGCCTTCAATGTGAGCGTTGCCAACTGTGCTCCTGATATTGGACCCCATAGCAATATAGAGGAAGACATCAGGGGCTGAGGTTTGCCAGCTCTTGCCCTGTGCTGCAATCCTCCAACCTGATCTTCACTGATCTCTACTCAGTATTCTGGTGGAAGGCGAAAGGTCCTTCCAACACAATCCGCAGGAAAATTCCCATATGTAACAGCCTGTTTTGCCTCTCCCCAGCATGCAGAAAGAAGAGATGGAATTCCAGCCACTGGAACAAATCAAAGAGAACGAGGAGGCGAACCACTCCACACCACTGCTGGGACATCTGGGCCGCCTGCTGGGGGTCCAATCGCCTAGTTTCTCCAGGTCATCCTCACGGATGAACCTGCCACGCAGGAGGAATGACCCCTTGTCCCCCTTCCCTCATTACTTGTACCAGGATGTGGGGAAACCTGGAAGCCCCTGCATTGCCAATCAGCAAAGGGGAGACTCCTCCCACCCAGGCTCAAGCTCACAGGAGCAATGGGACAATGAGGATAGAAAACAGAGGGATTTTGACGCCTTCATGTCAACCCCCTTCTATGAGAGACCTGGCTTTTATAGCGCTCCACAGACACCAATCAGTTCCATCCCTATGATCTTCCCATCCAGGCGCCCAGGACGCAAGAAGCCTCCTGCTCTCTCCAGCATCATGGCCTGTTCGACTTCAGCAAGAGACAACTTTGCCAGTCTGTCACCTTCCTGTGCTAGTGATGTGGACAAAAGCCAGAGCTCCCTTAATTCTGCAGTTAAGGAAACGTTTGTTTGGCCAGGAGAGCGAGACAAAGCCCCAGACTCCCTGGTGGTGACAGTAGAGCAAGAAGAGACCACCACTTTGAACAATAAAATGAATGAGGTTGCCCCTATTAGGAGCCCAGGGTCTCAGCCAGCAGCTGTGGAGAGCCCCAAGCTTTCTGTTCTGGCAGAGGCCCGAGACCATGAAAAACAGGGCAGCTTCAAGAGCTTGAAAGGCCACCAACATCCCTGGCTAACTCTGGAGAATATGACACCAGCAGCCACCCCAAACTCAGATAATCCCAGCTCCTTTCATACCCCCAGCATGAAAACACCTGGCAGCAGTGGGCCCCTCTTCTTTTCATTCACCCCCCTGACATCCCCAGTGCTTGAGAGGTCACGCTTGGGGAATTCAGGCACTGCTCCCAGCCCAAGTGCAGATGATGTCCCAGACCCGGCTTCCATAGAAGTTTCTGGGACTGGGAGAGATGGCAGCAGAAATGATAGCGCTCATCACACTGAGGGGCAGAAGAGATCAGAGAGCCCCTCACCTAATGACTCTGGTATCTCCTTAGCAGAAGGGGACTATGTGGGGCTGATGGAGGTGATCATGGAAGCCAGTGAGACGACATCTGATGAAGGGAAGGTGGATAGATACGGCTAAGTGAAGAGACCATTTGGTTCATTCTGATTGCTGTGGTACGCACCATATTGATGATACTGCAGTGCTTTACAGCAAATGGGAGCGCTAGACCTATGAAGCTTCCACAAAGAGGCAATACAACCATACCCTGTACTGCTAAAGGGTGGAGAGCTCCCACACCTGACAAACGATGGCATGGACTCATACCCAGCACTAGAGATTTACCAGCAATGAACCTGGTGCAAGAGTGTACAACAGCAGCTCATGAAACTTCAGTGTCACTTTAAGAACACCTATACAATTAAGCAAAAAAGACTTTGCAGGATTTATACAATTCTTCATAAATTGCAAGCACCTGAAAATGCAACACACAGGACACCAGCCTTCTGGCAACTCAAGTGCAGATACAGATAAAAATCAGAAGTTGTGGTTTGCTAAATGTGCCTGGAATGTTGACTCATCTTACAAAACCACCCCACCACTCAGTCTGCCTGATTGCTGTTGCACAAGATCCCCTCCATAGAAACAAGTGCAGGGGATAGATGTGAACATTAGAAGTGTGGTAAAGTTTGGGGAGAGAGGAGGAAAGGACTGGAATAATCAAGGTGGAGGTGACTGGTATTACAACATAACTGTACATAGCTGACTGTCCAGGATTCAACTAAAAAGGGGACAAGCAAAACAAAGCTATGGTATTGCTTGCACAACCCAAGTGTTTCTCCACCCTCCAGTACTTTGCCCTTCTCCACCTTTCCCCACCCCTTCAGCCAAGTGCTTTGAGTCACTGATAACGCATGTAAAAAGGGGAAAGTAGTTTACATGGTACAGTATATACATTTTATGAATTCTGGATGGAAAAAATCTTAATCAGAAACCTATTCTAAAGCACACTAACAAAGAAAACAATTTGAGGGCAAGCACAACAGGTCTCTACTTCTTCACTCTGTGGTTTCTTGAAATAGCAATGAACAGAACAAGATCAACACTATGCCAAAGCCCTCCTGTGCCATAGCAAGCTGTTTGAAGAGCAGCAATTATAAGAAACAACAAGTGTCAGCCCCTGGGCATGACTGGCTCAAGCTGAGCCCGTCAGTGCCACACTTCAATGGCAACACCTGTGGCGAGGATGCACACCACCCCCAGCAGAAACTGCTGTGGGCATGAAAAGCCACAGTAATGACTGCACATTGACCTCCTTTAAGTAGAAGTCATTTTGTGGTGTAGTCAAGGTTTCAGAAGCTTTCAACTTGCATGCTCTTCAGCCAAACTAAAGGGACATTGGCACTCCTTGGAGCCAGCCTGAGGACCTCTCTAATGAAGGGATGTTAGTCCATAGTCTGTTTGCTCCATAAGCCTTTGGCTGAGATGCCCAGATTTTTTCACCCTACCTTCTAAGCACAAGCAGGCATTCCTCAAAGCACAAGCCTTTTTTCTGGGGGTTCTATCTAGGAGGAGGTAACCATGGGGATAAACATTTGGCTGCTTCACAGTAGGAAACCACTTATGCAGCAGAGATGTTTGTTCTGCATTGGCTACTTCCTCTATGATTAGCTTCCCCACTGTAGTTTTCAGGCCTTCCAAGTGCCTCCATTATCTGCAAACTTTATTGGCTGTCTCTATATACCAGATGTGTGTACTCAAACTAATCCCTACAGTAGGTCCTAGTGGTATGGAACCAGGGAATGCCTCCCTTACATCATAGCCTGTGGTGAATGCAAAGGAATAGTGCCCAGTCAGTGATGCAAGATCTGCCCCCATTATGATGTATTCACACAACTGACCCCCTTCCTGAGATGATGTGTCATTCTAGGATAAGTGGTAAAGTCTCCAAATGTAGGATTCATGCTAACACTGCAAGGCAATTGAAACAAGTCACTTTATTGGATGTAATAAGGTGTTACAACACAAAGAAACAAAAAAGATGTGATTTTTGGTACAGAATGACATTATCTAGATAAACAGAAGATGCATGCACTGCTGGGCAGCAATCTAGGAGCTCTACTGAAACTCAGATGGCCTTATGCCGACGCTTTAGCTGTCGTTGTCACTGTCCCCCAGAGTATGCTTGTCAAAGAGGTATTCTGCCATCCCGTATTTGGGTGCCCCCATCTTGCGCAGGTTGGTTACATGGTCACCCAGCTCTTTGATGGCCTTCACCTGCTCATCCAGGTAGTGGGTTTCAATGAAGTCACACAACTGAAAGAGGGGAGAAGAGAGTTAACTCATTTGAGTATTGTTGATTCAGCCACAGGGGATACTAAGCTTGCCATAGCAGAATCAAGGAATAGATCTTGGGTTCTGGCACTTTCCAGCTTAGTTCTTCCCCTCAGAGAGCACATGATTAGGAAGAAAGAACAGCACTACCTCCTAAACCAGCTTGGGGGTTTGATTTTCTACTACATGGTTCTTTCTGAGGAAAAGAATTAGAACTGCACCTCTCTCCCCGCTAAGCCCTGAAACAGGGTTATGCACCCTTGAACTACCAGAGGAGAGAAGCCTTGATTTACCAGAGTAACACCAAAACATCTCAAATTATTCCATGTGGAAGATCTCAGGTCATCTATACCCACCCATGTTCCAGTGTCCTGTAGTATACTGATAGGGTTGCTGCTTTTCAAAGGGTGGTAAATTTAATTTTCAGCATTTTTAGAAAGTGAGTTGTGTGTCTAAAGTTTCAAGGTTTTTGGAGCTCTTTGTATATACCTTAATGAGTAGTTCTAGCTATGGAAGTCCTTTTGTAGTATTTTAATTTCTAACCTTTATTTACATGCTTTGAATAATTTAGACTGTTCAGTAGCCCTTAGTTTAAGGAAACTATATTTAGAAGAATTTACTGATCACGATCTTGTTGCTCTCCCCCTGAATTTCTACACCACTGATGAATTTCATAATGAATATGCCTGCATCACTAAGTGATCCACCTCTTCCCACTTCCCTCCTAGTTCTGTCTAAGTTTCCAGCTTTGAGGAGCCTCCATAAAGTTGGAGTGTTCACAGACCTGCAGGTTCAGACATTCATTCAGAATTCACAGCTACTTTTACCACCTCTGTGTAAGAGGAGCCCAAAGCACCGCCAGCAACTTAGAAAGCTATTGGATTCATATTAGGCTGAGAAACCAAATGAATCCCCACTAGGCTACTGTCAGCAGTAAATAGAAGTGCTTTCTTCATATCACTGGCACTGAGCATTAGCTTCAGTCAGCTTTCCAGAAGTGTGTTCAGATGGATGTTCTCTGCTGTTGAACAAGCCAGCTTTCAAGACACAACTGGAGTAAAAGGTTGCAAGACAGGTTAATGTGTACGCCATACTCCATCAGCCAATTCAACCATCATCAGTTCTGTCTGTCTTTTCCATAGGATGGTGAATGGGTGCTTACATTACTCTAGGAAAGGGGCTAAGATTCAGGCTGCCCACTCCACTCTGAATGCTACCCCTTCCTCAGGTTTGGAAAAAGAATTAAAGAGCTCAAGCCCCAGCTTGTGGTGCAGAGGCTGCATGGTTAGACCTCTGGAAGCTTTCCCTCATTAAAGACGTGCATAATCACTGTCTAATCACAGCTTCCACTTACATGAGGGTCATTCTTGTCAGTTGCCAGCTTGTGCAGTTCCAGGAGTGACTGGTTCACATTCTTTTCCAGGTGCAAGGCACACTCCATTGCTGTCAGCCCATTCTCCCAATCATCACGATCTGGTTTCTAACGTAGAAAGAAGAAAGCACAACTACAATTTAGCTGCCATCAGAGCCCACACAGCCAGGCAGTGAATACAGACACTCAGTTCAATAGGTCTCACTGAAACCAAGACCCCGGACTTCAAAGGTCTAAGTTTGGCAGGTTACCTTTATGTACTATGGCCCATCTTACCCCAGAGTGGTTAGGAAGGATTTTGCCATAGTGGCAATGTGGAGGTGGAATTCAAGAATCTATATAGTCACAGCAGGCCTGCTACTCAACACTCTGCACAGACTACTATAGTAGTGTATACGTGGTTTCAGAAGTCCCAAATCTATCCAGGTTCTTATTAGCACTACATTATCTAAGCATCCCAAAAGTGATCTTATTGGTGCCTCATTCTTGAGAAGGTCTGACATTAGCAACAGCTGCGAATGTAAGGCCATGTTTTTACAGATATCAGCTCTATTATCCAGAACGGTATTTTTCCTACTGTTAGATATAAGATTGATCCTCCAGAGAGACTTCAAGAAATGTCAGTCTATACCTGGGCAACAGTGACCTAGGGTGGAGCCTGAAAATTAAGTGTCATGAGAAGACTCACCAGCAGCTCATGGCTGCAGGGAAAGTTGGTCTTCAAACAGATAAGCCACTACTTCAAGCCAAACCAGGTCTCCAAAAGGAGGGGGTGAGGAAATGAGAACCAGAATATTTGTTATGCAGGAGTCAGTGCTCCTGACCCCCGAGTTTATTCAGGAAGTGAAGGTAGTGCTAAATATTATTGGTATTTGAGAGGCCTTGCAAGCAACATATGCCTTCTTCTGAAGAGACTGATGCTCAAGAGCACCTGTTACAGTACTGGGGATATGTAAAAAAAACAAACAATTCAGTTGCTTCTAGAAGGATTCTCCTGAACACCTTTATTATAGTTGCTTTAAATTTGAGATTCAATGAGGAAAAGTTTTGAATCTTTAAAAAAAGTCATTTTTCTATCACATAGCTGATATGGATTATCCAGAGTGGCTTGGTGATATATTGATTAGCAACTCACAGCTCATCTACTCCCATGGATTCTGCAGTGAAAGCATGCCATGCCACTGGAAACACCATGTTATTCATGTTTCCTTGCAACCATGAATTTAAGAGGACTTGTATCACTTGTGAGACAAAACAAGTTGAGCTGAGAAAGCTCCAGTTTGTATGCTCTGCAAGAGACTGGCACGGAATGTGGTTCTCTCTTGTATAGTGTGGAACCAGCTTTAAGTACCTCATCTTAAAGATGTGTGGTGTGTCACAGGAAAGATTTACATACTATGAGACAACTATACTTTAGTACCAGTATCAAACTATCATGGTCGGTCTGCATTTCCCATATTGTGCACTGCAAGTTTTTTTTTTTTTTTTTTAAATAAACACAGCACACTATTCATGAGAGATTTTCTATTGAGTCAACTAAGGGTCTACTGCTGGATTACACTACTAGTGACTTGTTAACCAACATCTGAAGAGACTGTTCATGTTGGCTTTCATAGCTCCCTTCTTCCACCCTGAGTGCAGACCAGAAGAGGAAGTCACTATTCTGCACGCTGTGCCCTTGAGGTGTCTCCTTGGCATTGCTGCTAACCTTAACATCCTGCAGAAAGATGCGACCACCCCTTTGGTTCTGCAGCTTCATCAGTTTCTCAGCATGCTCACGCTCCTCATGGGACTGGTGCAGGAAATACTTGGCAAAGTTCTTCAGAGCCACATCATCCCGGTCAAAATAGTAAGACTGAAAACAAAATTCAGAAATCAAGATTTCAGCCTAGGAATGCAGATCTCAATCAACTGAATTGCATCACTCCTACTGTTGTGTTCACTCTGGATACGGTAGCACTGTCAAGTTAACAGGCTCAATAGGATGTGGAGTATCTTGTACTCTGTAGCAGATTGCAGCTACATAGTTGTGCTCCTAAGAGTGACTGGCACACTCACCACATGCCCAGCTAGGTCACCCCTGCACTCACCCCACCTGGGATGTGAAGCGACTTAGCAGAAATTTCTGCTAACTCACAAAGTCATAGCTGAAGGTTATGAATTCAAGGCTGAATTGTATCCCTTTGAGCATCATACTTTAAAAACTTGACAGTAAAACAGAAGAGAAGCTAAAGCGATCAGTTTAGCACATACAAAGCATGCTGTACACGCCTACTATCATGAATCAGCATCTACAGCTTATGATCAGCTGTTCAGTACTGTGCTTTGCTAGTCATGAAATTCTAAACAGAACAAGGCAGCCAAGAATTTTCTGAACGTATTTTTGGGCTGAAGTTTTTATGCTTTGTGTTGCTTTTTAGGAGTTGTAGAAAGTTATGTTTGCACTTTCAGAGAAACAAACACATCTAAAGGATAAACTAGTGCCATTTTAACATTGTTCTGGGGGGCAGAAGCCATAAAATGGAGTACATTTTGAGCCCTGTATCGAACCTAGTGCTATGTTCTTCTCTGAAGCATCTTGGTTTTTTAGGTCCGATGTTAAAGAGGCAAAAAGGCACATGCTGTTCAACTTGTCAAACACACATTGGTGCATCTTTTTGGAGTCCACACCTATGAACACCAGTGGAACCATCTGGAAAGCTACCATAGTCTGACCTACCTCAGAGTTGATTTAGCGGCTCTTTTAAGGGCCACTCCGCAAATTATACAGTTAGCTTTTCCCTCAACAGCCACATTAGTTGTGTGAGCCACTGGGCAGGTGATAAAGCTAAGCTTTAACAGAACTTCTACTTTAATAATTGAACTAGAACGGTGATGACGGACAGAAGGGAGCATTCGGCGCTCTGTGGGTCAAGGGATGGCTGTTTACAGTGTTGGTGCTCAGAGGACACCTACCGCCTGAGTTCCATTTACAGCTGAAGGGCGAGAGAAGTCCAGGAGCCTGCCCTTCCCTGATTGCCAACACCCAGCAAGCCTGAACCTGGACACCTACATTAACAGCCCCCAAAAGCTTCCGGGCTGCTGCGGCAATCCAGAGAGGAAGGGAAACCGACGGGCCGGTGGGAGGTTGTGCGATGCCCCGTACCCCAAAGCTCAATGCTAGGCCTCAGCGCCTGGCAGACCCCCCCCTTTTGTTTTTAAGGGAACACAGCGGAGCACCTTACAGACCCGCACATCCCCGCGGGCACAAGCTCTCCTGGCCCGGGGACGCCTATGCCCGCACAACGCGCTGGTGTAAGGCGCTGTACGCCCCCCGTGTGCGCCGTACACAGACCCCCCCCCCGCCGGGCACGCGGCCTAGGGAGGGGCGCGGTAACCGCCCCGCCAGCAGCGCTCTCGGCCCCTCCCCCCGCCGGGCCGGCGCCCCGATAACGGGGGAGGCGGGGGGGGAGGGGCGCCCCCCCCCGCGGGACTGGCAGCGAGACGCCGCTCGCGCTTGCGCAGCCCCCCCGGCTACGTCAGAGGGCGCCGAGCCCCCTCCCCCATCCCGCGAGCGGAGCGTTGGCAACGCGGCCGGGCAACAAAGGAGGGGAGCGAGGGCGCGCGCGCGGCCCCCCAGCCTCCGCCGCGGCAGGCCCGGGGGGAGGGGCGCTTTCGTACACCCCCCGCGACGGCCGCTCCCGGCCGAGGCCCCGCCCATCGCCCCCCCCCGGCGGCGCGCGCGGCGCGGCGCTCACCATGCTGAGGTACACGTAGGAGGCGTAGAGCTCCAGGTTGATCTGGCGGTTGACGGCCGCCTCGCAGTCCTGGTGGTAGTTCTGCCGCACCTGCGACGCGGTCGAAGACATGGTGATGATGGCGGCGGCGGCGGCAGCTGCTACGGGAGCCGAGAGGACACGAGAGTCGAGAGGTGGGGGAGGGGAGAGTCCGAGCGGCGGCGGTTCCGTCCAAACACTGTTGAAGCGGGAACCTCCGGGCTCGGCTCTGCCTAGGCGCGCGCTCTGAGCGCTGCCCCCCGCGCGCGGCCGCTTTATGCAGCCACGTCACGCGGCGGGGGGAGGCCACGCCCCCTCCCGGGAGGCCACGCCCACCCGGAGGGGCGGGGGCGCGCGAGCCGCTGGGCGCAGCGGCCCTTGCGGAGCCGCGTCGGTTGCGGCGGGTCTGGCTCATCGTGACTCGGCACATTCCGCCGCGGGGCGTGCTCGGCGCGGGGGGGGGTGAGGCTGCCTCACCCCCCCGCAAGCACAGGGGGCCCCCAGCACCCGCTGTCCCCACCCCCCTGCCCACCCAGCAGCCTGGCGCGGCCCTAGCCCCTCGCGTGTGCAAAGTGCACGTGCGCACACACGCGTGCAACGTCGACTTCAGTGTGGACGCAGCCCCGCTCCTCTTGCTCCCAGCCCAGGCCTCTTCAGCTCGGGGGGGCTGTTAGTCAGCGCAGCAGGGCCTCGGGTACCGCCTCTGATTCCTTTTTCCGTGGACCAGTGATGCACCCAGACGCATCCCCCTGAGACTGCAGCTCTCTAGGGAGGATGAGTGGGCTCAGCTCTCATGAAGCACCGTCCACGCCCCTGGCACTGTGTAATAATAGTGCTTTGCACTTCTATAAGGCCTCGGCGACAAGAACCCGAAACCGCCGTACAGACATGCGTCGGTGTGCTTTGATCGCTTCACCTCGCCAGCACCTTGCCGAGAGCCGGTTTAAAGATATAAACAGCAAACCCTTTTAATACTTCCATAGATCGGTCATTTCCCAGATATTTTGTTTCCTGGTGCCAGACCAAGGGGGGTTGCGCTGATGACGTCTGCTTCAGGATTGAATCTGTTCAGTAATAAAGCCTATTGGGGAGCCAGAATGGCCAGTCTCCTTAGTCCGTAATAATAATGGTCTTGAACCGAAATTAGTCCTTATGTACAGCTGAACAATCCCAATGAAATTAGCAGGGTTACCAAGTAGTAAACTGAAGGCAGAATTTGGCCCTGAGTATGTTGAAAGGTAGATGCATATTCTCCTAGAACAACAATCATAATAGACTCTTTTAACTAATATGGATTGTCTAAAGTATTTATTCATTAGGGTGTTTTTGGGAGAAGTATTTTCTTAATCCCATACTTAACCATTGTTTTTCTCTCAGTTTATTTTGAAGATGACTTGAGTTGTACAGGAAATGAATGTAAAAACTTCATTGGGTAACTGCTGCTCATTTACGTTTGCTGTTGTAACAGACAGTAATTTCACTGACGTAACACAATGACAATGAACTTTAAAGGGAAGATTTCAAACTATGAGGTAAATCTAGGTAACCACAGAAGACTATTCATGAATGAAGATTATTTGGGTTTTAAAACATTTTTAACAGAATCTTCCAGAAAAGGATTGTAAGGAAAATAAATAACCAGCATGTTTAAGTCAAAATCCCAGTGGTTCTTACAAATTAGTCAAACAAGAGGGAATTAACTGAGTTGTAGGAAATTTCTACTTCTCAAAGTGGAGGGAATTCTTTGATGGGTCTGCAGTGATCCATATGGGAACACATGATTTTATAAGTTCACGATTAGGAGGAGGAAGAGGATAGCAAGCTGCTAAAGATGACCACTGATGTAATAAAGATATGACTCGCACAAGTCCTGGTAAGAAACTAAATGTTATTTTCTGGCTGCAATCATTTGACCTAGGTCAGTGTGAGAAAGGTTGATACCATTGTTATATGACAGGAGTCAGTAATCATTAACTCAAGTGGTTACTATGAATATTCTTTTCCTTATTTAAATTAAATGCAAAGAAAAACAATGTCATTTATAATACAAACCACAAACTAACTAAGATAGCCAGTTAGTAAACAGTAATTGAGACGTCATGGATGAAAGTCAGGGTGGACAGTGCTCTGACAGATGAGAGGAAAATTCTGCTTCTAATTCATTATTGCCATGTTCAAATATCAAATAGTCCCCCAAAATCATGAGATTTAAAAAAAAATAATAAATCTTGGGTTTTATTTCTTTGTTTTCTGGTTTCTGTGCCTTTAAGGTGCTCTTGGTCACAACCATAGCCATGAGAGCTAGAAACTTCCTTTTGCTTCAAATGAAAGCTAAAATTCTCAGGTAATCTCACGATTGCGGAAGCTGGGACTTTATGAAAAACGCCAGATATCATGAGACTCATGATAAAATCACCTATACTCAGCGGTTTTCTACTTCGTTCTTGCAACAGTTCCTGTTGCAGCGACCTGTTCACTCACTGAAGTGGCTCTTCCACCTAGAGCTTTTATGATGGTTCATGTTTTTCATTGTCAGTGACTGGACAAGTGTGTGTATTACCTCTGTCAGCACAGGAATACGGTCAAAGACATCTTGGATGTTATAAAGAAACAGCCAATGTTCTGTTTGGTTCTGTTTAGATGTCTTCTGTCCCTCCTGTAGGACTGACCATCAGATGTGGTTATCACATATGACCTTAGTGTGGATGATATATCGATTACTTTGGCAGTTTGCCAGCCATTCTTTGTTTGAAATCTTACATTTTCCTCCACTGGTAAAAACTCTGATATTTCCGATATTCTTGTCTAAGCATTTTCCTGTTTCAGTTTCCTGCTCCCTTTGCCTCTACCTCAGTTTTTTATTGTTATATTCGGCTTAAGAAGCTTGCTAGATGGTGACATGAAAGTTCTTCTTTTGCCCATGAGTTTCTAAACTGGTGACCCTAAAAAAATAATTGTATAGTGCATTGCAACCTTCTAGCAATGCTAATGTTAAACCTACAAAGTGATAGTTCTCGTGAATCAAATTATTTGCTGCTGTACTGACTTTCCCGCTAATTCTTTTGATTGTGTGTGACATAGTGTATTTGAACTAATATAACAGAGAACTGCCGAAATTAATGACTAACGGTGATCAGGAACGTTATGTGGTTTCATTGGTTCTTTCGCATTCTATTTCTGTATTGATTGTGGATTTCACAATTGTAAACCGTCTCTTTAATAACAACGAGAGGCCTGTAGCACTTTAAAGACTGAAAAATTTCTGCAGGCATAAGCTTTCGTGGGCTGTAACCCACTTCGTCAGATGATGAAGTGGGTTGTAGCCCACGAAAGCTTATGTCTGCAGAAATGTGTTAGTCTTTCAAGGTCTACAGGACTCTCCTTGTTTTTGCTGTATACAGACTAACACAGCTACCCCTCTGGAACTTCTCTTTAATGACAACATTCATGACCGGGCCTAATAAGACATCTTGGGCTCTGCTCTTACATTTCTCAAGGTCCAGGTGGACACAATGAAGCAAGAATAGCATTTCTAACCTCACGCTGTAAGATTTTTATGATATGAAGTCTTTTGTACAGAACCCTTTCATATTCAGCCATTTCATATTTACAATCCTAGTCGATTTGATACTTGCTGGTTTATAGGCTTTTTCCATTAGGCCATCCATCTAGAGTTATTCTTTCAAACTGTTGTAGTGTTGTGTTTCTCATTTGTGTTTGCCCAATTTGGTTCTAGAACTGGATAATATTTGCTTTACTTCAGATTCTTCTTCCAGCAGCTCTTTGCTTCCACTGTTCATGAATGCTCTTGAAAACAAGCGTGCTCTAAAAAGGTTCTTACCCAGCCTTTGTTTCACATTTAATGAATACTTCTGCAATTTCACGATCATTTTCGTTCTTGACACAATGCTTTCTATAGTAAGGTTTCCAGTGGTTTATAGTGTTTCTACCTCAGCTGATTATGTCTCATAAATGTATTAATGAAACGGCTCACAATCAGAAACAATTGCCAGCAGCTCTTTTTTAATTTCCACATAGATCTGTTGTGTTTTACTGAGTGCACATGGAGGAAGAACATGA
Organism: Mesoclemmys tuberculata; assembly: GCA_007922155.1. NCBI lineage: Eukaryota > Metazoa > Chordata > Testudines > Chelidae > Mesoclemmys > Mesoclemmys tuberculata. The sequence continues at coordinate 4,218,062 of ML675613.1, forward strand.
TAGTGCAAACATATTCTGTCTAGGGAGTCAGTAACCTCGTCGTTACCCACATAAATACCTGGTTAGTGCACAACAGCTGAGAGACTGAGCTAACTTCTCAGGAGATCTCAGGAAAGTACCAGAGCTTCATCGATTTGTCTCCACCCTGGCTCTGGGCTGCATCTGTAGGCAGATGCCATTGCCTTGTTGGCCTGATCTGACGCCATTTCCCATGCTGCTGACAGGCCAATGTCAATGTATTGTCTGTCTACACAAGCTCCACATTGTTGAATCCCTGTGTACCTTGGGACAAGAGCCCATCTAAAACAGTGGAGCCAGCTCCTTTGTTATTTATAGCTCAATCATTTTGCACAGGAGGAAATGTGATCTAGTGGTTAGAGCACAGGACTGGGCATCAGGAATTCTGAGGACAATATGACTTAGCTTCCTCACGAGGTGTTGGAAGGGAGAGGGAATTAATTATGTGTGTAAAATGCATTAATGTTCTCTGATAAATGGTGCTACAGAAATGCAAAATGCTGTTATGTTATGGGATTGGATGGATGAGGGCAGAATTTACCGGTATCCACCATAAAGCAGCTTTGTCCTCCTGTATCTGTGGGGAATACAGATAACTGGCAGCTCTGGAGTGTGTGTTGGACTCTGGAATTTAGGGTTATGAAAGAGAAGCCACACCTGTTTGGCTCAGGGCAGAGTTCAGCAAGTTTTATGGGCAAGCAACTGCTCGTAGGGTTGGGTGTGGCTCAACACTAAAAAAAGCTTCCATGAATATTAATTCAGTTTTTAATGTGATCTAATTCATTTTGACTGTGTCTGTTCCCCCTTTGATATGAATATCTCAGTGAATAAATTTGGGGGCAGGAATGTTGCCTGGAACTGTGCATTTTAAGCCAATACAGGAAATGATTTGCAGAAAGTGAGTTTTGAACTTGAAAACACGGAAAGCAGATGCAAAGAGGTGGTCTTATTGGATCTCGCTGGGGGGCTGAAACATACCATGTGATCATGCAATGATCCCTCCCCCCCACTCCTGAAGCAACAGCAGTGTGGGCAGATCCCTGTGCCTGCATAGAACTCGTTTCAGGATCAGGACCCACTGCAGGGCTTAGTTCAAAGACTCACTGAACTGCTGATGGCACAATCTCTTATCAGCAGAAATTATTCCGTGAATAATTGCAAGCAACAGATAAATGTGAGAAACTCACAAGCTGCTAAAGGACAATTTGTGAAATAGGATAAATTGATCAAATACATTCAGTAAATAAATAAGTTCAGAGGTGCATTCTCACAGTGGACATTCTGTACAGAGGTTACCTTGTCTGACAACGTGCCAATCTGGAGATAACTGCTGGCAGAGAGTTGAGACAGGATTAGATCCTGCACTGATTCAAGTTATCCCCATCAAAATCACGTTTTCATGCATTGCCACCCACCAACAGCTGCTTCAAATCCTTGTTTAATTAAGAGCTTCCTTTCTTACTTTAAAATAAGTTTTTCATTGGCTGAGTGGACAGAACAACAACAGATTGGGGGAGTCTGATCCTGGTCCAAGTCCAGTCAGGAATAGAAAACGGTATGGTACATGGGTGTCCTGGCTATGACATACAGGGAGATTTTTACGGCTGAGACCAAGAGTATTGTAAACAAGGTGAAAAATGTTTCCAACTGAATATCCTGTTGGAGAATTGCATCTTTTCCATAAACACCATTGCAATTCAGTTTACAAAGGTTATGTAAACACATAACCAAACCTTAGCCTGGCTCACAGGTTGGTCACAAGACTGTGGAAATTTGAAACCAATCTTGACTTGATTTAAAGCCATTTATGAAGAACATATGGGGCTTGTGTTTGTTCTTTAAGCTAGTTCATAAACCCGGCTGTACGCTGACATTCCCCCTTCCACCGCGATGGTTTTATATGTGGATTTTTCCACAGGAGGGATATTGTGCAAGTTCTTCAGTCATTTCCCCAAGGTGGCAGGTTTCCACATCAGGGAATCCAGGTTTTGGGCAACACATTTCACTGAATACTTATTAAATATGCTAAGTATGAAAGATTGGATCAGGCAGGATTTCTAGTTCTGGGGAAAAGTCTTAAGTCTCAAAATTGAAATGTATTATGGTGGAGCAGTATTTAAAGTTACACTGGGGAATTGTACTTAAGCAGGGAATAGAACAGGAATATCTACTAAATGATTTATTACAGAAGAAAATCCCAAACATGCAAAATAGGGTGTAGGAGGGGTTTACATTTTCTGTGCAGTTGGAATTTGTAGGGACGTAATGTAAAGAAAAATATTTTGTAAATAAAAAATCAGATAGTTTTTGAAGCTGCATTCCTGGAGTCTCACTTATCTTCTGAACCTTTTTGCAAAGAAGCCTGTGGAGATTTTATACTAACTTCCAGTGTAGGTTATAGTCTATGTACAGTTCACACAAATACCACATTTTGTTTTTCCATTTTGGAGTTCTTGAGGCAAAAATAGATTTTAGTTCATAACCAATCAGAGCTACGCCAATTTTAAAGTGCCACAGTAACGATATGATGTAGTTGTTTACTACACGATGGTCTGTGTTGATGCATGGTAGTGAATTCATTTAAATTCCAACAGCCCCATTTAATCTAACGTTGACTTTGACTTCAGCATCACTCATTTGAAAGCGTCATTTTAAGTATGATGACATTCTGTGGCCCACGTTTTACACATAACAGCAGATTCGCTAGGCTGCAAGGGCCACATTTAATCTAATGGTGATGTTTCTTCATAGCCAAACATGCATTGCAGCCACTGTATTTTCTATATTGTCATTGTTTGTAAGTCTGTTTATTTGCTTTTTATTTTTCATCTTCATATTACCCAGTTGTGACATGCTGTACCCCATGTACACCCTTATGGTGTGATTTGTGTATCATTCAAGTTCAGCCTTACAGTGTAACTGTGTATTGTCTAGTGCAAAGTATGCCACGTAAGGTGTTTTTGGAATGCTCACGCCATGCTGAACATTATTGTTATGGTAGCACGTTTCCTGCTATGTCATACATATGTACAGATATGAAACTCTTATGTCATATCCCCAAATGTGTCTCACATGGCTTGAATAGATGCATACGAACACAAAGCTGTGCTTCCATGCCCAGCAGAGGCATGCATACAGGAACAAAGCCTGGCCTAAGCACCTGTGAGCACTTTGGCTCATGTGGAAGATATCATGCCCATTGCCGGACAGGCCCAATCACCTGACCCCAGGGGTGTTGGGGAAACTTGTTAAAAGCTGAAGCATCTTTGGTGTTGCTTAGAAGATGGATTCCAGGGGAGCCACAAGACAAAGACTGAGCATCTACTCACGGCAGGGGGAACCTGGTTTCTAGAGACATCTCACCCAGCCTGTGTGGTAAGCTGAATGCAGACTGAAATATTAATCTTAGTTTAGGAGGCAATTTATCTTTTAGTTGATTGTGACTACTTCTTGACACGTTATTAATCTTTTGATTTACATTAATTTGACAGGCTCATTTAAAATCTTGTTGTAGTCAATAAACTTGTTAGTTTTATTTAAAACTGCGTGTGGATTGAGTGTGTGTAGAGCCTTCACTTGACGTAATAGAGCTGGTGCATATCAATTTCTTTGATAAATTGACGGATAAGTATAAAGGAGCTTGCAGGGTGCAGTGTGCAGCACTGAACCCTGCAAGACAGCAGTTCCCAGGGTTGCATCTGGGCCTGGGGGTGTTTGCTGGGGGTCGATCCCATGAGTGGCTGATCAGAAGCGCTTCTTCACTAGGTCAGGGACCGATTAGTCACAGGAGGCTGGGTGTGGGCTGCCCCAGGAGTGGGTGGTTCACAACACAAAACAGAATAAGTCAGGGCCCATGAGGAAGTGGAGTGACGCAGCTACACACCAGTCTAGATGGTGGGGGGATGGGATATCACACCAATTTCTGTAAAAATAAGGGAAATTCACACAGAAAAACTCTGTTTAATGTAGTTCTACTCTAAAATTATTTTCCTCACATGCTGAAAATCTAGAACTGAAAGTTAAGGTCAACAACCATACTTCTGTTTCTCTCCCTGCATAAAACTGATTAACTCTAATCCATTACTATCTTCCTTCTACAACACATTTTTAACCTCCAAGACTTCAGAAATTACAGTGCAGCCTTAAGTGCAACATACATACAAGAAGGTCCTTCTTTTCAGATAAGCTTTTGTTTTTGGATTTCTTTGAACAAAAGAGAGAAAAATTAACATAGCTCCTGTATAAACTACCGCACAGCCTTAATTCCAACATACGTACAAGGACACATACGTTAAAGATGTAACACCTTCTTTTAAGGTATGGTTTTCTTTCTGGACTGCTGAGAAAAAAAGAACTTTAAATGTACTTGTCCTCATTGTATGTATATCAGAGTTAAAGCTGTCTGGAAACTTATGAAAGTTTGGGTTGTTGGTACAGTTTTACATTAGTGTAGATGAGGAAAAAAGATGCACGGCTGATGACCTTCCTTATTTTTGTATTAACATTTTACATATTGAAAAGTTATTAAAATGTAACCTTAACTAATACTAAATGAAGATACTTCTGTATGAATTTAGATTGAGCGCAGGTCCAAAGTACGTGTAATAAATTACCTTCTCGAACTGATCTGCACTACAAAGTTAGGGCGATGCAAAGCAGCTAAATGTAGACCTAGCTGCTTTGGAAGCATCTACACTTAAACCTTGCTTCCATTGACGAAACTGCTGTCCTATGCCGACTTATTAACTCCACCTCCACAAGTGGCATAGAGTCAAGGCTGATGTAGTTAGGCCAACAGGGTCACGGTAGACGCTGCATTGCTTATGTTGACTGTTGCTGGCTTTCAGGAGCCGTCCCGTAATGCCCCCCACTGACTGTACAATCGATACAAGCACTCCTGGTGAGGAGACACACTGCTGAAACAGAGCAAAATGTAGACATGCACAAATGATGTAATTACTGTTGCGGCTGTATGTCGACATAAGTTCATTTTGTCCTATAGAGATGGTCCTAGAATCATTCACTTCTTTTGTGTGATTATCTTTTAACTTTAGTAAACCTAGTGCTTGTAACATGGTTTGACTAACAGCTCCAGCGCCTCAATTCCTACGTTTACTGATATGCTAGATAAAGGATGGAGTTGCAGCAGGGCATGTTTCCTCACATCACTTCCCCTAATATGCCTCACCAGTAACCTGGTGGAGCTGTTTCTAACTGGGAGGGAAAAATTAAACCTCCATGGCCATTCAGTCCTTGGACTTTCTGCTGAGACTGACTATGGGACCTGCTCAAGCATTTCTTCATACCCCAAACATGACTTAAGGGACTGGAGTTTGAATACACAAAGAAGCAGGGTGGGTCCCAAAGACTCCAGCGGTGAATGTGGGAGTCCTGTCCATTAGGAAACGAACTTAGACCCCTAATTCATTTCACAACACTGTCACTGCTGCCTTGGAGTAGATCTGAGCTGTGATCCAGTGACTCTAACAGTAAAACTCCTGAGCCAGCCAGTCTCCTGTACCACAGATATATTTGTTATTACCATTATTGTTTATTATTAGGATTGTATTTTACTGGTCTGTAGCCTCATGGCAGGATATATAAATATATCACTAAGCCTGTGGGAAGAAGGTGCTGTGTATTCTTAAATGTAGATCTACTCTTTGAAGCATGTTGAGAAAAACAAGTTTATTCATGGAACTGACAGCAAGCACCAGTATAGAGAACAAATGTCCTCCCCTTTACAAACATCAGCCTACTGCATAAAGAACTTCAGCTCATGTTACAATTTCTAAATCCATGTCACAGTTTCTATGTGGCAAGAAGTGTTGCTTATATGAACTTCCAACTCCCGGCTCCTGCTCAGTTTCTCTTTTAGCACACAGTGCATGTCTAATTTAGAGGAAACACAAAGATTAAATCTACTCAGTTGTTTGGTTATCCTCATGGTGTAGAAGATAGAGAGCTGGAGGGATTTTCCTTGTCTTATTCTGCATGGGGGAGAAGTGCTGGGGGAAAGGGGGTTTCCAGTCCTCTGTGAGCTAGGCTGGCTCCTTCTATGACATACAGGAGTTTCTGAAAATGCCCAAGGGAAAGTCAAGCTGTTGTCCATTTATTTAACTCGGGGGATGGATGATGATTTGAGGAATCTGACTGTGGAAAGTATGAATTCTGGTTATAAAATTATGCAAATTGATGTATTACAGGATGACTGACTGTGTGTCCACTATTGCTAGCAGGCACTGAACATGTCCCTTCCCGATCAGACACCACAGCCGATACTTAAGGACTATCCGCTCCTGGGCTGAATAAAAGAGTAACTGCATCTTAAAAGATCAGTTCTCTCCAGTTTCCCTCAACAGGAGGCTGGTGTTTGGGGAATGGAAAATTCCCAAACAAGACAGGCAGCGGAGACAAAGCAGGGGTTTTAAGAAGCCTGACCTGGGGAAGATCCTGAAACACATCCTGCGATGCTGGTCCTGCGTGCTTCCCAAGCTGACAGAGCTGCCCCCACGCTAGAATTTGCAGCAAGTCTGTGATGTGAAATGAAGCGTGCCAGACTCACTCCAGTGGGAGTCCGAACATGCATATCTCCATAGAGAGGGCAAAGGGCTCTAAGACGCATTTCCATTGTTACGCGTACAGATTATTAACATGCACCTAGCTTAAACCATAGCCACTCACTTCAGTTTTCTTAGCAGGAAGTGAAAGCCATCGGTCCCACTATTGGACTAGCATCCATTTGCTTTGGTGGAACCAGCATGTAGTTTGGTCACAGTGCTGGTAACCCTAATTTTCCAGCACTCCTCTGAGTGATACGTGTTTAGAGGTGGAGTTAATGTCTGCAATTAGAAAGAGCCCATTAGTGAGGACAGGAGCCGGGTGAGACTAGCCAAGGCTGCAGGCTGGCTCTGCATTGTTTACCTGCAGCTGTTGTCAGAAGAAATCACGTCCCACTCATTACACAAATAACTCTGGACTAGTGTCTTGCTGGCAGCAGCTGCATGAAGAGGCTGGTGTCTTGGCCCTAGGCATCTCCCAGGAATTCCCCCCTCTCCCTCACACTGTCTGTTCCCAGCAGCTTGTGGAGATTTGACGAGAACAGTAGAATCTTTTTTCCATCTCTGACACATCTCCAACCATCTCTGATGCCTCCACCCTGAATGTCAGCCACAGGCATTAGAGGTGGCAAAAGTCACTAAAAGAGGCAACAAATTTCAAGCACCAGTTGAATGTGCACTAGAAACAATGGTCTCTCCCACATCTTTCCTCCAGCCTGAACGGAAACACGTGTGCAAATCAAAAGGGCAGAATCTACACCTGTCACCTAAGACTTGAGATCAGAAAATCCTGAAGTTCTCAGTTTGGCAGCAGGCTGCTGTTCAATTTAACACACATTAAGCAGCATTCTCCCACTTCCCAGCATGGAGCTTGGGCTAAATTCTCCTTTATTACCAATAATCTCAGCACAGGAAAGAGAGAACAGCAACTCTTCTATGCCCAGAACCAGCAAGAGACAACAACTGAGGAAACAATCTGTGTTTACCGTGCACAATTCCTACCAGTATCAATGCTCTTCCAAACCAGGCTTCAGCGTCCTTAGGGGGAAGTGTGTGTGTTGGGGAGATTAACATTTTTATTACAGTAGAGCTGAAAGCACAATGAGCACCTGTGCATGGCCTAGGTACAGCATGGAAGTTGTTTCCTTTTGGGTGAAGTGTCTGTGAAGGAAGAGGGGAGGGAAAGGAGGGCTCATAGTGAGGTGTCCCCACCTCTGTGGAGCAAAGGCTCATAAGCAAGTGATCCTTGTCCTGTACCATGGTCTAAAGGCCACTCAAGTCAACTGAAACACTTCCATTAGCTCCAACAGACTTTTGCTCAGGCCCTCGAGGGTCTTACCCAAGACTTACCGAAGCCAATAGGAATCTTTCCATCCACTGCAATGGATATTAGACCAGACCCAGACATAGCAACTTTTCAACAACTAGTGCAAGCAGTAAAGCATTTCCAAAATAATTAACACAGCACACTCGCAGTCAGCCCAAGATATACGTGACGACAACTGCAAGAGCCAATGCTTCTGTAGCAGTAAGGATCGGAGTTAGTCTACAAGAAGTAATTATAATAAAAGTAGTAACAGCCGATAGCTATTTGGTATTTTAGTAGTAATCTCTGCTCTGCAGGGCGGCCACTCACAGCCAGGAAGAGAGCAAGAGTAGGTTTTGGCCTTCCTATCATAAACGTTGGCTGGAACTGAACCCTTTGTTGGTTTGACATTAACTGCGTGGTTATGGTCAGAGGGCAGGAAGATCTCTTTCTGGTCTCCACCCAAAAGTCTGTGTTATCAGACAGGATCCTGGGGCAGAAAACAACGGGCAAACAGCTGGCCTGTCAAGATTTGTCCTCTCATCCGCCTGGGCTCCTAGACAATAAACAGCCTAGCTTCAGCTCTTGTCTGAAATGTCAACTTTTCTGAAGCATCTGATGCTCCCTCCTCACCTTAGTGGTTAAGTGTAGGCTCAAGGATGGATTCCATGACCATGCAGAAAATAATCTAACTGAGCAACGGTGACTAAGGCTGAAACCAGTTAATCAGTAACTTTCTAATTCACCAGGAAAAAGCCTTGCGTTCCCTACTTATCAAACACACCCTTGAAGATTGCAGAAAACAACATGGGTGGTAGCATCACCACAGTCTGTATCTTTGCCTTTTATCGTTACCAACGCGATGTTGAAATAGATGCTGAAAGCTATTACTAAAGCCCCAGTAGTTAGGGCAGGATTAGCATCCCTGGTGCCTTTCTCTTGTCCTCAGCTGCTTTGCTAGCACTCCCACGAGAATTCACTGTCAATGTTTTCAAAATGCATACGGAACAAAGAATGAGCAGAAAGATTGCAGAGGGAGGCAATGGCCTTGCCTCAGAGGACTGATTAGGGTGTGTTCATGTCACTCTCCTGCAGCAGATAAACATTCAGCACATAACTTTAGCACCTTTAACCCCTGCTACAATGCTTACATAAAGCCCATTTAAAAGGAAAGGGATACATTTTCCATTGGTCACCAAGGACAGCACAAATAGGAGCAGGCTCAAACTGGAGCGGGAATGGTGCAGGCTAAATATGACGGGGTGGGGGAAGACTTGGAAATGAAAAATCTGCCACAGGAACTTTGAGTCCCTACCAATGAAGATATGCAAAGGGCATGAGAGAGCCATCAACCACCAACTGCTGAGGACAATCCCACCACAAGGAGATCTCCCATGACAGAAGCCTTCCATGCCAAATGCTTGAAATGCTAGCCCAGGAGACTGAAGTCCTTATCCCCAGAACAGGCATAGCACAAGTAGTGGCACCTTCTCAGACAGTGAGTCTCACAGCTGCCCTGAAGGGACCTGTTGACTAGAGTGGACATCTGTCCGCCAAGACTTGGACTGAAACGCCAGTTCCCCATTGGCCACTGAAAAGCCATTCAATACATTTCTGTTTCTAATAACTCAGACTGGTGAAAAGAGCCGTACCCCACAGCCAATCTCTTGAGTTAGCCCCTCCATGGAGCCGTCAGCATTCATGAACCCAAAGCAGTACCATAGATATGTTTAAAACCCCCTCACTTCAAATCTTAACTGCCTATGCCCTGAAACAACTGTAGTGAAAATGGGGCACTCTTAAAAAAGTATTTTTCCGTCACGAGGCACCAGTTGGATAAGAACTGACATCAGCTGAAGTAACAGGAGGTGGGGAGTGAATCAGTCTCTTAGCTGACGCAGTGTTGCTCAGGACACAATGTGAAAGTAGACGAGACTTCTGCAATTAATCAATCACATAAAAACAAACCAGAATTGCAGCATTATTTCTTAACAAAGAGGAGTTGTCAGTAAAATCCATCACCAGAAACAGCTGCTATTCTCAGCATGACTACACAAAATAACTAGCCGTTAGTATCTACTGGAACTACAACATGGCTAGCTCAAGAAACTGTCTGCTGGGGAAAAAGGACATATACATGACAGACTACAGAACTCTCGTTGTGTTTGCCGTATACAGACTAGCACAGCTACCCCTCTGGAACTTTTCATAAATGAAAGATTTCACTGAGCAAGAAGAATCCTGCCCAAGCGGAGGAGTTATTCTTCATCTAGGTGGTACCACCATTATGATGATGAAACACTGAGGGAAGTTTGGCCACTCCACCCCACCATCACAACTTCATACATACTTGCCCCAACCCTGGCCACATCACACACCTATAATTTTACGCTTTTCAATTCAAAAGATGGGGGAAGAATTGCTTCATCTCTTTGCTAAACCTATTTTGGAGTTGAGAAACCCGAAAGGAGTCAACTTCATTGCAATGAATTGAGACTGGCCAGAAGAGTAACAGAAACAATGGCACTGCCCTGCGTGCTAGTCACATTGTTGAGCTTACAGGTAGCAGCATGGGGCTAGGATTTGTTTGTTTGTGAAGAGAAAAAGTTAAGTGTATCCTCTTTTTCCCAGCCCATTTTTCTCTTATTCAGTCATGAAGGCACTACTGATTGATAATGTAATCACCCCGAGGACAATAAGTTGAGGTCATGCACATCTTGGTTCCTTTAGAATCAAAGGGCTTTCTGCCAAACCAGGGCAGATCTTAGGGATGAGACAACAGCCACTTCCCACCTCTCTTTTTCTGACTTGTGCACCAGGAAGCCAATGAAGTGCTCCTGTTTTCTTGTCCTCCTTCAAGACGAGAGACTGCTTCATTCTTAGGCACAGTCACTCAGGTTAGCCCTTGTTCTCCCCCTTTAAAGCAGTTGCTTCATCCCACATAGACAAGGACTACCCAACTCTTCACATTAGGAGATTTCTGTTTGAAGTGGAAAGCACTTAGTTTGCTTTCCAGAGCTCAAGGCACGACTGCTCTTTAGAACTCCCACATCTCCAAAAACGCATCATAACCTTTTCTCTCCCAACGACAATTTTATAGACATTTCCTACCAGTACTTTCAGACTAAAACACTTGCTGAGCCTCACCAGTGCCACCAATGCCAGGAACTCCAGTGTAGACAAAGCTCCTGCAGCTGCCAGCATTTCCCCCCCGGGTGATTAGGTTTATTGGGAACGGGATTAGAAGGCATCGATTTAAGAAGAAAATAAGTTGAAGTAGACCTTGGACTACTGCTCCTCCACTGCCAGCCGCAGTGTTGGGTGAAGTAGTATTTACACATTTGTCCACCACTGCTGTATTTCCCTAGTATAGACAAGGCTTTTGTAAAGCAAAGATCTTTGTTTCCAAAGACACGCTTTGCTTTGCTAAAGTTTGAGCACATTATCCCCTTACTGAGTGGTTAAGGGGCAGAACTTGTTCTTCTGTCTTCCCTCCACTCCCCCAGCAGAACAGATTTAAAATACTTCTTTCATTTAACTTGACTGCCCAAGGCTCCTGTAGTAGGTTATCCTTCTTCTCTTCCACCACATGCCAGTCTGTGACCCCCAACTCAATGATCTAGTTCATGACTGTGTAAGCTGGCAACAGGGTTAGAAAAGCAGGCAAGTTCCTACGCCGTACAATCTCGGAGTTACGAATGAAACATTCAGCCAGCATTCAAACAGAAGGCCATTAAAGTGTTGTGCCTCTCAGCCACATGTCAAGGTACCTTAGGCAGAGGAAAGTGATGCTGAGCAATGAAGCCAGCCTCAGGAACTTGACTGAACTGCCCTTCCCTTCGGCTCTGCCATTCATCTCGCTCAAATCTGAGCTGACAGCGTGAGACTCAAACAGAACTGAATATCTAACTTGACAGGTCCCAGCTCTTAGCTACCTCTGTGCAGTACAGGGGACTACGAGAGGAGCTGTGAACAGAGCCCAAAGGTTACAGTGCGTGTGTGACCATTTTGTTCAGTATCCTCATAAGCACAGAATAAACTGTGCTCCACCTCCTCCCCAGGCAGAGCACAGGCACGGGCAGGGAAAGCTGCCACCTGGTTTCCAATAAGATTACTAATCTCTGCAGCCGAAAGCAGTTTGGCTACTGCCAGAGAACACGTTTTTCTAGCAACAGCTACTGTAGAAGCAACGAGTGGCTGGACGCAGGTTTGGATGTCGCACAAAGATTTTTGCCCAGAGATCCATCAACCAAGTTAGAACCTAACTCAGTACTACAGAGCTTTCAAAAGCCCTGCTATATTCAGAGCAGCACCGTTCCATTCTTTCACAGCCTCCAGCTATGCTGTCTTTACTCAGCTTCTCCAGTACTTTATTCATCTGCGGTGACCTTTAGTAATCTAGATCCAGCCAGGGTGCAGGTGACAAGTTGAAGAGTTAAGGGCTGCTACTGTACAGCATTGAGAAGGCATATGAAGAAGCTGACAGGTTTGGCCCAGCCCCTCTTCTTCCAGTATACTAGACAGGACTAACTGATGAGACTAACTGCATGAGCTGCCACACACCTAGGACACTTTGGTACTGAATTTGAACAGTCAGTAAGGAGAGTAACTCCACAGACCCTCCTTCAGCCATTATGAAGTGGAAAGAAGTCAAATGGAAAGCATCACCCTTGATATATACAGATGGTTAGAGCATCTTTTGAGTTGAGCATCCCAAACTTTTAGTTTAATTTTAGCGTTTAAAAAACAAAAAAACACACTGGTGACAAAATGCATTCAGGCCTATAAACCAGTCAAAATAAAAGTCCCTTCCAGCCTAAGACCAAGCATGAAGATTTCAGGTAAAAGTCAGAAGGCACTAGAAGGGTCTGGAATGCAAGGCCCTACATTGTAACTACCAAGGAGCAAGTGATGAGCTCAGGCAAGGAAGGCACATCAGATAGAATCCTGCATGCCGCTCTTTGATTTGGGCGTTTCAGGTTACCTCAATGAAGTAAGCTATGTACTGCAGTCTGTTGTCACTTAGGAACATCTGAACTTCCATTTACAGATACACCCTCAGACAGTGGTTTTCAAAGTAAGTGAACTGGAGCAGTCTAGAAGTGCCACATTGCAGAGGCGGGGAGGATAGTAGGGAAAGGGAAGCGATACTGCAGAGGCAATGCTGTAGTTTAGTAACCCTCCGCTCTTCCTCACAGCAAAATTCAAAGTTTCAACAAAAGCCCACCCAAGACAGAAGAGAAAGTGGCCCTGATTATTTTAATGTGACTTTATTTAGTGACAACTTTACTCTGTGCAAAAACATTAAAATACAGATCTTAGAAAACATTTCTTCTTTACACAAAAACCAGGACAAAGTTGAAATTGCAGGTGGACAGGAGTGGGACAATCTCCATCCTCAGTACTTTTTCAGGTTGTAGGGCAGGCCCGGCGCAGGTTTGGCACTGGGAAGGGGTGGCGAGTGCCAGACAGCAGAGCTGGTGCGTTTGAAATATCGCGGCTTGTTCTTGTAGAAAATGTCCTCCAGTTTAGGGCTCATGATGGGCCCGAAGAGTGAGTCGATATTTGGAGGGTTGTAATACTGGTATGTAACAGCGTGATTAAGCTGAGCCCCTGGGAAAATAGCCACCACGTTACACGAGCAGTCTTACAAATAGCATCTTAGTGCTCCACTTAAATCTCACTTCCTTGGTGTCTCAATTACTGAGAGTCAGTGTATGAAGTCCAAGATCTAAGAGCAACCCTCCAGGCTCTCTTGCCCTGGAGAAGAGCCCCCGAGAACCAGTCTTGGAAGACACTGGGGGTGGGCCTGGCAGATACTGAATTCTCAGTACTGGATCAAGGTAGGGTTTTGCCTGGCTTCATGAAGAATCCTACGCCCACCCTCATGCAGAGAATAAAATTATTTTTTAAGGCACCTTTCATATTCCAGGTATATCGCAAGCACTCTGCTAAACCAATCACTGAAAGAAAAGATTGCATGGACGCTGGTGAACTCCCTAGCCTTCTGTTTTCAGACAGTGCAAGACAGCTTCAGCTCTTGGGACGGGCACAAGGGATTCTGAATTAAAATTCAAATGATAACACTTGCAAGAGTACAGTCCTTCTCCGACTACAACTCAAAGTTAATACCATGTGGCACTGCAGTAAGCTGAAGTCTCAGACGCTTCTGGCCTAGACCCTGGCTTCCTCAACATCTAAGCCTCACTGAGAAATCTGGGGTATTCCAAATTCTCACAGATGAAGTTTCAGTGGGTATAACAAGATCTGCACGTACCAGTGGCCCAGACAGGGATAGGCTTGCGGGGCTGGCTTTCATCATCTGTGGAGTCATCACTGTTCAGATCCAGCCCATAATTATCTGGATTTACCTTGGTGGAGCTGGGTTCTTTTGGGCCGGAAGAGGGCCCTGGATAGGAGTCTGAGACAGATTTCTGAAACCATACAGAAAAAGTTAGCTATACGGCCTTAAAAGAAATGAATTACCTTCTAGTGATACTTCCATCTAAGGGTGCTAATGAGTTAGTGTGGGTTGCCAGAAAGAACTTGATGTCAAGGTTGTTCAGTCTGTTATTTTCATAGAACTATCCCAGGTTCTAGGAGCACGAGATTTACACAGTCTGCTCCAAGACCTGGTGCCAACAGCAGATATTAGGACAGCTAATGTCAGCACCAAGTTATTAATATATACAGCATTGCTGCCATCTATACAACACTAAGTTTGAGTCACAGATTACTGCCCTGCCATGCGTCTCCAGGGGCAGGAGAATGAAACAGATATTCTGCCCTGGAGGAAACAAAGGTGAGCCAAGGGAGACAGGAAGCAACAGTGATGCGACTCTGGCAGTCAACATCATGTTCATACCCAATTTTCAATCCTACTTCAAAACACCAGAGGCAGAGAACATGCCTGTCTGTTTATGGGAAGGCAGGAATAACCACATGAGAATAATTCAGAAGGGACATACTGGTTAACTAATTTGGACTGGGATTTTCCAATTGAGCCCAGCTTCCTTAGATTCCTTGTCAAAGCTGATTTTCTTTAAAATTAAGCTAGACTGGCAAACACATGCTCCAAAAGCCATATGGCAGGAAATCTTACTCGAGTAACAGCATAGGGCAGAGCATTT
The DNA here is from genome assembly GCA_007922155.1 of Mesoclemmys tuberculata. Taxonomy (NCBI): domain Eukaryota; kingdom Metazoa; phylum Chordata; order Testudines; family Chelidae; genus Mesoclemmys; species Mesoclemmys tuberculata. Next base: position 4,233,076 of record ML675613.1, read on the forward strand.
CTGGGATGTAAATGCCATTGCTATAGGGAAATCACCTACCGACACTGGGGCTTTCCTGTAACTGCAGAGCAAACTCTATAGCTACTCAGAGAAGTCTTACAAGTTTATCTCTAGTCTTAAGCTGCAAGTTAGAGCACAGAAAGTCACTCCTTGTGTATTAGCAAAACTGCACTCTTCTCTCCTCATATCCTTTGGGGCTAAAGCAGGCTTCTTTGGCTGAGCTTCCAACCCATGCCAACGAGACGGTGTGTGAAGGTGGAGGGGGAGATTAAGATTTGAATGTGGCTCTCTCACCTAGTAAGCTACCAGGCTGTGCTGAAATGTAGCATTTTAAGCTACAGGACTGCTGTCTACAATACTGTTTACTCAGTTTATCTGAGTCACATTTGATGTCAGACATTTGCTGTCCTATAATTAACCTGGAAAAAACAAACAAGCTAAATGTAGAGACTCCTCATTGTGTTGCTGGAAAAATTGTGTTAAAAATGAGCTGTCTACAACCAAAGGGGCAACACCAACAATGTCATTCTCGTTACAGCAGCAACGAAATTGCTCTGCTGTTTTCACCCTGGAGGTGCTCAGCAGTGCCATCCTTCATGCAACAGGAATAATTGTACTTTCCAGCCACAATAAGAGCAGTAACAGCACTTACCCTTCAATTGTAAGCTCACTGATGCTTGTCTATGCAGTGAGCTGTACAGGACTGAGCACCATTATACGTATTTGATACTTATTAGCATATGGACAGTCCCAGGATGTGTTCCTTCCATCTCACTCCCTCCCCACAGCAGCAGAGGCAAGGAAGCTATTTATCAGAGCCTGCTTGGGACTCCCATTCTACAACAAAATGTCCTGAAAGCACATACACCCAAAGGATTTCTTACAACCTCAAGTGGTTTCAGGAGTCAACCACGGGAAGAGCCACTGAGTCAGTGTTACACATCTTCCCCCCCCAAAGAGAATGTAAGCATCTTGCATTAGTTGTCAGACAGTATGCACAGGGGACAGAAGTCAACATTTGAGAAGCCACACACTTCCCCACCTTTGAATCCCCTCTTAAAATCTCTCTCTGCTGCGATGCCTACAAGCCATTTCCATCTGGTACAGAGGAGGCAAATGCTCGGAGATTTCCATTTTTCTGATAATCTCTGTTCATTGCACAACTTCATTCCAGTCACCGTCTCCATTCGTCCACTTACTCGACACAGCCCATTGGATGCCTGGACTGTAAGCTCTCTGGAGCAGGACTTGTCTATATGGTTTCCAGTACTGTGCAACCATCACAGGGTCTCCTCATTATAGCCATAATACTAGCCACAAGAGATTTTTAACATTCAGTTGATGAATTCTGGTAAGTGCAACCCCTAGTCATTTTTAGAAATAAGTGTAAGAACCCATGAGACTGTCACTTAGGCCAATCTTAATGCGCAGAGAGCTTTGCTGAGAGCAGAAAAAAATGGCTTTGTTCCAGCACGGTTGAGCAGGGGCAGTGTATCAAAAGACCCACCACCTGCTGCAGGGACATTTCCTATGTGACTCCAATAAAGATTCTCTCATTTTTCCGGTGAGCTATGAAATACAGTCACAGAGTGACAGAGTACAAGTCAAGTGTCACATGGTATGTGGCATCGCCCAACCTCCAGAAGCTATGGAAGAGGTGGTAGCCAGCTACTTGAAAAAGCCAAGCAGATCCCACTGCACCCTAAGTCTATTTTTTCGTTTGAGTCACCAAACGCATCTAGGCTACAAACACATGGGGAGGGGAGTGAAGAGAGTTGAAAGCAACTGAAGATACAGGGAAGTTTCTCAGCTACATGGTGTCACCAGTGAGATGCTACAATATAGCACTGATTTCCAGGATCCCTCAGGATCTAGCGCCATCATGTGGCCATATCCTATCAGTTTTAAATTTCAAAGAAAAGAATTCTCTCCATTGTTACTGCGTTGAGCCAAATTTCTTATGGCTGCTCTGATAAGAGACATTCCTGCCCTCTGTATGGGACGTCCTCCTTCCAAAAGCATAAAGGCCTCTATGGACCCAGAAAATTAGCCCAGTAGCAAAGAAGGAGGTTCCAGTCTCTAAGCCTCTTGGTTAACTCACCACTGTTATATTCAGCCATTTATGGGGAACAATGGCAACAGATTCTGGTAGCTTGGTTTTATTTTCCGGTGGTTGCTGCCGTTCCTGCTCTTCTGGGTTCTGTTCCTCCTGTTAAGAAGGACAAATTATAAACCCATCAGCTTGCTCTCACTACCATGGAACCTGACTTGTCCTAGGAGAGGACCTACTCTCGCACTCATCCCCTCCCTTAGCAGGGCGGGAGGCTACTCAATGAAGTGGACAGACTCTCTCCATAATGGACGACAGACAAATTCTTTGTTAGACTCCGAGGCAGCCTCTTGCTGATTTGGAGGAGGCTAGACAGGCTTCACTGCTGCCTTGCACTTGGAGAAGGCAGCTGGTAAAGCTAAAGGAATGCTCAAGACCAGATACACAGATAGAATAAAATCCACTGCATGATATAGAATCTTAGCTCCTCACCTTCTTTTGGTTTTCCTCCTCTTCCGTAACCACTGCCAGCTTCATGTGCAGGTGAAGAGGTTTCCCCTTTTCCTGCTGTTTGTGATCCCTGGCAAATCAAAGCATAACCAAGTGAGACAGGAAGGACATAGGTTCTCTCCAATCCAGGATCCTCAGACACCTACCTTCTGAACCCAGAACCCTCCACTACCACCCATCCCTCACACTCTTCTCCTAGAACTGAAAAGATCTGCTTTGCTGGGCTTGTGCCTCCACCCTTTTATCAGGAGTGTGGAAAGAGGCCAGCTCTCACCTCTCCTTTGCCAATTCCACCTCTCGCTGCTCTCCCAATCTCTTCGGCTCCGCAACCTTCCTCCCTTTGTCCTGCTGTTCATCCTCTGGCCTCTTCTGCAGCAGCTCCGGATGCTTGTGTTCATCTTCTTCCTGGGAAAGGAAAGCAAGCCCAATTCCGCGGTAAGTGGGGTGGTGGGCAATTTATGGCTCCAGTGCCTTGTTCTAGCCTCAATGCTACCTAGTCTGGCCCATCCTCATCACCACCACTAGTGTCTTCGACCTGAGCTGTGCAGCCCTCCTCCTGTCCCATCCAAAGAGGGGCATCACCACCCCCCCCCAAGGTTACAGCACCTATTGCACTGGGGTATAGGTGACAGCACGGAGTTACCCATCTCCAGAATTCACTCGGTCATGGAATTGCTAGGAAGTCTGGGATGGATTTATGCACCTGAGCCTTCCGGGACCCTCACAGGAAACAGAGGGCTGAGTGTTTGGGAACTAATACCTACGTCTAACTGAGACGTTCAGCCCCATGGAGAAGTTTATATGAATCAGAAGTCTGTAAAAGCACCATGCACATTTATGGTGCTATGCAATTCATAATGGTGAGCAGCATTAGAACAGGCCTGGAGAGTGACCTCATCAGAAGATAAGGTGCCTCATTCACAAAATGAGTACCAAATTGGAAAGAGTTTGAGTGGAGGGGAAGAGGAGGAGGTGGCGACGGCAGCAGCAGGTAAATCTATTCTGACGTACCCATTGGCCTGCTCTCCCAAAGCTATTTACTGGCTATTGTTGTGCCCTTTTTCCCTCATGCAGCGCAGCATGCAGGCTCCCCATCATTCTGTTTCCCTTGCAAACTCCTCTTCTTACAGATGGGACCTGATCTTACTCTTACCTTTTGCAGCACTCTCTGTTTTCGGGCCTCCATGTCCTCAGTCTTCCTCGCTATTTTTTTCTTGGTCTTTTCTTCTACCACCTTCTCTTGTCGCACCTGAGAGAATTACACACATCAGGTCTGGACCCTGCCCAGCCTCATTGAATGTTCTTCACATGCTTATCTACCATAGAAAGAAGAGTCAGGAGCTCTTCAGGAGTCTGGGGCTCATCACACGCCATGGGGAAGATGCCTTTCTCCGGAGCGGGAGAAAGTCCAAAACTTCAGTGAAGCGTGTACATAGTTTAAAGGCAGATGACATCCAGTGCAGCAAGTTCAGCCCTATCACAGTTCAGAGGAAGAGAAGCCCATCACCAGGAATAACTGAAATAAAGTTACACAGAATCCAGATTACAGGATGCCATATTGCTGTGTGTCCTTCATCAGAACAAGGGAAAGCCAGAGGGAAGACTGATTTCACTTTTGCTTGAGGTAGTTTTCTAGCAAGCAAACTGATGTGCAATAGGAACAGGGAGGTGAGAAGGCCCCAAATGCAAGATTCCTTAACCTTAGCGGAGTAGCCTAGCAATAAGGCAAGAACATGGGCAAAAGAACATGGGGTTGAGAAAAGAGTAGTGAGGAATGTACGTGTTTCTGGCTGATAGCTACAGGGGAAAGATGTAGTCCTTTAGTCTCTCCCCCCTAACCTTGGAGGATGGATCCTGAACAGATCTGCTTCATGCCCCGTCGGCCAGAATGAGAAATAGTGATTAGCCTGCTGAGTTTATCATCATCAGTTGAAAGGAGGAAGAGAAGGGGTGGTTTAGGGAATGTCACCCTTTTCCCAGAGCTTAAGACAGACTGACCAAGCTTGATCTCAAGACCCTTGGGCTGCCCCTAGAACACCAGGTCAACCACACACAGCACATCTCTAACTGCAGCACTTACTGATGACATGTAGGAGGCAGCAGCAATACCCAGGATGCATGCAACAGTTAAATCTGGAGTACTCGGCATATTCTCCCTGGTATTGGTGACATGAACACAGTCTGACAGTGTGCCTCACGTCAGTGGTATAAACAGGGACACCAGTCACACATGCACCCACCTGTCAGCACAGTCATGCGTGGTTGTCAATAGTCTGCAATCAAAGAAAGTAGCTCTTCCACTAGGAACTGTTGCAACCTGATGCAAGGGCAGTGGCCTTGCCTTGAAAGTAGATTTTAGGAGTCACCCACATGCTTTAGTGCAGTGTGAACAGAGTGACTTCCCTGTTCCAAGTACAGGTGGTGCTTGGACCTAATTTTAGGCCTGACCGGGACCAGAAACAAACCCACCTGACCCAAGCTCGAGAGTCGAGTTGTTCTCCAACCCAACCCTTTCCACAAACCTGAATCAGCACCGCCATCTCTTCCTACTGCCCGTAGGGTCAGCATGGCAGTGGCTGAGGGCACCCGCGCCCGCATACCCCTCTCCTGCACTGAGCACGTGCCATGGAGTGAGTGTGCTGCACGCACACAGTGCAGTGAGGTGGTGGTAGCTGTCCGGTGCAGGGCACGCAGCTGCCACTGTGCCGACCCCATGGGCAGGAGGACAAGAGAGCCAACCCAAACTGGAGAGTCGTCTTGTTTTCCCACTCGACCTGGACCCAACACTTGCAGTTGGGCTGCAGCACGAGGCTCAGTGAGAAGACCTTGACATCAGCAGAACGAGACACCACTAATAGTCCTCAGAGAGTTTAGAGTGCCATACACATGGACATCTGCAATATGAATAATTAACACCGTTGCATGGACTTGACAGAGGAGAGCCTTTCCTTGTTGAACAGAGGCCTACAGAGAAACCCTGAAGTGACTTTGTGCTCTAATACCAAGTGGCCTCATTACCCACTGATGGCCCCTGTGGTCAGTGACACTAGCATTGAGGATTTTAGTAATGGGCAAGATGTTTGTCACACAGTAAAGCAACCCGTTGCTACTCTTACTGGGTTCACTGCTCATTGCCATGAGAAAAATCTAGCTGGCCCAAGGGGCTCCGTTTCCAGATTGTGCCTCTTACCTTCTCGCTCTTTTCCTCAATTTGAGAGAGTTTCTGTTCCATCCGCTTTTTCTTCTCCTCCTCCATCTGCTCCACCCGTTCCCGAGCCTGCAGTGCCTTCCTCAGACGCTCCTCACGCTTCCTGGGGGACAAGTGGGGACAGTTAGCTTTGGCTGCACTGGGGATTTGTCCTGGTTACAGCTATCGGTGCCCCACCACTGGAGTAGCTAGTGCCCTGATGCAAACCCCCAATGCAGAGCATAAGAGACTTGCTTCAGCTCAGCCTATCCTTGCTTCAAACTGGATAAGCTCCATTGGCAACAGCAGCAGCTTTGCCCATCTGCACTACCTGTTCACACCAACGTAGCTGTAGCTAGCTAGCTAATGGCGGTAATCAGGGCAACTCATCAGCGTAGACAGGACCTTGAAGTGATTCAGAGCCGAGCCAGAAAAGGAGCAACAGAAGGGGCAGCCACTCACAATTTCATCTCCTCCAGGCGCCGTCTCTTTTCCTCCTCCACTTTCTGTTTTCTCTGTTGTTCAGCCTCCTGCTTCTTCCTCAAGCCCTCCAGTCGCTGCCGCTCCTTCTCCTGGGGTGGGTGGGAAGCTCAGATTATACCCATCTGCTGCTGGGGCTTGTTTCCGCAACAGGTTCCTTGGGCTCAGGTAGCCAGAGACAAGACACCAGGGACCTGCAGCTTCAGTCAGAGACACATGCGCACTCCCTCCCAAACAGGCACATGAGCAAGGAAAGAGACATTGCTGTTCTGGCAGCACTGCTCCTTTCCTATTCAGCCACTCCATTTCCTGGAGCAGAAAAGCTGCTTGGAGGGTAAGTGGGGCAGTTTGTGTGCACGAGACACCTCAGGCCTAACATTCAAGCAGAAACAGTTACCGCAGAAGCCACGTCCAGACCAAGACACCATCTCTGACTGTGCTGCAATATTCACCATACACTGCCTAATGCTACTAGCCAGTGTTAGTGCTACAAAGATGAAGAATCCTCTGTTCTTTTTAGAGCCCTGAAGAGACCCTTTGATGTCCTTTTTAGACACATGGTCATGCACAGCTGGCAGAGAAGACTGGGTGGGATCTTCTACTGATTCAAGCTAGGGGTGCTTTAGAAGCTGAGCTCTTACCAACCCAGAAGGCAAGAGACCTCATCAGGAAATCCATACCAAACCTCCTGCATGGTTCTACTTTGGTCCTACAGGTGGGGGAGCTGAAGAGGAAGAGGAAAGGAGCAATGTTTTTATATTTGGTAAGAGACTGAAGTTAACATCCCTAGTAACAAGGGTTACAGATGTCAACCAATAGTCTGTGATACCAAAACACCAGCCAGGGACAAGAAACAGAAGCAACCAGCCCCAGGATGTCTAGATAAAATACACTGCCTCATTCTCGCTCCTAATTGGAGGGATAATTTGTAGCCACAAGAGACCCTGCACTGGCACAAAGTGGATAAGCTGAGCAGCATATGGCTAACCTCCTTTCAATTGTGAGTGCTGTTCTCTGCGGGAAAGAACTATAGTGGAAGGTATTGTCCTTGAGATGCCAAATCCTGCCCTGTTCTTGTGGCATTTTCCACCACAATCAATGTTCCATGTAGTAGCTATGGATTCACCGCATCAGGAGTCTCTCCTTCAGTGAGAACAGAGGTGCCCACAGTGGGGCCCTGGCGCCCACTCTCTGTAAGCTACCGATTAACCCCTTCGCTGCTGCATTTGGGAGACTCTCACTCGGGAGTAGAGCAGAAGCCACACAACTGGTGCAGGATCAAGGACTCCCCATAGTGCAGTACTAGCACTGGATGTTAGCTTCTGGGAACAAGCTGCGTTTGCAGCTCTCAGCTCAACATTACACAAGGCACCTTATTCCCTGGGAGGCTCTTTAACATGATCAGCAAAGCCAGTCACACAGCCAAGTGGAGCAGAGTGAGGTAATGATTTTTCCCAAGACACTTTCCTGTGTGTTTTGAAGTTTTTAAGTGTATAAAATAGAATGAGACCTTCTAAGTCATCTAGTCATTCCCTGTGGCCAAAGCAGGATTGGTCCCTATGGTATATTGTCCAGGGCTTTGGCCAGCCTAGTTTGAGTGATGCAAATAATATCCACTTCCACCACTTCTTAGAAACCATTTTACACACCATGAGATGTCCAATGGCCATCTCCTTCACCTGGAATTCTCAGTTCGTATATGCCATGGCTAAGTTATATCCAAGTACTGTTAGATTCCCTTTGGGCCACTCTGAACAATTCTACTCGCTTCCTGAAGTATACACCTTCCACGTGCTGCCCAACACATCACCACTGCTCTCTCAGGTGAGACTTGGAAGACACATTTGGTCTGCATGCAGGTTAGTGATGAGGTTAGAGAGCAACCAGTGCCCATTAGTGAGGTAACAAACGTGCCCTCAGACCCTGTGATTAAGGAGTCAATACTCACAACAAAATCCCCCTGTTTCGACAGAACAGAGAAGAGAAACGAGGATTACTTGCCTTTGGAATTAATCAAATAAACCTAGAACTACACCCTTTGGACTCTAGTTTCATCTTGCCCAGCAGTTAGTTGCCATGATCAAACTGCATGGGTTCTCACTCCAGCTTCTGCATGGCTTGTCTTAGAACTGCCCAGCAGCCTGCTGGGTGGCAGAGACCAGATTTCAAATCCACTGACCTTCCTAGGGTTCGGCAATCCCGGGATGCCATGAATTTGAATGTGACTGTGACAGAGTAGCCAGAACTTTTCTACATGCACATGACAGCTTTAAGGAGTTGGTACTCAAGGTCACAATGTGTGTTGAGACTTTGATTGATATTCAGTAACTCACAGGGATAATGCAAGATCAGATTCATTATGACTTTAAGGTGCTCCTATACCATGGAAGGGCTCATTAAATGCACATTTTCAAATATGCAGAAATATGTTCCACCTTTATTTCCCTGCATGATCTTCCATTCACTCCCATGCAACAGCTGATGCCATCACTACCCTAGGGCCTCCTCTACCATTCCAGGCAGCCATAAAGACAACTGCTACAGGAGAAACAATCCTACCTTGGGATCAGGTCGTGCAGGAGTGTTGCGTTTGATAAGATTCTTCATGACATTACTGTGCCCTGGAGACCCTGAGCTCACGAGCAGCTGGTTCTTCTGCACGGTCTGTAAAAAGTGTTTGAATGGACGCACAGCCTACGAGGAGAGCAGAGGGCATCAGGCCTACCACAGAAGGGGACCCAGAAGAAAGAGTGACGCGGGGCCGTGGCACCTACTCACCTTGCTGGCTGGGCTGAGTGAGGATAGAGTCTTGTTTGCAGGAGAAGATGTGGTCTTATCATATGAAGGAGAAGTCACATCTAGCAGCAACCCATCACACAGCTCATCCACTGCTTGCTTATAACTCTGTCTCCTGAAAGAATATAGGGTACATACATTGACCCAGCACAGGAAACACCATTCCTGGCCTCTGCTGCAACCTTTAATTCACATTATACCACCCCTTCTGTCTATTCAGCACCATCAAGTGATCTGTGATGCCTATGCGGACACACCACATTGGCTTTGGTGGCTCTTTGCTACCATTCTCTTGTATATGTGGGAGAATCAGCAACCGGGGAAGCTAAGGAAAAAGCCAAGCAAGTTAGATATTTTAGGTACTTAAGATAAGAGTCTCTTCAAACTATTCTATGAAGTTGCTGTGCAGCCATCCTTACCCACCCCACTCCTCTTCTCCAAGCAGCACTTGGAGGTTTACAAACACAGTTCCTTACTACATCCATAGGACATAGAGGGTATCATCCCCACCCATAAGAGGGGAGCAGACAGGCTGGTTAAGTAACTTGCTCAGAGTCACACCTGGGTTCTAGTCCAATCTGTGCCTAATTCACTAGACCATGCCACCTTTCAAGAGGCCCCATTTTGCATTAAACTTATGAAAAATTTATCACCTCAACATTTTGGGAGAGTGTGCAGATTTGAAACCCTCTCTGGCCAATCAAACCAAAGCTTTCAACCAAGGTACTTGATAAGTAGCACATTAGTCATTCCAGGTCACTAGTCTATTCTTGGCCTCCGGCTGGGAAGAGAAAAGGAAGGGAACATACCGGATACTTGGGGGCTGTTCCAGGGGCTTGGCGTTCTGGGGCTGTTCCTTGCTCTGAGGTGTGCCACTCTTTTTCAAATGAGTCTCTGTAAAGAAAGCTACAATGAGCTCCACGTGAAAGATTTCCTGTAGCAGAGGTGCTATACCAGTGGTTTTTGTCTTCCTGGCTCCCAGTATAAGTCTCAGAAGCATACCGCAGAACGCAACTGCTAAAAGCCATGCCATAGTAAGACAAACAGAAGTACACTGGCTATTTTAACACTAGTTTTGTATCTGTGCATTAACCAACACCACAGAGAATAGTATGAGAATATGCACCTTGCACGATCACGTACTCTCTGCACAGACTGTTGATGAGACAGACAGCACTTAGGCCCATAACAGGACACTGGATACCCCACTCCTACCCCAAAAAGATGCTTCTAGCAGGCTCCTCAAACCACTGCCTCTTATGGGATCACACATTTCCTACAGTGAAAGCTGATCACATCTCATAGCTCCTCACTGAGGCAGAGTGAGACAGGAGGGACTGCGATCTCTTCTCACGCCTTTCAGTTTGTTTCATGCATCTCAAGATATCATAAGGAGCCTATGAACCCTAAACACTGAACCAAACTGAAGCTTTAAGATGTTTTCCTCTACAGTTCCCCATCCCTTAGTTGCTCAGATTGAAATTGTTTGGCTAGACTCTGTCCAATCACTTATTTACATTTTGCATGTTCATTAAATACACGGTGCTGAAAGAGCCAACAGGACAAATCTTACTCCCCTCTGGAGACTGGAAAGAGCCCTTGTAGGATAAACTTGGCCAGTAGGCGGCAAAGATCCATAAACCCCTAAATACCAGTCACATGCTTCCTTGCTGCTCCACCAACACTGAGTCTCAGCAATACTTACCTTTACTGTTCCCCGCCTGCTGCTCTGCCCGATTCGGCTGCTCAGCCTGAGCCGACTGTTCTGCAACAGGGCGGCCTTCATTTGGAATAACGACAGCTTTCCACACACTTTTGGGAGCCTGTGGGAGAAGGAAGCAGGCTTGAGCAAGACTCCCTGACAGAAACAGGACTTCAGTGAGCATTCTGTCTTAGAATGGAGGAAAGGAGGGGCGCAAAGCCAGTGCCTTTGGATGCATTCTGCACTGGTGGCAGTCCTGCTGCTAACAAGCCAGGGACTGCTCCCTTCTCTTTGCAATAGCAGGAGGGCCTACTCACCAAGTTCAGTCCTGACTATTACGGACAGAGGATTTCTGCTCATGGAGCAGAGGCAAAGCAGGGAAGGAGTGTTACAGATACCACCCCCCCAAAGGACAGAACAGTCAGATGTCCTCTTCCTTCCTAGACTCTGAGGTCAAAATGATTCTAGAGTAACTAGCAGTTTTGGGTGCCCAACCTGAGACAACTTCGGAAGGCCTGATTTTCAGAGGGTGGGTGCTCTGCAATTTATGGGGAGGAGGGGGAAATGCCTTCAGGAATTCCCTTAAACACACCTTCAAGGTGTTTCTAGTTGGACACCCACAAATTGATCACTTGTCACTTTTGAAAGCCTTGGCCAAGGACCTTTAAGAGTCAGTTTTAAACAGCCCTAGATTGAAGCTGCATGCAATTCTTGGCCACCAACATGGGCAACAAGCTCACTGCACCAGAAGGTTGAGAAAAAGGAACATGCTCCATAGGTACTAGCACCCCATCTCCCCTTACAGATCAATCACTGCACTGTACCACGCAAGCCACGCAGCTCCCCGGAATCAAGACACGTGAGGAGAGCAAGTGATTCAATCAGAAGCCTGCACAATCTGGGTGCACAGGTCTTGAGAAGGGTCTCTTGGAGCTCAACTGAGCAAGCTCTAAAATAATGCTGACTTGAACAGAAACTATCGAATTTCTAATCTAACTCATATAAACCCATATGTTTACTCATTTGCATTACAGTAGCGCCCAGAGACGCCAGTGGAGACTAGGGCCCAGTTGTGTTAGGCGCTGTACAAAACACAGTAAAAGTCCCTGTCCTAAGGAGCTGACATTCTAAATAGACAACAAAAAAGCGTGACAAAAAGGGATACAACATAAAAGCAGAAGATTCAAAACCAAGACACAGGATAAGGGCCCGATTTTTAAATACAAATATCTTTAAAAATGTGTCTAAGTGACTAACCCAAGGCAATACAGGACATCTGTGCTACAGCAGACATCTGAAGCCAGATCTCTGGCGTCATAGTCTAGTGCCATAATCTACCAAAACCCAAGGTGAGGGATCTTTATCACCTCAAAAATTTTGACGTCTCAGACAGCTGGACAACAATTCCACAGACACATTCTCCAATGATTCTGTCAATTCAGCAGAGAGATCTAGCTCAGGAGCTGACAGGTAAAAAGCCATACAGTTAATTTACTGCCTTTATCCTAGGAAGCCCTACCTGGGCCTTACCTTGTCACATTCAGAATTCAGTTCCAGTTCAAGCCTGAAGAGAGAAAAGGTGTTTTGATAAGTTATCAGCTCCCCCAGAGGGAACAAAGAAATTACGGTTTTTATTCTTGTGGTGCCTGTCACAGACCTCTAGGCACCTTGGAAAAGTAAATCACAGGCGATCAAGACCACAATCTGATAGTCTGCTTCAGTATTTTAATTTTATCTAAGTGTAAAGGGGACAAGTTAATCATTCTGATCAATGGAGAAACTGTTCACACATACTGGAGTAAAGACTTATGCACTGAAGTCTAACTCCACAAGCTTCAGGCAAAGAGTGAATTCACTTCAGTATGAGACTCAGACATAGCCTTGCTTGAACAGGTTAGATGCGGGAGGCACACAAAATTGCTGAGTGATACACTAGTGAGCTTATCCTCCTTGCAGAAGGTCTTAGCACTGCTCAGGTCAATAGGTAGCATATGCCACAGCCCTGAGGCACACACAGACAGGCCTGCCCTACCCTGCAAATCTTGAACACCGCAAGCTGCACTCCTCTCCAATCCAGAGGTGCAGTGGGGAAAGGGAAATTAGTTCACAGGATTCAGGAAATTAGATAAGATACGTGGGCCCCAGCAAACCTGACATATTTACAGACAAAGCCAAACGGAACAGTTTAAGTTGAACTGGCCAAAACCTTGTAGTGCCACATTCTGCACTAGCTGAAAATGACAAATCAGTCTTTCTCGGTAGCTCAGTATAGATATCTAAGAGGAAGAACAGAGATTATACCCGCCTTGCTGCCAGAGAGGCATGCAAGATGGTCTAAGGAAGGGCAACACCTATGCAGCATGAAGAGTTTAATGATCCCCATCACAGGTGACACCTAATTATTCAACTTGAAGGTTACAGCACAAAGCATTAATTTAGTGACAGGACATATAAACATCTTGTACAGTTTGCTGCAAGATTTCCCATGGCTTCTGACTATTTCACAGAGCAGCCTCACCTGACATTGCCGGTTGCATCTCCATCCATAAATACCTCCAGGGAACTATGGCCTGGAGGGAGAAGGATAAAGCAATACATTAGCTAGCTTAGAGGCCTTCATCTGATGCAGCCTATAAGCAGCTATCCCTGTGCAATATAGCCCCTCTCTCCAAAGGACACATTGTATTCCTACCCGCAGGATTCCATGAGCTCTAAGCACCCTTGCTTGACTTTTTACAGCTAGAAGTTGCTACATACTGAAACAAACTTCAGAAGCACCATAATGACCCAGACACTGAGTCACTACATCCCAAGTTTCTTTCCACATCAGCTGGAGTAACTCTGGAAACACAGCAAGAGGAATGCAAGTCTGTATTATGGAGAGGTCACTAGTAATTCCATAGGTGAAGCAGTACCAAATTTCAGTTAGAAAAGGGTTTCAATCCTCATTAGGGACAAAACCAAGTGTGTTGTATTTCTAGTAATAGCGTACTTACTCTTGGGGGGTAGAGTCGATATTCTGTAGTATTAACAAGTAACTTCAGTAGGTTAGGACTCAGTGGCTACTACCTGAAGTTTCAGGACTGGTGTGTCTCTTGCCCACCAACTTACACATGGCTTGGACTTCAATTAGATCCCCACAGCGTCTCATGCATAGGTTGGGTTTCTTTTTTTGTTTTGTTAAATGACAGTGTTTAGCATTATGATGACAGCGTGCCATGGCATTTAGTTTTGTTTGCTAAAAATCCATGTGCTTCAGCACTTAACTGAACCAACTGGAAGCCACTTTGTTTCTCCAAGCAAGCAAGTTAAAGGAACTCAATTTCAGCAGACACTTTCAGAGCTCAGAAGCTGTGCAGGAGAGAGGTGGCCTGTGTTGTCTGTGAGATTATCGGTGTTTATCAGTGTAGGCTGTCTCAGCTCTGCACAGGTAACCAAGATGGCACTCATGATCGAATGAGCTGACATGACCACAGATTAGCTGAGCAACAAGGGCACCCAGGCCAGGTTTATCACAGGCGGCACAACAAAAAGTGACCTGCAGAGTATCTTTGGGCCAGCTTCCTATATGCAGCATTACAATGGACACGGCCCAACAGGGGAACTTTCCGTTATCCCCTAGACCGGACAGCATTGTTCCTTCTGACACCCTTTTTTATACACTGTTCAGACAATTTCTTTCTGCCCCTTCAACATAGGTAACTGCCACCCTCTTGACGTAGTCTAATACCAGCCTTTACTGTTAATTGAATGATTTGGGCAAACAACTTTATTGGTCACCTTTTTAGGCATTTCTATTCATCAAAGTGTCATTTTAGGGAGTTAGTACTTTTTTGGTGCCAGTTATCTCTTTAATGTCTTCATGCCTTCTGCACCTGCTGTATACTTGGAATATTAGTAATATTTTGGCAACGTGGATACTTGCAGTATCAGCACTTTTTCTGTGCCAGTTTTAGTTAATTTGGTTTTTTCCACATATACTCCTGTTCATGTGCCTTTTACCACTTAGGCCTTATCCTGTTTTACAGGCCTTATGCGCTCATTTCTTACTACAGCCTGGAGTTTGAGCTGGAGAGACAAAAGGGCTGTTGGCCATTTAAGACACTGTAGGGTGAGATTAAAAAACTTCTGTTCCACTCCCACTGCACAAGCAGTGCTAGCGATGGCTCTGAGCCCCTCCGAGTCAAACAACACACTGATGGCCACACAGAGCAGAGAGCCTTTGGACACAAGGAATTGCCTTTCAGATTTCACAAACTTACAGCTCACTTGGCTGGAGGCTGAAGAGGACTCCCGAGCTGCTGCCTTCTTAGCGATGGCCCTGCTGATAGATTTCCGGATCATGCGCTCTCTTTTGCTGGCCAGAGAATACTTCTCTGCTAGTGAGGTCCTGCGGTGCTTATGGGACCTACCCATCTGGCTTCTACGTGCAGAGGGATGGCTCAATTTGGAGCCTGTTGAGGTCCCTGTGCTGTCCTTTAAGTCCTGGAAAAGCTCCTTTTCCGGCCTCTGAGAAGATCCATCCTCAGCTGCGGGATCCCCATTTACAGCAGCTTTCGGCGTAGATGTATTTGCTGTTCTAAAGTTGGGAGCACTCTGGTCTTCTGTCCCCTTTGCCTCAGGAGTGTCAGGGATCACCAGTACAGAGGCTGTAGACACAGGCTGCAGTTCAGTTACCTCAGGCTTCTGGGGAACTTGGTCATCTATGCTCAGGGAGACGATCTCCAAGGCCTGATTTACTATTTCTGGCCTATTCCCCTTCAAATGTAAATCAGCACCACAGCAGTCATTGAGACCAATTTCCATCAAGGGAACCCGCCCTTCTACTACCAAGATAGCTGATTTCTCAGACGCTGCCTCCGATGGAGCAGGAAGCTCTGCTTCAGCCTTGGAGCAGAAATTTGTTGTGCAACATGCAGTAGGTGCTTCTCTTCTCACATCACTGGGTTTTTCTAGTCTCTCTTTGCTTCGGAGCCTTTGGGACACTTGCTTCGAGGACGTTGGCTTGATGCTGCTTCTCCTTCTCGATAGCCTTAAAACAAAGACATATTTTAAGTCAAATGAGGCAGGATTTTTCCCTATAGCCTTTCAGAACCTAAGACTGACATCACTGACCGTAGAAATAACCCTAGGTATTTTTTTATATGCAATTATACTTATTTTCCAGATGCAATTATTTTAATGAGACTGTGGATAAAACAGTGGACTGGGGATTCGGGAGACCGGGGTTCTATTTCTTGCTCTGCAAGGCCTTCCTCTGGCTCAGTATTCCCCATCCGTAAAAGACACTTATCACCGTTGTAAGGCAATTTAAGATCTACCGATGATAAAAGTTAGGTACTATTATCATCAGAGCGTTTAGAAAGATATTATAGGCTGAAGACCCCCAGTAATAAAAAACCTCACTGTCTTTTCTGGCTTGTTCCCTCACTCTAGACTAGGAATATTAACATGAAGATAGGATCTCAATCCAAATAAGTCCCTGTTGGGATGCCCTGAAATACTGGGTGGCTTGCTAAAAAGGAGCAAAGTGGATAGGCTCCGAAGAGGGAAGGGAGTAGGAACCTATAAGAACAGTTTCAGAATTAAATGTGTAGCATTTCAGAAGGAAAGTGGGAACATAAAATAACGTAGCAGTATGTGAAGGGCTATTATTTTGTATGGTGGAGGAATACATACAGATGGGATGAAATTGTCTAAAGAATTTTACCACATAATCAAAAAGCTTTTTCTGAAGAGTGAGGTCTGTCAGATTAGGTAGCGTGTCCAGCATCATTGCTTAAGTTAACCACAACTGACAATGTACAGAGCAATCAGTGAAAGCAAATGAACTTCTGAAATGGGACCTTGATTGCACATGGAAGTGATCTTGTGTGACTCGAGAGAAAACCCACAAAACCCCCACTATGCAATCAGGTCTTTTTCTAAATGGAAAGACTCAGCGTTCAGGGGTAACATCCCCATGTGCCTTGCGATTTCCAGGCCTAAGAAGTGAGAGAGAAAAGAGGCAGTATAGAATTCCAAGGGCGCAGCAAGGCAGGAGCCTGGAAGCACTGAACATCCTCCTTAGACCCCTCATGTTTAATTTTTGCATCAGAAAGCAATTTGAAAGTGGTTGCTAAGCAAAGAAAGAAAGAGAGAGGAGTGGGTCTGACAAGTATTTTCAGGTACTAAGATGCCCAGAGTCTGTGGTTTTGCTTTTCTATTTTCAAGTCTTCCCTCAGGTGTGTGAGTCTTTTTCACAGCGCATTCAACAGCAGAAACTGACTAGTTATACAAGGATTACAGTGAAACTGACTAATCACAAATGCTATCAAAAGCACAAAGTAAACAAACTGAGAAACCCTTAGTTTAAAGAAAGCTGATGTCAGTTTCACATGTCAGTTTCTATGTTGAATTGGCAGCTTATCTTTAGTTTAACAATATTTAGGAGAGAAGAGATGTTTGTTTTCTCCATAGTTCTTGACTTAGGAACAATTTTTCATGCTGAAGGATAGGATGCATAAAGCGCCCTCTTCCGATATTTTGTTAGTATCACAGCCATTTAGAAATGACATTTTAAAAGCCAAATGTGCTCAGAAATCCAATTTATATTTAAATTCATGCCCTCTGAATACTTAGTGCATTTTTCTCACCTTGGGCAATGAAAATAGACAAGTCAGTTTCATTTTTGATGTATAGCTTCTAAAAATTTCACTTTCAAGTTCTCAGGCAATATCAGAAAGGAGTAGATTGCAAATGTTGATTGAAATAATTTATTTTAAAAAATCATTGGGATAGGAAAGCTGTAGGAAGATTTCTATTGGTCTTAGGTTATTGTAAGTGACAAGCTTATACAAAACCAAGATTTTGAACTAACTTTGATCTGGAAGTATCATGTTATGTACACTAATAATTTTTAAGTTAGCACATTAATTTAGTTGTTGATATGAGTATTTAATGTCATTTAAAAAAAAGTTTACCTTTGCATCTGGGTTGTTTAGTTCTGTAAAGTCTGTTGCCATAGGAAATCCCAGGTGGCCACCTACCTTTTTCTGGTCAGTTCGTTGTTCTCATCCTTAAGAGATGAGGAGTACTTTTTTCTTCTGTGTTTCTTCTGTGATGGTGTTTTGGGCATCAGCTCAGGTTCAACACTTAAGTTGCTGTTCAACAAATGGCATAGAAAAGAAAGAATCTGTTTCCTTGACTGACAACTAAGCTGTCTGAATCTTAGCAGCAGCACGCTGTTCGTTACATGGGGGCAAAGCCAAAAGTTGTCATAAGTCTTTCTGATCAGCAGGTTAAAGACATTCTAGCAAGACCACAGCCACTGAACACGATAGGCTAAAAGGAACTGCCCAACATACCGACAGAATAAATAGAATAAAAGGAATGTTATGGTAGCAACTGGAAAAGCCAGGTCCCCAGTGGCCTTTAGTTGACAAGGCCATCACAAGCCAGTCGCTGAGAACTCTCAGTTGAGGTGGCGAGGCGGTCCCATGGGCTAGTCCTATGGAACAGCAGAAAGGAAAACCTCAAGCCAAGGCCGCTTTTGGCAGGGGGCCATTTGCACAGAGGGGCGCAGGCTCTCTTGGGGCGCACCCGAGGAACCCGCGGTGCTGACGGCTGAGAGAGAAGGGGGCAGCCCTGGAACGAGCCCCTCGGAGACCCAGCTCAGCCCCTGCCCCCCGGCCGGTCCTACCTCTCGGACAGCTTCACGGCCTCCTCCTCGATCTCCCGCAGCCAGGCCAAGCGCCTCTGCGCGCGGCACAGGAACTCGGACAGCTTCTGACTGCAAACCTCCAGCAGGTGCGTGGGGCCCTCCGCCATGGCGCGGCCTGCAACGCGGGGGGCAGGTCAGGCACAGCACCGCCCCCCCCGGGATTTGGAAGGCGCCGCTGGCCCCGGGGGGGGGGAATGAGACATGGGCCCAGCCCCCCCCCCGAGCCACCGGGCTCGCTGCCCTCTGCCAGGCCGCGGGCACAAGGCGAGGAGCCGGGGCTCCCCCGCCCCCGTTCTCACAGGGGACAGCCCCCCCCCCAAGGGAGAGGACCCAGGCGTCCTGCCCCGCCCCCCGGCACTGGGGGAGGGGGTGTCAGTCCCCGCAGCACGGCGCACGCGCAGTCCGAGGCCAGGCGCCCCCGGCTGTTCCCCGGTTACCAACTGCCCCCCCACTGGTGCCACCCGGCGCCGCCCCGCGCAGACGACCTCCAAACCACAAAGGGGGCGGCCAGAGCGGCTCGTCTCCGTAGGGCTGTCAGGGAGCCGCCCCGAGGCGGGCAGCGCTTTCCCAGGCCAGCCAAGCCGCCACGCGCCCCCCGAGGTCATCCGAGCCCTCGCCAATCAGGAGAGCGCTCCTCCAGAGCGCCATACCCATTGGCTCACGTCTCTGTCCGTCACGGCCAAGACGGGCGGTTGGGCCGCGGGCCGCTCTCCGCCTCGCCCCGCCCCTGAGCAGCGCGCCCCTCCTCCTCTTCCATAGACTCCGGTGGCTAGAAGGGCCCGTTTCGATGTCTGTGGCGCAGGCCCCGTAGACTCCTCCTTCAGCCTCCCGCGGTGACGCAATACGTCTCTGGGCCAATAGCGGCCTCTGTCCTTACGGAACGCCGTGTGATTGGGCAGCCGGGGTGTGACGACACGTTAGTCGGAGCGGGCCGTTAGGGTTTGAAAGAAGAGGCGGGCGGCGGTTTACACGGCCGCGCAGCCGGAAGAGGCGCGTCCGCGGACCCGGGTCGGCCTAGGAGTCCAGCGCCCGCTGCGGGCCGACGGACGGACGGACAGAGCCATGGCGGCAGCGCCGGCCCCCGCGCACCTCCCCGCGGTCTGTCAGCGCAAAGTGGCCGAGCTCCTGCGGCAGGTGGACGACATCGACGTGCTCTGGCTGCGGGAGATCCGCGAGGTGGCCGCCAACATGTTCAGCGGGTAGGAGCGGGGGCCAGCCCTGGCGGGGGGGGTGACCGTTGGCCGTTGGCCGTTGGCCATCTGTCCGTCTTCCGCTCCAGCCCAGCCACTTCCTGCCAGGCCGCGCAGGGGGAATGGAGACCCCCCCCCCAGACATATTGATTTAGAGAGAGGATCCCCCCCCACACACAGACACCCCCCCACCATGCAGACACCCCCCCAGATCTAGTCAGACCCTGCTCCCCAGGCAAGACTTTGTGGACTTTCCCCACCTCCCCTTTGTCTGCGTGCCAGCTGGAGACTTGCCCCTGAGCGATGGGCCCAGATGCCAGTTCTTGCTTGCCCTGGTGATGTTGATTTCTCTTGCTTTCCATCTTAAAACAGCAGCTTCAGCGGGGAGCCACAGCTGATGCCAAAAACGCCATCCCAGAAAGGTCGTCGGAAGAAGCGGTTTTCTGGTTTTCAGGATGAAAACAAAGACCCGGTTAGGAAAAGGTGAGTGACACCTGAAGATACAGCCCTTAAGTAGACTCTCCTGATTTGGGATCTTATAAAAGATTTTGCATTAAAAATATTTGCTAGTACAGCTATGCGTGTGCATCAAGGGGAAACTTGAGAATTATTCCCCTTGGGGAGAACTCACTTGTGTGGCGTTCTTTACAAGGAATAGAGAAGAAAGGAAAAACTCATTCCCCATCTCCCGCACTCTTCATTTCCCCCCCACAGCAATACATACAGTATACTATCAAGATAGTTATTAGCTAGAAGAACAGTAACTTCAACTGACAATAACTGGCCCATGGACAGCTACTGCTGTTCTGAATTCCTTGGTTCCTCTTCATAAGAAATTAGGAATTCCACATGAAAGCTGGGCCTACGATGAAACCCGTGCAGTTGCAAAGTTAAAAGGTGCAGAAAGGCACCTCAGACAGCAGAGGACCTCTCAGACTCTTGGGGAAGTAACTGGTCTTAACTATTGCATAAGGATTTGTATGCAAACAGGATCTTGCTTCATTGATGCACATTGCTTGCTACCCACCTAGAAGCAGTGGTGACTACCTTGACAACAAGAGACCTTTCACAAATCTGCCAGACTCACTTTTTATAAAATATCTATTTTTCCAATGATGCAGCCTAAATTTGACTTGTCTGCCTTTGAGATCTAGAAATGAAAATCTACTATATAGAAATCAGGCTTTTATTTTACACAACTTTATCTTACCTATGTCTACATTCCCATTTTCTAGTGTTGCTCTTTAAGAAGTGTCTGTGGTGGTTACAACACCTTAGTTATCTTTCTCAGCTCAACATATTTGCCTCTGAACCTTTCTTTATAGGCCACTCTGTGAAATTACTAGACTATTGAAAAGCTGTGTCCCCTCAGTTCTCTATCCTGGGATGCCTTTCTCACTGCTTCACTGTGAGAGCAACCACTCTTGGTCTGCTCTCACAGCTTCCAGCATGTAAAAATTACTCCCAGTTACACTGCATGAGAGCTATACCCAGCCACTCATGAATTACACTGCAGAGCAACACCAGCAGACTCTCCATCTCAGTTGTCACCGTGCCCCCCCCCCCAATGTGAATCTTGTACTGCCCAGCACTCTCCTGGACAATGCAAGCTCATATAAAGTCCGTCATTAATAGAAAATAGTATGCACAATCCTTGTTTTCCCAAATGGAGTTTTACAAAACACACTGGTTTAGATGAAACAAGTTTATTAACTAGAGAGCTATATTTTAAGTGATAGATCACACAACAAAATTGATTGCAAGATCAACTTTTCCATAAAAGTCTGGGTAGTAAAGAAAGGAAAGATCCACTGAAAGATGCTTTTTGGTGAAAAGAAAGAGTCCTCCAACTCTAGCCTGCAAATAAATAGAATGTTGGGGTTTTTTTATATAATTGGGTCTATTTTCATGTGGCCTGTAATGTTTCTAAATCAGGCTCCAGTCTGCTTCACTGTTTCTATTATTAGGCTATCGAGGAATAGTATTAAGCGAGCATCTTCTAGGCGATGTTCCAGAAGACTCCAAAGGAAAGAGGAGCTGGAAATAAACACGGCTGCAGTGGAAGAGGCCTCCCTACCTCAACGGGTGACAAGATTTCGTGCTGCAGTGCCTGATACATGCTCTGTAGCACTTCCTGAGAAGGCAGCTATCCAGCCAGTTGAAGGGAGGGCCCCCTTAGTAGATATCAGTGTCAATGATCGCAATAGGGCTGAGTTACATCTGAAGAAAAATCTGCCAGAGACGGAGACCAGGGTCTCGCAGGCCATTGTCCTGAGTTCAGATGATGACTCTCCCAAGAAAGGGATGGTAGAACTGCAGCTTGTGTCTGCAGCCTCTGTGCTGTTGATCCCTGAAACCACTGAGTCAAAAGGGGCAAGAGAAGGCCGGAGTGTATCTAAACTAAAAATGGCAAATACAACCATCACTAAAGCCACTGTAGATAGGGAACCTGCCATTGAGGAGATGGATGTCACTCCTCAAGGGCTAGAGGGTAACCAAGGATCAGTAAAGGAACTTTCCCAGGAAATAAAGAATGGTACAGGGACCCCTACAGGCTCCAAATCAAGCCGTCATTCTGTTCGTCGAAGTCTGATGTGTCGAACTTCCATGAGCCGCAGGACCTCATTGGCAAAGAAGTACTCACTGGCCAGCCAAAGAGAGAGCATGATCCAGAAGTCTGTCAGCAGGGCTATGTCCAAGAGGATTGCAGCTCATCAGTCATCTCTAGCCTCCAACCACATGAGCTGTAAGTTTCTCAGGTTTACAAGTCAGTTTTGCTTTGCTCCATTCCCAGGTACTCTGCTGTTTTTCTTTAGCATTGGAAGCCACAACATGGAGTTAATTCTTAGATGTGGATGCAGTAGGTATCCTTGGGCTAGATACATTTCAGTTAAATGTCAGTTTAAACATATTGTCTTGTTAAAAATAAGCACCAGCTCTAGGGAGGCTGAGCTGTGACACCTATAGTGCAGTGTTGACTTCACAAAAGTCAGCACCTCTAGCTGGTAACTGGCCACTACATATTTAGCATCAGTGTAGATAGCGTGATTTATGAAGCCATAGTCTTGATATCTGTTCCTCTTCAGTCGTCTTGCTGCTCAATTGTAAAGCTGCAGAAAAAGCCAGTGGCCTTGATTCCCCTTTTAACTGCTGCCAGTAGCTGACCAAGGGTGGTGGTGTCAAATATTTCAGCAAAAATGCTCTGATGTAGGCAGTGACCTCCCTCTTTGATTGCATCTTAGTACCTGTCTTCCACTATTTAGAGCTTCATTTCATTGTGTTTTGAATTTTTAATTAAAACTCAGTTAAACAACTCATTTTTTGTAATTAGGCCTAAGTAGCTAAGGCTAAGGCTGTTGGAAACTATAAAGTTCTTACTCTTAGTTACTGTTCTAATAAAATAACACTTTAAAATATGAACATTTGACACTGACTATTGGACTGGTCAAATACCCAACCCTAAGGGAGGAAGCTATTACACTAATAATCTTTCTATTCACTTCTATTGATCCATCGCAGTGGTTCCCAAACTTTTTGCTGTCACAACCCCATTTCAATGAAGTATTTCCTGTCAGGACCCCAGACGGCATATAAGATGTAGTTTTGTAGAGCAAAATGGAGTCTTCCACACAGTGTGACATCACATGCACTGTACATGAGGTCATACCCCACTATGGACACAATGTAGCTTTACCAAAATCGTGTTCTCTTCATTGTGACACCTTGTATGTATGGTGCATGTGAGTTCACACTGTGGGGAAGATGCAACTGTGTAGAGCAAAATGGAGTCCCTTGTGCATTGTGACTTCAGGCATACCACGCATATGCAGGCACGCTACTCGAAGTAAAATGGTGTCCTCCACACAATAGGGGTTGTTGCTACCCCATCTGTTGGTGGCAGTCAGTTTGGGAACCGCTGATCTGTTTTGTAGCGCAGGACTTCCATATCTTGAAGATAGATCTGTAGCACAAAGCAGAACAGCTTTCACAAGCAGTTTAACATGCACCATTAACACAACAGCTAAGTTGTTTCAATTAAACCATTTCTTTAGGATCATGCTAGAGACACTGACCTTGTCTACTCTGTGGTTCACATAGGCTCTGACAGTGGCTCAGCAGAATCTGGGGAATTTTGTAGAAATTCCTGCAGCGTAGACTGCCCGAAGCACTTTGTAGACTAGGAGATGGAACCAGTGCTGACAATGTTCACACCAGTGGATCCTCAGGAGTCAGTATTGAAAACGCTTGTCCAATTTATGCTAGCACTTAAACAGTGGTCATCACTGCTCATGGGAGCCCATTGTTGGCAATTTGGCCAACAGTGGTTTAGTTTCCTAGAGGAAACTGTCATTAAGCCCCTTGCAGGGATGCTCTTAATGCATCTGTAAAATGACTTAAAATCTATATGGGTTGAACAGGTCTGTAAAAAGATTTTTAGTCCAAATCTAGACACTTCGATGTAAATACACAATGTGGGGGAGGGGGGTTGCTGGCAGTTAGATTGGCTCAGCAAAGCAAGAGCTCTGTTCATGTACATCACTTACCATTCTGGAGAGAACTGCACTGTGGGAATTGAATTCAGATAAATAACTCAGCAAGTACTGAATGCCCATCAGGGTTTCAAAATAGCACCACAACTACATCAGTAGTTGGGGTGGGCAGAAAGATATTGTTCAGTAGCTTACCCAAACCTGTGTAAAGTCAGGCTGTCTTGATTTCAGGAGAGTCTTCTGAAATCGGAGAGACGGAGAGCATAGCCATTCCTGAGTAATAAGGCAGGGCAGTCTGTCTTTCTTTCCAGAACTAATTCAGCCCTTTTGAAAAGCAATTTGTGGACCCCTGCAGATATTTACATGTATTAAACTTATACTTAAACGTCTCAAAATACCCCTGCCTGATGAACATGCAAGTCCTAGGTTCTGAGCTTGACTGACAGGAATAGTCTTTGCTGGGACTTAGTCATTTACCATTTGTTTTTTGCTTTGTCTTTTTCCCTTCCAGCTATCATCTCTAAGGAGAGCCTCGAGGATGAACAAAAAACTGTCCAAGTCAGGTGAGGCTACTCATGCAAGGTTCCTTTGGAAAGTTATTTCTCCACTCCCCAAATATTCCTGAGGCCCATCCAGCTCTCCAAGTCACAACCCTAGGAGCTGCTTAAGTGGTCTTGCAGTCCCTTACTAGCTGGAGTAATTACAGAACCAGGCATTTCCCTCAAGTTTGAGCTTTTAGAGTCCAGTGTAAATAGTTAAGCTACTTTAGAATATTAAATCTAAATGTTAGCATAGTGGGTTTCTTACCATTTCAACACATTTTTCATATTTTGTTGCCTTGTCTTGGCCAATATTGCAAACCCATGTAAGAAGTTAGGGTTGACAAGATGTTCCTCTTGCCCCAGTGTTCCTCTGCTTCAGATGGGCTTGAAAAGTTTTTTAGGTATTGGAGAAGGGCATTTGGCTAAAAGTGGTGATGTTTGCAAAGTCTGAAAGGGTGCCTCTGGACACAAGGAAGGTGGTCTCTAAGTCTGTATTGGTTCTGAAGCCTGAAGACGACCCCCAGGCTAAAAGGGTTTGTTCTCCAGCAAAGGTGCTCCATAAGGAATCAATAAAATGGGTTCTGCCAGCTAAGGTCCTGAAGTCTGATTGAAGCTGAGAAAAGCAGGTCTCAGTTACAAGAGAGTGGGTGGCAAAAAGGGGGCCTGACAAAGTACCCCCTAGAACAGGGGTTGGCAACCTTTACTATCAAAAGAGCCACTAAAGAAAAATGGTCTGGAGCCGCAAAACATAGCTTATCACAGCTGAAGAGCTGCATGCAGCTCTGGAGCCGCGGGTTGCCGACCCCTGCCCTAGAACATCTGGCTTCTGTGGATTCTAGGGGTCCCAAAAAGGATAGGGGCCTCCTTAGATCCAGGCCAGTATGAGGGCACCTGTCAGAGCCATCTGGCCAGCATGCTAGGAGTCAACCACCTGTAAAGATTCTGGTGGAAGGAATATCTGATGCCCCAGAATGTTGAGTAATATTTTCATTTATTCTCTTACCTGATCCATTCTTCTAGAGTTGGGGAAAGGAAAGGGTTTTATGGTGGTTTATTTTAAAAGCAATGTCTATTTGGAAAGTGGAGTTGTTATGCAGAGTGCAAGTGATGGGTCAAGGGTGCAAATTACATGAATTTAATTTTATGTTTGCAGGATTTTGTCAATGGCTATCTTGGCATAAAATGTATTATTTCTCGCAGACAGCTGTGAGGGAGCTGGTAGTGTTTTGCTGCTAAGCTTCTAACTCTCTTTCAGGTCTGAGCTGGGATCTACCACCCCTGCTAAGGAGGTAAGATCGGGATAGGGCTGACAGAATAAATACTGGAGGAGAATTATGAAAAGCTATTTTTTGCCCATCCGTTCCTTAGTTCAACTTACCCTGTGTAAATTGATGGCATCACTGTCACCCCCAGAGCACAGTGAGGGGTGGGGAGGTGGAGGTGATGCTTTTGGCTTCTGTTTCCTGGTTGTTTTATTGCTGATGGTGGTTAGAAATTTGCTGGGAAAACTCAATCTTGAGCCCTTATGTTGGCAGGCAAACAAATGACTTTTCGGGGTAGTAGAAAGTGTTTTGACTGAATTATTATTCAGTCTGTACTCTTACTGAATTGGGAACTTAAACTGAATGCAACTACGAGCTTTCCAGTTGGCCTTTAAATAATGTTTGGATCTAATTGAAGGGCTTGTCAAGATCTGCATATTAGAGAACTACCGAATATTGTAACTATCACGTAGGCTGAAATGACTCCCTCTGATTTGTGCTCCCTTCTGCTGGTCTCGTGAGGAAAAGCCCCATGTTTGTGTGGGCACTTGTTTCAGAATCACATGCTCTTTCCTCAGTTACCCTAAATTTCTCAAATCCTTGACCCAGCACCAGCTTTTCTCTCGGTAGAATCCTGTCATATGCCCCACTTTTAGACTGGATCACCATCTTACAGTATCTCTGTTTATCAACAGCGTTTGGCACCTGCCAAAGACTTGCCTGTGATCAGTATGAAAATGTAGTGACTCTGAACAGCCTATTCAAAACAAAGTATGTATTTGTCCAATCGCCATAGGGATATAGGAATCAGAGAAGGTTACCAACAATGAAATTCCTATAAAGCATATTGTCTTAGCATTTCCTTCAGACAACTCGGGGGTCTAGCTTATCCCTCATACCCCTGCTCTTCTGAGGACTGAGTTAGTCTTTCTCCGCAGACCCTGCCTTCCTGGGACACTTCCCAGGGTTGTGAGGCATCTCACCACCACCTAAACTTAGTGTAAAGAAGTTTTGTCTGTGCCAGCTGGGGATCAGCTCCCTGAAACAAACAGCCTCTGGCAGCATAAGCACTATCTTCCAGGTCTCACTTTCTCTGTACAGGTTTGCAGTAGGCACACACTAATCCCCAGTTCCTCCAAGCATTCCCTGCATTGTGCAGCTCCTTATCCACTAGATGCTCACAGAATTACCAGGCCCGCTGCTCCCAAATGAATGGTACACTGAGCTTTAGACTTGGGAACACAGCTTGGCTGAACACAGAGCACTTACATATGTTTATAGTAAAAGCACGAATAAGTTGAGCATCAAAGAACAGATTCAAATGAAAGTGAGAATATTGGAAACAAACGGTTACATATAAAATAAAATGCCCTTTCTGGAGACTAACCCCACAAAGCAGTCCACCTCTGCAAGAATGCTTACCTTACATTCTTTCCCCTTCTCATAAGCTTGTCTTCACAAACTGAAGAAATACCTAGGAGTTCGTATGTACTCAGATATAATTCCAAATGTTTCTTACCCCTAAACAGGAGAACTCCTGCCTTTTACCTCTGTTAATTTCCTCTTTGAAGATTTCACGGTCCTTAATTAACGTTCGTCTCAAATTTCTGTCAAGGGCCATTGTGAACTATACAATACTTGATTGGCTTATGACCAGCTAGAGGGAGAGAACTTTCACCCCTTGCCTGTCTAGGAATATTCGGATAAAGTTTTGGTGACCTGTCTTAATTCACAGATCTAGAGAACAGTTTTTAGCATGTGGGTATAGAGAGCGCGCAGCGCACACGCATGTGCACATGCTCATCACCTGTTTTCCCTACATATATCTGGCAATGATTATGACCATCAGTGGGACACAGACTTTCATTAGAGACTTTACATGACCCTGTTTAGTGAACTAGACTATAAACACAAGACTCGGGATTCTTGTAACATGTACGCCCTCTGCCAGTTAGCATCAAAAGGTCTCTGGCTCACATCTCCCCTCTCACCTTTAGACTGAGGCCTTTAACACCCCCCTACCCCCACCTCCTCTGGTTTCAGTCCCTCCCCCTTTGAGGGGAACAGTCAGCTTGCTGATCAGAGTTTGGTGGGGGTACATGCCAAAGAATTGGCACTTCAGTTGTTTAAGTAGCCAGACTGGGGCCATTGTCTGCCTTCCTACAGATGTATAAAATGATACCTAGCTCTTACATAATGCTTTCCAACAGAAGTCAGTATCATTAAAATCACACAGGACTGAATTATTCCTTGCACCCTGTAACAAGGTCACCACCATGCAAGCACTCCTTTGTGGCATAGGGTGTTTCTCCAGCATCCTTTGTTTCCCCTTTAATGAGGCTCCTCAAAATTCACACACAGGCTTCTTTGTGCTGACAGCCTTCCTTACAGCCTGGATTTACTAGTATCCCATTTGCAAATAAAACTCAAAGTCCCAAAATAAAGTCCAACTCAATTCCCTGCTTTTAGCAGGCTGCTCCTAACTCAGCCTAGCTGGAGTCTTGTTCCCTGGTGTCTCAATCTGTCCTGAAGCATTCTGTTCCCTGCAGGAGCCTGCCAACTCTGTGGCTTCCTTGCTGGCTTTTTATAGACACCACCTGCCCTCTGTCAGGCTTGATTGTGAGGCTGTTAATGAGGCACAGGTGGATGGGCCCAGTTCCCTCTTAAAGGGCCCAATCAATCTTGTGACATACCCATGTTGCAGACAGCAAGATATCAAACAGAGGCATGCATATTAATGACAGATCTACATTCCTCACAGCCTCCTAGTATGGAATTGGGTATCTGAAGTAACCAGCATCCCACTTGGTGATTGTGTGCCTCTCTGCCACTGCCCAGAAAAATGAGCACTATCTGATCTCTTACACAAAATGCTGCAACCAACACAGTTTATCCGGTGTGGACTGTCTTGGTTGTCACGGGGCTGGTGTCTAGCCAGATCAATAAGAGTAATAAACCTCTGCATATTGTGGTCACTCCTGTGTTGCATGTGAACAGCTGCTAGTTGTTAGTGCTGGAGCTTATTACTCAGGTGGGGGTTCTCTCTGACAAGAGCAGGGTGGGACCTCACTCAGAGGATCTGTGCCTGGTATATTCACAGTGTTTTGCCTTGTTCCGGCAGGACAGAGTTCTTTGAAATGCTGAGTGAGGTTTTAGTTCTCAGTGGGCACCACACTAAAATCTAGTTGCTTTTCCTGTAGGATCCCCAAGGTCCCAGGATGTCCCTTCGTTCTAGGAATGCCAAGACAGCAGTTGGCCTCCTGCAGCAGCAGGAGGGGAGCAGTACAGGTAATTCTCTTCTAGACTTGAGATCCTATTGCTGACAGACTCAGAGAAGGACAAGACTCTGCTATGAGGGTTGGTTAACTGGCTTCACATTCTATTGACCTGGTTCCATGTGTAAGAAGCTGGTCTGATCTCTTAAACCAAGTGACATTTGGGCTATGCTGTACTCCTTTGTTAGGCTTTCCTTCAGGAAAGATGGTAAATGTGCTCTCCCATTAGGAGGCTGCAGGATTGTTTTATCTTACGTGGGTAGGGGAGGAGGATCTGCAACCTCTTCTGTTTTGATGCAGGCTGTTATCGCAGTAGAATTATATGCAGAAGGCCACCGGAGAGTGCACACCACAGCCCATGTTAGTGTACTGGTCACTACTGAATTTTATAAAGATAACACTTCGTACTGGATTTCCTAGTGCTAGACTGCAGGGATTTGGACGTGGGTTAAGTCACTTCCTGGTGTCAGCAGGAAGCTCCTCCTCTGCACAGTTCACGCAATGGCTTGGAACCCTTTCTGCTCTGTACTCGGGGCCGAGCTGCTATGCCTGATGACTCTGGCTTTGGACTCTCCTGAAGGGAACCTTTTAGACCAAACTAACTGTAGCTGTTTCTCTGCAGAGAGCCAGTCTGATAAGAGTGATGAGGCCCAGGAACAGCTCCAGAGTGTCAGGTACATTCTCTTCAGAGGGAAACAGGCTGGGTGGCTGGACTGATTTCATTCAGCATTATATGGCTTCAGTGAAAGCTTGTCTGATTGTCTCTTGAAAAAAGGGTTTTAATCCACATCTCCTAACATTAGATTATAGTACCTCATGAGCCAGGTCATTGTACCAGACCACAAGACAATTGCTTTTAAAAAGCTTGATACATAGTTTTGTGGCTATGTATTTTTGGAAAGCTTTAAGATATTTTTATTTTGCATATGGGTGTAGTGTGGTGCTGGTCATTTGGCCTCCCTCTGGCTTGGAAGGAGGCCACATCACTACATTGATCAGATCAGTTTATTGACAAGGGAATTACCCAGTCAAGTATTGAGGTGTCGACCCTTTTAGCAGGGGCCGAATGCTAAGCAAACTTGGGGGCCCCAACCCTCTGGCAGGGCCAAGCTAGCAAGCAGTCTGTGGGGCTCTGGCCTTCAGGCAGGCACAGCCCTAAGCACCAGCCATTTGGCCGCAGGTGGGAAGGTTGCCACCCCCCAGGCTGGTGTGGCAGGAGGAGGTGGGGGGACCCGGGCCTACCCTACTCCACCAGGTCCCAGCCCAGGGCCCTAACAGTGGCAGATGGCTCAGCCACCGAGTCAGCAGAGATCCCACTGAAACACGACACAAGCGCCCACAGCAAGAAGCGGACTAAAGTCCTGTTTCCCATGGCTATTTCTTACCACAGTCCAGGGAGGAGCTCCATCATCCAGGGGTCCTCTGCCTCATTGGGGTATTTTGCTGCTGGTAGCTTCAGCAGCTCCTCTCCAGACATGGTCTCCTCCAGGGTTAGGGCTCCACCCAGCTCAGTAGCAGAGCTGGAGGCCTGCAGCCAGTAAGACACATCTGCTTCTTTCCCTGTTTCTGGCTCAACTGACCTGGAGGCCTGGCCTTTTATACTTCCTGTCCTGTCTCAACTTCTGGTGGGAGGGGCAGGCCTGGCTTGACTCTGCCCACGCGGACATAGAGAGTGGACCTTCCCCCTCTGTCTTGGAGGGAGGTCACGCCGCCACACTACAATGGGACATTCAAAAGCTGTACGTAGCTTTTTGTTCCCCTCTCACTGAGAGTTTCCCGTGGAGTCAAATCGCTCGGGGAATTCTTGCAGATGCCTAATGCTAGTTATGCAGATATGAGCCCTTAGAAACTTTGCTTCCTGGAAGAAGGGCCTTGACTGATTTTTAAGCGGGTTCAGGAGTCTTGGGAGATGGAGGCCCCAAAACTGTATAAAGAGTCAGCCTGGACTGACTCAAACTGGCTCACCCTGGAACACAGAACTGAAAAGCTTGTTTACAGACCTACCTGGCTCTTATGTTGGTGATGGGTAGCGCTTAGCATGCAAATAAACTGTTTCATTGTTTTCTCTGTAATGCTTTTGTCCTAAATAGTTTTTTATGCTTTGTGAAAGCTGGCTGGTCACTGATTAAGTCTGTCATTGCTCCTGAGAGAACTGCAGGTGCTAAAGTAAAGTCAGATCTGGTGGCGTAAGCATAGTGAATTGCAAAGGAAATGCACCCCAAAAACTCTGGTGTGGAGGAAGAGCAATGCAGATCCCATTCCAGAGAGGAGATGGCTAGAGGCCTGAGTCCTCAAGGGTTGCTCTTGAGGAGACCACAAAGGGGGCAGAGGTGCAGTTAATCCTACAACTGGGAAAACGAGTCATGAGTGCTGCTAAGATTAGGAGAAGCATTTTCTGTGCTGGGTCTCTGTGTAATAGATATGTATTAACTCTTGCAGGAGAAAGCCAAGTTACAAGAAAGCAGTGGATGAGCTGTATGATGGGCAGCAAGCAGAGGATGGGGGTCTCTCCCCTCCAAGAAAAAAGACTCCATCGCCACTTTGCCCAGCCAGCAAAGTGAGGCAGAGTCCCAGTCCCAGCCCCAGCATACTTTCTCTAGGAGTCTTCTCTTCTCCTTCAGGTACCAATATTCTCTGTGCCCTCTTCACAGGTTGTGCGTCCATTCAAGACCTTTTTACACACTGTGCAGAAGAACCAGCTGCTCATGACCCCAGTGTCTGTGGGGCAAAGTAGTATCAAGAAATCCTTCATCAAACGCAACACTCCAATCCGAACTGATCCCAAGGTAAAGCCCTTTTCTGTTAGTGGGATGGGAGGGGAGAGAGCCAGAGTGCTGCGAAAGCCTAGATGGGTCTCCGCGTTGAAACTCTAACTGTAAAGTTGTAGAGTACAAGTCTTCCAAATAGGACAAATTGAGAAACTGTGGCTGTTTACAAACGTCACCTCCCTGACAAGCCCTGAGTTTGGGATTTTGTGGGCGGTGCCATTGCAGTGGCATTCCACCTTGACTGGTACTAGGCAGGTATCAGTCATTGCACAGGCAAATGAAGACGAGGTATTTCTGAATGGCACATTTCAAATACATATAACGTAGTCTGCAGACTTGTCTCCTTGTCAAGTTTTTCTAGCAATACAGAGATCTTGGCCTCTGTCTCCATTCAGCTCAAACTCCACACATTCTAGGTTTCCCAAACCTTTAGAAGGCTAATGGATTCCCTACCCCATGGCAGGAGTCAGGCCTCTGTTCTGTACAGCAGACTGCTGGGTTGGTGTGGGAAAGTAGAGTAGTGTCTGGAATCTGGGAGTAGGGGGGTCAGAATCCATGAGTTTGGTAACTGTAACCAGCCACTGGCAAGGATGGGCTTAGGATCCTGATTCTACAAGCTGCTCCATGCAGATGGATAGTTGCATCCATGTGGAGCCTCTCCCTGCCCCCAAAGTCAATGGCATTGTGGAGGCAGATGGGTACAGCCACCTAAATGAGTCAAGAAGGTCTGGATCTAGATTTATATGGTGATTTCCAAAGGCAATAACTGTTGGTTTTCCCAATGTTCTGTTTACACAGGGTAAATTTGTTGTAAGTAACGACTCCTTAATCATAGAGTGAGCTTATTGTAGGTGCACTCCTGACATCACTAATGGGCAATGAGTGCTCTTTAACTTGCTCACTACCTGCATGCAGCCCTAATGTTTTTGCTTTACAGTGAGAAGAGAGGTCAGCATTCAAAGGGCAGCAGAACCAGCCAAAGTACAAAGGGGTCAGGTTCACTGGAATGTCCAGGAGAGTCTAGTATGCCATAGGTATATTCCTGCTTATGCTCACTAACACATGGTGCCTTTAAAATAAACACTAGATCTGCTTGGATGGTTTCTTGTTGTTCCATTGTCTAAAAATTAATTGAAAGTACTAAATTGTATGAAAGCAGGTCTTGCTTCCAGAAACCTAGACCACCGAACCCAGTCTGTTCTCTGCAGCCTGGTTCCAGAGCTGTTCATGAATTGCTGGAGACCTTTCGGCCTACACCAGTTAGTAAACTCTGCTGTACTCTGAAGGTGGACTTCTCTTCTCTACAGAAGTAGTGAAGGATTTAACCTAATTGATGTCCTTCTGATGACACTCAAGTTTCTCCTACAGGTGGTGGTGCCACATGACATTTTGATTTAAAAAACTAGAATGATATAAAACTAACATGGCACACACTGAATGGATTAAAAGATGACTAATTGGTAGGTCTCACAATGTAATTGTAAACGTGGAATCATCAGTGAGCAGATGTTTCTAGTGGGATCCCACAGAGATCTCTTCTTGGCCCTGTGCTAGTTAACATTTTTTACCAGTGACCTGGAAGAAAACTGATAAAATTTGCAGATGACCCAAATCTGCAGATAAATTTGCAGATAAAATTTGCAGATGACCCAAAAATTGGGGGAGTGGTAAATAATGAAAAGGACAGGCCAATGATAGAGTGATCTGGATTGCTTGGTAAACTGGGCACAAGCAAACAATAGAACTACAGAAACATAGGACTGGACGGGACCTTGGTAGGTTATCTAGTCCAGTTCCCTGGACTGAGGCAACACTAAGTATTTTCTAGACTGTCCCTGACAAGTGTTTGTCTAGCCTGTTCTTAAATACCACCAAAACCTCCCTAGATAATTTGTTCCGGTGCTTAACTACCCTTCAGTTAGGAAATCTTTCCTAATGTCTAACCTGAAACTCCCTTGCTGCAATTTAAGCCCATTGCTTCTCATCCTGTCCTCAGTGGTTAAGGAGAATGATTGTTGGATAAATGTTGAGTGATAAATCAATCAATCTACATTTTAGTACAGCTAAATGTAAATTTGATACATCTAGGAACAGAGAATATAGGCCAGACTTACAGGGTGGGATTCTGTCTAAAAAAATGTGGAGGTTGTGATTGATAAACAGCTGAACATGAGCTCACAGTATGACAGTGTGGCCAAAAGGATTAATGCCATGCTTAGGTGCATGAACCGGACTCTTGAGTAGGAGTATAGAGGTTATTTTACCTCTGTATTTGGCACTTGTGCAACCACCGTTTCAATACGGTGTCTGGTTCTTTGGTCCAAGAAGGATGTTGATAAATTGGAGAGGGTTGAGAGAAGAACCATGAGAATAATTATCTATTTAGTTTACCAAAGAGAAGGTTAAAGGGTTGCTTCATTAGTCTGAGTACCTGTGAGGAACAAATATTTAATACCAGGCTCTTCTGTCTAGCAGAGAAAGGTAGAACACGATCCAATGGCTCAAAGTTGCAGTTAAGCAAGTTCAGACAGAAAATAAAGTGTAAACTTCTAACGAGGATAATTAACCACTGGAACCATTTACCCAGGGTTGTGGTGGACTCTCCCTCACTGACCATTTTAAATCAAGATTGGATGTTGTTCTAAAAGATCTCTAGGAATTATTTTGGGGAAGTTCTCTGGCCTATGTTGTTATACAGGATCATACAGAATGCATGTAATACAGTGATTACAGTGATCCCTTCTGGGAATCTATAAATCACCTGCTTGGTGAATCCTTTGTCATCCCTCCATGAAATATGGTACTTCATACTTCACTCTAGTAACAGCCAAAGATGATGCAGGATTCCATCATTCAGTAACAATACTCCACAGGATGGGTTGCCTGGCCAAAGAGTCCTTCCTTTACCAGAAGGTCTGTTTTGGCATAATACAGGGTTTTGTCTGGTTAAGAGATCTCCCTCCAGTTAAGAGTAGTGAGTAGGGAGGACTTACCTAAGCATCCTGGGATGGACTGTGACCGTAATACAACGAGGAGACTCTTGTAGAGCTAGTTGCCTCCATTTCCCAGATCCTGGCAGCTGCTTTGTTTTCATGGGCTCTTATTTGGAATCTGTCTTTATTGGGAAAGATCAATTTTCCAAGCTTACCGAACACACCCCCAGTTCTGCTCTCATCCATCTTCCTTGTAGGAGGGGCCAACCCATTGACCTAGTGTTCTCCCTGACAGTCTGGGACTGATGGGTTGGCTGGCGCTCTTGCCTGCCCAAACTGGCAGCATGTTCAGCCTGGGTCATGTGGGATGTGTCCAGGGGAACCAAGTGCTCTGCGTTGATTTGTTCAATTGGTACAGGAGGCTCAGTGCTGCACTGTCCATTCTAGCCTGCCTCAGAGGCCACAATTAAAAGCTTTGAGAGAATCATTGGGCTGAAAGTAGAGGTCATGGGGGATCTGAAGGTGTGATGTGAGCAGAGGATTACCTAGGACATCACCTTGGTTCCCTTGTCTCCATGTGGGAGTTTAGCACTGACACTGGCGAGTGATGTTTCCTCTTTTGTGGTGAATGCAGCATAAAAATCACTGACAGCGCTGCTTGCCCAAATGCGCCCTATGCAGTGACATACCGACCTTGGAGCTGACACGTTTGATGCACAAGAACTATCCCACGTGCCACAGTGCCTCTCCTGCTCTTAGAAGAGGGGGTGGCTGGGTTAGCACTGCTGCTTTGTCCCTTCCCATTGCTGCTTCTTCTGAAGGGAATTTAAGTCTGGGCTGGCCCTCCACAGTGAGACACTGTGGTACTCAGGCCCTTTGCACCCCCTTCCAGGGAGGTTGTATTGGCTGTGGCTGCAACAGCAACTTCCCTGGTGTATTGTGTCTGGTGGCCTATGGCCAACCAGACTGGGCCAGAAACGAGCCCCAGCCGTCAGGTATAATCTGAGTTTCCCACCCACCGCAGGAGAAGGAGCGGCAGCGGCTGGAGAGCCTGAGGAAGAAGCACGAGGCTGAGCAACAGAGAAAACAAAAACTGGAAGAGGAAAAGAGACAGCGCCTGGAGGAGATGAAACTGTGAGTAGTTGCCCCTCTAGCTGCTGTATGTGGCTCAGCTCAGAATTGCTTCTAACCGGCTCTCCGTGTATCCTACAGGAAACGGGAAAAGCGTCTGCTTAAGGTGCTGCAGGCTCGGGAGCGGATGGAGCAGCAGGAGGAGGAGGAGAAGAAAAGACGGATTGAGCAGAAACTTGCTCAGTTTGAGAAGAGTGAGAAGGTAAGAGGGCCTAACCTGATCAGAGCCTCATGGGGCAATGTGATTTTCTTATGGGACTGGGTAGAGAATCCAGTAGGGGTAGAAAGGGTCACCTGACTTTGGGTCCCCTCTTGTATGGGGGAAGAGAGGATTGACATTGCTCAGACCCAGGGAACCAATGGGAAAATCATTAAAGGTCTGACCTGAACCTTGGTGCTATGGGGTATTGGGTTGCTGCTGTGTTTTGGGATTTCAGCTAATCCCTGATAGTCTCTTTTGGCTAGAATCATGAGAGGGAATGGGGGAACAGGGCAGGGGGCATTTAGGTCAGCAGAGACTCCATTGAGTTAATACCCCATCTAATTAATAGCCAAAGAACGTGCAAATAAACCATCTCCCCCATCAGCCTCTTGTGTCTGAGGGTCTTGGGCTATTACGAATAGGGCAGGACCATTCAGATAGGTATGAAGACCCTAAGCAGCTGCCTCTGTGGGGCCTGCTGTGCTCTTTCCATGTCCCCTTTTCCATCATGGGCCATGTTCCCACTTAGGAAACCCTTAATTTGAACCAGATGGAAAGGGACTTATCCTTGGCCTTTGGTTTGCCCTCCGGCTGCCACAACCCTAAACTTCTCTGCTAAGTGACAGTAGTTTGGACTATTTCAGATACACTCCGTGTGCTCTGAAGAGCTTCTCATATGAACTGGCCCCAGTGCTGCTGGACTCACTGCACTAGGTGCTGTCTGCCTTTAAGAAAAGGTGGCACTCAGAGGCTCCGATTGCGATCAGAGCCCTATTGCCAAACCCTGAGGGAGAACAAGGTCACTGCTCCAGAGAGCTTACATGCTAAGAAATGTGCAGACTTCACTGGGCCTCTAGACTTTCTCTGTAGTACAGGGATGGTCACCTTCTACCCTTTTGGGTAGAGATGCCCCCAACTCCCCTTAAGATTGATATAAGGGAGGATAGAATACACATAGAGGAGGTGTCCCATCTGAGACAGCAAAGTCAAGACCTGATGTACATGTAACTCTCTCAGGTGCGGGAGGAGCGGCTGGCTGAAGAAAGGGTAAAGAAGAAGGTAGCTGCCAAGAAGATGGAAGATGCTGAGGCCCGGCGCAGACAAGAGGAGGCTCGAAAACAGAAAGCACTGCAACTGGTGAGCTGTAGTGGGGTCCTGTAGGGAGGAAGGAAGAGATTGTTCACCACGCCCACTCCCACAGCCAATGCTGCACTTTGCCCTACATTTAGCAGGGGAGAAGGCAGAGTAACACTGATCTGCCACAGTTCCTGTACATGGGGAGGAGGGCAGGACTATTATCAGTGAGCAGCTGAGGGAGAATAGGCTACAGGAGGGGAAAGTACAATTTTCTATTCCCTAAAATCCCTCTGGTCCCTTCTGAACCCCTTGTTGCCACCAGGTCCTTCTGTTCACTACAGACAAGTTTCTGTGCTTTTCATGAGTTTCTAACTTTTCTTCCACATGGTCCATTGGCTGCTTCATTCTCCTCGTCCTCAATGAAAATGTCCTAGTGTTTTGGGAAGATCAGCACTTGATCTATCGCCTCAGTTCCGGGCTGGGCTGGATGTGGGTGGGGAGATCTCATACATCACTTCATCTGTAAAGAACCTTAACTGCAACTAACAGAGGTCTTGAACTCAAGAGCCACTGTGATCCTGGTGCTCAGGGCCATCTGTATTGAGGGTGACAGGGATGAGACCTGATTGAAGGTATTTCTCCAGTGCCAATGGGGTGGGGATAGCTGAGCAGTGATTGTGCATCACTGAAGGCTTCAGTCCCTCACCTTTCAAAGTCCTTAGTGCCAATGCAGTAGTGATGAGCCATGGAAAGGCATCAAGAAAGCTGACCCTAGTGCTTTTCTGCATACCTGCTCTTTCCTTGCCAGATGTAGGTGACTACTTCCTTTTGCTTCTCAGGAGGAAGAGGAGCACCGACACAAGGAGCAAATGCAGAAGAAGAGGGAGGAGGAAGAGCAAGAACGAGCAAGGAAGATCGCAGAGCAAAGGCAGGCGGAACAAGAGCGGGAGAAGCAGCTGGCAGCAGAGAGAGAGTTTGAGAAAAAGAAGGAACAGGAGAGGATCCAGAGAGAGAGGTGAAAAATGACCCATGTATTGAAGCGTCTGCCATGGCCTTGCAGAGAAGAGCAGGGGCTGAATGGCCTAGTGAAAGGGCCTGGCAAAGCCCTCTGTTCTGTCAGCACAGCTCTGGGGAGGGGGATGAGAGATGAGCAGACAGGAAGTAGTTCTGGGTCTCTCAGTGGAAGGTATGCACTGGGCAACTGTGGAAGACCCTGGACACTGGGGCGAAAGGGAAGTGCAATAGGCATCATGGGGGAGATGCAGTCTGCACACGTCTTTGAGTGTGACCTGGTGTGTTTCCCTGGGTCCCAGGGAACGTGAGCAGCAAGAAAAGGAGAAGGCAGCTGGCTTGCAGAGGGAGCTGACGGCAGCTAGAGAGAAGGAGCGGCTCCAAAAGGAGATGGAAGGAAAAGAGAAGAAACGGGTAAGGGGACTCCACCTGTATTTGGTTGCAGCAGCCATTGTAACAAGAGCTATCTCCAGCAGCAGCAGCTTGGCTGCCAGTCTGAGGTGAGACTGGTGCTTCTGGAATAAATAAGTAAATTGTCCTAGGGTTTAATGATGGGAGAGTCCTACCTAGCCTGTCCATTGCAGGCAGTGGTGCTTGTTCCCTGTAGCAGGTGGCAGCTCAGCCCATGCCACGAAAGGGGCTGGTTACTCATAAAATCTTAATTCCTTGTGCACTGGTGATGTCTGCTTGTTAGCAGGAGGAGCAGCATCTAGCAGAGCTGGGACGGCAGGAGCAAGAGAAGAAAGCCACAGCTGCTCCCGGTAGCCAGCTGAATGTAACGGTGGATGTGCAGGTGAGGGTGCAGACATCAGTAAGATGCAAGCCTGAGCACAGCGTTTAGGGAGGAATGGGGCTGGCCTGCTGTCCTCGTTTCATGAGGGAGGTGGTGCTGTGTAGTGGTTACAGCAGGGGATCTGGTTTCTGTTCATGATGCCAGCACTGACTTGCTGTGTGACCTTGAGCAAGTCATTTAATCTCTGCCCCTCCATCATTAACATGGGGATGAGCTAGATTGGTATGCCATGCTCATCACTATGGAACACAAGTACCTTCTCACCTCTGTAAATGGCTTTGAGGTTCTCAAATTAAAAGGCCTTATAAGGACAAAATATCAAAGTTTGTCATGGATCTTCAGCTGGCAGCCCCGTGGGGGGAGAGGAGGAGTCTCTTGATATTCTCTCACCCTTCTCTGAATGCCTCTATTTGAAGGAGATTCTGCCCCACAGAGAGCAGGAATGTTATCAAATGAGGGTGAAGTGCTGAAGCTTTAAATAAGAGAAATAGCCCCGTAATAATGCCAAAGCCTACATTATGGCACTGAGTGTCTGTCCTATAGTGTAGCATCTGCAACTATGGGGTGAGAAACTGCCACTGAAAACGCATCTCAGTTGCTGTACTTTCCTAAAATACTTACCTTCTGGACTGATCCTTGAGGGAAATGATTAGGACTGAAGCACAGACCAGTGAAGTACATACTTGAATTTTTTCTAATGGGGCTGTTTTTTAAAAAACTTTAAATGCACAAAAGCTAATCAAGTTTGAGGCTTTAAGTATGGAATAAATTCTCTTTTCACACTTGCTTGGGGTGAGAATTTTGACTAAAACATGGTGTCAATCCTCATTTTAAAGGATTGACAAAAATGTTTTTATCTCTGAGTTCACACTTTTTATCAAGTCTAAATTAAGGCTCCTCCAGCTTACTTGCTGCTTCCTCAATTTAGTGTCCCACCAGCATTCCAGTAACCGTCTTCACATGACTAAAAAGTCCATAATACAAATGTTGCATATGTGCCTGTGATGAAGTAGGTGCAGTTCTAAACATACTTAGACTTCAACTTTAGTCTCCCTGGAGGAGGAGATGAAGAATGAATATTCAGTTTTGATAATCTGCATCCTAGAATCACCCCCAGCTTTGAGCAGAGTGGCCATGTGATTTACACCCTATTTTACTCTGTAGAATTGCTGCAACATCTATCAGATACACGAGCGTTATCTTACCAACGTGATGTTGACTTAAGTTAGAGAAGGGAATGTAAACTCTTGGTTGTACCAAAATTTCCACTTTCGGATGTTATAACGTTAATACAAAATAACTGCTCTACAGCTCTAGCTGGAACGTTAGGGGCGGCTGGGGCTCAGTGTGGAACTGCTATTACAGCTAAGGGCTGTACTTTTACTTTGTTTCCAGAATTCCCCCGTCTGTGACTCCTATCAGATGACCCCACAGGGCCCAAAAGGGCCCAAGGCCCCCATCATCAATCCCAATAATTACGGGATGGATCTGAACAGTGATGACTCTACTGACGATGAGAGCCAGCCCCGCAAACCCATCCCTGCCTGGGCCTCTGGTATGTGCAAACTCACTGAAATCTCTCCCTGACCATTCAGAAACTCCCTGCTGGGTCCCTCAGGCTGTTTGAGATTGGTGGGAGCTCTCTCTGCCCATGGGATAGGGAGATGAGGTATTGTGCTGTTAAAGATGCCCGTTGGGGGCTGTGCAGATGGAACGTTACACCAAGATGTACTCGGAGTCTCTCTGGAGCACATGGGACAGTATCCAGAGAAAAAAATCACTTCCTTTAAACTACCTGCCTTAGAGATAGGGTTAGTAACACAGTGAAAGGATGCGTTTTAATATAGGTTTTTTGAAACCTACGTTTTGGGCCTAAATCTGCTTGACCGTGACTGTTCTTGAAGATCCTGTGCTCGTTTGTAGGGATAATGCCAGTATCCAGGCCACTCACTCCCTGTGAGTGCTGCTTTTCTAAGGCTGCAAACGCTACAGCTAAGCTCCCTGCTGGCAGTGGTTCTTGCACTTCCACTATTTAACTCGGTTACCTTACTAACCTCCACCCCCTGCCCCTCTTTGGGATACCTGAAGCAGGACGAATGACATAGTAACCTTAGTTCTTTTTCTGCAAGAGAGAAGGCGTAGGGTTCTGTTTATAGATAGGGGAGGTGGAGAGGAGACTTCCCCTGATTTACTGCAGATCCTTTGATAAGAACAGTTCACTGCTTAGCACATTCACGCTCTGCTACCTATGTCCATGCCCGGGTTCTGATTTTCTAGTGGGACAAGGCAAAGTTGCTCCTCCCCTTGGAGGCAAGAGGGGGATGGGGAATGTACAGCTTCTAGAGCAGTTGGTACCCTCCTAAGTTTCAACGGAGGAATTACAGGCCAGTTCAATTGGTCTAATAAACCCATCCATAATTCTTACTTCTCCAGGGACACAGCTCAGTGAAGCTGTCATCCACCAGTACTATAACCCTCCTGATGTCAAAACACTCTTTGGAGCCATCATAAGCCCTAAGCTGGAGGACATTTTCTACAAGAACAAGCCACGATACTTCAAGCGCACCAGCTCTGCTGTCTGGAATTCCCCCCCTTTTCCAGGTGCCAAATCTGTGCTAGGTCTGCCCTACAGCCTGAAAAAATACTGAGGATGGAGGAATGTCTCCCCTGTGGAGTAGTAGGGGTTTTGTCTTTGTCTATGGGGAAAAAAAGGATTTTATAATATTCAATCTCTGTAAATCTTTCAATGTTTGTAGATTAATAAAGGTCAGATGTTTGTTGTTGGGGCTTTTCAGGTCTCTTGCATGGGAGTTTTGTTCAATTGTCTCAATTTTGGGGGTGGGGGTGAGACCCAAAACTACAGGGAATATTCCTTATGGTGCATGTTAACCTCTTTTGAACACTTTGGACTTACTGGGTGTTGTCACTGGAGAGATCAAGGTGTTTCTTTAACTGCAGGAAGCATCCTGAGGTTGATTTAGTACCGTTCTTACAGAATTTTGCAAAGATGCAGGTATCTCCATTTTCTAATTCTCTTCCTCTCTCCAGTTTGACAAAAGAGGTTTTAACCTGTTGTTCTGGCATTTGTGCAGGCATAATTCACCTTAGACTTGTGCTTGCGAGTCTCCTAGAAATGGGAAAGTTCAGAGGGCACTCAGAGGTTACTGTCTTCTGATTCGTGTTCTTCTGGACTATCTCTTGTCCCTAACACATTTGGGCCTATCATTCAGTTCTGGTAAGCTGCATTTAACAGCCATCTCTGCATCCACCCCCTCCCCACCCCCACTCAAGGGTTACTTTTTTTTCCTCATCCAAGTATTTCAAAACTTTTAAAGAAATGGATTTGTTTCCTCTGGTTAGAAAACCCTTTCCTCCCTGGGATTTTAAACGGGGTGCTGATGTCCTTTGGATTCTTCCTTTAAACCTTTCATGTGGCTTTTGTATTTTTCCGTATTTTGCCCTTACTACGGGAGTGGGAGGAAGGGGAGATGCCCAGAAGACTAGGGAATAACTCTCTCCAGCACCCAGCCCTGCCCTGGCCTGGCTCCTGCTCCCAGCTGGGGACTGCTGTAAGGATGACCCCTGTGCTCCCTGCCAGACCTGGCTGCAGCATCCCTGCGCACTGACCCACCTCTGAGCGGGGAAAGGGGCTGCCTGGCAGGGGTGCACATGTGAAGTCCTGCCATGCCGCAGCTGCTCCTCCTTGCTCCCTGCTGGGGGGTCCGTTGTAAGGTTGGCCCAGCTCAGGCTCACCCTGTGCCCCTCTGCCAGGGTCCTTTTCTCTCTCCAGCAGCAGAGCATCCTTCGTGCTAGCTGGAGTGGGAGAATGGGCTTGCTCAAAGAAGGGTCAGTGGGGGAAGGCTGCAACTGGCATTAGTTAGCATGACTTTCCAAAACTGCACAGAAAGGATAGGGATAGGGAAGGGTGTAGAAGCTAGTCTGTGGTCAGGGTTGGGAAGTGAGAAACGGGTATTGGCAGGCTGGCATCCCTAATGGAGTAAAGTTGAGGTTGCAGTGTAATGGACATATGCAACACCTCTCAAGAAACTATTACAAAAAGTCCACAACCATTTACTCCAGCATCACGTTTCAATCCCTCACAAAACCATTCATCTCTGAGTACCCCAGTTTATTTCTCTCCAGGTCCAGCTCTCTCAGAGTCTGGTTGGATCGAAGAAGAGAGGAGGGATCCCCCAAACCAGCGTCCGTGAGCTCACAGTACGAATTTGCAGCAGACAGAGTTAGGGTTTGAAAGCATCCTTTTTGTTCCCAAAATCAG
Source organism: Mesoclemmys tuberculata (assembly GCA_007922155.1). Taxonomy (NCBI): domain Eukaryota; kingdom Metazoa; phylum Chordata; order Testudines; family Chelidae; genus Mesoclemmys; species Mesoclemmys tuberculata. Next base: position 4,276,456 of record ML675613.1, read on the forward strand.
ACTGCAACTCTCTGGTAAAGGAAAATGAGAACTGTCCCATATTAAATGGACAATAGAGAGAACCATGGATCATTTGTGAATGGCAGAGACACATTAAATATATGCAAAGAAAATGCAACCTGTGTACGGCCGTGAGTTCAATCAGCAAACCAAATATCTATCATTGAGAATATCAAACACATTACAGGCAAAATCTACAAAATCACACAAATAAATATCCATGTGGTGATGCCTCCCCATCAGGCTCTGGCCACTAAACGTGGAAGCGGTGACACTTGCTACTTTTCAACCCAAGCAGCTAGTTAATGCGTTTCTAAAGCTCCTTAGAAGGAAGAGATTCTGATGTGGGGGCAGAGATGGCAAACATGCCATCTGAATACACAAAATTGGGGATTGTTGCCAGTAGATTTGCTTCTGCTTCAGCCAATGATAGTATTAAAACTTTAACTTTGGCAACACTTGTATAGCTGACCACATCAGGAAAGCCCCGAGACCCGTCTCTTAGAAGCCAATACGACGGATCTGGACTGTTGCTGCTGCACAGAGATCTCAAGGTCTTCCCTCTTGGCAGGTCACTTACGTACTTCCGATACAGGAGGGAGAGGAAGCAAAGTTTGACCCTGTTCTGGGAAGTGGTGCTGTATATGACCTTACTCGTCATTGGCTCTTTTATTTACTAAAGATGTCAAAACTGTTACTAATTTTGGCCCCTGGTGTGCCCCTGAGATGTGCAGAGAGATGAGAAAAATCAGCTGTCACCACAACCCTCAAGTGCTAGGGATATCTGCTAAGTGTTTCAGCCCCCAAAACCACTTATATCCATAATTACCCTTTCTGCGCCTTTCTCAGTTCTTTAACATCATTTATAAAATGGCACACAGAACTATGCAATATTCCACATGCTATTTATAATGAGCCACATATAAACAGATTGGAGAGCAAAGTAGGATTACATTGACTGGATAACTGTACAGGGAATCAGCAACTACTTACACCAGCGTCTGCAGTTTGCAGTCTGGATGTTTCAGTCCTTCACACAGCAGCTTCACTCCTGAATTTGCCTGTTAGATCCATCTCTTTCCAGGTTTGATTTGTGCTGAGAACTGAGGCAAGATACTTGCAATCAGAGGCCATGATACCACAGTATCCCAACCTGCAAAAGACAGAGGAAATTGTTTTCTTGATTCTCAAATATTGGCTCTATCCAGTAGTGTGCTTTTACAGGTTCTCTTTTCCAGAATTCTAGCACTATGGTAATGCTACGAGGATGGAGTCCTGGATGCCCTGTAATTAAGGTACAGTTTAAGAAGAAAATCACTTTTAAACAAGGGCAAGTTTCGGCAGCAGAGCCGGAAAAAGTGTTCTGATCTGAATGAACATATGTGACAGCATGCAAGGTCAGCCAGACAGGATTAGAAAATGAACACAGATTTTTGTAGAATAGATAAAGCTGGGTCTAAAACCAACTAGTGTGGGTAGATGTTCTTATTCTTTTTTCTCTGTAATACCTATATAAAACCTAGGAGTCTCTTCACTATTTCAGAAAAAATACTGTAATATAGAAACCTTATTACTGTGGCTATTTGCATTCAAATTTTCTTATGAACTAAAATAGCAGAAACATTTCTTAATGAAAGTTTAGTTTCTAAGGAAAAATTCGGCAACATTAAAACAAGTTTCCCAAAGCACCCTGCAGACAATGGATTGATTTAAAATCACCCATATTAATCATGACTTAAATCAAGGTATCCAGTGTGCAAATTAAAATAATTAATTTTAATCTTGTTTTGAATTTGTATTTATTAGTCATTTTCCTAAAGAAAGGTTGTGTCTCAGTTGCTGGTATAATTTGGTTGGTTTTTTTTTGCTGCAAACTAGGAGCCTATGCTGTACCCACACACTTTAAGCACTTATATAGTTCACTGTCCATTTTCTTAGATTCCTATTTTTTCTGTTTTTTATTAGGTTAGAAAATGGTGAATGATCTATTTATTTACTACAAGGGGTTTAAATTTTTTTTTTTATGTTGAGCTGCATTTGAATGGAAATTGGAATTGAGTTAAAATGCACAAATAGCATTTTAAAATAGTTCTATTCAGTAAATAAAACTACTGTGCTGGATAAATAAGGAAAAAGTATCAAAACACATTTTACATTTAAAAGTAACTTTTATTACTACTGCCCTTATGTTTCTGTAGTTAGTGAATTGAATTGATGGTTTGTGGTCACCATATCCTTCCAAGATTTCAGAACTAGTAGATCTTACCCTCTCACACCTCATTTCTATTCATCAATTGGAAGAGGAAAACAAAGTTTCCTCCTTTTTCCACTCCCAATCTATTTCTCAATTTTGGATGACGTGGTCCTTGAACTGAGCTACCTGAATAAACTAAAAAGAAGAAAATATTCTCCCTTTGCCTGTAGAAAAGGTGACAAAAGCTGGGTTAGCACTTCAACAAACTCTGGTTCCAAATGCTGAACCAATGACTTCCCCTAGCTTTTGTCAGCAGTAGTAGCCTCTTCTGCAGGCACGCAGAAAATATTTTCTTCATTTCATAAGAACAGCCAGACTGGGTCAGACCAATGGTCCATCTAGCCCAGTGTCCTGTTTTCCGACTGTGGCCAATGGCAGGCGCTTCAGAGGCAATGAACAGAACAGGCAATCAATTGAGTGATCCATCCCATTGTCCACTCCCAGTTTCTGGCAGTCAGAGGCTGCGGACTACCAAAGCATGGGGTTGCATCCTTGACCATCTTGGCTAATGGCCATTGATGGACCTATCCTCCATGAAAATATACTTTTAGAAGACAACTCCTGAATTTCAACCAGGGACCTACTGATCCGCAGTCAAATGCTCTGCCACTGAGCTTCACCCTCCTTACTGTGTATTCAGCTAGTTCACTGAAAGATGAGAAACTGACTGGAAGTTGAAAATACCCTCACACTGCTCAGAGCAAATGATTTTCACATCTTTATCTTTAGATTACTTTCTGTGACATTGCAGCTCCTTGCACAAACCAATAGCTAAAGAAAAGGCTGTTAGGGAATGTCAGGCAATGTTTTATACAAACAACAAGTGATATACTAACAATGGTTTATATAAATGACGTACTAGGCAATGGCTTATACTAACAGCAAACTCTAGGACACAGAGTTGTGAGATTGCAGGTGGCCAACCTAGAGGAAACAGAAGAACATTACTGCTAAACGTCTAACTTCTTAATATAGTTTAAAATATGCTTTGAGAAATAGTTCTCTCATGCACAAAAAGCCCCTAATCTTCAGGAGAACAGAACGATTCTCCTATTCCTGAGACGCCTCTACTGCAACACTGGGCCACGCTGAACAAACACTAACACATTTTTCTACAAGGGCAGCATTAGGGTTGTATTGTAGAGGAAGGACTTTGACAAAGCAGTGTCTGCTCTCATGAAAGTACCTTTGTGAAAGTACCCTGTCCTGAAATAGGAGCTTCTGCACCAGCTTCATTATGTTCTTGGGTTTTGTACAAGTAACCACTCCTGGGTTGGAGATCCTTTCTAAACCTACAAACATTGGGAAATGACTGCACAGCCATTGCATCGTGTGTTTCAGTTCCTCGTGGACTATACACAAAATACCTAGCAGAAAAGCAAGGAAATGAAAAGCCAAGGCATTTGACAGGACCTATCCTCCAGCCAAAGATCCACAGAAAACACCCAGCTTTAGCTTGGCCCTAGTGAGGACAGCAGTTTTCCAGGCACCCCAGTTCCCAAAACGTTAGTGAGCATGACTTTCCAAAACTGCATAGAAAGGATAGTGCATGTGTGCACGCACATCCTATTACTCATGGTGGGGAGTTGGGGATGGGGTACTGGCAGACTGGCAACCCAACTGGGGCGGAGCTGAGGTTGTCATGTAATGAACTAACGAGTCATTAGCATGACCTGCCTGAGTATCTCCAGTTTGCAGGTTTCATGTTTCAATCCTTCACAAAGCTGTTGCAGCCCCGAATCTCCCAGTTCATTTCTCTCTAGGTCCAGCTGTCTCAGAGTCTGATTGGTGCTGAGGACACAGGAGAGATCCCCACAAGCACCTGTGAGTTTGCAGTAAGACAACCTGCAACCATCACAGATTTAGACTAGTGTTAGGTTTTGAAATCATCCTTTTGGTTACCTAATTCATAGCACAACCCCCTAGTAAAGGAAAATGAGAACAGTCGTATGTTAAATGGACAAGAGAGAACCAGTGATCACTTGTGAACAGCAGAGAGACACATGAATAATAGGCAAAGAAAATGCACTTTTATAGGGACATTAGTTCAAACAAACAAAACCAAGTACCTATTACTGCAAATATCAAACACATTACAGGCAAAATCTTTATAAAATCACACAAATAAATGTCTATGTGGTGCTGATTCTCCATCAGGTTCTGGATACTGAAGATGGATGTGATGACATTGTTTTATCTTTTTCTTGTAACCATTTCTGACTTTTATGCCTCATTAGTTGTACTCACTTAAAATCTCTCTCTTTCTAGTTAATAAACTTGTTTCATTGTTTTACCTAATCCAGTGTGTTTAAACTGAAGTGTCTGGGTAACTCCGTTTGGGGTGACAAATTGTGTGTGTGTTATTCTCCTAAAGGAATAAATGGACTTAATATAACTTGTGTTGTCCAGAGAGGGCTGGGCATACATTTCTGGGGTAAAAAACTAAGACTGGGGGGGGGGGTGCGTTCTGCTCACCCTGCAGTACAACCAAGGCTGGTGAGAACGAGTGTCACCCAAGTGTGGCTGGCAGGCTACACAGAGACTCTGGCTGTGGCTTGCATACTAGAAGGCTGTTTGTGAGTGGTCCAGGTGGAAGCCACTTCAGCAAGACCGTGTAAGGCACACAAGGTTGCAGGGCAGGGGTGACACAGCTGCTCATTAGTTTGGACTGTATCCTGGTATGTCACACCCTTTCTGCAACTTTCTCAGTTCTTTCACATCATTTATAAAATGAACCCCCAAAAATGCACAATATCCACGTGCTGTCTGCAATGTGTCACATATCAACAGGTTGCAGAGCAAAGTAGACTAGCGCTTACTAGAAGACTGTAAAGGGAACTAGTCACTACTCACACCAGTTGGTTGCGGTCTGGATGTTTCAGTCCTTTCCATAGCAGCTTCACTCCTGAATCTCCCTGTTCCTTGCCTCTCAAGTCCAGCTCTTTCAAGTTTTGATTCGTACTGAGAACTGCAAGAGACAGGGAGAAAGAACAGACTATTTGCTTGATTCTCAAAAATTCACTGAATTCATTAGTGTTACGCGCCTTCTGAATTCTAGCACTTAAGTCATGCTATAAGAGTGGTGTGATAGCTGCCCCATAGTTAAAATGAACTTTGTAACACACCATCTACCTACAGGAGCTTTAACTGAATTGGCAAAAACCAAGACACGGAATATAAACGTTGAACACTATCTGAATTTTTCATGGCAGTTTGAAAAAAAGCTAATCGATACATAGAGAATAGCAAGAGTTCAAAAAGTACCACTTTTGGCAATTTTTCACTTGATTGTCTCACTTTTCTTTGTATCCATTTTGCAAGAAATCTGCATACTATATTCTGGGAAACTGTCCTTTGATTGTGTTATCATTCCTTACATGCTGATTGCTAGAATATCAGTTATATATCAGCAGTGTCTGTCTATAGAGCATCCTCTTCTTCCACCCAGAATGATAATTGGACACCACTGCTTAACTTGATCATGAGCAATTTTGAGGACCTTCTGGGGCACACTGCCGAAGCTCTTGAAAGCAACAGTCTAAGAAAATCTCATCAGCTGTTCCCTACCTGGAAACTTCCCCAGAAGAGAAAGGTGGCTCTCCCCATTAATTAACAAGGGTTTTCTCAAGTCAACAAGGGCATATCACTAGATGTTGGAAGTCAGTAGAAGTCTTTCCACTTCAGTGGTGCTGGTTTGGTGCCTAATCATCATAGATGACCCCATCTATCATAAAGCTCCCTCTCAGAAAGCTGGTCTCCTGTGCAACTCATCAGATTGCAGGAACAAATGGGAGGGAGGCAGCCTCTCTCCTCACACCCCATCCCAAAATCCTCCACATCCTGGGATGCTAGTGGCATAAATCTTCTAGCTAATCACTAGCTAGATTACTTGTACAGGGGTTGCCTCAGACTGACTACAGGCTGCAAAGAATGCTCCATACATGGTAGCCCAAGTGTGGTGGGAACATATGATGTATGCCTGCCAAATCCAAACCTGTCCCCATACCCCTCAGCAAGGAGGGGATGTATAACTATCTTCCCTCTCACACTAAATTAAAACAGTGATAATGGAGCTTAATGTTGTGGAGACTTTTTCATTCTTAGCGTTCATTTTGAATTGTTTACAACTTTGATAACATTTACTCTTCTAGGGCTGAACATTTTATGCTTCTCAGCCCAAGGGGGACTTAGTTTGAAAAATGGGGTAAGATTCCATTTGTTTTGAATGATCTATTTTTGTTATTGAAATTTGACCTTTTTATTGTATGCTGAGGGGGAAAGGCATGGTTTCTGTTTTGTAGAACACCCAATAAGTACACGGGGGAAAATGCGTTACACATGTTGACATACTTTCTTTGTGCTCAGATACATAGCATATAGCTGAATCCGAGGGCTTCAAACTGCTTGGCGACCTGGGTCCAGATTTTCAAAATTGCTCAGCAGTCACTGTGTACCCAAGATGCTGAGCTCTTCTGAGAAAATGATCCTTAGTACTCAATGAGGACAGGAACTTGTGACAGGGCTGAAGAAGTTTACTTTAAACACAAAGATCTCCTCCAGATTCATAGGTTTTTATGGGCAAAAAGGGACCTCTGTGATCATTTGCTCTGACCTGTTTACCAGGCTCGAGGACTTCCTTGCTTCAAGTCCAATAGCCATGGTTGAACTAGACTGTATGTTTTAGAAAAACATCTAATCTTGATTTAAAGATTTCCAGTGACTGAGAATCCATTACAACCCTGCATAAGTCATTTCAATGGAAACATTTATAACTTACTTTTAGTTTGAAATTTTCTAGCCTCAACTTCCAGCCCTTGGAACGTGTTGTATCTTTATCCGCTAGACTGAAGGATCTGTTGCCTTCAAATTTCTGATCCCCCTATAGTACTTATAGACTATGAGCAAGTCATTCCTTGAATCTTTCACTATAAAGCAGGTTTTCCAATCCTCTGATCATTCTCATGGCTCTTCTCTGAACCCTCTCCCAATTTTTCAATGTTCTTCAATTGTGGACACCAGAACGGGACATAGTATTTCAGCAGTGGTTGCACCAATGCCAAATACAGAGGTAAAATAACCTCTCTGCTCCTATTCCATATTCCCATTTGTGCATCCAAAGATCACATTAGCCCTTGGGGCCACAGTGGAAGCTCATGTTCAGCTGATTATCCATCATGACTCAAGTCTTTTTCAGTCACTGCTTCTCAGGATACAGGTCCCCAGCCTGTAAGTATGGCCTGAATTCCTTGTTCCTAGGGGTATGACTTTACATTTTACCATATTAAAAGTCCTAGTGTTTAAACTGTGCCCAGTGTACCAAGAGGTACAGATCACTCTTGTGTCAGTGACCTGTCCTCTTCATTATTTACTACTTCCCCAATTTGTGTGTTACCTGCAAATTTTAACAGTAATGATTTTAGGTTTTCTTCTAGGTCATTGGGCTAATGCTAATTAAGATTTTTAGTCAAGTACCAATCCCAAAGAGCCCCCACTAAAAACTCACCCCCTAGCTAATGATTCCTATTTACAATTACATTTTGAGACCCATCAGCCAATTTTTAATGTGTACCATATTAATTTTGTATCATTCTAGTTTCTTAACCAAAATGCTGTGCAATTTTAAGTCAAAGTCTTATAACGGGAAGTGTCAGACAACATTATATGTTGGACTACCAGCCCCACCTATAATATGATAGCCACTGCCCTAAAGACATCTGTTGAGGGTAGCAATGTGGAATTTAGGGCCTCTCTCTCTGCTTATTTTTTCTACTGTGCCCATTAGCCTATGCTCACAAGTACAGCCCAGGCAGACTCCAAGACACTTTCAGGAACTGTGCTTATAAATGGAATATTTTACACTCTAAAGCAGGGATGTCAAACTCAAATACACAGTGGGCCAAAATTAAAAACTTGGACAAAGTCGCGGGCCAACCTTGATATTTATTGAAAAAATGTCTACGATTGAGGAAGTTTTTCCTTCTCATCAAATATAACGATGAACCTTTTCATATGGAAACAAGTTTAAGTTTTGCTTAAACATTGAATCTGGAACAAGCAAAGCTTAATACTATAAACACATGTGAAATCGGTGCATGCGCTGTCTACCGGTGGGCCAGCTCTCGTAGACATTTGGTATTTTCTCGTGGGCCAAATATAATTACACTGCGGGCCAGATTTGGCCCGCGGGCCTGAGTTTGACATCTATGCTCTAAAACATGTGAATGCTGCACCTAGCTTTCCTTGCCTTGCCAGGTGATAGCATGGTAAGGATTCATTGTGCTCTACTTTGCTACATCTCCATTTGGGTGCTTACATCATGCAGAAAAATAAGTTCCAGTGGCTTCCCTCTGATACATTAGATAGTATATTTCATGATATAGATGGAAAGAAAAATCCAAAAGCTGAAGGTCTGCTTCACTTCAAAAAGTTTTAATTCTGTCCAACAATGTCTACAAGTAAAATACGCCATCAAAGCAGGGAATTCTTCCCATACTAGCAAGTTACACAAATCATTTTCAAGAAAATTCAGCTGGAATGAATAGAAAATGGAGAAGGGCTTCCCAGAAAGCAAGAAGTCAGAGCAGCTTTCATCTCTACATCTGTAAAGTGCTGGGAGACAGAGACTGTAGGGTAAGAAGTGCAAAACTGTGCTGTACAACTGGATAACTGACCTGAGTGAGACAGAACAAGATGCCAAGGAAGCTTCAAAATTCAAACTGGTGAATCAAATACTGTAATATACAAATACAGAAGCCATTTAACTCCAGTGGGGCAATGTTATGTCTGGTCTAGAAATGAAACAGGGAATATAGGCATGTAGAAGCTGTGGTGTGCATCAACTTTCATATCATTACTATCTTCAGATAGGGCACAAATCCCAGGACCTTAACAAGGACCTATAAAAAGGGGCTGAAATTTTAGCCTGAGGGCCAATTCCTATATTTGCCTAGTAGTAATTCCCACTAACTTCCATAGGAGTTTGGGGTACTAGAAAGAATACAAGCCATATTCCTGAATTCTGAAATCCATAGCCAGTGAATCCAAGAAAATTCTAGACTGCAGGTCAAATTCTCTCAGTTGGCCCCACTGCCTACTACGGGCTGTACAGGAAGAGAAAACGGAGATCAAGACAATCTGAATTCTGCGTTGTGGATTGACTAGCACAATTCTAATCAGAATTTTAAAAACAGATCTGTGTTGCTTTGTTATCCTTTGGAAATCAGAAAATCGTCTCAGACAATAGAAGTAGTTCGGGTTTCTGACCAGTACCCTGGTTCCTTTACAACCTCAGATTATGAGCAAATGAAAGGTATAAAAGAGAATATAGGAATGACTGTATGGAACTGGAGCAAAGGCAGTGAGGTTCTCAGAGCTCAGTCCATAGGCCATATGAACATCAATTATTTGTTGCAAATTATTCACTCAGCTCTACCATGACATTAGACTGTGGCAGAAAACAAGCTGTTGCCAAAAAACCTTAGATTTGTTTAGACTTCTTCAGGTTTACTTAGAGTGACGCACATTTACCAACATACGCACATTTACCAACATACCAACATGGTAGCCCAAATGCAGAGATGGTGTATAAATTAGGGGAGGTGAAGGAATTCATACTAATTTGAAGTGCTTTACTCGGATTCAGACTCCCGTATTTACTGATGCATAATGGAGTCTACATTAGTGTAATTTAAAGTCGAACCCAGTCCCCAACCCAGAGACATGTGCCTTAGGGCACAGTTCCTGTCATTTGTTTTCATTGCTAGGGATTTATCCAATGCAGTTTCAACAACAAACTATCCCATTACTTTCTGTCATCCCAACACAGATTCAGTGAGGGTGAATCCATGTCTGATTTTCCTTTGTAGGAATGAATCCTAAATTTAGTTTCTGAAAGAGAAACTTTTATACATACTCTGACCACTGAGGGAAGTCTGAACTCCCTTTTGCTAAACCAAAGCAGTGAGGACATGGGGTCTAATCGACAGCCCATTGAGGACCACAGAAAGATTCACATCAGATTCAGTGAGTTTTGGACCAGGTCCTTGGAAAGGTTGTTATTTGCGTTATTAGTTGGCCGTGAGACAACAGAGAGAAAGAAGCAATGTGTGACTTTTTTACTAAGATTGTTCAAACCAGACGGGTGCTTTATTAGCAGCTCGATGGAGTGTGATTAAAGTTCCCAGGGAGGCCAATGAGGAGCGGGAGTGAATAATGCCTTGGTGCTTCACTTGTATTGGATTCTGTAACAGTGACACCTATGCACAATTCGGGGTCTGGTAGGGCTTTTAGCTACATTAATACTGCCAAGCGCTGTACCTTTCCAGCTGCTCCTGGGCTTTTGGTCGGTGTCACACATGTATATGCCACCTGATCTCTTGCCTCTTAGTTAGTAATTGGTTCTTCAACAATAAGCTAGAGATGTGCCTAAGCCAGAACACTGGAACTTTGGAAACATTGAAATGTTAATCTAAATCCAAATTTAACTGCTCAGGCCCGCCTCTGTAACACACTGTGGACATTGCTAAAGCAGCTAGAAAATACAATCAAGAGCAAATTCAAAAGGCCCGATTCTTCTCCCACCCACCTCAGTATAGATCAGGAGTAATTCCACTGAACTTAACTGGACATATAACATCATAAGTTAGAAAAGATTCAGGCCCTAAAACACTGGATTGATATCACTTTAGCCCAATCTCAAATTGAAGACGACCCCCGTGTTGGGGACTGCAGAGTAACTTGTTCAGCAATGATTCCACGATACTTACCAAACCCACAAAGTACACACACAGGCTAACATGACCCAGAAAAACAGCAAAAATGGAACCAATGAGCCAAATTCTGTTATCTGAGTGTAAGAGTAGAGTAACTCCACTGATACCAATTTACTTACTCCTGATTTATCCTGGACTAAATAAGAGCAAGATTTTCCCAGCATTTTGAATTCAAATCAAACATTCGCTCTTTCTCCCTGGGCTTGTCCTGGGAGTGTGAAGTCCACCTTAGGCCAACTTGCCCTCACATGGACAACACTGAAAATCACTTTCTGCATCTTCAGGTTATTCCTCAGCACCAGGTAGTTCTCCCCAAAGGAGGCCTTTAGTTGGTGTCATTTTTACCAGGGAGCTCATGTTCCACGCCATGCAGCTGTCTTCCTTGCACATAGACTGAGTGGGGGAAGGAACACCACATCAGTGATGACATCCAGATCAAATACTCAACTCTGCTGCGACAAAACAGGTGTAATGCAGCACATGGGAATGTGTACTACAAGAGAAGAGGAGATGGAGCTATTCCTCCTGCTTTTCTCTGGAACAACAAAATATCACCTCCTGCTACTACATTGTTAGCATGAAGCACCAGAAGAAGTACTGAAAACTATTCTAACAGATGTATTCCCCACCCTCCCCCCATATAATTTCTTACCCCAGAGGCCTAATGTCTAATAACGGGGATTCTGCTCCCTTAGCTACCGCAACATGCTAATCATATGGCCGGAAAGGATTTTTAATTCCCCAAAAGAGAAATGAAACCACATTAATGGCAGGCTTCCCAGTCTGGGTAACGGAGGGCTTGCAATTGCTACTCCATGTGCAAATGAACTCATCAGTGCGGCCTTCTAACTGCTCTACAGTCCCTTTACACTACTGCAGGGCAACAGTGATTCGGAGCTTTTCTTGTACTTGAAGGTTGAAAATAATGGCAGTGGGACAAAAGATTTCACAAAAGAAGATTGCACACATTCAGCTTAGAACAATCTGGCATCAGCATTTGTCCCTCTGTTTCTGTACATCTGGGTCACTAATCATGAGAACTATAAAGGAACGTTAGGTCCCAGGTAGAGGTGAGAAAGGGAATATAGCTAGGAAGCAGGGAAGACAAGGAGAGAGACAATGAATGATGCAAAAAAGCAGCAGTTCTTTAGTGCGATCTCAACTTGGAGGATTGAACCAAGTGAGCTCAGATCCACAACAAACTAAAAGGATTTACTGAAAATTCTTTTATCAATTCTTACCCCTCTGTCTCTATTTCTGGTACACAAGTCCATAGGATACTCACTAAAATACCTGTAAGTCCCAGGGTGTGATGTCAGAGCGAACTGTTACATAAAGTAAGGGAGAGACTTAATTCTTCATTGTTCCATTTGCATTGAAATCATGAGAAGAAAGAAGAGAGGTAATTTATGTTTTTTTTCTGCCCATTCTATGGACTAGAAAGGTGTGGATAGAATGCTAGTAAGGCCATGTGACCTGTCATGTAATCCAATGGGAGTAACCAGCTGACTGCCCCAGGTAAATATATGAATTCCTGTAAAGCTCCAAGGTAATTTCATTGGATTTTGCAGTTTAGGACTCTGCACACAAAAAACAGCCATCCTCACTATGAAGCTGACAGCTGCTGGTCACCCTGGCACTTCCCTGCTCCTTTAGTAAGTTTCACCATAATTATAAGTGGGTTTTTTTTTGTTTTTTAAACTAACCTTCCAAAATTAAAACCCACATAAATATCAAACTATTCTGATCCTCCATTAAGTAGCTGATGAAATTACCTAAGAGCGTAATTGAAAGATGAGGCACACAACTAAGTTTATAATTAAAATTACTAGGCTAAATTCAGAGGCACCCCCCACTGGCTAACACGCATGACACCCACTTCAAATCCCTCCAACATCCCCGACAGAGATTTTCAGCGCAGACCAAGGCATTTAGCCACGCAACTGCCCTAAAAAATTCAACTTCTATGACTTGCATTAACTCCCTTAAAACTATTTACCGGTACTTATGCCTGGTCTACACTTATCTGTTGATTATGTTATAACAGACAATCTACTTTCACTTCCAACATCTTATTGCTCCTCCATGAGTAAGTTACACCATCTTCAACACTTCTATTATTACAGGTCATTAAGTGGGTGTAATTAGGCCTAAAGAAGCTTAACTGTACAGGAGTCTCAGATAAATCAGCATCAAGTTGGAATAACTGTATTGAAACCATGGGTGTTTCTTGTGTAACTGAGAGCAGACTTTGGCCTTTGTGTTATTATTTTCCATCTCTTTGAAAGATGAAAATCACTGAGGCTGAGAAAGCACACATATAAAGTAAGTTGTATATAATTAGGTTTTGGGGGCAGTAGTAGGGCTTGACCCCCTTGTGGAAAATTTGCATCAAATAAGTGAATAACGAATAACTTAAAATAGCTGTTAGTTACCCTATTTTTCTTCCTGCTTCAGGGACAGCTTTTGCTGGAAAGGTTCTTCCTAGCTTTATCAGGACACTTTTTAAGGGCACTCTTGAACAGCTTTCTGCTGGGCCTCTTTCCCAGTACAAACTTCATTAAGTTATTAAAGCAGCTCTGGCAGCACTGAATAAAAGTATTGGTCTTTCTGCTGAACATATACATGTCCTTGTCAGCCTTCTGGTAATTCATTCCTTGCAGGTTTATGCATTACCTTTGCAGCCAAGCACAAGATTCAAGACCGTGTGTTTTGAATATTTTAATTCAGCAATCATTTGGCCAATACGTGAAGCAGGGAAACACAGTGAAGTCTAGCATATGGGATTAGGACTCCTGGATTCTATTTCCAGCTCTGTCACTGAGGACTTTGGACAAATCATATAATCGCTCTTCAGTTTCCCCATTTGTTAAAACAGGGATAAAAATACTTATTGTACGGGGAATCTGTACAGCTTAATTAATGTTTGTGAAGTGCCTCAAGTTCATTAGAAAGATATAAGGAGTAAGTGTAAAGTTCTGTATGGATAGATTTTTAAGTAAGTTAGAAAAATTAGATTTAGATAGTTATTTGTACCCAAATCATCAGATGTAATTGTACCCAATCATCAGATGAAATTGACCCGAGAGAATTACAGAAATTAGATGAAGCAATCTCTGAACTATTAGCAATTATCTTCAAGAACTGATGGAAGATGGGTGAGGTCCCAGAATACTGGAAAATGGCAAACATTAACTATGGTCTAAAAGGGAGGAGAGGGGTAATGAGGACCTGGGGAACTATAGACCAGTCAGCCTAACGTTTGATACCCAGAAAGATACTGGGACAAATTATGAAACAATCAATTAGTAAATATCTAGAGGAGAACAAGGTGATAAATAATAGCCAACATTGACTTGCCAAAAACAATTCAGGCAAAGCCAATCTAATTTTCTTCACTGATGGGGTAACCGGCCTAGTAGATGGCGGGAGACATTCAATGTGACAGGTGTTGACTTCAGTAAAACTTCTGACACAGTCCCACATGACTTTCTTATAAGAAAACGACGGAAATATAGTCTACATGAAATTATTAGAAGGTGGATAAACTGGTTGAAAAACAATACCCAAAGAATAGTTATCAATGGTTTGCTCTCAAACTGGAAGACATATCAAGTGACATCCTTTTGGGGTCTGTCCTGGGTCCCATACTATTAAATGTTTTCATTAACAACATGGATGATGGAATGGAGAGTCCACTGATGTACATGCAGATAACATGAGGCCCGGAGGGGTTGAAAGCACTTTGGAGGAGAGGATTAGAATTCAAAATGATCTATATGAATTGGGGAATTGGTCTGACATGAATAATATGAAATTCAAAAAAGACAAGATCAGAGTACTTCATTTAGGAAGGAAAAACTCAAATGCACAAATATAAAAAGGGGAACGGCTGACTAGGCACTCTTCACTCCCTCTTGTTGTCAGGGAGATTTAGCGTTGCCGCCTTTCCATTTCCTTATCTCACATACATACCACATTTATTCTTTACCTAATTTATTAACTTCTACTGTAACAAAAATGGTTATACAAACTTAAAAAACAATTTAGAAAGAAAATGAATTTTTAAAGGAAGTAGTAAATATCGTGGCAGGGTTTCCCATCAATATGGTTTCAGCTTATGTTAATTAACAAGATGTACTAACAACAAGCACTTCTTGGTCTTAATTAGATAATTCGTATTTAACAAAAGAACCTCTCAGGATGTTCCCAAACAATGTAAATACTGTAGGACATAAACATTATCCAGCACACAGAGGTTTGGGATATCACACACACAGAGAATACTTCAGGCATGGCTTAAGCAAATAACAGGCAAACGCTCCAAGGTCTGTGTCTTTTTGGTTTTAAAAATCTGCTTTTGGTCCTGCACAGCCTCTGGCAGCTCAAATGTCAAAGTGTAATAAGGCAGGTCAAAAAAGAATTTGAAGAATAAGAACAGGACACAAACACTAACAGCAAATTTTTTAAGTACATGAGAAGTGGGAATCCTGCTAAACAGTCAGAGGGGTCACAGGACAACTGAGGCTAAAGAAGCACTCAAGGAAGACAAGGCCATTGTGGAGCAGCTATATGAATTTTTGCATCAATCTTTACTGCAGAGCATGTGGCGGAGATTCCCACATCTGAGTCATTCTGTTTAGGTGACAAATCTGAGGAACTCTCCCAGATTGAGGTCGCACTAGAGGTGGTCTCAGAATAAATGGATGATAAAGTAAACAGCAAATGTCACCAAGACCAGATGGTATTCACCCCAGAGTTCTGAAGGCCTTCAAATATGAAACTGCTGAACCATCGCATGCAATGTACTGCTTAAATCAACCTCTGCAGCAGATAACAGAAGGATAGTTAGTGTAATGCTGATTTTTAACAAGGGCTCTAAAGGCAATCCTAGGAATTACAGGCCAGTAAACATAATGTCTGTACCAGACAAATTGGTTGAAACTATAATAAAAACAGAATTCTCAGAGAGACAAGATGGGTGAGGAAATATCTTTTATTGGATCTACATCCGTTGGTGAGATGGGATTTTGAGACACACAGAGCTCTTCTTCAGGTCTGGGAATTGTACTCCAAGCGTCACAGCTAAATGCAAGGTGGAACAGAATGTTTAGCAAAAGTAGTTAACACAAACAGTCCAATAGATATTATCTCACTGACCGTATCTCTCTAATATCCAGGACCAACACGGCTCTACAACTACACTGCATACAAACAATAGAATTATCAGACACATATATAAACATATGTTGGAGAAGAGTCAGCATGGCTTTAGTAAAAGGAAATCCTCCCTCACCTCTCTATTAGAATCCTTGAGGGGGTCAGATATGATATGGACAAGGGTGATCCAGTTGATATAGTATACTTAGACTTTCAGAAAGCCTTTGATGAGGTCCCTTACCAAAGTCTTGTAAGCAAAGTAGGCAGTCGTGGGATAAGAGGGAGGGTCCCCTCATGGATCAGTAACTGGTTAAAAAGCAGGAAACAAGAGTAGGAATAAATGGTCAATTTTCACAGAGGAGAGAGGTAAATATTGGTGTCCCCCAGGGATCTGTACAGGCTCTGCGCTGTTCAAAATATTCATAAATGATCTGGGAAAAGCAGTAAACACATGACATCATAGCTGATAATGAAAGAGTTATGCAACAAGCATGCTTATCTGTAGGCTTGGCAGAATTCAATTTTTAGTTTATTTGTACTTTCGATGGACAATATCAATGTTTATTTTTTAATAATGTTCCCCTTTCTCCTCAATCCAAATTTTCACCCTTGCAGGAAGTGAGGGGGCAGGGTCAGACAATGGGCAGAATCAGACAATTTAAATACAGAAGATGTTGAGATTCAAAAAGTTAGTTTTATAACTGTTAAAAAACAAATTGTCAACATCATATGTCAAAATATACAAAACAGATAGCCGTAAATCAAACTCTAAGATCTCAAAGCACATTTTGCTTACTTTCCCTAGCCGTAAATTAAAACTTTTGCTGACAGTAATATATTTCAATCGGTTTGTGTATGTACAGTGAAATTGAAGTTTATTAACATTTACCAATAATAATCTAATCTTTTCAAGACTAGTTATCTATCTTGTAAGCAGTTCTGCCACAGGGACATAGTATGAAGTCACTGAGCAGAATCTCTTTCCCATTCAAAAATATACCTACAGCAAAGATACAATGTGAAAAGAAAAAAAATGGAAAGGCACCGAGAGAGACTGAGGCACATTCCAAATATGCAGAGGAGGAAGCAGAGCTCTAAGAAGAAGGAAAAAGTGTGGGAGTGGGTGTTCTGGGGTGGAAACCAGAGCAGCAGGCAAAACAAGGACTGACGTGCTACAAAAATGTACAGGAGTGCTGAGGCCAAGGAGTCAGAATTAATGCAACCTACCAAACTGACTGGAAGGATCCATAAACCGTGTAAATGATAGAGAGACAGAAAGAGCTAGAGTGAGGCAAAAGTACAGTGAACTGGGAGCTCTTCCGCTGACAAGAAGGAACTGTTGAAAATGTTCAGAAGCAGCATTTATACCTACTAGGCCTGAAGGGGAAAAGCCTATAGTGTTCCCAACTCACCTTCTACCATTCTGCATCTATGTTCAGAGGTCAACATTTTTTAACAACTGTGGGAGTTCCACTGGTCTCCTGCTTAGGTGCTAAGAGCCAGGAGAGAAACTCTAGGCAGATGGTATCTTATGAGACCACTTGTCTCTTGGAAAGTGTAAAAGTTTGCACATACACTTTGCTTGATCTTCTGACTAGGTCAGGGGAAGTTGATACAAGTAACTTAGGGGAATGTTTATTTGTATCTATCCACACATTAACACCAATAGTGCACATTCACAGAAACTAGAGATGGAAGAGAACAATTATGTGGGGTCACCTACTCCATCAGAACTACTGTGCTTATGCACATAGCATGTGACACTTTCCTGCCCTTTTCTTCATCTCCTGTGCACATGCTGTACCTTTACATAAGAAGAACTGGAGCTGTTTAGCTCTTCAGACCATTCCCATGAGAAGAACAATAAAGAGTAATGTTGACGGTTTTTTCCTGTGTCCACTCCATTGGCAAACATGGCATGGATTCCAGTGTTAATGAGGCCATGTGGTCTGGCATAGACTCTTCTGGCAGGAGCAGATGCTGCTGCCATGCATATATATACTGGATCTCTGCATGCAAAGATCCTAAGCCAGGTCATTTGCTCTTGCAGTTTGAGACGTGAGACGTGATAAATCATCATCTTCACCATGAAGCTGACAGTTGCCCTTCTGGTCAGCCTGGCACTTTGCTGTTACTCTGGTGAGTATTACTTACAGGCCACACCGTAGAGTATTTACTGACTGCAGTCAATGGGACAATTTGTATGAGTTGGTGCTCCCCAGTGTATGTAGGGGTTTCACAGTGGTGCCTTATGTAATTGACCATGCTTTATATGAAACCTCAAATATTTGAAGCCTTAAGCATCAAACTATTAGAAATCAGCATTAAGGGGTTTATAAGGTTCCCATAGAGAATGTATTCCAGTTACTACACTGAAAAGACTGAAAAAATTCAGGTCAGCTACACTCACTTTGCACTCATTGAGGTCTGGATTCTGCCACCTTACTCTGTGAAATCAATAGGATACTTAAGGAGTAAGGCAGTATTCAACACCAGGAAGGGTGGTGGAAACTGGCCCTGAATGTCACATGGTGGAAGCTATACAGCTGTGCAATTTAATCTACCTACACCGCTCAAAGCATAATCAGGTCCACTGACTTAAGTATATATGGGATCCAAAGCAGTGTCAATAAAAAGACCAGCATTTGGATCAACTTGGTATTGTAGCCTAACGTTTAACACTACCTTGCATATTATGAGTCTAGGTTAGGAAGGGCTGTTTATAACTGCTTGATTAAAAATAGGGATTTTAAGAGGTTACAGAAACCTCCAAGTTTTGTTTTGTTTCCTGCAATTTACAAAATTAGTTTGAACATACAAAACACTTTTCTCTGTAAAGTAAAACAAGGCTGTCCCTTTCCCCCCACCTCCCGCACACGATGAGCTTCAGCTTTTAAAAACTGAATGGCAGGGTAATATGGTAGAAGGAAACCTATGTTATGTACTGAGAGACCACCAAAGTTCTAGAGAAAGCAGATGCTCTCAAAAGTTTGGTTGAGATGAATCGTTGTCCTAAGTAGAACATAACTGATGCTAAGAAATTATGAACAATTTTTATCCCCTATCTCATCTTCATTTTCAGTCTCTTTCTCTATGTATCTGCAATTCAATCTTTCTGCTCACTCATTGTCATCCTATCTTTTCATTGTCCCCCGCCCCTCTTCATCTTCTGATCCTTTTCCCAGGGTCTCTCCAAAGCAGAACAGGAATTCGAAACATTCAGGTTTATAAAATTAAACTGGTTTCACTAATTAGGTTAAATGAGTTTCTGACATTCTCTCTGATCCATGCAGAGCACAGAGCTTTTACCACTGCCTTCCACTAAATGAGTTTGTCCAGCACAAATTAAAGGAAGATGGAAGATAGTTAGTATAATGTTAATGCTGAGAATTTGAACTCATTTAAGTCAGGAAATTGAAAAGTTAATTTCTATAGAAACATTAATTCAGATTTATGGCACATGCATCACACTTTGGACCATTGTTTGTGGGGTTAAATATATACCTTCAAGGGAGTTCATACATATGTGGGGAAGTGAGGTGGGAGGGAAACAAAGTCTGTGTATCATTTAAGTTGCAATTAACTCTCATAACTAGATACTTTTGTGGGCCCTCTGCATAGGGTGAGAATAATACACTCAAATAGTAAATGGGTCTAATTCTCCTTTAAGTTTCATCAATGTGAAGAAGTAATTCCCATGACTTAAATGAATTTATAAAGGTGTAACACAGCAGAATTTGCCATGTGTCAAAGCATATTTCCTGTGCAAATATAAATTTACAAATTCAGTTCCTTTTTGCATCCAAATCTTCTATCTTAACATTGCATTAATGAATGCTATTGCATTGAAATTTCTTGGTCTAACATAAGAAACTAGTAACTCCTGAACCTACAGGGATCCCGCCCCACCCCACCCCACCTCACCCAATGGAGAAATCCTAACTGAGACTCTCCTCTCAACTGCATAAATTCTCCCAGATTAGCCTTCTGTCTTCAGCTCATGATGCCAGCCTCCATCACCCACTTGTGAAATTTCTAAACATGCACTTTTGTGCCTTCTCTCATGCTGCCTCTCATGCTTGGGAGGAGGTCCTCCTAGCCATTTACAAAGTTACCTCATTATCCTCCTTGAAATCCCTCCATTTAACTCACGTTTGCTAGAGGAGAGCAACAAAAATGTTTAAAGGTCTAGAAAACATGAGGTACGAGGAAAAATGGGTTTGTTTAGCTTGGAGAAGAGAATACTGAGGGGAGACATAACAACAGTCTTCAAATAGGTAGTTATTGAAGAGAAGGGTGATAAATTGTTCTCCTTATCCACTGAAGACAGGAGAAGCAGGAATTGGCTTACATTTCTGGAAGGAAGAATAAGGTAAGATATTAGGAAAAAATTCCTAACTGCAAAAATAGTTAAGCACTGGAAGAATTACCTAGGGAGGTTATCGAATCTCTATCATTAGAAGTTTTTAAGAACAGGTTACACAAACACTGGTCAGAGATGCTCTAGATAAAACTTACTCCTGCCTCAGTGCCAGGGACTGGATTAGATGACCTATCAACATCTCTTCCAGACCGACATTTCTATGATTCTGTGATGCGTTTAAAACATTTGACAATGGCTAAGAGGCTGGAATGCAGAAACTATTGCCTACCATATTGACCAGCATTGTCTCATTGTTTCCTTGTGTTCTCTGGCCCACCTGTGGTCCCTTATTTTACACTTAGATTGTGAGCTATATGGGACAGAGATTGTCTTTTTGTTTAGTGTTTGTACAGTGCCCAGTGCAACAGGGTCCTGGTTCATGACTAGTGTTCCTAAGTGCTACCATATTAATAATAGTAAATAACAATCATCACCACCACCAAATGATTGCACAATCATGAACTAGATAATTGGGGTTGATCGAAAATGGCAAGGCTGACCATATAAATAAAGTCCTTTTTTTTTCTGTTTTTATGGCATTTGAATGTGTATATCCCACTAGTGTATACTGAGACATCTGCACCCATGTCTTACTTAGATCAGTAAAAACAGTGACATAGTGAACATGTCCAGTGTGCTGTATTCAAACAAATTTCTTCAAAAACATCCAAAGCTCTTGGACTTATTGAGAAAAAAATACATTTTCTGTTTGAATTTCAAACCATAATCTGATCTGGAGTTATCACCAGGCAAGAAATCATCCAAAACAGGACAAATTCAAATATATATACTCATGTTAAGTAGTATCTTACTCTAGGAGTACTCCTCAGTCAACGAAAGAAGAGGAAATATTTCAGCTGTACATACATAGTGATAGTGGTAGAAGCACAAGATCACAGACATTTAGAATGGAATAGCCATCACATCCTTAACTATGGCATTGACACCGTGAGATTTAAGACACAGTAGGGAAATTGCACTAAATACTTTATCAATAAATAATTTAAAATATTTTCATATTATCCTTCTTAACTCTGTTTCATGTGTTTGCATTCCAGCTAAGGCTGACTCGTGTCCAAAATTCATTAATGTAGTTAACCAGTTACTCATTGGTTCTCGTCAGAGCTTCATGGAGTCAATTGCTCCTTTTGTAACCAGTGATGTTACGGAGACAGCTGCTTCTCGTTTAGATGGATGTCTGAATAATCTTCCACTGGAACTAACACAAGCCATGAAGAGTTTGTTTGTAAGTTCATTTTATATTAATTACTATTAATTTTAATTATTAAACATAGGGTACCATTGTAAATCAGGAATAACTTGATTTAAATCAAAGTAAATACCACTTTCTAAAACCAGAGTGGGGCCCTGAAAAAAAACAAAGTGAAGTCAGTTGACTGTCATTGGCTTCACTGGGTTTGGTATTAGACCCTAGGTGACAGCAGATTCAGCTCCAAATGGTTACGCTGGTGAAAAATCAGTTTGAGGAATTCACTCCTCCTTCTACAGTAAGAAAGAGCTCCTGTCTTGACAAGTCATTGCTAAGATTTCTTTCAATTCACTTGGAAATACTGAAAATTAAATTTGTATGGCAGAAGCTACTGTTACAAAAATATAATCTCATGGTTTTAAAACATCCAGATTTAATGTTGCTGTGACAAAGTGACTGTGCAGCCAATCAACATGCTTTTATTCTCCAAAAATAGCTTCCTAATGTTCAGTTTAGTTGATTGTATGGAACTTTGCCTGAATTATCTTGTTAGCAGAGTCCAGACCTCTTCACTCACTGATAATCTCTGTTTCAGCACAATATCTTGGAGGAGTGTTAAGAGGCACCATCATTCCAGAAAACTGCACCATTGAATAACTCACGATGATCCTACCTGTTGATTGCTTCTTGCTAATTCCCTATCACTTATTTTCTCCTCTGCCTTATCCTTTGCTCAAGAGTTTTTAATCTCTAATGCACAAAAAAGATAGGGATGATTTAGATTTTCGTTAACTTCTTATTTCAATAAAAAAAAGTAATTCGGCTCCTTGTTCATGTCCTTTTTTATTAGTGCAAGAGACAGAGGACTTGATTTGTCAAAGGATCTAATCAGCTATTGAAATTTGTACTTGAGACATTACTGAATAAAAGCTAAAGTTACATGGTAAATTTCTTAGAGATCGCAGGATGACAACCACTATATCAATGCACAGGTCATTCATTTACATTACATTTACAATTCAACTTTGAATATTGCAAAGAACAAATCCATGTATCACTACCATTGTTGTCCAGGCGATATGAAAGGAAGATGCCAAATGTTGTTGTTTTGATACAATGGAGGCGGATCTTTGGGATTTGGCCTGGGGGAAGTGCTGGTCCTCCACACTATCAGAATTTGGTCTTTATTCAATTGAACTTACTCTGCCAACTTTCACTCCTCAAACAGTTCAAAATGTTACATTCCTGCTAGATCAAATGTGGCTTGGCCACATCAATAGAAAAACAAAAGGGATTTACCTTGAGGAAATATAAATCAACTTTGAATATTACAAAGGACAAATCCATGTCTCACTACCGTTGTTGGTCCAGTAGGTAGGAAAGGAAGATGCCAAATGTTGTTGTTTTGATATAAGTGGGGCAGATTGTCAGGATTTGGCCTAGTAGGAAGGGCAGGTCCTCAGCACCTGCAGAATTTGGTCTATCGTGAATTTGAACTTACTCTGCCAACTTTCACTCCTCGAACAGTTCAAAATGCTAGGTTCCCGATAGAGTAAATTGAACGTGCTGACTTGTAGAAAAACAAAAGGGATTTACCTTGAGGAAATAGAAATCAGAAATGCCAATCCTCACACAAAGACTACCTGATGGAAAGTAGAAGTGCTACACCAATGGACAACCTTCACATGAAGCACATAAAGTATCTTTTTTGGAGGCTGAACTTGAGGGAGTTAGATTCAAAAGGAGACGTCCACCTCTGTAGCACTTATGCCACTTAGCCAATTTAACTCATTTTGAAGAACTGTTGAACTTGGCGCTATTAGCTAGCAGAAGATGCAACTGGAACCAAAGAAATGCCAATGGTCACAAGGAAGTGGAACAATCTATCATTGACTCTCTTTTGCCATGTGATTCTCCACATCTGTTTGTTATAGCAATCTAGTCTGTCATCTTACACTTACATTGTAAACTCCTAGGGGCAGGGACTGAAAGCCAACTGGCAGAGGCCAAAAGGGTGCATAGAGTATTACAAGTATCCCCTGGGTCAGTTATATGCATAATAATTCACTAATGGGTGGCATTTCAGATCTCTAACGAGAGCCAGGAACACATTAGTCATCATAACCTTTTCAAAATGCATGTAAGGAGTTATGTACCTACACTGGAAATTACATTCTTAAGGTCTGTGGTTAAACAGGTAGCCAGGAGGTGACAAACATGTTCTTTTAAGACAGGCAGGACACACTTATCTCTCTGTTGGGTTATATGCAATTTGAGTACTATATATTCCACAATAGATACTTATCTGCATACTAAGCCACCAGCTCACGGTTAAGATACGGTTTGGGATCAGCACTAGGAACAAAGAATCCAGTGGTGTGGATCCTCTATGGTGGGGATGGAAAATAAGCTGATCACCACTGGTTTGATTCCCTACTTTTTAGTCATTCATACCTATGCAAAGTGCATAGGAGGGCAAAGCAACCCTCTCCTCCAAGGGAGTCCCAGCTCTTAAAGTATCACGCCCCTGGGAAGTCTCTGCTGAGCATTTCCTCCCCCGTCACCCTCAGGTGGGGGAGCAGGAAAAGGAAGAAAAACAAAAAGACCCCACCAGCACATTAAATCTTGCAGCCCTCAAGGCAGCGCAAAAATTGGCCAGGTAGCGACCCTTGATGCAGTCCTTCACTAGCCAAAGATTCTGATCCCTGCAAAGACAGGCTCCTTTGGGTCAGAGGAAACCACTCCCCCAACACACACACTTTTATAGGCCCTTTCCAAGACGTACAGCTTTTTGTCCCCTCAGTCCGTACTAGGAGAGATGATGTACGAACGTCAAAATATGGAGCCAGACCTAACATGGAACACAACAGAAG
Source organism: Mesoclemmys tuberculata (assembly GCA_007922155.1). Taxonomy (NCBI): domain Eukaryota; kingdom Metazoa; phylum Chordata; order Testudines; family Chelidae; genus Mesoclemmys; species Mesoclemmys tuberculata. The sequence continues at coordinate 4,301,147 of ML675613.1, forward strand.
CCTCTCCAATGAGTTTTGTCTTGACCTCTGTCTTCAGAGACAAGGTCAGCTCCCAGACTACTGCACTGGGTGGCACAGAATGGGGAGGAGGTGAACATCCCACAGTGCTGAAGGAAGAGGTCCAAGACTATTTAGAAAGATTGGACATACACAAGTCCATGGGGCCAGATGCAATGCACCCGAGGGTGCTGAGGGAGTTAGCTGATGTGATTTCAGAGCCATTGCCTATTATCTTTGAAAGCTTGTGGCAATTGGGGGAGGTCCCTGATGACTGGAAAAAAGCAAATCTAGTGCCCATCTTCAAGAAAGGGATGAAAGAGGATCCAGGGAACTATAGGCCGGTCAGCCTCATCTCAGGCCCTGGAAAAATCATGCAGCAAGTCCTCAAGGAATCCATTTTAAGGCACTTGGAAGAGAGGAAGGTGATCAGCAACAGTCAACATGGATTCACCAAAGGAAAGTCATGCCTGACCAATCTGATTGCCTTCTATGAAGAGGTGACTGGCTCTGTGGATGTGGGGAAAGCAGTGGATGTGATATACTATGGCAAACTGCCCACTTCCCTGGTGGATCTTGCGCTTTTACCTTCTGTTTGTGGTCAGGGCGTCCTCAGCTACCTCGTCTCCCCTGGTTGTAGCAGAGCTCTGTCTCCTGACCAGGGAGGGAAATTTCTCCACAAATTGCTCCACACCTTCTGGCAACTTCTCCTGTGTTTGTTCCCTCCCCTTCCTTTAGGGAAGGCAGGGTTTAAATAATGTTGGCCCTGCCCTTTATTGGGACCAGGTGTCTTTAATTGCCCTGCTGTCCTTTCCCCTCTGCCTGCAGGGCAGAGGGTTTTTAACCCTTTCAGGCCTTCAGACCATCCCCAGGACATTCTTTTAAAGCTGTCTGGCCTGACTTTATCACAATACCTTGACTTTAGCAAACCTTCTAATATGGTCTCCCACAGTATTCCTATCAGCAAGTTAAAGTAGTATGGGTTGGATGAATGGACTATAAAACGGATAGAGAACTGGTTAGAGCATAGGGCTCAATGAGTAGTTATCAATGGCTCCATGTCTAGCTGGCAGCCAGTCACAAGTGGAGTGCCCCAGGGGTCAGTCCTGGGGCCAGTTTTGTTCAACATCTTCATTAATGATCTGGAAGAGGGGGTAGATTGCACCCTCAGCAAGTTTGCAGATGACACTAAGCTAGGGGGAGTGGTAGTTACCCTGGAAGGTAGGAATAGGATACAGAAGGACCTAAACAAATTGGAGGATCAGGCCAAAAGAAATCTGATGAGGTTCAACAATGACAAGTGCAGAGTCCTGTGCTTGGGATGGAAGAGTCCCATGCACAGCTACAGACTGGGGACCGACAAGTTAGGCAGTAGTTCTGCAGAAAAGGACCTGGGGGTTACAGTGGATAAGAAGCTGGATATGAGTCAGAAGTGTGCCCTGATTGCCAAGAAGGCTAATGGCATATTGGGCTGCATTAGTAAGAGCATTGCCAGCAGATTGTGGTAAGTGATTATTCCCCTCTATTGGGCACTGGTGAGGCCGCATTTGGAGTACTGTGTCCAGTTTTGGGTCCCCCACTACAAACTGGAAGACATATCAAGCGACGTCCTTTTGGGGTCTGTCCTGGGTCCCATACTATTAAATGTTTTCATTAATAACTTGGATGATGGAATGGAGAGTCCACTGATGTACATGCAGATGTCGTGAGGCCAGGAGGGGTTGAAAGCACTTTGGAGGAGAGGATTAGAATTCAAAATGATCTAGATGAATTGGGGAAGTGCTCTGACATGAATAAGATAATATTAAAAAAAGACAAGTTCAGAGTACTCCACTTAGGAAGGAAAAAATCAAATGCATGAACATAAAAACGGGAATGGCTGACTAGGCACTCTTCACTGTCTCTCGTTGTCAGGGAGATTTAGTGTTGCTGCTTTTCCACTTCCTTGTCTTACACACATACCACATTTATTTTTTAACCAATTTACTAACTTCTACCTTAAAAAAAAAGGTAATACAAACTTAAAATACAATTTAGAAAGAAAATGCATTCTTAAAGGAAGTAGTAAATACCGTGGTGAGTATTTCCCATCAATATGGGTTCTGCTTATGTCAATTAACACAATGTACTAACAACAAGCACTTCTTGGTCTTAATTAGACAATTTGCATGTAACAAAAGAGCCTCTCAGGCTGTTCCCAAACAAACGTAAATACTATAGGACATAAACATTATCCAGCATCCAGAGCTTTTGGATAACACAAACACAGAATGTTTCAGGCATGGCTTAAGCGAATAACAAGCAGAAGATCGCTAAGGTCTGTGTCTTACTGGTTTTAAAAAACTGCTTTTGGGCCTACACAATCTCTGGACATTCAAATGTAAAAGTGTAATAAAGTAGGTCAAAAAAGAATTTGAAGAACAACAATCTCACAACACAAACATTAACAACAAATTTTTAAAATACATGAGAGGCAGGAAGCCTGCTAAACAGTCAGATGGCGAAAGAAACACTCAAGGAAGACAAGGCCATTGTGGAGAAGCTAAATTAATTCTTTGCAGCTGTCTTCACTGCAGAGGATCTGGGGGAAATTCCCACATATGAGTTATTCTTTTTAGGTGACAAATCTGAGAAACTCTCCCAGATTGAGGTCGCACCAGAGGTGGTCTCAGAATAAACTGATGATCAATTAAACAGCAATACGTCACCAAGACCAGATGGTATTCACCTCAGAGTTCTGAAGGACCTCAAATATGAAACTGCTCAACCATCGCAAGTAATGTACTGCTTAAATCTGCCTCTGCAGCAGATAACAGAAGGATAGCTAATGTAATGCCAATTTTTAACAAGGGCTCCAGAGGCAATCCTAGGAATTACAGGCCAGTAAACATAATGTCTGTACCAGACAAATTGGTTGAAACCATAATAAAAAACAGAATTCTCAGAGAGACAAGATGGGTGCGGAAATATCTTTTATTGGATCGACTTCTGTTGGAGAGTGAGACAGGATTTTGAGACACACAGACCTCTTCTTTGGGTCCAGGAATCATACTCCAAGTGTCAAGGCTAAATGCAAGGTGGAACAGAATGTTTAGCAAAAGTAGTTAACACAAACAGTCCAAAAAAAGTTGCTACCTCACCCACCGTGTCTCTCCAATATCTGGGACCAACGTGGCTCTACAACGACACTGCATACAAACAATAGAATTATCAGACACATATATAAACATGGTATGTTGGAGAAGAGTAACATGGCTTTTGTAAAGGGAAATGCTGCCTCATCTCTCTATTAGAATTCTTTGAAGGGGTCAGCAGCTATATCGACAAGGGTGATCCAGTGGATATAGTATACTTAGACTTTCAGAAAGTCTTTCATGAGGTCCCTTACCAAAGTCTCATAAGCAAAGTAAGCTGCCATGGGATAAGAGGGAAGGTCCTCTCACATATCAGTAACTGGTTAAAAGTAAGGAAACAAAGAGGAGTAAATAGTCAGTTTTCACAGTGGAGAGAGGTAAATATGATCTGGGAAAAGCAGTAAACACTGAGGTGGCAAAGTTTGCAATGATACAAAATTACTCAAGACAGTTAAGTTCTGAACTGATGGCAAAGAGTTAAAAAGGGATTGCACAAAACTGGATGACTGAGGAATCAAATAGCAGATGACATTTCATGTTGATAAGTGTAAAGTAATACAGACTGAAAAACATAACCCAAATATGCATGCAAAATTATGGGGTATAAATTAACTGTCTACTCAAGAAAGAGATCTTGGAGTCATCATGGATTGTTCTCTGAAAACAATGTGCAATAGTCAATGTGTAATGGCAGTCAAAAAAGCTAACAATGTTAGGAACCTCTACGAAAAAAAATAGAAAATATCATAACGTCACTACATAAATTTATGGTACGCCCATTCCTTGAATACTGTGTGCACTTCTGGACGTCCCATCTCAAAAAGGATAAACTGGTTGTGTAAAAGGTACAGAGAAGGCCAAGAAGAATGATTAGGGATAAAAAACAGGTTCCATATGAAAAGAGATTAAGAGGCTGGGTTTATTCATCTTGGAAAAGAGATGACTAAAAGGGGATATGACAGAGGTCTATAAAATTGTGAATGGTGTGGGAAAAGTGAATAAGGCAGTGTCATTTACCCCTTCTCATAACACAAGCACCAGGGGATAACCAATGAAATTTATATGTAGCAGGTTTAAAAGAAACAAAAGGAAGTACTTCTTTGTACAGTGCACAGTCAACCTGTACAGCTTGTTGCCAGCAGACATTGTGATGTATAGCACACTTCAAAAAAGAATTAGGTAAGTTCACAGAGGATAGATTCATCCATGGTTATTAGTCAAGATGATCAGAGACACAACCCCATGTGTTTTCTGTCCCTAAGTTTCTGACTGCCAGAAGCTGGGACAACAGAGGATAGCTGACTTGAAAATACACTGTTCTGTTCATTCCCTCTGAAGGATGTCCCTGACCATTCATTGTCCGTCAGATGCAGTATGGCCTTTCTTAGGTTTTCAACTGTCTTATCTTATTCAGAAATTACATTCAGGTTGGAATTTTTGCCAGGAATATATGTTTTTCCCATAGTACAATCACCATCACTGATGATCTGAATTGAGACATTTTCTCAGGCTCTACTCAAGTTTTTTTCAATCCCCCAGGACATTTGTCTTCTGGACAATTTATTCTCATTCGTCTATTTCTTCTTTCTTGGGGGCCATTCTGATTGCCTCACCCAGTGACATGCCAATGGGTACTATGAATGAAAGAGCATAGGGCGTACATGCACCAAAACCTGCACTGAGGGCAGTCAACCGGAGTTACACAAATTATGAAAGAAACTTGCGTAACTCCCATAGACTTCTCTGCTTCTGTTCTGCGTGCCGTCTTCACTGCAATGCACTGAGGGGAATCATGTTCCCATCGACGCAGCGCTACGTCACTTGAGAAGGTGGTCTTAATATATCAATTTCTGGATCGACTGAGCGGGTGTTCACTGACCGCTCAGTTGATCCAGATATGTCAATCTGACGGCAGTCACTGTTGGTAGCTGACTCAGGCTTCTACTTCAAGAGTTTACACTTCAAAGCACTCAGGGCTGGCCACTTGCAGGATTTAGGAGTGTCTCCCTCATGTCTCAAAGAGTGTTCATAATTCCTAGGGAATTTCTTTAGTATATGGAGTAAACTCTTCAAACAAATCTAACACCACATGACATCATAGCTGATAATGAAAGAGTTTATGCAACAAGAATAGTTATCTGTAGGCTTGATGGAATTCAACTTTTAGTTTTTTGTACTTTCGATGGACAATATCAATGTTTATTTGTAATAATTTCCCACTTTCTTATCAATTCAAATTTTCACAATTCCACCAAATTATAGGTTTTAATAATTTCTCTCCCATATTTACGGATTTAAATTTTCAGCCTTGCAGAAGTGAGGGGGCAGGGTCAGACAATGGGCAGAATCAGACAATTTAAATACAGTAGATGCCGATATTAAAAAAGTTAGTTTTATAACTGTGAAAAAACAAATTGTCAACATCGTATGTCAAAATATACAAAACAGATAGCTGTAAATCAAACTCAACAATCTGAATACATTTTTTTTACTTTTGATATCCATAAATTACAATTATTGCTGAGAGTAATATTTTTCATCGGTTTGTGAATGTACTGTAAGATTTAAGTTTATTAACATTTACCAATAATAATCTAATCTTTTGAAGCCTAGTTATCGACCTTGTAAGCAGTTCTGCCACAGGGACATAGTATGAAGTCACTGAGCAGAATCCCTTTCGCATTCAAAAATATACCTGCAGCAAAGATACAATGTGAAAAGAAAAAAAAACTGAAAAAGCACCAAGAGAGACAGAGGCACATTCCAAATATGCAGAGGAGGAAGCAGTGCTCTAAGAGGAAGAAGGAAAAAGTGTGGGAGTGTATGTTCTGGGGTGGAAACCAGAGCAGCAGGCAAACCAAGGACTGACATGTTACAAAAATGTACAGGAGTGCTGAGGCCAAGGTGTCAGAATTAATGCAACCTACCAAACTGACTGGAAGGATCCATAAACCATGTAGAGGATAGAGAGACAGAAAGAGCTGGAGTGAAGAAGCAGAGCGAACACGGAGCACCTCCACTGATAAGAAGAAACTGTTCAAAATGTTCAGAGACAGCATTTATACCTACAAGGAGTGTAGGGCAAAGACTTGCAGTGGTCCCAACTCACCTTCTACCATGCTACTGCTATGCTCAGAGGTCAACATTTTTTTAAAACTGTGGGAGTTCCACTGGTCTCCTGCTAAGAAGCTGAGACCCAAGAGAATCTAGGCAGATGGTATCTTATGAGATCACTTGTCTCTCGGAAAGTGTAAAAGTCTATTCAGTTTGCACATGCTCTTTGCTTGGTCTTCTGACTAAGTCATGGAAGCTCGACACAAGTAAATTAGGGGAATGTTTATTTGTATGCAACCAAATATTAACACCAGTACTGCAAATTCACAGAAACTAGAGATGGAACAGACCAATTATGTGGGGTCACCTACTCCATCAGAACTACTGTGCTTATGCACATAGCATGTGACTATTTCCTGCCCTTTTCTTCATCTCCTGTGCACATGCTGTACCTTTACATAAGAAGAACTGGAGCTGTTTAGCTCTTCAGACCATTCCCATGAGAAGAACAATAAAGAGTGATGTTGATGGTTTTTTCCTGAGTCCACTCCATTGGCAAACATGGCATGGATTCCAGTGTTAATGAGGCCATGTGGTCTGGCACAGACTCTTCTGGCAGGAGCAGATGCTGCTGCCATGCATATATATACTGGATCTCTGCATGCAAAGATCCTAAGCCAGGTCATTTGCTCTTGCAGTTTGAGACGTGAGACGTGATAAATCATCATCTTCACCATGAAGCTGACAGTTGCCCTTCTGGTCAGCCTGGCACTTTGCTGTTACTCTGGTGAGTATTACTTACAGGCCAGACCGTAGAATATTTACTGACTGCAGCCAATGGGACGATTTGTATGAGTCGGTTCTCCCCAGTGTATGTAGAGGTTTCACAGTGGTGCCTTTATGTAATTGACCACTCTTTATATAAAACCTCAAATTCTTGATGCCTTAAGCATCAAGCTATTAGAAATCAGCATTAAGGAGTTTATAAGGTTCCCACAGAGAATGTATTCCAGTTTCTAGACTGAGAAGACTGAAACAATTCAGATCAGTTATACTCAGTTTGCACACATTGAGGTCCAGATTCTGCCACCTTACTCTGTGAAAGGATACTTAAGGAGTAAAGTAGTCCTCAACACCAGGAACGGTGGTGGAATCTGGCCCTGAATGTCACATTGTGGAAGCTATACAGCTGTGCAATTTAATCTACCAAAACCGCTATTCTGAGCAGTGCATAACTTCCACCATCTTTGATTAAGAAGCAGCAAAATGTGATTTTGATCTAACAATGGCTTTAGAATGATGTAACTCTGTTGACTTCGTTGGAGCTATTCCTTATTTACACCAGGTAAATTAGGAGCAGAATCAGGTCCAGTGACCTAAGTATATATGGGATCCAAAGCAGTGTTGATAAAGAGACCAGCATTAGGATCAATTTGGTATTGTAGCGTAATGTTTAGCACTACCTTCCATATTATGAGTCTAGGTTAGGAAGGGCTGTTAATTACAGTTTGATTAAAAATAGGGATGAATTTAGGTGGATTCTGAGAGGTTAAAGGGCCGTCAAACTTTTTTTTTTCTTGAGATTTACAAAATTAGTTTGAACATACAAAAAACACTTTCTCTGATAAAGCAAAAGCAAGGCGGAGGCCCCCTCCCTTCTGACCCCCTCCCAAAACACTATAAGTTTCAGTCTTAAAAAACTGAATTGAGGGTAAGGAAGTCTATGTTATATGTTAAGAGACAACCCAAGTTCTAGAGAGAGCAGATGCTCCCAAGAGTTTGGTTGAGATGAGTCGTCCTAAGTACCGTATAACCGATGCTAAGATATTATGAACAATTTTTATTCCCTATCTCATTTTCATTTTCAGTCTCTTTCATTATGTACCTGCATTTCACTCTGTCTCCTCACTCATTGTCATCTTATCTTTTCATTGTCCCCCCCTCATCTTCTGCTCCTTTTCCCAGTCTCTCCAAAGCAGAAGAGCAATTCGAAACATTCAGGCTTATAAAATTAAACTGGTTTCACTAATTAGGTTAAATGAGTTTCTAACACTGTCTATAATCCATGCAGAACATAAAGCTTTTATCACTGACTTCCACTAAATGAGTCTGTCAAGCCCAAATTAAAGGAAGCTGAAAGATAGTTAGTATAATGTTAATGTTGAGAATTTGGACTCATCTAAGTCAGGAAATTGAAAAGTTAATTTCTATAGAAACATTAATTTGGATATATGGCACATGTATCACTCTTTGGACCATTGTTTGTGGTATTAAATATATACCTTCAGGGGAGTTCATATATATGTGGGGAGGTGAGGCAGGTGTATCATTTAAGTCGCAATTAACTTTCAAAACTAGGAGCCTATGTGGGCCCTCTGCACAGGGCGAGAATTATACACTCAAATACTAAATGGGTCTAATTCTCCTCTAAGTTTCATCAGTGTGAAGAAGTAACTCCAATGACTTAAATGAATTTACACAGGTGTAACACAGCAGAAATTGCCTATTTCCTGTGCAAATATTAATGTACAATTTCAATGCCTTTTTGCATCCAAATTCTCAATCTTAACATTGTATTAATGATTGTTATTGCATTGAAATTTCTTGGTCTAACATAAGTAAGTCAAAGCTGTTGAACCTACAGGGATCCCTCCCCTTTCCACCCTACCTCGTCCAATGCATAAACCATAATTGAGACCCTCCTCTCAACTGCCTAAATTCTTCCTCATTAGCATTCTGCCTTCAGCTCATGATGCCAGCCTCCATCTCCCACTTTCCACAAACACGCAACTTTGTGTTTCTCTCTCCTTTCCTCATGGTTGGGAGGAGGTTCTCCTAACCATCCACAAAGTTACCTCATTATCCTCCTTGAAATCCTTCCATTAAAATTGCCTTTGCTAGAGGAAAGCAACAAAAATGTTTAAAGGTTTTGAAAACATGAGGTATGAGAAAAAATGGCTTTGTTTAGCCTGGAGAAGAGAATACTGAGGGGAGACATGATAGCAGTCTTCAAGTCTGTACATGGTAGCTATTGAAGAGGAGGGTGATAAATTGTTCTCCTTGTACACTGAGGACCGGAGAAGAAGGAATTGGCTTAAATTTCAGGAAGAAAGATTAAGGTAAGACATTAAGAAAACATTCCTAACTGTAAAAATAGTTAAGCACTGGAAGAATTACCTAGAGGGGTTATCGAATCTCTATCATTAGAGGTTATTAAGAACAGGTTATACAAACAGTGGTCAAGGATGCCCTAGATAGAACTTACTCCTACCTCAGTGCCAGGGAATGGACTAGATGACCTATCAACATCCCTTCCAGTCCGACATTTCCATGATTCTATGATTTTAAACACTTCACAATGGCTAGGAGGCTGGAATGCAGAAACCATTGCCTACCATATTGACCACTATTGTCTCATTGTTTCCTTGTGTTCCCCGATCCATCTGTAGTTCCTTATTTTACACTTTTTGTTCAGTGTTTGTATAGTGCCCAATGCAATAGGGTCCTGGTCTATGACTAGTGCTCCTAAGTGCTACCATAATGGAAATAATAAATAACCATCATCACCACCACCACCAATGGTTGCACAATTGTGAGCTAGATAATTTGGGCTGACTAAATGTGGAAAGGCTGACTGTGTAAATAATGTCAATTTTTTCTTGTTTTTCTGGCATTTGAATGCGTATATCTCACCTGTGTATACTGAGACATCTATACCCATGTCTTCCTTAGATCAGTAAAAACAGTGACATAGGAACATGTCCAACTTGCTGTATTCAAACAAATGTTGTCAAAAATATCCAAAGCTCTTGGCCTTATCAAGAAAAAATATAAATCCATTTTCTGTTTGAATTTGAAACCATTATCTGATTTGGAGTTATCACCTGGTAAGAAATCATCCAAAACAGGAGAAATTCAAATATCCTTACTCATGTTGAGTAGTACCTTACTCTAGAAATACTCCTTAGTCAATGGAAACAAGAGGAAAAAGTTCAGCTGTACATACATATTGATAGTGGCATAAGCACAAGATCACAGACATTTAGAATGAAATAGCCATCACATCCTCAACTATGGCATTGACACCGTGAGATTTAAGACACAGTAGGGAAATCGCACTAAATACTTTATCAATAAATAATTTAACATATTTTAATATTATCCTTTTAAACTCTTTTTCATGTGTTTGCATTCCAGCTACTGATGACTTGTGTCCAAAATTCATTAATGTAGTTAACAAGTTACTCATTGGTTCTCGTCAGGACTTCATCGAGTCAATTGTTCCTTTTGTAACCAGTGACGATATGAAATCTGCTGCTTCTCAGCTAGATGGATGTCTCATTAATCTTCCACTGGAACATACACAAGCCATGGAGGCATTGTTCGTAAGTTCATTGTTACAATTAATTATTATTATTTTTATTATTATTAAACATAGGGTACCAATGTCAGTCAGAAATAACTTAAGTCAAAGTAAATACCATTTTGTAAAACAAGTGTAAGGGCCTAAACCAAAACAAAGTGAAGTCAGCTGACTTCATTGACTTCACTGGCTTGCGCATCAGACCCTAGGTGACGGCAGATTCAGCTCCAAAGGGATACACTAGTGAAAAACCAGTTTCAGAGATTTCACTCTTCTTTCTTGAGTGAAAAAGAGCTCCTGTCTTGACAAGTCATTGCTAAGATTTCTTTCAATTTGATTAGACAAATTGAAAATTAAATTTGCATGGCAGAACCTCCTGTTACAAAGATGAAATCTCATGGGTTTAAAACACCCAGATTTAATATTGCCATGACAAAAGTGACTGTGCAATCAACATGCTTTTATTCTCCAAAACTAGCTCCCTAATGCTCAATTTAGCAAGTTGTATGGCACTTTGCCTGAACTATCTTGTTAGAAGAGTCCAGCCCTCTCCACTCATTGTTAATCTCTGTTTCAGCAAAATATCTTGTCACAGTGTTAAGAGGCACCATCATTCCAGAAATCTGCACCATTGAAGAACTCATGATGATCTTACCTATTGATTGCTTCTCGCTGATTACCTATTGCTTATTTTCTCCTCTTCCTGATTCTTTGCTTAAGAGTATTTAATCTCTAATGCACAAAAAGATACAGATGATGTTTTAGATTCACTGAAACTTCTTATTCCAATAAACCTAAAGCAATTCAGTTCTTTGTTTGTGTGCTGTTTTATTAGTGCAGAAGACAGGGGGCTTGATTTGGAAAAGGATCTATTCAGCTACTGAACTTTGTACTTGAGACATTACTGAATAAAACCTAAGGTTACACACTAAATTGCTTAGAGTTCACAGGATGACAACCACTATATCAATGCATAAGTCATTCATCTACATTACATTTACAATTCAACTTTGAATATTACAAAGAACAACTCCATGTATCACTACCATTTTTGGTCCAAAAGGTATGAAAGGAAGATGCCAAATGTTGTTTTGATATAATTGAGGTGGATCTTCAGGATTCGGCCCAGTGGGAAGTGCAGATCCTCAGCATGCTCAGAATTTGGTCTCTAGTCAATTGAACTCACTCTGCCAACTTTCACTCTTCAGAAAGTTCAAAATGCTACATTCCTGATAGAGCAAATGTAGCTTGGCCACATCAATAGAAAAACAAAAGGGATTTACCTTGAGGAAATAGAAATCAGAGTTGCCCATCCTCACACAGTGACTAGCTGATGGAAGGTAGAAGTGCTACACGAATGGAAAAACTTCACATAAGAACATGAAGTATCTCTTTCTGAGGCTAAACTGTTGAACGTAGTGCTTTTAGCCAGTAGAACATGCAACTGGAACCATAGAAATGTGAAAGTCACAGGGAAGTGGAACAATCTGTCATTGATTCTCTTTTGCCACGTGATTCCCCACATCTTTTTGTCATAGCAACCTGTTCTCTCATCTTACAGTTGGATTGTAAACTCATTGGGGCAGGGACTGAAAGCCAACTGGCAAAGGGCATAGAGGTGAGTAGAGTTTTACAGGGATCCCCGGGGTCACTTATGTGCATAATAATTCACTAAACAGGTAGCAAGGAGGTGACAACCATGTTTCTTTCAGACAGGTAAGAGACACTTATCTCTTTGTTATATGCAAATTGAGTACTACATATTTCACAATAGATACTTATCATCTGCACACTAAGCCAACAGCTAATCAAGATTAAGATTTGGTTTGGGATCAGCACTAGGAACAAGGAATCCAGTGGCGTGGATCCTCTATGGTGGGGAAAATAAGCTGATCACCATTGGTTTGATTCCCTACTTTGTAGTCATTCATATCTATGCAAAGTTCATAGGAGGGGAAGGCAACCCACTCCTCGAAGGGAGTCCCAGCTCTTAAAGTATCAGGCCCTTGGGAAATCTCTGTTAAGCATTTCCTCACTCATCACCCTCAGGGTGGCGGACCAGGAAAAGGGAAAAACATGGAAAAACACCCCACCAGCACATTAAATCTTGCAGCCATCAAGGCAGTACAAATATTGACCCGGTATTAACCCTTGGTGCAGCTCTTCACTAGCCAAGGATTCAGATCCCTGCAAAGCCCCCAAGGACAGGCTTCTTTGGGTCAGAAGAAAGCACTCCCCCATCACACACACTTTTATACGCCCCTTCCAAGACACACAGCTTTTTGTCCCCTCAGTCCATACCAGGAGAGCTGATGATTTGCCCATCCCTGAGTACAAATGTCAAAATATGGAGCCAGACCAAACATGGAAAACAACAGAAGTCTTTTCAATGAATTTTGAATCAGGCCTTTTACCATTTGAAACTTTAAGGTTGAGATGTTAATAATAATAATATTTGCTTCTTTGTTTTTAGATTTTTCAACAATTTAATCTTTGTAACTTTTAGATTCTTTTGGGGGATTGAATTTTGCAAATGCCATTGACTTCATTGGAAGTCATAGATGTGCAATGACTGCAAAATTGAGCCCTCAATCTAAAGTTATGAGCCCCAGTCCAACAAAGCACTTTAGCACATGCTTAAACCTTAAGCATATGAATTCTTCCATTGACTTTAAATGCAACGAAACAAACCCCCTGAGGGGGGCCCGGTCGGGAGTTTCCCGGAGGATTGGAGCGACATTGGTTGGCCCAGTGGAACCCTTTATTACACCGGGGGCATTTTTTCGAAGGGCGGCCGGCAGCGCCACCGCCGGGTGGGCGGCCTCCCTTAGAGGCGCCCCCCCCCCCGGGGCTCGACACTCTCGACGAAAGTGACCAGGCTTCTTACAGTTAAAACAATTACCAGTGGGCTTATTTCCAGCACGGAGGGCCCCCGCAAGGAGGGCCATAGCGTGCGTCTGGGTGCCAACCTCCGAACAAGCCTTGACCATGTCAGCTAGCCCATACCCCGGACGGTGCACTACCTGCTGAAGAATTTTCTTACAATCTGCATTGGCCTGTTCAAATGCCAAGCATAGAAGCAGTTCCGCCTGTGCCTCAACATTATCAATTTGGCGGTGAATGGCTTCCTTGAGCCGATCCACAAACTGGTGGAAAGGCTCAGAGGCCATCTGCCGAACATTGGTAAAAGAAAGAAGGGGCTTGTTAGTAATGGGAACGCGACGTAAAGCACGCTGTACACAAAGATTAGTGATTTTAAACATTTCCTGGGGCAGCTGCATCTGCGCTTCGACCGTGGCGAAATTGCCAGCCCCATAAAGTTGGTCGGGAACAGCCTGGGCGGACTGAGCCGCAATAACGGCCTGCCTGAACTCGTTGTCCCAGACTAGATACTGAGTTGGGGAAAGAATCATTCGGAAAAGATCCTTCCAATCTTGGGGAATCATGTGGTGTCCATTAGCTATGCCTTCAACTAGCCCCCACACATACGAGGAGTGCAAGCCCGACTCACGAACTCCCTTATTTAACTCCCGCAGAGTAGAATAGCTGAGCTGGCCCCAGGTTACGACTGGTTCCCCAGCCGCATTTGTTGCATACTGAACGGGGAACAGCTCGGGGAGTTCCCCTTCTCATTCCTCCGTGAGGGGATCCTGGCCCTGCGCTTGAGCTCGATGCAGAGCAGCGCGTACGCCCCCTGCCTTTGCAGGTTGGGGGGCGTCTGAATGCTCAAGGGGAGCCGTAGGGTCGGCAGTGGCATAGGCTGGAGGAGTGGGGGTAGGTGACAGGGATCTTGTGGGTTGGGGCGCGACAGGGGACGCTTCCGCCCGCAACTGCCCTATCGCGCTTGCACAGTGCTGCCAAAGAAGAATATGCCGAATATCAGAGCGGGGCTCTTGTAAGAGCCGCGCACCTATTTTTTGCCAATCATCAGAACACAGGGAGCCCCTGTCGGGGTACCAGGGGCATTTGTATTCTATAACGCGCACAAGGTCTTCAATTTGTTTGAGGGAGGCAGCTGCGCACCCGGTCTGTCGGAGGAGTTTAGAAAGCTCTTTCGCGTGAGCCTTCTGAGGCACGGACAAGTCCCCCCCCATACTCACGAGGGAGCGTTCCCGCTGTGGTGCACCTAGGCTTTGCCAGCCGATGAGGCGGGGGGCTGGATCGCACCGCCGGATCACGATCACGTCGGGGTCACCAGATGCGACGACAAACCAGGCGAAGACAGGGAGTGCGGCAAAGAAGCGTCCCGAGGCCTCTCGGGGTCCTTTATTATATAGTATACACACAATATGGTTCCGTGATTTACGAGCCTGTTTACATGCTCGAGAGGGTCCTGTGGGCCCTGTACTTCCTCAGAGAAAGCCAGAGCACTGATAAGGCGGGCTGGGAGATGTGCTGTTAATACATAAACATGGCGAGTGCAGCCAAGGGACAGAAATGCAAGGACAGGTTTAACGTGGCTTGCCAGCGTTTATTCCCAACACCGTGGTAGTCAAATCATTAGCCACCTCTTCAAACAGCTTTGTCAGCCTCAAGTGGGCATTTAGTAGCTGGGTTTTAAAATCTGTTTAGACACATTGTAGTTTGTGATCCAACCTAGTTTTATTAATTGCCAATTGACTAGATTTGACCTCTGCCTCCAAATCATCTATCAATCCTTTCTGAGAAGCCTCTACATCCTCTTTTTAGATCCTTCTTCAGTCTTGTTTTCGTTGGATAGTTCTGGTTTCTTTGGTGACCTCCGCAGTTTGTTTTATTTCAGTTCAACAGGAACACAACTCCTCTCCATTTAAACTCTACTCAGTGTCACCACTTCTGCTCAGTGGTAGCAGATGTCTGAGGCTTGGCAGATTGGCTTCCCAATGCAGAAGAAATCAGTGACAAAGGATCGGGCATATTCTTAGTGTAGTTATTTTGTTTACAGATATACACCAGACTGGAACAAAAGTCTTTTTAAACAGCATGCCGGCAATTCCTTCTTTCAGGACTTTCAGCCAAACACACCATGCTCAGGTCCAGGAGGCAAATGTGCTCCAAGGATTGACTCCAGAGGTTAAGCAGAGAAAACTCTACTGCTGCTCGCAACAGCTCCCTCAAACTGCATTAAAATCGCAACAGGAACAGGAGGCCATTTTAAAAAAAATTGTCTCTTTCTGTCTAATAACAGGGATTCTGCTCCCTTAGATACCACAACATGCTAACCATATGGCCTGAAAGGATTTTTAATTCTCCAAAAGAGAAATTAAGCCAGACTGTTGGCTGATTTCCTGGCTGGGTGACGGGTTTCCATGCTTCCTATGTTATGGAGGGCTTGCAATGGATACCCCATGTGCAGGTGGACTCATCAGGGAGGTCTTTGACCTGCTGTACAGCCCCTTTGCACTACTGTAGGGTAACAATGAGTCAGACCTTTTTTTGTACTTGTACATGGGACTTTAGTTTTAGTTAAGCACTGACTATGCTCAGTGCTTCCCCCTCCAAAAAAGATGCCCTGGTATTCTTTGAGCCCAACTTATAGCTTTGAATCATAACTTCTGTTTGCTCTGGGCCTGATTCTACAGTCTTTGTGCAGAATTGAGCCATCTGAGCTATGGTGTTTGGAAGAGAGTAAAACAAATACAAGCCCATTTTCTTTCTACATTAGACAATTCCATCCATACAAAAACACACACAAATTGAACAGATGAGATTCCCCACAAAATAATAAAAGCAGGGATGTGACATTGGCTGGATTGAAGAGGGTGCATTTATTGTATATTTTAACATCAATATGCTAGAATCATAATAATCCATGTGAGATATGCCATGTCAGGTACCGTTAGAAGGGCTATAATGTGCTAAGTAAGATGATAATGTTTATGTTCATGTGTTGTGTGTGTAATGGAATTTATGGATGTATTTTTATCTGTATTTCATATTGTGCTGTGTTTCTGGGCGACACCCCAGAGAGAATGGCTGCAGCATTAGCCTGCTTAATGGCCCATTAAGGAAATTCACAGGTAGAATGGCCCCAGGGGGAGAAGCCAGGGATATACATGATGAGACACCAGTTACACATGCGACCCTGGATCCCATCTTCTTCCTGTAAATTTCCACAAGCAGAATGGAAAACGCCAAAGGACATAAAAGGCAGCTGCCCCACATCCATTTTGTCTTCAGTCTTCAAGTCTTCACCTACCTCTGGATCAACTCATCTACAACTGAACTGAATTTAAGCTGTGAAACAAAGGACTGAGACCCATCCAGGTACTGGATGTACAACAGAGGGACTATACAAGCCTGCAGACTCCAGAATTCTACTAGAAACCTGATATATATGGACTTTCCAGTTATTTTTATGTATGTGATTGCTTTAATCCATTAACACTTCTCTTATAGTTTGTTTCTTTCTTTTTATAATAAACCCTTTGTTTTAGTTACTAAGGGATTGGCTGGCAGCATGATATTTTGGGTAATATGCAAACTTATATAGATCTGGTACTGTGGCTGACCCTTTGGGGTCCAGAGAAACCTTTTTGGTAAAGAGCATAGAGTTTTAAATAACTGATCACTTTACTGGACCTAGTGGCTGACTCGGAGCCAGAGACTGAAAGGCAGTAAAGAGGGCTGTATATATTTTTATTTTGGCTTCTTGATAACCAGTGTGGGGGAATCAGAAGCACTGTTTGTGGCTGGTTGGGAAGTTCGACTTCAGTGTCACCCACCAGTGTTGGGAGAATGTGCTCTCCTTTTACAGACTGCCCTGACCTTGGCATTCTCAGGTGGCTACTCTAGGCACGGATGTGCTATAGGGGGAAAGTTGAGAATCATGGCAATGGGAGAAACCTGCTGTATGGCCCCTTTGCTCTGGTGCAGGGCAACAATATGTCGGGCCTTTTTTTGTACTTAAAAAGTTGAGAATCATGGCAATGGGATAAAAGATTGCAGAAAAGAAGATTACGGACACTCAACTTAGAACTGTCAGGTATCAGCACTTTCCCCTCTCTTTCTCTACATCTGGGTCACTAATCATGAGGACTATAAAGGATTGTTAGGTCCCAGGTAGGGGTGAGGGAATATAGCTAGGAAGCAGGGAAGAGAACAAGCAAGACAATGAATGACGCAAAAAGCAGCAGTTCTTTCGTGCAAAGTCAACTTGGAGGATTGAAACAAGTGAGCTCGAATCCACGACAAACTAAAAGGCTTGATTGAAAATTCTTTTATCATATCTTGCTCCTCTGTCTCTGTATTTCTGGCACACTAGTCCATAGGCACTCATTAGCTGTGTTTAGTTTAAAAATACCTGTAGGTCCCAGGCCGTAATGTCAGAGCAACAAAAAGTAAGGGAGAGACTTAATTCTTCATTGTTTCATTTGCATTCAAATCATGAGAAGAAAGAAGTGAGGTAGTTATGTTTTTCATCTGCCCATTTTACAGACTAGAAAGGCATGGATAAAATACTAGTAAGGCCATGTGACCTGACAT
Organism: Mesoclemmys tuberculata; assembly: GCA_007922155.1. Taxonomy (NCBI): domain Eukaryota; kingdom Metazoa; phylum Chordata; order Testudines; family Chelidae; genus Mesoclemmys; species Mesoclemmys tuberculata. The sequence goes on from ML675613.1 coordinate 4,319,159, forward strand.
GTAATCCTATGGGAGTAACCAGCTAACTGCCCCTGGTAAATGTATAAATTCCTGTAAAGCTGCAAGGTAATTTCAGTGGATTTTGCATTTTAGGACTCAACACAGAATAAACTGCCATCTTCACAATGAAGCAGGCAGCTGCTGGTCACCCAGGCACTTCCCTGCTCTTTTGGTAAGTTTCACCAAAATCATATGTGTTGTTTTTTTTTTTAAAAACTAACCTTCTAAAATTGAAAACCCCATAAATATCAAACTATTCTGATCCTCTATTAAGTAGCTGATGAAGTTACTTTAGAGAGTAATTGAAAGATGAGGCACAATACTGAGTTTGCAATTAAAATTACTAGGCCAAATTCAGAGGCAACCCTACTGGCTAACAGATATGACACCAATTCCCTCCAGCGTCCCTGACAGAGATTTTCAGAGCAGACTAGGGCATTTAGCGACACAACTCCCCTAAAAATCTCAACCTCTATAACTTGCTTTAACTCTCATACCATTATTTATTTAAGGCTGTTTTACACTTACCTGGCGATTTGGCAGCAGTTGACCTTTACATGCAGTCTTCACTACTCAGCACAGTTCTCATCGACGGATCGCTACGCCACTTAAGGGGGTGGATTAACACTGTCAACTTCTGGATCAATTGAGAGCGTCTTCACTGACCACTCAATCGATCCAGATAGGTCGATCTGTTGGTGGCTACTTTACTGATGTCCATATACATATACCCTTAGTTCAGCGGTTCTCAACCTGTGGGTCGCGACCCCGGCGGGGGTCGAATGACCAAAACACAGGGGTCGCCTAAAGCCATCGGAAAATACATATTTCCGATGGCTTTAGCCGCTGAGAAGTCGCGCTACCATCTGTAGCAGCGCTATTCAGCTGGAACGCACACCGTTATGGATGCGCGTTCCAAACTGAATGCCTGCGCGCATGCACAGACGTGATTGCATCATCCGTCCGGGGCCTAAGGGGCGGGGGAAGCGGGGGGAATGCTCCACAGTCCATAGCAGCGCATTACGTGTGTCCGGCGCTTGCTGACGTCATCAGTGGGCGGACGCAGCAAGCGCCGGAGGACAGAAGCCTAGGAGGCGGAGAGCCAAGAGGTGGAGAGCCAAGAGAGCCTGCGAGACAGCCTGCTGGTGTAAAAAAGGTTAATAATGTAAAAACAGTACACACACCATACACATACCATGCTATGCCATGGTGAAATGTTATTTATTTCGAATTGTTGTTATATTTAAACCTATGCTATGCCATGGTGAAATGTTATTTATTGGAATTAGTAATAAATATTTCTCAACATATAATTAAATATTGTTTTTGTGATTAATCACTATGTTTAAATTATGTTTGATTTGTAGCAATGAGAATACATAATGCATATCAGGTATTTACATTCCGAATCATAACTGTAGCAAAATTACAGTTTTGAAGTAGCCACCAAAATTATTTTTTGGTTTGGGGTCACCGCAATATGAGGAACTGTATTGCGGGGTCACGGCATTAGAAAGGTTGAGAACCACTGCCTTAGTTGCTTACATTCTCTTTGAAAGATGAAAATCACTGATGCTGAGGAAGCGCACATATAAAGTCAATTGTATATAATTAGATTTTGGGGGCAGTGGTAGGGCATGACACCCTTGTGTAAAATCTGCATCAAATAAGTGAATAATGAATAACATAAACCGTTGATAATTATGCTGTTAATCTTTATTTTATATTTTCTGCTTCAGGGACAGCTTTTTGCTGGAGAGGTTTTTCCAGGCTTTCTCAGGACACTTCTTAAGAGCACTCTTGAACAGCTTTCTGCTGGGCCACTTTCCTAGTACAAACTTAATGAAGTTATTAAAGTGGTTTTGGCAGCACTGAAGAAAAGTATTGATGGTCTTTCTGCTGAACATATACATGCCCTTGTCAACCTACTGGTAATTCATTCCTTGCGGGTTTATGTATTACCATTGCAGCCAAGCACAAGATTCAAGATGGCGTGTTTTGAATATTTTAATTCAGCAATCATGTGTCCAATATGTGAAGCAGGGAAACACAGTGAAGTCTAGCAAATGGGATTAGGACTCTTGGATTCTATTTCCAGCTCTGCCACTGAAGGTTTTTGGTCAAATCATATAAACTCTCTTTGGTTTCCCCATCTGTTAAGACAGGAATAAAAATAGTAACTGTACGGGGAACATGTGCATCTTAATTAATGTTTGTGAAGTGCCTTGAGATCATTAGATGAAAGACATAAGCAGTTAGTGTAAAGATCTGTACGTAGAGATATTTAAGTAACATAGAAAAGTTAGATTTAGATAAAGTTCGATGTACCCAAATCATCAGGGCATGATGAAATTCACCTGAGAGCATTTAAGAAACTAGCTGAAGTGGTCTCTTAACTATTAGCAATTACCTTCAAGAACTCACAGAAGATGCGTGTGGTCCCAGAGTACTGGAGAATGGCCAACATATTAACTATGGTCTAAAAGGGAGGGGAGGGGCAATGAGGATCTGGGGAACTATAGACCGCCTAACTTTTGATATCCAAAAAGATACTGGAAAAAATCATCAAACAATTAGTAAATATCTAGAGGAGAACAAAATGATTAATAATAGCCTATATGGACATGCCAAGAACAACTCAAGGAAGCCAATTTAATTTTCTTCACTGAGGGGTAACTGGCCTAGTGGATGGGAGGAACCATTCAACAGACAGGTCTTGACTTCACTAAAACTTCTGACACAGTCCCATATGACTTCCTTTTCAGTAAACTATGGAAATATAGTCTATATGAAATTATCTATTGGTTGAAAAATGCTACCCAAAGGGTAGTTATGAAAGGTTTGCTCTCAAACTGGGGAATAGCTGACTAGGCACTACTCACTCCCTCTCATTGTCAGGGAGATTTAGCATTGCCGCCTTTCCACTTCCTTGTCTCACATATAAACCACATATATTCTTTAACTAATTTATTAACTTTAAAACTTTAAAAAAACCTAAAAGGTTATACAAACTTAAAATCAATTTAGAAAGAAAATGCATTCTTAAGGGCAGTAGTAAATACTGTGTCCAGGTTTCCCATCAATATGGTTTCAGTTTATGTTAATTAACACCATGTACTAACAACAAGCACTTCTTGGTCTTAATTAGGCAATTCACATTTAACAAAAGAGCATCTCAGGATGTTCCCAAACAAATGTAAATACTGTGGGACATAAACATTACCCAGCACAGAACTTTTGGATAACATAAACACAGAATGTTTCAGGAATGGCTTAAGCAAATAACAGATAAAAAGTCTCTATAGTCTGTGTCTTTTTTATTTAAAAATCTGCTTTAGGACCTACACAACCTCTGGCAACTCAAATGTAAAAGTGTAATAAGGCAGGTCAAAAAAGAATTTGAAGAACAATAATCTCAGGACACAAAGATTACCAGCTAATTTTTAAAGTACATGAGAAGCAGGAAGTCTGCTGAATAGTCAGAGGGGTCACAGGATAATTGAGGCTAAAGAAGCACTCAAGGAAGACAAGGCCATTGTGGAGAAGCTAAATGAATTCTTTGCATCAGTCTTCATTGCAGAGGATGTGGGGGAGATTCCCACATGTGAGTCATTCTTTTTAGGAGACAAATCTGAGGAACTCTCCCAGATTGAGGTCTCACTAGAGGTGGTCTCAGAATAAACTGATGATAAATTAAACAGCAATATGTCACCAACACCAGACAGAAGGAGTTCTGAAGGCCTTCAAATATGAAACTGCTGAACCATCGCATGCAATGTACAGCTTAAATCAACCTCTGCAGCAGATAACAGAAGGATAGTTAGTGTAATGCTGATTTTTAACAAGGGCTCTAAAGGCAATCCTAGGAATTACAGGCCAGTAAACATAATGTCTGTACCAGACAAATTGGTTGAAACTATAATAAAAACAGAATTCTCAGAGAGACAAGATGGGTGAGGAAATATCTTTTATTGGATCTACATCCGTTGGTGAGATGGGATTTTGAGACACACAGAGCTCTTCTTCAGGTCTGGGAATTGTACTCCAAGCGTCACAGCTAAATGCAAGCTGGAACAGGATGTTTAGCAAAAGTCGTTAATATAAACAGTCCAATAAAAGATGCTACCTCACTCACCATACCTCTCCAATATCTGGGACCAACATGGCTTTACAACTACACTGCGTACAAACAATAGAATTATCAGACACATATAAACATGGTACGTTGGAGAAGAATCAAGATGGCTTTTGTAAAGAGAAATCCTGCCTCACCTCTCCATTAGAATTATTTGAAAGCATCAGCAATAATTTGGACAAGGGTGATCCACTAGATATAGTATACTTAGGCCTGGTCTACACTGGGGACTTAAGTCAACTGAAAGTCACTTCAGTCGATTTAATAATATCCGCGTCCACACTGGCACCACTGTTTATTCGAATTAAGGTGCCTGTAAATCCGAGTTAATAAGACCACCTCTGCAAGTAGTGTAGTACCTAATTCGACTTTGTTAAATTGAATTAGTGTCAGTGTAGACGCAAATTCTCTTAATTTGACTTTAATGGCCTCTGGGACCTATCCCACAATTCCCCTTTCTGACCGCTCTGGACAGTTGCAGTGTGCTGCTCAGTGGGCACGCTATCAGGAAAAGTCCCCTCCCCACAAGCCTCGGGAAGATTTGAATTTTTATTTCCTGTGCTGCCATTGTGGAGAGAGCTTTGCCACTGTTCTCCTCATGGCTATTGCAAAGCCCAAACGCGCTCCATTATGGACTCAACCAGAGGTCTTAGACCTCATTGGGCTGTGGAGCGAGGAGTCCGTTCTGGCTCAGCTCAGAGCCAGCAAAAGAAAGCTGGACATTTATGGGAAGATATCAGAGGGCATGCTGGAGAAGGGACACCAGAGGGATGCTCAGCAGTGCTGCGTAAAGATCAAGGAGCTGCGCCAATCGTACCAGAAAGCCAGGGAAACTAACAGCTGCTCTGGCTCCTCTCCCCAAAAATGCCGGTTCTATGATGAGGTACACACAATTCTTGGTGGAGATCCCACCACGATGCCTCCCCGGAGCACTGATACCTTTGCTAGTTCACAGTCTATGATCAATGATCAGGACTCCGTGGACGAGGAGGAGGAGGAAGCTGTGGAGAGCAAGCTGGAGGAGAGCGGGATGTCCTTTGTCTCATAAAGTCAGGTCTTACTCCTGACCCCCCGAGCAGTCCAGTGGCACACAAGACAGCACAAATGATCTCGGGGAAGGCACATCCAGTGAGTATTTTTTTAAATTATCATTTATGTCCTTTTACATTGGGTATGGGGGGCTCTAACTGGATTTCAGGCGTTTTGGTGAGCGTAAAGCAGCAGCGGGGACACTGACTGCTGGCCAGCAAGCATCCACCAGATCCCTTTACAAAGTGAATGAATCCTCTCCTCCTCTTCTCCCATAACTTGAATGTTAAGAAATAAAGTTTTGCATCATTCCAAAACGTTTCTTTATGAAATCATATGTTGTCCAGGAGGGATTTGTGGGGCACAGATATCAAGGAGGGGTGATTTGGGGGGGAGTCATTAAAGGCACACAACAAACAGGAACAGAAATCGGTCCTGCATCTCATAGCAAAACCTGGTTTTGAAAGCTTCCCTAAAGCAATGCACTCCACAGTTAGCTTGCCACATATTGCTGGCATCTGGCTGCTCATAATTCGCGGTCAATCTTTCTGCCTCCACAGCCCAACCCTCGGGGAACCTTTCCCCCTTCGCTTCACACACATTATGAAGAACACAGCAAGCAGATATCATACGAGGAAGGTATTTCTCACTCATGTCCAGCCTAGTGAGGAGACACCTCCATCTACCCTTTAAACACTCAAAGGCACGTTCTACAACCATTCTGCAGCTGCTTAACCTCTTATTAAAACATTCTTGTCACTGTCAAGGTGACTGGTGTATGGCTTCATTAACCAAGGGAGCAAGGGGTAAGCAGGATCCCTCAGGATCACTCTGGGCATTTCCATACCTCTGATGTTAGTATTTTGGTCAGGAAGAAAGTGCCTGCCTGCATCTTGGAGAACAGCCCCAAATTACGAAACACACAAGCATCATGCACCTTCCTAGACCATCCCACATAGATGTCTGTGAAACAACCGCTGTGATCCACAAGACCCTGCACGACTATGTAAAAGTAGCCCTTGTGGTTTATGTATTCGGTCGCTAGGTGGGCAGGTGCTAAGATAGGGATGTGCGTCCCATCAATGCCCCCCCACTCAGTTTGGGAAGCCCATCATGGCAAATCCCTCCACTATGTCCTCCACTGTTCCCAAAGTCACTACCCTTCATAGTCTATTTATGGCACTGCACACTTGAATCACGGCAGTGCCCACTGTAGATTTGCCAACTCCAAATTGATTACCAACCGAGCAGTAAGTCAGGGGTTGCCAGCTTCTATAGAGCGACAGCGACTCTCTGCTCCGCAGGCATAGTTTGTCTTAAGCGAGTGTTCATGCGCTTCAGGGATGGGGCCAGCTCCGAGCACAGTTTGAGGAAAGTTGCCTTCCACATATGGAAGTTTTTCAGCCACTGATTGTCATCCTACAGCTGCATAATGATGCGATCCCGCTAGTCTGTGCTTGTTTCCCTGCACCAGAACCAGCGCTCCACAGACTGAAGATGACTCATTATAGCCTGCAGCAATTCAGAATTGTTCTGCTCGATGGCTTTTAGCAGGGCAGCCTGGTGGCATTGGTGTTGTCTCTGTTTCCCCTGCTTGCTCTATTTCTAAAATAATCTCTGCAGCAATGGTGATCACGGGGAGTGAAAAAAATGGCGTGAAAATACTTTTCCTTTTTGATTGGATGGGGCGGAGGGGGGGGAAGCAGCACTGCATTCTGGGACGATAACACTTGTCCCAACAGCCACCAAGGCAAGTTGCACTGTGGGATAGCTACCCACAGTACACTGCTTTGCAATTCGAATTAAGGATGGTCCGTGTAAACACAAGAGACCAGCACATACAGCGTAGTGTGAACACTCTGCTGTGATTCATTTAAAATCGAATGCTGAAAGTCAAATTAAACAAAGTCGACTTCCAGCATCAGCGTAGACATCGCCTTAGACTTTCAGAAAGTCTTTGACAAAGTCCCTTCCAAAGGCTCGTAAGCAAAGTAGGCAGTCATGGGAAAAGAGGGAAGGTCCTCTCATGGATCAGTAACTGGTTAAAAATCAGGAAACAAAGAGTAAGAATAAATGATCAGTTTTCAGTGGAGAGAGGTAAATATTGGGGTCCCCCAGGGATCGGTACAGGCTCTGTGCTGTTCAAAATCTTCACAAATGATCTGGGAAAAGCAGTAAACACTGAGGTGGCAAAAATTGCAATGATACAAAATTACTCAAGAGAGTTAAGATCAAAGCTGATGGCAAAGAGTGACAAAGGGATCTCACAAAGCTGGATGACTCGGGAATAAAATAGCAGATGATATTTCATGTTGATAAGTGTAAAGTAATACACACTGGAAAACATAATCCCAAATATGCATGCAAAATTATGGGGTATAAATTAGCTGTCACTACTCAAGAAAGAAATCTTGGAGTCATCATGGATTGTCCTCTGAAAACAGCTGCTCAATGTGCAATGGCAATCAAAAAAGCTAACAATGTTAGGAACCTCTAGGAAATAAAATAGAAAATATCATAATGCCACTACATAAATCTATGGTATGCCCATGCCTGAAGTACTGTGTGCACTTCTGGTCGTCCTGTCTCAAAAAGGATATATTGGAATTGTAAAAGGTACAGAGAAGGGCAAGAAAAATGATTAGGGGTAAAGAACCATATGAAGAGAAATTAAAAGGCTGGGTCTATTCATCTTGGAAAAGAGATGACTAAAAGGGGATATGACAGACGTCTATAAAATCATGAATGGTATGGGAAAAGTGAACAAGGAAGTGTCATTTACCCCTTTTCATATCAAAAGCACCAGGGGCCACCCAATGAAATTTTTATGTAGCAGATTTAAAAGAAACGAAAGGAAGAACTTCTTTGCAGAGTGGACACTCAATCTGTCCAGCTTGTTGCAAGTGGACATTGTGAAATATTACACAGTTCAAAAAAGAATTAATTAAGAGAGGATAGATACATCCATGGTTTTTAGTCAAGATAGTAAGTGACACAACCCCACTGGACAACAGGAGATAGCTGACATGAAATTACCCTGTTCTGATCATTCCCTCTGAAGGATCTTTCCCTGACCATTGTCTCAGACAGAATACTGAGCTAGATGGACCATCGGTCAGATGCAGTAAGGCCTTTCTTAGGTTTTCAAGTGTCTTATTCAGAAACTATATTCAGGTTGGAATTTTTACCAGGAAAATATGTTTTTCCACAGCACAATCACCATCTCTCATTATGTGAATTGAGACATTTTCTCAGGTTCTACTCCTGTTTGTTTCAATCCCCCAGAACATTTGTCTTTTAGGCAATTTATTCTCACTGGTACATTTCTGTTTTCTTGGGTCCATTCTGATTGCCTCACCTGGTGACATGCGAAGGAGTACAATGAATGAATAAAGCGTAGGGAGTACATGCACCAAAACCTACAATGAGTTCCAGTCGTCATTGCTTGTAGCTGACTCAAGTTTCTATTTCAAGTGATTACCCTTCTAAGCACTCAGGCCTGGCCACCTGCTGGACTTAGGAATGTCTCCCTCATGTCTCAAAGGCCAGGTCTACACTTAGCTTCTGGATTCGGCAGCAGTCGATGGGAGACATGCAAGTGATGTAAATCACTTGTGTATCTCCTGTCGACTTCGCTGCATCTGCTCCATGCGCTGTCCACACTGTGCTGCGCCACTTACCAGAGTTGTTTTCCTGCGTCGATTGCTGGATTGATGAAGCGGGTCTACACAGAGCACACAGTTGATCCAGAGCAATCGATCTGACAGCGGTGAATTTGCCACCATCAGTGTAGACCTAGCCAAAGAGAGTTCACAATTCCTAGGGAATTTCTTTAGTATATGGAGTAAACTCTTCAAACAAATCTAACACCTCCTGACATCATAGTTGCTAATGAAAAAGTTTATGCAACAAGCATGGTTATCTGTAGGCTTGGCAGAATTCAATTTTTATTGTTTTGTACTTTTGATGGATAATATCAATGGTTATGTTTAATATTTCCCCCCTTTTTTATCAATTCAAATTTTCACAGTTACACCAAATTATACGTTTTACAGAGTTCACTCCCTTAATTATTGATTTAAATGATCACCCTTGCAGGGAGTAAGGGGGCAGGGTCAGACAATGGGCAGGACCAGACAATAATTTAAGTACAGTAAATGTTCAGATTAAAAAAGTTACTGTTTTGTAACTGTTAAAAAACAAATTGTCAACAGCATATGTCAAAATATACAAAACGGATAGCCGTAAATCAAAATCAAAGATCTCAACGAACATTTTTCTTTCCCTATCAGTAAATTACAATTATTGCTGAGAATAATATATATTCATTAGTTGGCATACATAGGGTGAAATTGAAGTTTATCAACATTTATCTATAATAATCTCATCTTTTCAAGCCTAGTTATCGACCTTGTAAGCAGTTCTGCCACAGGGACATAGTATGAAGTCACTGAGCAGAATCCCTTCCCCATTCAAAAATATACCTGCAGCAAAGATACAATGTGAAAAGAAAAAAAAATGGAAAAGCACTGAGAGAGACAGTAGCACATTCCAAAAATGCAGAGGAGGATGCAGAGCTCTAAGAAGAAAAAGAAAAAAGTGCGGGAGTCGGTGATCTGGGGTGGAAACCAGAGCAGAAGGCAAAACAAGGACTGACGTGCTACAAAAATGTACAGGAGTGCTGAGGCCAAGGTGTCAGAATTAATGCAACCTACCAAACTGACTGGAAGGATCCATAAACCATGCAGAGGATAGAGAGACAAAATGAGCTGGAGTGAGGGAGAAGCAGAGCGAACTGGGAGCTCCTCCGCTGACAAGAAGAAATTCTTCAAAATGTTCAGAAGCAGCATTTATACCTACAAGGAGTGGAGGGCAAAGACCTGTAGTGGTTCCAACTCACCTTCTACCATTCTACAGCTGTGCTCAGAGGTCAACATTTTTAAACAACTGTGGGTGTTCCACTGGTCTCCTCCTAAGGAGCTAAGACCCAAGAGAGAGAATCTAGGCAGATGGTATCTTATGAGACCACTTGTCTCTCTGAAAGTGTAAAAGTCTATTTAGTTTTCATATGCACTTTGCTTGGTTGTCTGACTAAATCAGGGGAAGTCGATACAAGTAACTTAGGGGAATGTTTATTTGTATGCAACCAAAAATTAACACTAGTACCACATATTCACAGAAACTAGAGATGGAAGAGAACAATTATGTGGGATCACCTAGTCCATCAGAGCTTCTGTGCTTAGGTACATAGCATGTGATGCTTTCCTGCCCTTTTTTTCATCTCCTATGCACATGCTGTACCTTTACATAAGAAGAACTGGAGCTGTTTAACTCTTCAGACCATTCCCATGAGAAGAACAATAAAGAGTAATGTTGACAGTTTTTTCCTGTGTCCACTCCATTGGCAAACATGGCATGGATTCCAGTGTTAATGAGGCCATGTGGTCTGGCACAGACTTTTCTGGCAGGCGCAGATTCTGCTGCCATGCATATATATACTGGATCTCTGCATGCAAAGATCCTAAGCCAGGTCATTTGCTCTTGCAGTTTGAGACGTGAGACGTGATAAATCATCATCTTCACCATGAAGCTGACAGTTGCCCTTCTGCTGGTCAGCCTGGCACTTTGCTGTTACTCTGGTGAGTATTACTCACAGGCCAGACTGTAGACTATTTACTGACTGCAGTCAATGGGACGATTTGTATGAGTCGGTTCTCCCCAGTGTATGTAGGGGTTTCACAGTAGAGCCTTATGTAATTGACCACGCTTTATAGGAAACCTCAAATTCTTGAAGCCTTATGCATCAAGCTATTAGAAATCAGCATTAAGGAGTTTATAAGGTTCCCACAGAGAATGTATTCCAGTTACTACACTGAAAAGACTGAAACAATTCAAGTCAGTTACACCCATTTTGCACTTACTGAAGACCAGATTCTGCCATCTTATTCTGTGAAATCAATAGGATACTTAAAGTGTAAGGTAGTACTCAACTCCAGGAAGTGTGGTGGAATCTGCCCTGAATGTCACATGGTGGAAGCTATACAGTTGTGCAATTTAATCTACCAAAACTGCTATTCTGAGCAGGGCATAACTTCCACCACCTTTGATGAAGAAGCAGTAAAATGCGATTTTGGTCTAACAATGGCTTTAGAATGATGTAACTCTATTAACTTCATTGGAGCTGCTCCTGATTTACACCAGGTAAACTAGGAGCAGAATCAGGTCCACAGACTTAAGTATATATGAGATCCAAAGCAGTGTTGATAAAACGACCAGCATTAGGATCAACTTGGTATTGTAGCATAATTTTTAACTCTACCTAATGTATTATGAGTGCAGGTAGGAAGGGCTGTTCATTACAGCATTCATCATCATTTAGTCTGCAGAAGAGAAGAATGAGGGGGGATTTGATAGCAGCCTTTAACTATCTGAAAGGCGGTCCCAGGGGGGGATGGAGCTAGGCTGTTCTCAGTGGTGGCAAATAACAGAACAAGGAGCAATGGTCTGAAGTTGCAGTGGAGGAGGTCTAAGCTGGACATTAGGAAAAAAAATTTCACTAGGAGGGTGGTGAAGCATTGGACTGGGTTATCTAGGAAGGTGGTGGAATCTCCATCTTCAGAGGTTTTTAAGATGAGGCTTGACAAAACCCTCGCTGGGATTATTTAACTGAGGTTAGTCCTGCTTTGAGCATGGGGTTGGACTAGATGACCTCGTGAGATCCCTTCCAACTCTAATATTCTATGATTCTATGATTACAGTTTGATTAAAAATATGGATGAATTAATTTAGTGGGATTTTGAGAGGTTAAAGCATCCTCAATCTTTTGTTTTCTTTTGTTTCTTGAGATTCAAAAAATTAGTTTGAACATAAAAAACCCTTTTCTCTGTAAAGTAAAACCAAAGTTGTCCTCCCACCACACATGATGAGATTAAGTTTTAAAAAAATTGATGACAGGGTAATCTGGATTCAGTGGCAGCCGACGGGAGATACACAAATGACGCAAATCACTTGTGTATCTCCCGTTGACTTCGCTGAGTCTGCTCCACGCGCTGTCCACACTGCGCTGCACCGAAGGGAACAGCGTTCCCTTCGACGCAGTCCTACAACACTTACGGGGGTGGTTTTCTACGTCGATTAATGGATCAACTGAGCTGGTCTACACAGACCACTCAGTCGATCCAGAGCAATCGATCTGACGGTGGTGAATTTGCCACCGTCAGAGTAGATCCAGCCCAAGTTCTAGAGAGAGCAGATGCTCCCAGAAGTTTGGTTAAGATGAGCTGTTGTCCTAAGTAGAGTAGAAAGGATGCTAAGAAATTACAAACAATTGTTTGTTTCTGGTATTAAATATATACCTCCAGGAGAGTTTATACATATGTGGGGAGATGGGGCAGGAGTGAAACAAGGCCTGTTTATCACTTAAGTCCCAATTAACTCTCAAAACTGGGAGCTTACATGGGCCCTCTGCACAGGGTGAGAATTCCACACTGAAATACTAAATGGGTCTGAATCTCCCCTAAGTTTCATCAGTGTGAAGAAGTAACTCCAATGACTTAAATGAATTTATAAAGGTGGAACAGAGCAGAATCTGCTGCGTGTCTAAGCTTATTTTCTGTGCAAATATAAATTTACAGATTCAACACTTTTTGCACCCAAATTCTCTATCTTAACATTGCATTAATAACTGCTATTGCCTTGAAATTCCTTGGTCTAACATAAGAAACTCATAACTGAGGAACCTACTGGGATCCCTCCCCTAGCCACCCCAGCTCACCCAATGGAGAAATCATAACTGAGACTGTACTCTCAACTGCCTACATTCTCCCAGATTAGCATTTTGCCTTCAGCCCATGATGCCAGCCTCCATCCCCCACTTGTGAAATTTCGTAACACACGCCTTTGTGCCTTCTCTCATGCTGCCCCTCATGGTTGGGAGGAGATCCTCCTAACCATCCACAACGTTACTTCATTATCCTACTTTAAATCCCTCCCTTAAACTCGGCTTTGCTAGAGGAAAGCAACAAAAATGTTTAAAGGCCTAGGAAACATGGCATATGAGAAAAATGGGTTTGTTTAGTCTGGAGAAGAGAATACTGAGGGGAGACATGATAACAGTCTTCAAGTCTGTACAAGTATATATGAGATGGAGACCTTTTGTTTAGTGTTTGTACAGTGCCCAATACAACAGGGTCCTCATCTATATAAAGAGTGAAAACAGCGACATAGTGAACATGTTCAGTGTCCTGTATTCAAACAAATGTCTTAAAAAATATCCAAAGTTCTCAGACATGTTGAGAAAAAAAATAAATCCATTTTCTGTCTGAATTTCAAACTATAATCTGATTTGGAATTATCACCAGGCAAGAAATCAACCACAGCAGGATAAATTCAAATATCTTTACTCATGTTGAGTAGTACCTTACTCTAGGAGCACTCCTCAGTCAATAAAAACAAGTGGAAATATTTCAGCCATACGTACATAGTGATAGTGGTAGAAGCACAAGATCACAGACATTTACAATGGAATAATCATCACATCCTTAACTATGGCATTGACACCGTGAGATTTAAGACACGGTAGGGAAATTGCACTAAATACTTTATCAATAAATAATTTAAAATATTTTAATACTGTCCTTCTAAACTCTGTTTCATGTGTTTGCATTCCAGCTACTGCTGGCATGTGTCCAAAAGTCTTTGAACTACTTACCAAGTACCTCGTTGGTACTCGTGAGGCCTTACTGGAGTCAATTGCTCCTTTTGTAACAAGAGATATTATGAAGAATGCTGTGAATGAGGTAAAGGCGTGTCTGCTTAATCTTCCACAGAAAGATGCAAAAGCCATTACGGAATTCTTCGTAAGTTCAGTTTATATTAATTATTCCTGTTATTATTAAGAATAATAAATAAAGGGTACCAATGTATCTCAGGAATAGCTTGATTGAACCAAAAGTAAATACCACTTTGTAAATCCAGTGTAAGGTCAAAACCAAAACGAAGTGAAGTCAGTTGACTCTCATTGACTTTGGGTTTGGTATTGGACCCTAGGTGACAGCAGATTCAGCTCCAAAGGGGTAAACGGGTCGAGACTTCACTCCTCTTTCTAGAGTAAAAAAGAGCTTGACAAGTCTTTGCTAAGATTCCTTTCTTCTTGCTTGGACATATTGAAAATTAAATTTGCTTGGCAGAACCTACTGTTACAAAGATGAAATCTCATGGGTTTAAAACACCCAGATTTAATATTGCCATGACAAAAGTGACTGTGCAGCCAATCAACATGCTTTTATTCTCCAAAACTAGCTCCCTAATGTTCAGTTAAGCTGGTTGTATGGCACTTTGCCTGAATTATCTTGTTAGCAGAGTCCAGCCCTCTCCACTCACTGTTAATCTCTGTTTCAGCTTGATTTCGGGGAAAAGTGTTAAGAGGCACCATCATTCCAGAAATCTGCACCATTGAAGAACTCATGATAATCCTACCTATTGATTGCTTCTCGCTGATTCTCTATCACTTATTTTCTCCTCTTCCTGATTCTTTGTTCAAGAGTTTTTTATCTCCAATGCACAAAAAGATACAGATGATGTTTTAGATTCACTTAAACTTCTTATTCCAATAAACCAAAAGCAATTCAGTTCTTTGTTTGTGTGCTGTTTTATTAGTGCAGGAGACAGAGGGCTTGATTTGGTGAAGAATCTAATCAGCTATTGAAATTTGTACTTGATACATTACTGAATAAAGCCTAAGGTTACATGGTAAATTGCTTAGAGATCACAAGATGACAACCACTACATATCAATGCACAAGTCATTCATTTACATTACATTTACAATTCAACTTTGAATATTACAAACAACAAATCCATGTATCACTAACATTGTTGGTCCAGTAGGTAGGAAAGGAAGATGCCAAATGTTGTTGTTTTGATATAACTGAGGTGGCTCTTCAGGATTCGGCCCATTGGGTAGTGCCAGTCCTCAGCACCCTCAGAATTTGGTTCCTAGTCAGCTCACTCTGCCAACTTTGAACCCCCAAACAGTTCAAAATGCTACATTTCTGATAGAGCAAATGTAACTTGGCCACATCAATAGAAAAACAAAAAGGATTTACCTTGAGGAAATAGAAATCAAAGATGCTGATCCTAACACAGTGAGTAGCTGATGGAAGATACAAGTGCTGAACCAATGGAAAACCTTCACATACAGCACATGAAGTATCACTTTTTGAGGCTGAACTGGAAGGAATTTGATTAAAAAGCAGATGCTCACCTTTGCAGCACTTAGGCCACTTTGCCAATTTAACTCATTTTGAAGAACTGTTGAACTTGGCGCTGTTAGCAAGGAGAGGATGCTACTAGAGGCACAGAAATGCCAAAGATCACAAGGAAGTGGAACAATCTGTCATTGACTCTCTTTTGCCATGTGATTCCCCACATCTGTTTGTTATAGTAACCTGTTCGCTCATCTTACACTTAGAATGTAAACTCTTTGGGCCAGGGACTGCAAGCCAACAGGCAAAGGGCACAGGGGTGCATAGAGTTTTACAGGGATCCCCGTGGTCACTTATATGCATAATAATTCACTAATGGGTGGCATGTCAGACCTCTACCGAGAGCCAGAAACACACTAGCCATCATAACCATTTCGAAATGCATGTAAGGAGTTATGTACCTACACTGGAAATTATGTTCTGAGAGTCTGTGGTTCAACTGGTAGCCAGGAGGTGACAAACATGTTCCTTTCAGACATGCAGGAGACACTTATCTCGCTGTTGGTTTATATGCAAATTTAGTACTATATATTACAAAATGGATACTTATCATCTGTACATTAAGCCACCATCTAATCAAGATCAAGTCTTTGTTTTGGGATCAGCACTAGGAACAAATAATCCAGTGGTTTAGATCCTATATAATGGGGATGAAAATAAGCTGATCACCTACTGTGTCGTCATTCATATCTATGCAAAGTGCATGGAAATTGCTAGAAAATCAGAATGGCAGTATTTTGGACCCACTTTGCTCCTTTACCCAGGTGTAAGTGATTACACATGGCAAAAAGCAGTGAAGAATTAGCCCCCATGGCAGCAGAATTAAACAAACTGATCAGACTTGCCCTGATGAACAGCAGGACTACACCAGTTCCACTGTCAGATGTAACATTGTACTCCAGACCCGGGAGCTTTAACTGGAGCAGGTACTCCAGGATCGCCTGTATAGGCGAGAGGCTGGGTGGGATACCCCAGGACTCCACCCAGGAGGTAAACTGGCTCCACTTAGCCGATACATAACCTGTGTAGAAGGCTTCCTGCTGCCAAGCAGGACTTGTTGGACTTGCACCGAGCAGGCTCTCTTTCCCTCCATCAGCCACAGAGCCTCCAGGTCGTGAGGTGCAGGGAGTCCAGGTCCAGGTGCAACAGGCTGTGCCATCTCGGGAGCTCCATGGGTGGGATGATCAAAAGGTCCAGCAGCATGCTGAACCAGTGCTGTCTCAGCCAGGCTGGAGCAATGAGTACAACGTCCGCTCTGTCCCTCTTTATTTTCAGCAGGACCTTGAGCAGGAGCGGAATGGATGAGAACGTGTACATGAGGGTCCCCATCCACTTGACAAGGTATGCATCGGAAATTGACCCAGTCTCACAATCCTGGAGCAGGCAGAACCTCGGACACTTCATGTTCAGGCCAACACAAACAGGTCCAGTTAGGGAACTCCCCACTTCCAGAAGATCATGCCTGCCACCTCCGGGTGTAGCGACCAGTCGTGGCAGGGTAGAAATGACCTGCTGAGGTGATCCGTCCCATTGTTCCTCACTCCTGGGAGTTGAGAGGCCATCACGTGGAAATCGTGCCTCACGGCAAGGTTGCACAGATGGATAGCTTCCTTGCAGAGGGCTGAGGAGTGGGCCCACCCTTGCCTGTTTATGTCAAACATGGCTGCGGTGTTGTCTATCAGCACCTGCACCACTCTGCCTGTCAGGAATCAGAGGAACGCCTTGCATGCTAGGTGAATGGCCCTCAGCTCATTCACGTTGATGTGTAGGTGCCTCTCCTCCCCCGACAAGAGCCCCTGAGTGCTTAGGGTGGCGCTGATGTGGACTCCCCTTTCTATGTCCGAAGCATCAGAAATTAAGGTGACCGACGGGACCAGTTCCCTGAACGGAATGCTCTTCATCACTGCCATGGGAGTCTGCCACTGGTTAAGGGAGGCTAACACAGTTGGGGAACCTGCGATTACCTGGTCCAATGGTTGTCTGCTCAGAACATATACCGAGGCCAACCATGCCTGAAGAGGTCTGATCCTCAGGCGAGCTAGTCTCACTATGTTCGTGCAGGCCGCCATGTGGCCTAACAGCTGTAGGCAGTGCCTGGCTGTTGTTGTAGGGCTTCGGTGCAGCTGGGAGATGATAGAGACCATCGCCTCAAAACATGGCTGAGGCAGGAAGGCTCTGGCCTGCAAAGCGTCCAGGGTAGCCCCAATGAATTTTATGCGTTGCACTGGGGTCTCTGTGAACTTCTGTTTGTTTATTAGTAGCCTCAACTTGCGGCACAAAGAGCAGTGAGGGTCGTGCTGTCCAGCACTTGGGACCTGGACCTGTCTCTGATCAGCCAATCGTCCAGGTAAGGAAAAATTTGCACAGCTTTTCATCTCCGGTGGGCAGCCACTACTGCTGTATACTTCGTAAACACCTTGGGAGCTAAAGATAGGCCAAAAGGGCACGGCTGTAAACTGGTAGTGGGAGCCAGCCACCATGAAGCAAAGGAAACGCGTTTCGCTCGGGGGGATAGACACATGAATTTATGCGTCCTTGAGATCAAAGGCGGCATATCAGTCTCTTGGATCCAGGGAAGGGATTATGGAAGCTAGGGAGACCATGCAAAATTTGAGCCGTTTGACATATTTGTTTAGATGATACAGGTCTAATATTGGTCTCAGACCCCTCTTTGCCTTGGGGATGAGGGAGTACCTTGAATAGAACCCTTTCCCCCTTTTGCCTTGAGGGATCATTTCCATTGCTCCCAGACTGAGTAGGGTGTCCACCTCCTCTCAGAGGCGTTGCTTGTGAAAGAGGTCCTTGAAGATGGATGGAGGGGGAGGATTCTTGGAGGGCAGAGGTAAACTGCAGGGCATAGCCCCTCAAGACTATCCCAAGGACCCAACAGTTCAAAGTTATTTTTGCCCATTAAGGGTAGAAGGGCTGTAACCTGTGTAGGAAGGGGTGAGGCGCCACCCTCAGGCACACCATCAAAATTGACTCCTTTGATTGCCTGACCTCCTGAGAGGCCCTGGCTGGGGAGCTGAGGACAGGCTGGGGAGCTGAGGACAAGCTGGGCAGTTTCTTCTTCTAAACCCCCTATTTCTATCCCTATGCCTACAGGGTTGGTATGGCCTGGGATGCGGCCTTGGTTGCTGTTGCACCTGGGGTTGTGACTGATTCCTGGAGAACTGGGGTGTGTAAAGGCCCAGGGACCAAAGTATGGCCCCTGAGTCCTTCAGACAGTGCAACTTTGCTTCAGTCTGGTCTGAGAATAGGGCCAACCCATCAAAGGGGATGTCCTGGATAGACTGTTGCACCTCCTGGGACAGGCCCAAGGATTGCAGCCACAAGCACCTTTGCATACAAATAGCAGAGGCTATGGCTCTGCCCGCTGAGTCAGCAAAGTCACAGGACATCTGGAGCGGTGCTCTAGCTACTGCGGTTCCCTCCTCCATGATACTATTAAAGTCTACTGCCTGGTCCTTGGGTAGGGCCTCGGCGAACTGTCTGAGTTAGTTCCATAGGTTGAAATTATATCTGCCCAGGATGGTCTGAGGGTTGGCAATCCTAAACTGAAGGCTTGCAGTGGAATGAATCTTTCTCCCAAACAAGTCCAGTTTCTTATTGTCCTTGTTCTTGAGAATCAACCCTGGCTGACCTTGCCTGTCTTGCTGGTTAGCGGTGTCTACTATCAGGGTTCCCGGGACAGGTTGTGTGAACCAATACTCAAACCCTTCAGCTGGGATGTAATATTTCTTCTCAGCCACCTTTGACATAGGGGCAACCCAGGAAGGGGTTTGCCACAGGGCTTCACAATCTTAAGGACCTCTTAGTGTATTGGGAGGGCCACTAGTGCTGGAGCAGCCGCCGCCAGCACATTAAAGAGGTTATCTGCAGCCTCTTTTAGCTCCTCCACCTCCAGCTGCAGGAAGAAGGCCACACTCTTGAGCAGCTCCTGGTGTACCCTGAAATCCTCCAGTGGTGCAGAGTGATCCTGGGAGACTGCTTCATCAGATTAGGAGGGAGAGCACTGCAGATGTGCTTCCTGCGGGCTTGCCCTCTCCTGGCAAAAGTTTGCACTCACTGAGGTTCTCTCCAGGGAGTCTGACTCCTCGTCTGAGGAGTGGTGTTGATGGGCCTTCTCCTGTGCTGGAAGCATGGACTACCCCCCAACAATTTAATGGATTGGGGCCCCAGCCCCATCTGGATACCCCATGGGGTCCAATAAGGCCATTGTTATGGCCATTGCCCCTGGGCCTAATCAGGGGCTAACTGCGCCACAGGCTCTGATGTTTTGGGCAGGCGTCGACTCGACCGACGACTGTCCCCCATGGGAGACCCCGAAGCATTGTCGGAGTCAGACCTAGACCAGCGGTGCCATGTTCATCTTTGTTCCCAGGCACCCTTCTATGCCAGGGACCGCCCCCTTTACACCTCCAACCTGGAGGAAAACGAAGACTGCCTCCGTCACTGCGAGTGGTGCCGATGAGCAGGGGAGCACTCCAAAGAGCTAGAGGTACCAAAGTGTCGTCCTAGTACCGATAAATTTCACTGCATCTTGCCCTGCGGCTCTGCAGACACCTTTGGTGACCAAGGTCATTGCCATCCCGAACTCTTTGGTACCAAGCCAGACTCTGACGACCGGGTTCCATGTCGCGAACTCTACAGTGCTGGGTTTTCCTCCGACGACCAGGCTCTGCGCCGTCTCTGTATGGACAAACTCATTGGTGTCAGGTTCTCTGGTGGCGAATGGGTTCTGCACTGTCTGGGTATGGGCGAACGCCTCAGTGCCGGGGATCTGGAACAGGAGCTGTCTGAGCGCCGCCTGGCAGACCTCCACCAGTGCTGCCTCCTGGCATGCGCTGTCCCTGGTGCCGTGGAATGATGTCGGCATTGAGAGAGAGACTCCACATCCCGTGCTGGGGCAGGCTGGCTCGATGACGCCGACCTGGAGTGACTACTAGGAGAACGGCTCTGCTCTACCCTCAGAGACCATCAGGTGGGAGATCTTCTTTCCCATACTCGGAATCTCCACTGCCATTCAGGGGGACCCAACATGGGTTTCCCCCGTGACATCAGCCCCTTCTCCCTCAGCAGGGGGGTGGGAAGGAGGTGGCATAGGCAAGGCCAACAAAGCTCTTGCTGTCTGAATAGTCTCCGGTGTTGACAGCATCAGCAGGGGCACTCTCCCACTCCCAGGAGTCAGGGGAGGCTCCCTGATGGGAGATGCAGGTACTGGAGAAGAATTAATGGGCCAGGTCTGGTGCATCTCCGTACTTGACCCTGCCTGTACTGACAGCACAGGAGAGTGTCCACGCTCCTTGCGCTGCCTCTTTCTCCTAGGTGTCGGGGATGTTGCACTTGTTTAGCAATGATTCCATGATACTCACCAAACCCACAAAATACACATGCAGGCTCACGTAGCCCAGGAAAATAGCAAAAATGGAACCAATGAGCCAAATTCTGTTATACGAGTGTAAAAGTAGAGTAACACCACTGATGTCAATTTACTTACTCCTGATTTGCACTGGAGTAAATAAGAGCAAGATTTTTCCAGCATTTTGAATTCAAATCAAACATTCTCTCTGTCTCTCTCTCTCTCTGGGCTTGTCCTGGGAGGGTGGAGTCCACCTTAGGCCAACTTGCCCTCACATGGACAACACAGAAAGTCACTTTCTGCATCTTCAGGTTATTCCTCAGCAACAGGTAGTTTTCCCCAAAGTAGGCCTTTAATTGGTGTCATTTTTACCATAGAGCTGATGTTCCATGCCATGCAAGTGTGTTCCTTGCACAAAGACTGAGTGGGGGAAGGAACATGACACCAGTGATGACATCCAGATCAAATATTCAACTATGTTTCTAATGAACAGGTGTAATGCAGCACAGGGGAATGTGTACTACAAGAGAAGAGGAGACGGAGCTATTCCTCCTGTTTTTCTCTGGAACAGCAAAATATTATCTCCTGCTACTAGATTGCTAGCATGAATCATCTGTTTGTTATAGCAACCTATTCTCTCATCTTCCACTTAGATTGCAAGCTCTTTCAGGCAGGGACTGAAAAACAACTGGCAGAGGGCACAGGGGTGCATGGAGTTTTACAGGGATCCCCTGGGTCAGTTATATGCATAATAATTCACTAAAGGGTGTCATGTGAGGTCTCTACTGAGAATCAGGAACACACTAGTCATCATAACCATTTTGAAATGCATGCAAGGAGTTACGTACTGTAACAGAGTGGGGGGGGAGGAACAGATGTACTCCGCCCTCGTGGGTCTTGCGCTCTTCCGGCCCGGCCGGTGGGGCAGCTGGGGGAAGGTTTAGGGAGGGGATGGGGCCCGCTCTGCCCCTGAGTACTGCTACCTTCCCTTGGGGTAGTCTGTGGACCACTTCCTGCTACCCCAGCTGGTGGCCTGCCTCCAGTGCTGTGGCAGGAACTGTGGCAGCTCCCAAGCTTCTGCAGACTGCAGGCTGCAGTCTCCTAGCTCCAGGCTGCCAGCACCAAGCTGCAGGCTTTTAAACTGCAAACTCCAAACTCTCAACTCCAAAACTGTAACCTGTAAACTCCTAACTCTCAACTCCACACCTCCTCACTCCAAACTCCACAGCCCACACTGCCTGCTTGCACTGGAGGCTTTTAAGTGTTTGGGGCGGGGCTCCTTGATTGGCCCCAGGTGTCCTAATTGCCTGATCAGCCCCAGGTGGCCTAATTAGTTAAACAGCCCCAGATGGCCTAATTGCCTAATCAGCCCCAGCTGAATCACCCAGGGAATAAGGCTTTGCTGAGCCTCGGGCTAATATACCTGCCTTCTAGTACTTTTTCATAGCCGTCCGGCCTGACCCCGTCACAGTACCTACATTGGAAATTACATTCTTAAAGTCTGTGGTAAAACAGTTAGCCAGGAGGTGCCAAACATGTTCCTTTCAGACAGGCAGGAGACACTTTTCTCCCTGTTGAGCTATATGCAAATTGAGTACTATATATTTCACAATGGATACTTATCATCTGCACACTAAGCCACCAGCTAATCAAGATTAAGACTGGGTCTGGGATCAGCACTAGGAACAAGGAATCCAATGGGATGGATCCTCTATGAGGGGGATGGAAAATAAGCTGATAACCACAGGTTTGATTCCTTACTTTGTAGTCATTCATACCTATGCAAAGTGCATAGAAGGGGAAGGCAACCCACTCCTCCAAGGGAGTCCCAGATTTTAAAATATCAGGCCCCTGGGAAGTCTAAACTGAGCATTTCTTCCCCCTCTGGGTGGGGGAGCAGGAAGAGGGAAAAACATCCCATCAGCACATTAAATCTTGCAGCCATCAAGGCAGCACAAATACTGGCCAGGTAGCAACTCTTGACGCAGCTCTTCACTAGCCAAGAATTCTGATCTCTGTAAAGCCCCCAAGGTCAGGCTTCACTGGGTCAGAAGAAAGCACTCCTCCTACACACAAACTTTTATAGGCCCCTTCCAAGACACGCAGCTTTTTGTCCCCTCAGTCCATTCGAGGAGAGCTGATAATTTCCCCATCCCGGAGTACAAATGTCAAAGTATGGAGCCAGACCCAACATGGAAAACAACAGAAGCCTCTTTAATGATTTTTGAATCAGGCCTTTTAGCCTTTGACACTTTAAGGTTGAGATAATAATAATAATAATAATAATAATGTTTGCTTGCTTCTTTTTAGATTTTCAACAATTTAATCTTAGTAACTTTTAGATTGGGGGATTGAATTTCACAAATGTCATTGACTTAATCGGAAGTCAAAGATGTGCAATGCCTGCAAAACTGAGCCCTCAATCAAGAGTTATGAGCTCCAGTCCAACAAAACACTTTATTTATCACACGCTTTACCCTTAAGCATGTGAATTGTTCCATTGACTTCAAATGCAATGAAACAAACTTTTTTGCAGGATATATTTCCAAATATTTGTAGCACATCAATAGCAACTTGTTCCAAAAGACCAATACAAGATACTGTTTCATCACAACTCTTGCTTTGTCAGAAGCAGTTGGATTTACCAATAGAATTTCTCTTAACTTGACTACGGTTTCCGAAACCCCAAATTGTCCAGCAGGTTTCAAATCATGGCATAATCGTAGTATCGCCTTTTTCAATGTCTCTAATGCTATCAGTTGATGCCTATAACCATCATCTGTACACTCTTCCCATTCCCTGCAATACTTTTTTAGTCCCTGATAGTCAAATCATTAGCCACCTCTTCGAACAGCTTTGTCAGCCTCAAGTGGGCATTTAGGTGCTGGGTTTCAAAATCTGTTTAGACACATTGTAGCTTCTGATCCAACCGAGATTTATTAATTGCCAGTTGACTGGATTTGACTTCTGCCTCCAAGTCATCTATCAATCCTTTTTGAGAAGCTTCTACATCCTCTTTTTAGATCCTTCTTCAGTCTTGTTTTCATTGTGTAGTTCTGGTTTCTGTGGTGACCTCCACTGTTTGTTTCAATTCAGTTCAACAGGAACACAATTTCTCTCCTTTTAAACTCTATTCAGAGTCACCACTTCTGCTCAGAGGTAGCAGATGTCTGAGGCCTGGCAGGTTGGCTTCCCAATGCAGAAGAAATCAGTGACAAAGGATCGGGCACATTCTTAGTGTAGTTATTTTGTTTACAGATATGGAACAAAAGTCTTTCTAAGCAGCATGCCGGCAATTCCTTCTTTCAGAATTTTTAGCCAAACACACCATGCTTAGGTCCAGGAAGCAACGGTGCTCCAAGGATTGACTCCAGAGGTTAAGCAGAGAGAAAACTCTACTGCCGCTTGCAACAGCTCTCTCAAACTGCATTAAATCCCAACAGGAACAGGAGGCCATTTCAAAAAAATCTCTTCCTTTCTGTCTAATAACAGGGATTCTGCTCCTGTAGATACCACAACATGCTAATCATATGGCCTGAAAGAATTTTTTATTCCCCAAAAGAGAAATGAAGCCAGACTGATGGCTGACTTCTCTGTCTGGGTAACTCATTTCCATGCTCCCTACATTAAGGAGGGCTTGCAATTAATACCACATGTGCAAGTGGACTCATCTGGGAGGCCTTCTATCTGCTGTATGGCCCCTTTGCACCTAGGGCAGGGCAACAAGTCAGGCTGATTTTTGTACTTGAATCATGGGAACGGGACAAAAGATTTCACAAAAGGAGATTGCGCGCACTCAGCTTAGAACGGTCTGGCACCAGCATTTGTCCCTCTCTTTCTATACATTTGGATCACTAATCATGAGGATTATAAAGGATTGTTAGGTCCCGGAAATGGTGAGGGAATATAGAACCAAGTGAGCTCAGATCCACGACAAACTAAATGGATTTACTGAAAATTATTTTATCAATTCTTGCCCTTCAGTCTCTGTATTTCTGGCATACAAATCCATAGGATACTCATTAGCTGTGTTGAGTTTAAAAATACCTGTAGGTCCCAGGGCGTTATGTCAGAGCGAACTCTTACGAAAAGAAAGGGAGAGACTTAATGCTTCATTGTTCTATTCCCATTGAAAACATGAGAAGAAAGAAGAGAGGTAATTTATGTTTTTCATCTTTCCATTCTATAGACTAGAAAGGCTTGGATGCAATGCTAGTAAGGCCATGTGACCTGTCATGTAATCCTATGGGAGTAGCCAGCTGATTACTCCAGGTAAATGTATGAATTCCTGTAAAGCTGCAAGGTAATTTCATTGGATTTTGCATTTTAGGACTCAACACAGAATAAACTGCCATCTTCACTATGAAGCAGACAGCTGCTGGTCACCCAGGCACTTCCCTGCTCTTTTGGTAAGTTTCACCAAAATCATAGGTGTTTTTTGTTTTTGTTTTTCAAACTAACCTTCTAAAATTCAAAATCCCATAAACATGAAACTATTCTGATCCTCTATTATGTAACTGTTGAAGTACATCAGAGAGTAATTGAAAGATGAGGTAAACAACTGAGGTTGCAATTAAAATTACTAGGCAAAATTCAGAGGCACCCCCACTGGCTAACACATATG
Source organism: Mesoclemmys tuberculata (assembly GCA_007922155.1). NCBI lineage: Eukaryota > Metazoa > Chordata > Testudines > Chelidae > Mesoclemmys > Mesoclemmys tuberculata. The sequence continues at coordinate 4,344,573 of ML675613.1, forward strand.
ACACTAATTTCCTCCAGCATCTCTCACAGAGATTTTCAGAGAAGACAAGGGCATTTAGCCATGCAACTCCCTTAAAAATCTCCATTTCTATGACTTGCTTTAACTCCCTTACAATTAATTATTTAGGCCTGTTCTACTCTTACCTGGCGATTCAGCGGCAGTCGACAGGAGTTATGCAAGCTATACAGGGCAGCTTGCGTAACTCCCGTCGACTGCTATGCTTCCCTTCTGTGTGCAGTCTTCACTACATAGAACAGTTCCCATCAACGCAGGGCTACGCCACATGAGGGCATGGATTAACACTGTCGACTTCTGTATCCATTGAGAGCGTCTTCAATGACCGCTCAATCGATCCAGATAGGTCGATCTGTCGGTGGCGACTCTGCTGCTGTCCGCATAGACATACCCCTAGTTGCTTACATTCTCTTTGAAAGATGAAAATCACTGAAGCTCAGAAAGCGCACATATAAAGTAAGTTGTATATAATTAGATTTTGGGGACAGTGGCAGGGCATGACACCCTTGTGGAAAATCTGCATGAAAACTGTGAATAATGAATAGCTTAAAATAGTTGTTAGTTATCCTGTTAATCTTTATTTTGTATTTTCTGATTCAGGGACAGCTTTTCCTGGAGAGGTTTTTCCTGGCTTTCTCAGGACACTTCTTAACTGCACTCTTGAACAGCTTTCTGCAGGGCCACTTTCCCAGTACAAACTTCATGAAGCTATTAAAGCAGCTTTGGTGGCACTGAAGAAAAGCATTGATGGTCTTTCTGCTGAACATATACATGCCCTTGTCAGTCTTCTGGTAAGTCATTCCTTGTGGGTTTATGTATTACCACTGCAGCCAACCACAATATTAAAGATGGTGTGTTTTGAATATTTTAATTCAGCAATCATTTGGCCAACATGTGAAGCAGGGAAACACAATGAAGTCTAGGACATGGGATTAGGACTCCTGGATTCTATTTCCAGCTCTGCCACTGAAGGCTTTGGACAAATCATATAATCTCTCTTCAGTTTCCCCATCTGTTAAAACAGGGATAAAAATACTTACTGTATGGGGAACCTGTGAAGCTTAATTAATATTTGTGAAGTGCCTTGAGATCATTAGATGAAAGATATAAGCAGTAAGTGAAAAGATCTGTATGGATAGATTTTTAAGTAAGGTAGAAAAGTTAGGTTTAGATAAAGTTAGATGTACCCAAATCATCTGGGACCAATGAAATTCGCTGGAGAGTATTTAAGAAACTAGTTGAAGCAATCATTTAACTATTAACAGTTAACTTCAAGGACTCATGGAAGATGTGTATCGTCCCAGAGTACTGGAGAATGGCCAACATATTAACTATGGTCTAAAAGGGAGGGAAGGGGAAATGAGGACCTCAGGAACTATAGACCAGTCAGCCTAATGTTTGATACTCAGAAAGATACTGGAACAAATTATTAAACAATCAATTTATAAATATTTAGAGTAGAACCAAGTTATAAATAATAGGCCAGATGGACTTGCCAAGAACAACTCATGCAAAGCCAATCTAAATTTCTTCTTTGATGGGGTAACCGGCCTAGTGGATGGCAAGAAACATTGAATTTGACAGGTCTCGACCTCAGTAAAGCATCTGACACAGTCCCACATGACTTTCTTATTAACAAACTATAAAAATACAGTCTATATGAAATTATTAGAAGGTGGATATTCTTCTGGTTGAAAAATGATACCCAAAGGGTAGTTATCAATGGTTTGCTCTTAAACTGGAAGACATATCAAGTGGCATCCTTTTTGGGTCTGTCCCAACTTGCTTGATGGAATGGAGAGTCCACTGATGTACATGCAGATGACGTGAGGCCAGCAGAGGTTGAGACCACTTTGGAGGACAGGATTACAATTCAAAATGATCTAGATGTATTGGGGAATTGGTCTGATGTGAATAATATGAATAAGATAAAATTCAAAAAAGAGAAATTCATAGTACTTCACTTAAGAAGGAAAAAATCAAATGCATGAACATAAAAAGGGGAATGGCTGACTAGGCCCTCTTCACTCTCTCTTGTTGTCAGGGAGATTTAGCGTTGCTGCCTTTCCACGTCCTTATTTTACATAAATACTACATTTATTCTTTAACTAATTTATTAACTTCTACCCTACCCTAAAAAAAAGGTTATACAAACTTAAGAACAATTTAGAAAGAAAATGCATTCTTAAAGGAGGTAGTAACTATTGTGGCAGGGTTTCCCACCAATATGGGTTCTGCTTATGTCAATTAACACAATGTACTAACAACAAGCACTTCTTGGTCTTAATTAGACAATTTGCATTTAACAAAAGAGCCTCCGAGGATGTTCCCAAACAAATGTAAATACCGTAGGACATAAACATGATGCAGCACACAGAGCTTTTGGATAACACAAACACAAAATGTTTCAGGCATGGCTTAAGTGAATAACAGGCAAAAGGTCTCTAAGGTCTGTGTCTTATTGGTTTTAAAAAACTGATTTTGGGCCTACACAAACTCTGGCAACTCAAGTGTAAAAATGTAATAAGGCCGTCCAAAAAAGAATTTGAACAACAACAAGCTAAGGACACAAAGATTACCAGCTAATTTTTAAAGTGCATCAAAAGCTGGAAACCTGCTAAACAGTCAGAAGGGTCACAAGACAATTGAGGCTAAAGAAGCACCTAAGGAAGACAAGGCCACTGTGGAGAAGCTAAATGAATTCTTTGCATCAATCTTCACTGCAGAGGATGTGGGGGAGATTCCCACCTCTGAGTCATTCTTTTAAGGTGACAAATCTGAGGAACTCTCCCAGATTGAGGTCTCACTAGAGGTGGCCTCGGAATAAACTGATGATAAATTTAACAGCAATACATCACCAAGACAAGATGGTATTCACCCCAGAGTTCTGAAGGAACTCAAACATGAAACTGCTCAACCATCACATGTAATGTACTGCTTAACTCAGCCTCTGCAGCAGATGACAGAAATATAGCTAATGTAATGCTGATTTTTAACAAAGGCTCCAAAGGCGATCCTAGGAATTACAGGCCAGTAAACAATGTCTGTACCAGACAAATTGGTTGAAACTATACTAAAAAACAGAATTCTCAGAGAGACAAGATGGGTGACGAAATATCTTTTATTGGATCGACTTCTGTTGGTGAGTGAGACAGGATTTTGAGACACACAGAGCTCCTCTTAAGGTCTGGGAATCGTACTCTAAGCATCACAGCTAAATGCAAGGTGGAACAGAATGTTTAGCAAAAGTAGTTATCACAAACAGTCCAATAAAAGATACTACCTCACCCACCATCTCTCTCTAATATACAGGACCAACATGACTCTACAACTACACTGCATATTGACAACAGAATTATCAGACACATATATAAACATGGTACATTGGAGAAGAGTAACATGGCTTTTGTAAAGGGAAATGCTGCCTCACCTCTCTATTAGAATTCTTTGAAGGGGTCAGAAACTATACAGACAAGGGTGATCCAGTGGATATAGTATACTTAGACTTTCAGAAAACCTTTGATGAGGTCCCTTACCAAAGTCTCGTAAGCAAAGTAAGCTGCCATGGGATATGAGGGAAGGTCCTCTCATAGATCAGTAACTGGTTAAAAGGCAGGAAACAAAGAGGAGTAAATGGTCAGTTCTCACAGTGGAGAGAGATATGATCAGGGAAAAGCAGTAAACACTGAGGTGGCAAAGTTTGCAATGATACAAAATTACTCAAAAGAGTTAAGTTCAAAGCTGATGGCAAACAGTTACAAAGGGATCTCACAAAACTGAGTAACTCAGGAATAAAAAAGCAAATGAAATTTCATGTTGATAAGTGTAAAGTAATACACACTGGAAAACATAATCCCAAATATACATGCAAAATAATGGGGTATAAATTAGCTGTCACTACTCAAGAAAGATATCTTGGAGTCATCGTGAATTGTTCTCTGAAAACAGATGCTCAATGTAGAATGGCCATCAGAAAAGCTAACAATGTTAGGAACCTCTAGGAAATAAAATAGAAAATATTATAATGCCACTACATAAATCTATGGTACGCCCATGCCTTGAATACTGCATGCATTTCCGGTCGTCCTGTCTCAAAAATGATATACTGGTATTGTAAAAGGTACAGAGAAGGTCAACAAGAATGATCAAGGGTAAGGAAAAGGTTTCATATGAAAAGAGATTAAGAGGCTGGGTCTATTCAGCTTGGAAAAGAGATGACTAAGAGTGGATTTGATACAGGTCTATAAAATCGTGAATGGTGTGGGAAAAGTGAATAAGGAAGTGTAATTTACCGTATCTCGTATCAGAAGTAACAGGGGACTCCCAATGAAATTTATATGTACCAGGTTTAAAAGAAACAAAAGGAAGTACTTCTTCGCACAGTCAACCTTTAGAGCTTGCCGCCAGTGGACATTGTGAAGTATAACACACTTCAAAAAAGAATTAGTTAAGTTCACAGAGGATAGATCCATCCATGGTTATTAGTCAGGATGGTAAGAGACAAAACCCCACCTGCTTTCTGTCCCTAAGTCTCTGACTGCCCGAAGCAGGGACTGGAGAACAGGGGATAGCTGACTTGAAGTTACCCTGTTCTATTCATTCCTTCTGAAGGATCTGTCATTGACCATTGTCTCAGACAGAAAACTGGGCTAGACGGCCCATTGGTCAGATGCAGTATGGCCTTTCTTAGGATTTCAACTGTCTTATCTTATTCAGAAATTACATTCAGGTTGGAATTTTTGCCAGGAAAATATGTTTTTCCCACTGATGATCTGAATTGAGACATTTTCTCAGGTTACACTCATGTTTGTTTCAATCCCCCAGAACATTTGTCTTTTAGGCAATTTATTCTCACTAGTCCATTCCTGCTTTCTTGGAGTCCATTCTGATTGCCTCACCTGATGACATACCAAAGGGTACTATGGATGAATAGAGCTTAGGGAGTTCATGGACCAAAACCAGCAGTCACTGTTCGGAGCTGACTCAGGCTTCTACTTCAAGTGTTTACCCTTCAAAGCACTCAGACTGGCCACCTGCTAGACTTAGGAGTGTCTCCCTCATGTCTTAAAGAGTGTTCACAATTCCGAGGGAATTTCTGCAGTATATGGAGATTTCTTCACAGAAATCTACCACCACATGACATCATAGCTGATAATGAAAGGTTTATCCAACAAGCATGGTTACCTGTAGGCTTGGCAGAATTCAATTTTTAGTTTTTTTTACTTTCGATAGACAATATCAATGTTTATTTTTAATAATTTCCCCCTTTCTTATCAATTCAAATATACATAGTTCCACCAAATTATAGGTTTTAAGGACTTCCTTCCCATATTTGCTGATTTAAATTATCACCCTTGCAGGAAGTTAGGGAGCGGGATCAGACAATGGGCAGCAGCAGAAAATAATTTAAATACAGTAGATGTTGAGATTAAAAAAGATACTGTTTTATAACTGTGAAAAAACAAATTGTGAACATCATATGTCAAAATATACGAAACAGATAGCCTTAAATTAAAGTCTAAGATCTCAAAGCACATTTTTCTTACTTTCCCAATCTGTAAATTACAATTATTGCTGAGAATAATATATATTCATTGGTTTGTGTACATAAGGTGAGATTGAAGTTTAGTAACATTTATCAATAATAATCTAATCTTTTCTAGCCTAGTTATCGACCTTGTAAGCAGTTCTGCCACAGGGACATAGTAAGAAGTCACTGAGCAGAATCCCTTCCCCATTGAAAAATATATCTGAAGCAAAGACACAATGTGAAAAGAAAAAAAATGGAAAAGCAGCGAGAGACACTGAGTCAAAAGTGCAGAGGAGGAAGCAGTGCTCTAAGAGGAAGAAGGAAAAAGGGTGGGAGTGGGTGTTCTGGGGTAGAAACCAGAGCAGCAGGCAAAATAATGACTGACGTGCTACAAAAATGTACAGGAGTGCTGAGGCCAAGGTGTCAGAATTAATGCAACCTACCAAACTGACTGGAAGGATCCATAAAGCATGTAGAGGATAGAAAGACAGAAACTGGAGTGAGGCAGAAGCAGAGCGAACTGGGAGCTCTTCTGCTGACAAGAAGAAACCGTTCAAAATGTTGAGAGGCAGCATTTATACCTACAAGGAGTGGAGGGCAAAGGCCTGTAGTGTTCCCAATTCATCTTTCACCATGCTTCAGCTATGCTAAGAGGCTAACATTTTTTAACAACTGTGGAAGTTCAACTGGTGGACTGCTTAGGAGCTAAGAGCCAGGAGAAAGAATCTAGGCAGATGGTATCTTATCAGACCACTTGTCTCTCTGAAAGTGTAAAAGTCTGTTCAGTTTGCACATGCATTTTGCTTGATCTTTGGCTAAGTCAGGAGAAGTCGATACAAGTAACTTAGGGGAATGTTTATTTGTACCCATCCAAATATTAACACCAATAGTGCAAATTCATAGAAACTAGAGATGGAAGAGAACAATTATGTGGGATCACATAGTCCATCTGAACTACTGGGTTTATGCACATAGCATGTGATGCTTTCCTGCCCTTTTTTTCATCTCCTGTGCACATGCTGTACTTTTACATAAGAAGAACTAGAGCTGTTTAACTCTTCAGACCATTCTCATGAGAACAACAATAAAGAGTAATGTTGACGGTTTTTTCCTGTGTCCACTCCATTGGCAAACATGGCATGGATTCCAGTGTTAATGAGGCCATGTGGTCTGGCATAGACTCTTCTGGCAAGAGCAGATGCTGCTGCCATGCATATATATACTGGATCTCTGCATGCAAAGATCCTAAGCCAGTTCATTTGCTCTTGCAGTTTGAGACGTGAGACGTGATAAATCATCATCTTCACCATGAAGCTGACAGTTGTCCTTCTGCTGGTCAGCCTGGCACTTTGCTGTTACTCTGGTGAGTATTACTTACAGGCCAGATCATAGAATATTTACTGACTGCAGCCAATGGGACGATTTGTATTAGTCGGTTCTCCCCAGTGTATGAAGGGGTTTCACAGCTGAGCCTTATGTAATTGACCACGCTTTATAGGAAATCTCAAATACTAGACACCTTAAACATCAAGCTATTAGAAATCAGCATTAAGGAGTTTATAAGGTTCCCACAGAGAATATATTCCAGTTACTACACTGAAAAGACTAAAAGAATTCAGGTCAGTTACACTCTCTTTGCACTCATTGAGGTCTGGATTCTGCCACCTTACTCTGTGAAATCAATAGGATACTTAAAGAATGAGGTACACTAGAAAGGGTGGTGGAATATGGCCCTGAGTGTCACTTGGTGGAAGCTATATAGCTCTGCAATTTAATCTACGTACACCGGTATTCTGAGCAGTGCATAACTTCCACCACCTTTGATAAAGAAGCAGTATAATGCGATTTTGATCTAACAATGCCTTTAGATTGACTTCATGGGAGCTACTCCTGATTTACAATGGGAAACAAGGAGCAGAATCAGGTCCACTGACTTAAGTATATATGGGATCCAAAGCAGTGTCGATAAAATGATCAGCATTAGGATCAGCTTGGTGTTGTATTATAATTTTTAATTGTACCTAACATATTATGAGTCCAGTTCAGGAAGGGCTGTTCATTACAGTTTGATTTAAAATATGGAGGAATTAATTTATGGGGATTTTGAGAGGTTAAAGCATCCTCAAACTTTTTTTTTCTTTTGTTTCTTGAGATTCACAAACTTAGTTTGAACATACAAAACCATTTTCTCTGTAAAGTAAAAACATAACTGTCCCCCAGCATCCTCCCGCCCCCCACATGATGAGATTCAGTTTTAAAAAATTGAATGGCAGGGTAATTTGGTAGAAGGAATCCTATGTTATGTACTAAGAGACAACCCAAATTCTAGAGAGAGCAGATACTCCCAAAAATTTGGTTAAGAAGAGTTGTTGTCCTATGTAGAGTAGAAAGAATGCTAAGAAATTACAAACAATTGTTTGTTTGTGGTGTTAAATATATACCTTCAGGAGAGTTTATACATATGTGGGGAGAGGGGGCAGGAATGGAACAAGGCCTGTTTATCACTTAAGTCCCAATTAACTCTCAAAACTGGGAGCTTACAACAGCCCTCTGCACAGGGCAAGAATTACACACTGAAATACTAAATGCGTCTAAATCTCCTCTAAGTTTCATCAGTGTGAAGAAGTAACTCCCATGTCTTAAATGAATTTATAAAGGTGTAACAGAGGAGAATTTGCCACATGTCTAAAATTATTTTCCGTGCATCACCCACGTGTGACATTTCCTAACACATACCTTTGTGCCTTTTCTCATCCAACCTCCTCCCAACCATCCACAAAGTTACCTCATTATCCTCCTTCAAATACTTCCCTTAAACTCACCTTTGCTAGAGGAAATAAATGAAAATGTTTAAAGGCCTAGGAAACATGACATATGAGAAAAATTGAGAAAAATTGGTTTGTTTAGCCTGGAAAAGAGAATACTGAGAGGAGACATGATTACAGTCTTCAAGTATGTACGGGATGGAGACTTTTTTTTTAATGTTTGTACAGCGCCCAATGCAACATAGGTCCTCATCTATGTAAAGAGTAAAAACAGTGATATAGCGAACATGTCCAGTGTCCTGTATTCAAACAAATGTCTTCAAAAATATCCAAAGCTCTCAGACTTGTTGAGAAAAAAAATCCATTTTCGGTCTGAATTTCAAACCATAATCTAATTTGGAGTTATCACTAGGCAAGAAATCAACCACAGCAGGATAAATTCAAATATCCTTACTCATGTTGAGTAGTACCTTACTCTAGGAGCACTCTTCAGTCAATAAAAACAAGTGGAAAAATTTCAACCGTACATACATAGTGATAGTGGTAGAAGCACAAGAGCACAGACGTTTAGAATGGAATAGCAATCACATCCTCAAGTATGGCATTGACACCGTGAGATATAAAATACAGTAGGGAAATTGTACTAAGTATTTTATCAATAAATAATTAAAAAATTTTTAATACTGTCCTTCTAAACTCTGTTTCATGTGTTTGCATTCCAGCTACTGCCGGCATGTGTCCAAAAGTCTTTGAACTACTTACCAAGTACCTCGTTGGTACTCGTGAGGCCTTACTGGAGTCAATTGCTCCTTTTGTAACAAGAGATATTATGAAGAATGCTGTGAATGAGGTAAAGGTGTGTCTGCTTAATCTTCAAGAGAAAGATGCAAAAGCCATTACAGAATTTTTTGTAAGTATATTTAAATTAATTATTCCTATTATTATTAATAATAATAAATAAAGGGTGCCAATGTATGTCAGGAATAACTTGATTGAAGTGAAAGTAAATACCACTTCATAAATCCAGCGTAAAGGCCTAAACCAAAACAAAGTGAAGTCAGTTGACTCTCATTGACTTCATTGGGTTTGGTATCAGACCCTAGACAGCAGATTCAGCTCCAAAGGGGTACATAGGTGGAAAATCAGTATGAGAGATTTCACGCCTCTTTCTAGCTCCTATCTTGACAAGTCATTGCTAAGATTCCTTTCAACTTGCTTGGACATATTGAAAATTAAATGTGCATGGCAGAACCTATTGTTAGGTTGTTAGGTAAAAGATGAAATCTCATGGTTTTAAAATATGCAGATTTAATATTGCCATGACAAAAGTGACTGTGCAGCCAAACAACATGCTTTTATTCTCCAAAACTAGCTCCCTAATGTTCAGTTTAGCTGATTGTATGGCACTTTGCCTGAACTATCTTGTTAGCAGAGTCCAGCCCTCTCCACTCACTGTTAATCTCTGTTTCAGCTTAATTTTGGGGAAAAGTGTTAAAAGGCACCATCATTCCAGAAATCTGCACCATTGAAGAACCCGTGATGATCCTACCTATTGATTGCTTCTCGCTGATTCCCTATCTCTTATTTTCTCCTCTTCCTGATTCTTTGTTCAAGAGTTTTTAATCTCCAATGCACAAAAAGATACAGATGATGTTTTAGATTCACTTAAACTTCTTATTCCAATAAACCACAAGCAATTCAGTTCATGTCCTCTTTTATTAGTGAAGGAGACAGAGGGCTTGATTTGGAAAAGAATCTAATCAGCTATTAAATTTTGTACTGTATACATTGTTGAATAAAACCTAAGGTTATATGGTGAATTGCTTAGAGATCACAAGATGACAACCACTATATATCAATGCACAAGTCATTCATTTACATTACATTTACAATTCAACTTCGAATATTACAAACAACAAATCCATGTATCGCTAATATTGTTGGTCCAGTAAGTAGGAAAGGAAGATGCCAAATGTTGTTGTTTTGATATAACTGAGGTGGCTCTTCAGGATTCAGCCCATTGGGTAGTGCCAGTCCTCAGCACCCTCAGAATTTGGTTCCTAGTCAGCTCACTCTGCCAACTTTGAACCCCCAAACAGTTCAAAATGCTACATTCCTGATAGAGCAAATGTAACTTGGCCACATCAATAGAAAAACAAAAAGGATTTACCTTGAGGAAATAGAAATCAAAGATGCTGATCCTAACACAGTGAGTAGCTGATGGAAGATACAAGTGCTGAACCAATGGAAAACCTTCACATACAGCACATGAAGTATCACTTTTTGAGGCTGACCTGGAAGAAGTTTGATTAAAAAGCAGATGCTCACCTTTGCAGCACTTAGGCCACTTAGCCAATTTAACTCATTTTGAAGAACTATTGAACTTGGCGCTGTTAGCTAGCAGAAGATGCTACTGGAACCACAGAAATGCCAAAGATCACAAGGAAGTGGAACAATCTGTCATTGACACTCTTGCCATGTGATTCCCCACATCTGTGTGTTATAGCAATCTGTTTGCTCATCTTACACTTAGATTGTAAGCTCTTTGGGGCAGGGACTGCAAGCCAACAGACAATGGGCACAGGGGTGCATAGAGTTTTATAGGGATCCCCGGGGTCACTTATATGCATAATAATTCACAAATGGGTAGCATGTCAGATCTCTACCGAAAGCAGGAACACATTAGTCATCATAACCCTTTTTGCCCACAGTTCCACAGCTGGAACTCATAACACTGCTGCGTGCCAACACTGTAACCGAGAGCAGCATTTGGCCACAGAAAAGTTTCTAATTGGCAGGCTGCACAAAGCAGAAGAAATGCATTGACACAAATCATCACATGGAGCCCCTAATTAAACCAGATACTTCTTGTCACACAGATATATTTCTGAATTGCTGTTTTACCGGAAAAACAAGGTTACTTACCTGTAACTGATGTTCTTTGAGATGTGTTGCTCATGTCTATTCCACTATAGGTGTGAACACACCTCCATGCACAGTTAGCTGGAACATTTTTCCCCTTAGGAGATCCCGTAGGGCTCTCTCTGGTGCGCCCTGGAGCCCCGCGTACATGCCGGATTATAGGAGGCGCTGCTAGCCCTATGCCCACTCAGTCCCTTTCTCCCAACTCCAGCAGTGGGGAAGGAGGGTGGGTTGTGGAATGGACATGAGGAACAGATCTCAAAGAACATCAGTTACTGGTATGTAACCTTGTTTTCTTCTTCAAGTGCTTGCTCATGTCCATTCCACTATAGACGACTAACAAGCAATACCTTTGGAGGGGGGTCGGAGTTACTGAGGAACTGCCCTCAGCACCGCTCTGCCAAATCCTGCATCCTCTCTTGCCTGCTGGACGATGGTGTAGTGGGACGTGAAGGTGTGCACCGATGACCAGGTGGCAGCTTTGCAGTTGCCCTGCAGGGGCACTCTCTCCAGGACGGCTGTAGACGAGGCTTGCGCTCTGGTTGAGTGCGCTGTGATGGTTCCCGGAAGTGACACCTGCTCGTAGCAGAATTTGATTCAGGATGTAATCCTCGAGGAGATGTGCTGGGTGGGGACAGTTGAGCCTTTCATCTGGTCGGCCACTGCGACGAAGAGCTGCGTCTATTTCCAGAACAGCTTTGTACGCTCAATGTAGAAGGCCAGGGCTCATCTCACGTTTAGTGAATGCCATCCCCTCTCCTCCAAACCATGCGGTTTGGGGAAAAACATGGGTAGAAAAGTATCTTGATAACAATGAAATTGGGAAACCACCTTGGGCAGGAAGGCTGGATGGGGCCTCAGCTGCACCTTATACTTATAGATTACTGTATAAGGGGGCTCCAAGGTCAAGGCCCTAATCTCAGAGACCCTCCTAGCTGTGGTAATGGCCATCGGGAAGGCTACCTTCCATAAAAGTATGAGAAGAGGGCATGAAGCCGTGAGTTCAAGGGGCAGCCCCATGAGTCTCGAGAGGATCAGGTTGAGATCCCAGGGAAGCACCGGGTCACATACCTGTGGATAAAGCCTCTCCATCCCCTTGACGAAGCTAAACAACATGGGATGGGATGGGAGAACAGCGATCTCCTCTCTAGCAGCTGATGGAAGGCTGAAATTGTCACCAGATGAACCTTCAGTGAGGCCAGTGCCTGACCCTGGAGCCAGGAGGTGACAAACATGTTCCTTTCAGACAGACAGGAGACACATATCTCTGTATGGTAATATGCAAATTGAGTATTATATATTTCAAAATGCATACTTATCATCTGCACATTAAGCCACCATCTAATCAAGATCAAGTCTTTGTTTTCGGATCAGCACTAGGAACAAAGAATCCAATGGCATGGATCCTCTATGATGGGGATGGAAAATAAGCTGATCACCACAGGTTTGATTCCCTACTGTTTTGTCATTCATACCTATGCACAGTGCATGGAAAGTGCTAGAAAATCAGAATGGCAGCATTTTGGACACACTTTGCTCCTTTGCACAGGTGTAAGTGATTACACACAGCAAAAAGCAGTGAAAAATTAGCCCCCATGACAGCAGAATTAATTAAAATGAACAGACTTGCCCTGATGAGCAGCAGGACCAATCCGGTTCCAATGTCAGATGTAACATTATACTCCAGACCTGGGAGCTTTAACTGCAGCAGGTACTCCAGGATTGCCTGAATAGGTGAGAGGCTGGTGGAGTACCCTGGGACTCCGTCCAGCAGGTAAACTGTCTCACTTAGCCAATACATGACCTGTGTAGAAGGCTTCCTGCTGTCAAGCAGAACTTGTTGGACCTGCACTAAGCAGGCTCTCTTTCCCTCCGTCAGCCACAGAGCCTCCAGGCCATGAGGTGCAGGGAGTCCAGGTACGGGTGCAACAGGCAACCATGGTCCTGGGATAGAAACTTGTGCTGCCTCGGGAGCTCCAGGGGTGGGGTGATTGAAAGGTCCAGCAGCATGCTGAACCAGTGCTGTCTCAGCCAGGCTGGAGCGATGAGTACAATGTCCGCTCTGTCCCTCTTTATTTTCAGGAGGACCTTGAACAGGAGTGGAATGGATGGGAAGTGTACATGAGGGTCCCCATCCACTCGATGAGGAATGTGTCAGAAATCGACCTGGTCTCGTGACCCTGGAGCAAGCAGAACCTTGGACACTTCGTGTTCGGGCCAACACAAACAGGTCCAGTTAGGGAACTCCCCACTTCCAGAAGATCATGGCTGCCACCTCTGGGTGTAGCGACTAGTCGTGCTGGGGTAGAAACGATTTGCTAAGGTGATCTGCCTCACCGTCCCTCACTCCTGGGAGGTGTAAGGCCATAAGATGGAAATCGTGCCTCACGGCAAGGTCGCACAGATGGATGGCTTCCTTGCAGAGGGCTGAGGAGGATGCTTCCCCCCCGACCTGTTTATGTAAAACATGGCTGTGGAGTTGTCCGTCAGCACCTGCACGACTCTGCCTGTCAGGATTCGGAGGAACTCCTTGCACGCTAGGCGAATGGCCCTCAGCTCCTTCACGTTGATGTGTAGGTGCCTCTCTTCCCCCGACCAGAGCCCCTGAATGCCTAGGTTGGCACTGATGTGGACTCCCCATCCTATGTCCGAAGTGTCAGAAATTATGGTGACCGATGGGACCAGTTCCCTGAACGGAATGCTCTTCATCACTGCCATGGGAGTCTGCCACCAGTTTAGGGAGGGTAACACGGTTAGGGAAACTGTGACTACCCGGTGCAATGGGTGTCTGCTCAGAACATATACCGAGGCCAACCATGCCTGAAGAGGTCTGATCCTCAGGCGAGCTAGTCTCACTATGCACGTACAGGCCGCCATGTGGCCTAACAGCTGTAGGCAGTGCCTGGCTGTTATTGTGGGGCATCGGTGCAGCTGGGAGATGATAGAGACCATTGCCTCAAAACATGGCTGAGGCAGGAAGGCTCTGGCCTGCAAAGCGTCCAGGGTAGCCCCAATGAATTTTATGCGTTGCACTGGGGTCTCTGTGAATATCTGTTTCTTTATGAGTAGCCCCAACTTGCGGCACAGAGAGCAAGTGGAGGTCGTGCTGTCCTGCACTTGGGACCTGGACCTGTCTCTGATCAGCCAACCGTCCAGGAAAGGAAAAACTGCACACCTTTTTGACTCAGGTGGGTAGCCACTACTGCCATGCACTTCGTAAACACCATGGGAGCTGAAGATAGGCCAAAGGACCGGGCTGTAAACTGGTAGTGAGAGCCAGCCACCGTGAAGTGAAGGAAACACATTTGGCTCAGGAGGCTAGACGCATGAAAGAATGCGTCCTTGAGATCAAGGGTGGCATATCAGTCTTTTGGATCCAGGGAAGGGATTATGGAAGCTAGGGTGACCATGCGAAATCTGAGCCATTTGACATATTTGTTTAGACGATGCAGGTCTAATATGGATCTCAGAATCCCCTTTGCCTTGGGGATGAGGAAGTACCTCAAATAGAATCCTTTCCCCTTTTTGCTTTAAGGGACCATTTCCACCGCTCCCAGACTGAGGAGGGTGTCCACTTCCTGTAAGAGATGTTGCTTGTGAAAGGGGCCCTTGAAGAGGGACGGAGGGAGAGGATTGTTGGGGGGTAGAGGTAAACTGCAGGGCATAGACTCAAGACTATCCCAAGGACCCAACGGTTCAAAGTGATCTTTGCCCATTAGGGGTAGAAGGGCCGTAACCTGTTCAGGAAGGGATGGGGTGGATCCAGGAGAGCAGTTGGGGTGCCACCCTTGGGTGCACTGTCAGAATTGTCTCCTTTGATTGCCTGAACTCCTGGGAGGCCATGGCTGGGAAGCTGAGGATGAGCTAGGGGGTTGATTTCTTCTTCTAAACCCCCTATTTCTATCCCTATGCCTACAGGGTTGGAACCGCCTGGGATGCGGCCTTGGTTGCTGCTGCACCTGGGGTCATGACTGATGCCTGGAAAACTGGGACATGTAAAAGCCCAGGAAGCAAAGTGTGGCCCCAGTCTTTCAGACCATGCAACTTTGCATCAGTCTGGTCCAAGAATAGGGCCAACCCATCAAAGGGGATGTCCTGGATAGACTGTTGCACCTCCTGGGACAGGCTCGAGGATTTCAGCAACAAGCACCTTCTCATACAAATAGCGGAAGCTATGGCCCTGCCAGCTGAGTCAGCAATGTCATAGGATGTCTGGAGCACTGCTGTGGCTACCGCGGTTCCCTCCTCCATGATATTATTAAAGTCTACAGCATGGTCCTGGGGCAGGGCCTCGGCAAACCGTCTGAGTTCCACAGGTTGAAATTATATCTGTCCAGGAGGGCCTGATGGTTGGCAATCCTAAACTTAAGGCTTGTGGTGGAATGAATCTTTCTCCCAAACAAGTCGAGTTTCTTATTGTCCTTGTTCTTGGGAGTCAACCCTGGCTGACCTTGCCTGTCTTGCTGGTTAGCAGTGTCTACTATCAGGGTTCCAGGGACAGGGTGCATGAACAAATCTTCAAACCCGTCGGCTTGGATGTAATATTTCTTCTCAGCCACCTTTGACGTAGGGGTGCCCCAGGAAGGGATTTGCCACAGGGCCTTCACAATCTTAAGGACCCTGTTGTGGACTGGAAGGGCCACATGTGCTGGAGCAGCTGCCGCCAACACACTAAAGAGGCTATCTGCGGCTTCTTTTAGCTCCTCCACCTCCAATCCCAGATTGGAGGCCATCCTCTTGAGCAGCTCCTGGTGTGCCCTGAAATCCTCCAGTGGCGCAGAGTGATCCCGGGAGACTGCCTCATCAGGTGAGGAGGAAGAGGATTGCCGAGGTGCGTCCTGCGGGCATGTCCCCTGAAGGCGAAGGATTGTACCCGCTGAGGTTCCCTCCAGGGGGTCCTCGTCCGAGGAGTGGTTTTGAGGGGTCTTCTCTTGTGCTGGAGGCACAGACAGCACCCCCAACGATTTAATAGATTGGGGCCCCGGCCCCACCTGGATACCCCATGGGGTCCAATAAGGCCATTGTTGTGGCCATTGTTCCTGGGCCCAACTGGGGGCTAACTGTGCCATGGCTCTGACGCTTTGTGCAGGAGTCGTCTTGCCCAACAACTGTCCCCCATGGGAGACCCTGAAGCATCATTGGAGTCAGACGGGACCAGCGATGCCATGTTTGACCTTGGTCCCAGGCACCCTTCCATGCCTGGGACTTCCCTCTCGATGCCTCCGACCTGGAGGACGATGAGGAGTGCCTCTGTCACCGTGAGTGGTGCTGACAAGTGGGGGTGTGCTCCGAAGAGCTAGAGGCACCAGAGCGTCTTCTCTGTACCTATGATTTCCTCTGCCTCTTCTCCTGCGGCTCTACAGGCACCTCGGTACCAGGTTTTCCTCCAACGACCAGGCTCAGTACTGACAAACTCATCAGTGCTAGGTCCGCCAGCGGCGACTGGGTTTTGCGCCGTCTCAGTATGGGCGAACTCCTCGGTGATGGGGATCTGGAACGGGAGCTGTCCGAGCGCCGCCTGGCAGACCTCCACTGGTTCTGCCTCCTGGCATGTGCTGCCTCCGGTGCCGTGGAACGACGTTGGCACTTAAATGGAGACTCCACGTCTTGTACAGGGGAAGGTTGGCTCATTGACACCGACCTGGAGTGACTACTAGGGGAGTGGCTCTGCTCTACCCTCATAGACCGCCAGGCGGGAGATCTTCCTCCCCATACTGGGGATCTCCACTGCTATTCAGGGGGACTCAATGTGGGTTTCCCCCGTGAAAACGGCCCCTTCTCCCTTAGTGGAGGGGGGGTGGAGGTGGCGTAGGCAAGGCCAATAAGGCTCTTGCCGCCTGAAATGCCTCTGGTGTTGACAGCAGCAGCAGCAGCACTCTCCCACTCCTAGGAGTTGGGGGGAGGCTCCCTGACTGGAGATGCAAGCACCGGAGAAGTCTTGACAGGCCAGGTCCGGTGCATCTCCATACTCGACCCTGCCTGTACTAACGGTGCAGGTGAGTGTCCGCGCTCTGCACAATGCTTCTTTCTCCTCGGTGCCAGAGATGTTATGCGGTGCCAAGTGGAGAATGGTGCCAAAGGTGCGCTCTGTACCAAATTCATGCTCAGTTCTGAGATGGAGCAAGTCAGCTTGGATGCTGGGCGGAGCACTGCCTCCATCAACAGAACTTTCAACCAGATTTCTCGGTCCTTTTGAGTACTCGGTTTGGAAGCCCTGCAGATCTTGCACTTCTCCTTTCTGTGGGCTTCTCCCAGGCACTTAAAGCAGCAGTCATGGGGGTCGCTGGGCAGGAAGGCACACAGCTTGAAGCCCGTCGACCAGGGCATGGTCCGTCCACGTGAAGTTCCCCCAGGGCCTGCCTTATCTCTAACTACACTTATCAACTAATTAACTAAATAAAATTAAACTTAGAATTCCAAACAAGTCTTTTTAAACAAGGGGAATAGTACTTTCTGTGAGCAAGCCTAGTTCCAGCGACCATCAAAGGCAGAAAAAAGGAACTTAGGAGGCATAGGGCTGGCAATGCCTCATATACTGCAGCATATGTGCAAAGTTCCAGGGGGGGCACCAGAGCCGGCCCTACAGGTTCTGATAACGGGAAAAAAGTTCCCCTATAGTGGAATGGACATGAGCAAGCACTCAAAGAAGAACATGTGCCTTATGGCACCGTTCTTGTCATTTATTTTCATTGCTAGGGATTTATCCACTGCAGTTTCAACAACAAGCTATTCCTATTACTTTCTGTTATCCCAACACAGATTCAATGAGGGTGAATCTATGTCCGATTTTCTTTTGTAGGAATGAATCCTAAATTTAGTTTTTAAAAGAGAAACTTATATATATACTCTGACCACTCCTGAAGTTTGAACTCCCTTTTGCTGAACCAAAGCAGTGAGGACATGGGGTCTAATCGACGGCACATTGAGGACCACAGAAAGATTCACATTGGATTCAGTGAGCTTTGGAGCAGGTCCTTGGAAAGGATGCTATTTGGGCTATTAGCTAGCCGTGAGACAACAGAGAAAAACAAGCGATGTGTGACTTTTCTGCCAAGATTGTTCAAACCAGACAGGTGCTTTATTAGCAGATCGATGGAGTCAGACTAAAGCTCGGAGGGAGGCCAAGGAGGAGTGGGAGTGAATAATGTACTTGGCTTTTCACTTGTATTGGAAGCTGTAAGAGTGACACCTATGCACAATGCAGGGTCTGGCAGGGCTTTTTGCTACATTAATACTGCCAAGCGCTGTACCTTTCCAGCTGCTCCTGGGATTTTTGTCGGTGTCACACATGTATATGCCACCTGATCTCTTGCGTCTCAGTTAGTAACTGGTTCCTCACCCATAAGCTAGAGATGTGCTTAAGCCAGAACAATGGAACTTTGGAAACACTGAAATATTGATCTAGATCCAAACTTCATTGGAAGTCATAGATGTGAAATGACTGCAGAATTGAGCCCTCAATCAAGAATTATGAGCCTGCTTCCAAAAAAAAGACTTTAGCACACGCTTAAACCTTAAGCATGTGAATTGTTCCATTGACTTCAAATGCAACTAAACAAACTTTTTTGCAGGATATATTTCCAAATATTTGTAGCACATCAATAGCAACATGTTCCAAAAGACCAATACAAGATACTGTTTCATCACATCTCTTGCTTTGTCAGAAGCAGTCTTGTTTGCAATATAAGCATCCAAACCTTGTTTGGATTTACCAATAGAATTTCTCTCAACTTGACTAAGGTTTCTGAAACCTCAAAATGTCCAGCAGTTTTCAAATCATGGCATAATTGTAGTACCGTCTTTTTCAATGTCTCTGATACTATCAGTTGATGCCTGTAACCATCATCCGCACACTCTTCCCATTACCTGTCATACTTTTTTACTCCATGATAGTCAAATTATTAGCCACCTCTTCGAACAGCTTTGTCAGCCTCAAGTGGGCATTTAGTAGTTGGGTTTTAAAATCTGTTTAGACACATTGTAGTTTCTGATCCAACCTAGATTTATTAATTGCCAGTTGACTGGATTTGACTTCTGCCTCCAAGTCATCTATCAATCCTTTTTGAGAAGCTTCTACATCCTCTTTTTAGATCCTTCTTCAGTCTCGTTTTTGTTGGATAGTTCTAGTTTCCATGGTGACCTCCACTGTTTGTTTCATTTCAGTTAAACAGAAACACAGTTTCTCTCCTTTTAAACTCTATTCAGAGTCACCACTTCTGCCCAGTGGTAGCAGTTGTCTGAGGCCTGGCAGGTTGGCTTTCAGCAGAAATCAGCGACAAAAGATTGGGCATATTCTCAGTGTAGTTATTTTGTTTATAGATATACACCAGACTGGAACAACAGTCTTTCTAAGCAGCATGCCGGCAATTCCTTCTTTCAGAGCTTTCAGCCAAAAACACCATGCATAAGTCTAGGGAGCAACTGTGCTCCAAGGATTGTCTCCAAAGGTTAAACAGAGAGAAAACTCTACTGCCGTTTGCAACAGCTTCCTCAAAATGCATTAAAATTCCAACAGGAACAGGAGGCCATTTCTAAAAAATCACCCCCTTTATACCTAATAACAGGGATTCTGCTCCCGTAGATACCACAATATGCTAATCATATGTCCTGAAAGGATTTTTAATTCCCCAAAAGAGAAATGACACCAGATTGATGGCTGACTTCCCTGTCTGGGTAACTGGTTTCCATTCTTCCTACATTTTGGAGGGCTAGCAATGGATAACTCATGTGCAAGTGGACTCATCAGGGAGGCCTTTGACCTGCTCTATAGCCCCACTGCACTACTGCAGGGCAACAATGAGTCAGGCCTTTTTTTGTACTTGTACATGGGACTTTAGTTTTAGTTAAGCACTGATTATGCTCCGAGTTTCCCCCTCCAAAAAGGATGCCTTGGTATTCTTTGAGCCCGACTAATAGCTTTGAATTATTCTGTTTGCTCTGGGCCTGATTCTACAGTCTTTGTACAGAATTGAGCCATCTGAGCTACTGTATTTGGAAGAGAGAGAAAGAATAGAAGCCCAATTCTTTCCACGTTAGACAATTCCATCCACGCAAAGACACACACAAATTGAGCAGATGAGATTCCCCACAAAATAATAAAAGTGGGGATGTGACGTCGGCTGGATTGTGCGGGGGGGCAGAGAGGGGATGTATTATATTTTTAACATCAATATGCTAGAATCATAATAATTCACATGAGATATGCTAAGTCAGGTTCCGTTAGAAAGGCTATAATGTGCTAAGTAAGATGATAATGTTGACGTTCATGTGTTGTGTGGGTAATGGAAGTTATGGATATTTTTGGATATCTATGGATATCCCCACACAGGATGGCTGCAGCATTAGCCTGCTTAATTGCATTCACAGGTAGGATGGGCCCAGGGGGAGAAGCCAGGGATATACCTGATGAGTCACCAGTCACTCATGTGACCCTGGACTCCATCTTCTTCCTGTAAATTTCCACAAGCAGCACGGCAAAGGCCAAAGGACATAAAAGGCAGCTGCACCACATCCATTTTGTCGTCAGTCTTCAAGTCTTCACCTACTTCTGGATCAACTCATCTACAAGTGAACTGAACTTAAGCTCTAAATCCTTTAACACTTCTCTTATAGTTTGTTTCTTTCTTTTTATAATAAACCTTTAGTTTTAGTTTTAGTTGGCTGGCAGCGTGGTATTTTGGGAAAGATCCAATCTTATATTGATCTAGTACTGTGGCTGACCCTTTGGGGTCCGGAGAAACCTTTTTGGTAAAGAGCATAGAGTTTTAAATAACTGATCACTTTACTGGACCTTGTGGCTGATTGGGAGCCAGAGACTGAAATGCAGTAAAGGGGGCTGTGTATATCTTTATTTTGGCTTCTTGATAACCAGTGTGGGGAATTAGAAGCACTGTTTGTGGCAGGTTGGGAAGTCTGACGTCAGTGTCACCCACCAGTGCTGGCAGAATCTGCTCTTTTTACAGCCTGCCCTGACCTTGGAATTTTCAGGTGGCTACCCGAGACATGGACATGCCACATGGGGAAAGTTGAGAATCATGGCAATGGGAGAAACCTGCTGTACAGCCCCTTTGTTCTGGTGCAGGCCAACAATATGTCAGGCCTTTTTTTGTACTGGAAAGTTGAGAATCCTGGCAACGGGACAAAAGATTTCATAAAAGAAGACTGCGAACACTCAGTTTAGAACTATCTGGCATCAGCATTTGTCCCTGTTTCTGTACATCTGCGTCACTAATCATGAGGACTATAAAGGATTGTTAGGTCCCAGGTAGTGGTGAGGGAATATAGCTAGGAAGCAGCGAAGACAAAGAGAGAGACAATGAATGATGCAAAAAAAGCAGCAGTTCTTTAGTGCAAAATCAACTTAAAGGATTGAACCAAGTGAGCTCAGATCCACAACAAACTAAAAGGATTTACTAAAAATTCTTTTATCACATCTTGCCCTTCTGTCTCTATTTCTGGCACACAAGTCCATAGGATACTCACTAGCTGTGTTGAGTTTAGAAATACCTGTAAGTCCCAGGGCCTAATGTCAGAGTGAGCTCTTCTGAAAAGAAAGGGAGAGACTTAATGAAATCATGGGAAGGAGAGAGATAATTTATGTTTTTTATCTACCCATTCTATGGACTAGAAAGGCCTGGATACAATGCTGGAAAGGCCATGTGACCTGTCATGTAATCCTAGAGGAGTAACCAGCTGACTGCCCCTGTAAAGTTGCAAGGTAATTTAATTGGATTTTACATTTTAGGACTCAAGACATAATAAACAGCCATCTTCGTAGCTTGCGTAATTCCCATCGACTGCTGTGCTTCCCTTCTGCGTGCTGACTTCACTACAGAGCACAGTTCCCATCGACGCAATGCTACACCACTTCAGGGGGTGGATCAACACTGTCGACTTCTGGATCAATTGAGAGGGCGATCAGATGGTGGTGACTTTGCTGTTCGTCGTGTAGACATACCCTTAGTTGCTAACATTCTCTTTGAAAGATGAAAATCACTGAAGCTGAGAAAAAGCATATATAAAGTAAATTGTACATTATTAGAGTTTGGGGGCAGTAGTAGGGTGTGATACATTGTGGAAAATCTGCATCAGATAAGTGACTAATGAATAACTTAAAATAGTTGTTAGTTATGCTG
The DNA here is from genome assembly GCA_007922155.1 of Mesoclemmys tuberculata. Taxonomy (NCBI): domain Eukaryota; kingdom Metazoa; phylum Chordata; order Testudines; family Chelidae; genus Mesoclemmys; species Mesoclemmys tuberculata. The sequence goes on from ML675613.1 coordinate 4,366,940, forward strand.
TTAATTTTTATTTTATATTTTCTTCTTCAGAGACAGCTTTTACTGGAGAGGTTTTTCCTGGCTCTCTCAGGACACTTTTTAAGGGCACTGTTGAACAGCTTCCTGGTGGGCCACTTTCCCAGTACAAAATTAATGAAGTTATTAGAGTAGCTGTGGCAGAACTGAAGAAAAGAATTGATGGTTTTTCTGCTGAACATATACATGCACCTGTCAACACACTGGTAATTCATTTTTTGTGGGTTTATGTATTACCACTGCAGCCAACCACAAGATTCAAGATGGTGTGTTTTGAATATTTTAATTCAGATATCATTTGGCCAATATGTGAAGCAGGAAAGCACAGTGAAGTCTAGCACATAGAATTAGGACTCCTGGATTCTATTTCCACCTCCGCCACAGAAGGCTTTGGACAAATTATATAATCTCTCTTCAGTTTCCCCGTCTGTTAAGACAGGAATAAAAATACTTACTGTATGGGGAACCTGTGCAGCTTAATTAATGTTTGTGAAGTGCCTTGAGATCATTAGATGAAAGATATAAGCAGTAAGTGCAAAAATCTGTATGTAGTTAGCCTAACTTTTCATACCCAAAAAAATACTGGAACAAATTATGAAACAATCAATTAGTAAATATCTAGAGGAGAACAAAATGATAAATAATAGCCAACACGGACTTACCAAGAACAACTCAAGCAAAGCCAATCTAATTTTTTCCACTGATGGGGTAATGGCCTAGTGGATGGCGGGAAGCATTTAATGTAACAGGTCTTGACTTCACTAAAACTTCTGACACAGTCCCATATGATCTTATTATAAGAAACTATGGAAATATAGTCTATATCAAATTATTAGAAGGTGTATGTTCTACTCATTGATAAGTGATACCCAAAGAGTAATTATTGATGGCTTGGTCTCAAAGTGGAAACCATATTAAGTGGCGTCCTTTTAGGGTCTGTCCTGGGTCCCATACTATTTAATCTTTTCATTAACAACTTGGATGATGGAATGGAGAGTCCACTGATGTACATGCAGATGATGTGAAGTCAAAAGGGGTTGAAAGCATTTGGAGGACAGAATTAGAATTCAAAATGATCTAGATAAATTGGGGAATTGGTGTCACATGAATAATATGAAATTCAAAAAAGACAAGTTCAGAGTACTTCACTTAGGAAAGAAAAAATCAAATGCAAAAATATAAAAAGGGGAATGGCTAACAAGGCACTCTTCACTCCCTCTCATTGTTAGGGAGCTTTAGCATTGCCCCCTTTCCACTTTCTTATCTTACATACATACCACATTTGTTCTTTAACTAAATTATTAACTTCTACTTTAAAAAAAACTAAAATGATATACAAACAAAAAACAATTTAGAAAGGAAATGCATTCTTAAGGGATGTAGTAAATACTGTGGCTGGGTTTCTCATCAATATGGCTTCAGCTTATGTCAATTAACACAATGTACTAACAACAAGCACTTCTTGGTTTTAATTAGGCAATTCACATTTAATAAAAGGAGCCTCTCAGGATGTTCCCAAATAAATGTAAATACTGTAGGACATAAACATTATCCAGCACACAGAGATTTTGGGTAACAAACACAGATAATGTTTCAGGCATGGCTTGAGCAAACAACAGGCAAAAGCTCTAAGGTCTATGTTTTTTCCATTTGAAAAATACGCTTTAGGACCTACACAGTCTTTGGCATTTCAAATGGAAAAGTGTAATAAGGAAGGCTAAAAAAGAATTTGAACAACAAGCTCAGGACACAAAGATTAACAATGCAAATTTTTTTAAGTACATCAGAAGCAGGAAGTCTGCTAAACAGTCAGAGGGGTTGCAGGACAATTGAGGCTAAAGCAGCACTCAAGGAACATATGACCATTATGGAGAAGCTAAATGAATACTTTACATCAGTCTTCACTGCACAGAACATGAGGGAGATTCCCACATCTCAGTAATTTTTTTTAGGTGACAAGTCTCAGGAACTTCCCAGATTGAGGTCTCACTAGAGGAGGTTTCAGAATAAATTTATTGATAAATTAAACAGCAATACGTTACCAAAACCAGATGCTATTCACTCCAGAGTTCTGAAGGAACTCAAATATGAAACTGCTTAACCATGGCATGTAATGCACTGTTTAAATCAGCCTCTGGACCACATGACAGCAGGATAGCTAAGATGGGCAAGGGAGCCAACAATTATCTGGACAAGGGTGATCCAGTGGATATAGTATACTTAGACTTTCAGAAAGCCTTTGACAAGGTCCCTTCCAAAGTCTCGTAAGCAAAGTAAGCAGTCATGGGACAATAGGGAAGGTCCCGTCATGGATAAGTAACAGGTTAAAAGGCAGGAAACAAAGAGTAGGAATATACAGTCAGTTTTCACAGTGCAGACAGATAAATATTGGGGTCCCCCAGGGATCTGTACAGACTCTGTGCTGTTCAAAATACTCACAAATCATCTGGGAAAAGCAGTAAACACTGAGATGACAAAGTCTGCAATGATACAAAATTACTCAAGAGAGTTAAGTCCAAAGCTGATGGCAAAGAGTTACAAAGGGATCTCACAAAACTGGGTGAATCAGGAATAAAACAATAGATTAAATTTCATGTTGATAAGTGTAAAGTAATAAGCACTGGAAAACATAATCCCAAATATACATGCAAAACAAGGGGTATAAATTAGCTATCACTACTAAAGAAAGAGATTTTGGAGTCATCATGGATTGCTCTGTGAAAACAGCTGCTCAGTGTGTAATGGCCATCAAAAAAGCTAACAATGTTAGGAACCTTTTTCCCACAGTAAAATCACCATCGTTGATGATATAAATTGAAACATTTACTCAGGTTCTACTCATGTTTGTTTCAATCCCCCAGAACATTTGTTTTTTGGGCAATTTATTCTTAGTGGTCCATTCTGATTGCCTCACATGGTAACACGCCCATGGGTACAATGGATGGATAGAGCGTAGGGAGTACATGCACCAAAACCTTCACTGAGTCCCAGCAATCATTGTTCGTAGCTGACTCAGGCTTCTACTTCAAGTGTTTAGCCATCAAAGCACTCAGGGCTGGCCACCTGCTGGACTTAGGAATGTCTCCCTCATGTTTCAAAGAGTGTTCACAATTCCGAGGGAATTTCTTTAGTATATGGAGTAACCTCTTCAAACAAATCTAACATCATATGACACCATAGCTGATAACAAAAGTGTTTATGCAACATGCATGGTTATCTGTAGGCTTGGTGGAATTCAATTTTTAGTTTTTTGTACTTTTGATTGACAATATCATTGTTTATTTTAAATAATTATCAATTCAAATTTTCACAGTTCCACCAGATTATAAGTTTTAAGGATTTCCCTCCTATATTTACTGATTTAAATTTTCACCCTTGCAGGAAGTGAGGGGGCGAGATCAGACAATGGGCAAGACCAGAGAATAATTTAAATACAGTAGATGCTGAGATTAAAAAAGATACTGTTTTATAACTGTTAAAAAACAAATTGTCAACATTATATGTCAAAATATACAAAACAGATAACATTAAATCAAACTCTAAGATCTCAAAGCACATTTTTCTTACTTTCCCTATCAGTAAATTACAATTATTGCTGACAGTAATATTTTTTCATCTGCTTGTACATGTATGGTGATAGTGAAGTTTATTAACATTTACCAATAAAAATCTAATCTTTTCAAACCTAGTTATCCACCTCGTAGGCAGTTCTGCCTCAGGGACATAGTATGAAGTTACTGAGCAGAATTCCTTCCCCATTCAAACATATACCTACAGCAAAGATATAATGTGAAAAGAAAAAAAATGGAAAAGCACTGAGAGAGACTGAGGCACATTCCAAATATGCAGAAGAGGAAGCAGTGATCTAAGAGGAAGAAGAAAGACGTGTGAGAGTGGGAAGTAGTAAATACTGTGGGAGTGGGTGTTCCGGGGCAGAACCAGAGCAGTGGGAGTATAGGAGTGCTGAGGCCAAAATGTCAAAATTAATGCAACCTACCAAACTGACTGGAAGGATGCATAAACCATGTGAAGGACAGAGAAACAGAAAGAGCTGGAGTGAGGCAGAATCAGAGCGAACTGGGAGCTCCTCCACTGGCAAGAAGGAACTGTTCAAAATGTTCACAGGCAACACGTATCTCTATTAGCAGTGGAGGGCAAAGGCCTGTAGTGGGAGTTTCACTGGTTTCCTGCTAAGGAGCTGAGACCCAAGAGAGAGAATCTAGGCAGATGGTATCTTATGAGATCACTTGTCTCTCTGAAAGTGTAAAAATCTATTTAGTTTGCATATGCACTTTTCTCAGTCTTCTGACTAAGTCAAGGGAGCTCAATACAAGTAACTTAGGGGAATGTTTATTTGTATGGAACCAAATATTAATACTAGTACTGCAAATTCACAGAAACTAGAGGTGGAAGAGACCAATTATGTGGGGTCACCTAGTCCATTAGAACTACTGTGCTTATGCACATAGCATGTGACCTTTCCTGCCCTTTTCTTCATCTCCTGTGCACATGCTGTACCTTTACATAAGAAGAACTGGAGCTGTTTAGCTCTTCAGACCATTCCCATGAGAAGAACAATAAAGAGTAATGTTGACGGTTTTTTCCTGTGTCCACTCCATTGGCAAACATGGCATGGATTCCAGTGTTAATGAGGCCATGTGGTCTGGCATAGACTCTTCTGGCAAGAGCAGATGCTGCTGCCATGCATATATATATACTGGATCTCTGCATGCAAAGATCCTAAGCCAGGTCATTTGCTCTTGCAGTTTGAGACGTGAGACGTGATAAATCATCATCTTCACCATGAAGCTGACAGTTGCCCTTCTGCTGGTCAGCCTGGTACTTTGCTGCTCTGGTAAGTATTTCTTACAGGCCAGACCGTAGAGTATTTACTGACTGCAGCCAATGGGACGATTTGTATGAGTCGGTTCTCCCCAGTGTATGTAGAGGTTTCACAGTGGTGCCTTTATGTAATTGACCACTCTTTATATGAAACCTCAAATTCTTGATGCCTTAAGCATCAAGCTGTTAGAAATCAGCATTAAGGAGTTTATAAAGTTCCCACAGAGAATGTATTCCAGTTTCTAGACTGAGAAGACTGAAACAATTCAGGTCAGTTATACTCAGTTTGCACACATTGAGGTCCGGATTCTGCCACCTTATTCTGTGAAAGGATACTTAAGGAGTAAGGTAGTCTTCAACACCAGGAAGGATGGTGGAATCTGGCCCTAAATGTCATATGGTGGAAGCTATACAGCTGTGCTATTTAATCTACCAACACCGCTATTCTGAGCAGTGCATAACTTCCACCATCTTTGATTAAGCAGCAGCACAATGAGATTTTGATCTAACAATGGCTTTAGTTTGATGTAACTCCATTGACTTCATTGGAACTGCTCCTGATTTACATCAGGAAACAAGGAACAGAATCAGGTCCGCTGATTTAAGTATATATGGGATCGAAAGCAGTGTTGATAAAATCACCAGCATTTAGATCAACTTGGTATTGTAGCCTAATTCTTAACATTACTTTGCATGTTATGAGGCTAGGTTAGGAAGGGCTTTAATTAGAGTTTGATTAAAAGTACAGATCAATTAATTTAAGGAGTTTCTGAAAGATTAATAGGTCCTCAAACTTTTTTTTTTCCTTGAGATTCACAAAATTAGTTTGAACATACAAAACACTTTCTGCAGTAAAGCAAAACCAAGCTTGTCTCTCCCCCTGCCCTCCTCCCACACACACACGATGAGATTCAGTCCTAAAAAATGGAAAGGAGGGTAATTTGGTAGAAGGAAGCCTACATTATGCGCTAAGAGACAACCCAAGTTCTAGGAAGAGGAGATGCTCCCAAAAGTTTGCTTGAGATGAGTCGTTTTCCTAAGTACAGTATAACCAATGTTAAGAAATTACGAACAACTTTTATTCCCTATCTCATCTTCGTTTTCAGTCTCTTTCGCTATGTATCTGAAATTCAGTCTGTCTGCTCACTAATTTTCATCCTATCTTTTCATTTTCCCTGCCCTCATCTTCTGCTCCTTTTCCCACTGTCTCTCTGAAGCAGAACAGCAATTCAAAACATTCAGGCTTATAAAATTAAACTGGTTGCACTAATTAGGTTAAATGAGTTTCTGACATTCTCTCTAATCCATGCAGAACATAGAGCTTTTCTCACTGCCTTCCACTAAATGAGTTTTTCAAGCCAAATTAAAGGAAGATGGAAGATAGTATAATGTTAATGGAGAGAATTTGAACTCATCTAAGTCAGGAAATTGAAAAGTTAATTTCTATAGAAACTTTAATTTTGATATATGGCACATGCATCACACTTTTGACCATTGTTTGTGGTGTTAAATATATACCTTCAGGGGAGTTCATACATATGTGGGGAGTTGAGGTGGGAGGGAAACAAGGTCTGTGTATAATGTAAGTCGCAATTAACTCTCAAAACTAGGAGCTTATACAGGCCCTCTGCAGAGGGCGAGACTTATACACTCAAATACTAATTGGGTCTAATTCTCCTCTAAGTTTTATCAGCGTGAAGAAGTAACTCTAATGACTTAAATGAATTTATAAAGATGAAACAGAGCAGAATTTGCCACATGTCCAAGCTTATTTCCTGTGCAAATATAAATTTACACATTCAATGCCTTTTTGCATCCAATTTCTCAATCTTAATATTGCATTAATGACGGTTATTGCCTTGAAAACCCTTGGTCTAACAGAAGAAACTCATAACTGCTGAACCTACAGGGATCCCTCCCCTCCTCAGCGCCCTTTGCCCAATGGAGAAACCATAATTGAGACCTTCTACTAAACTGCCTAAATTCTTCCAGATTAGTCTTCTGCCTTCAGCACATGATGCCAGCCTCCATCACCCACTTATGAAATTTCCAAACACGCACCTTTGTTCCTTCTTTCAGGCTTCCCCGCATGCTTGGGAGGAGGTCCTCCTAACTATCCACAAAGTTACCTCATTATCCTACTTGAAATCCCTCCATTAAACTCGCATTTGCTAGAGGAGAGCAACAAAAATGATAAAAGGTCTAGAAAACATGAGGTATGAGGAAAACTTGGGAAAAATGGGTTTGTTTAGCCTGGAAAAGAGACTATTGAGTGGGAGCTATAACAATCTTAAAGTCTGTACAAGGTAGTTATGAAAAGGAGGGTGATAAATGGTTCTCCTTATCCACTGGGGACAGGAGAAGAAGGAATTGGCTGAAATTTCAGAAAGGGGGGTTAAGGTAAGACATTAGGAAAAATTCCTAACTGCAAAAATAGTTAAGCACTGGAAGAATTACTTAGGGAGGTTATGGAATCTCCATCCTTAGAGGTTTTTAAGAACAGGTTACACAAACACTGGTCAGGGATGCTCTAGATAAAATTTACCCCGCCTCAGTTCCGGGGACTGAACTAGATGACCTATCAATATCTCTTCAAATCCAACATATCTGTGAGTCTGTTGTGTCTTTGAAACACTTGACAATGGCTAAGAAGCTGATATGCAGAAACCATTGCCTACCGTACTGACCACTATTGTCTCATGCTTTCCTTGTGTTCCCTGGTTCACCTTTGGTTCCTTATTTTATACTTTGTGTTTAGTGTTTGTACAGTGCCCAATGCAATAGGGTCCTGGTCTATGACTAGTGCTCCTAAGTGCTACCATAATGTAAATAATAAATAACAACCACCACCAGCAACAGTGACATAGCTAACACGTCCACTGTGCTGTCTTCAAACCCATTTCTTCAAAAATATTCAAACGTTTTGGTCTTACTGAGAAAAAATATAAATTCTTCTTCTGTTTGAATTTGAAACCATAATCTGATTTGGAGTTATCACCAGGCAAGAAATCATCAAAAACAGGACAAATTCAAATATCCTTACTCATGTTGAGTGGTACCTTACTCTAGAAATACTCTTTAGTCAATGGAAACAAGAGGAAAAAGTTCAGCCATACATACATCTTGATAGTGGTACAAACACAAGATCACAGACATTTAGAATGGAATAGCCATCACATCCTCAACTATGGCACTGACACCGTGAGATTTAAAATACAGTAGGGAAATTGTACTAAGTACTTTATCAATAAATAATTTAAAATATTTTAATATTATCCTTTTAAACTCTTTTTCATGTGTTTGCATTCCAGCTACTGATGACTTGTGTCCAAAATTCATTAAAGTAGTTAACAAGTTACTGGTTGGTTCTCATCAGGACTTCATGGAGTCAATTGCTCCTTTTGTAACCAATGATGAAATGAAGACTGCTGCTTCTCAGCTAGACGAATGTCTGCTTAATCTTCCACTGGAACATACACAAGCCATGGAGGCATTGTTTGTAAGTTCATTTTATATTAATTATTACTATTAATTATTATTATTATTAAACATAGTGTACCAATGTAAGTCAGGAATAACTCGACTGAAGTCAAAGTAAGTACCATTTTGTAAAACCAGTGTAAGGGCCTAAACCAAAACAAACTGAAGTCAGCTGACTCTCATTGGGTTTCGTATCAGACCCTAAGTGACAGCAGATCCGGCTCCAAACGGATACACTAGTGAAAAAGCCATTTGAGAGACTTCACTCCTCTTTCTAGAGTGAAAAACAGCTCTTCTCTTGATAAATCATTGCTAAGATTCCTTTTAATGTGAGTGGACATATTGAAAATTAAATTTGCATGGCAGAACCTACTGTTACAAAGATGATATCTCATGGGTTTAAAACAGCCAGATTTTATGTTGCCATGACAAAAGTGACTGTGCAGCCAATCAACAAGTTTTTTTTTGCAAAACTAGCTCCCTAATGTTCAGTTTAGCAAGTTGCATGGCACTTTGCCTGAACTATCTTATTAGCAGAGTCCAGCCCTCTCCACTCACTGTTAATCTCTGTTTCAGCAAAATATCTTGGCAAAGTGTTAAGAGACACCATCATTCCAGAATCTGCACCATTGAAGAACCCGTGATGATCCTACCTATTGATTGCTTCTTGCTGATTCCCTATCGCTTATTTTCTCTTCTGGCTGATTCTTTGCTCAAGAGTTTTTAATCTCCAATGCGCAAAAAGATGCAGATGACATTTTAGATTCACTTAAACTTCTTATTCCAATAAACCAAAAGCAATTCAGTTCTTTGTTCATGTCCTCTTTTATTAGTGCAGGAGACAGAGGGCTTGTTTGGAATAGAATCTAATCAGCTATTAAATAAAACCTAAGGTTACATGATAAATTGCTTAGAGATCACAGGATGACAACCACAATGCACAATGCACAAGTCATTCATTTACATTACATATACAATTCAACTTTGAATATTCCAAAGGACAAATCCATGTATCACTACCGTTGTTGGTCCAGTAGGTAGGAAAGGAAGATGCCAAATGTTGTTGTTTTGATATAAGTGGGGCAGATTGTCAGGATTTGGCTTAGTAGGAAGGGCAGGTCCTCAGCACCCACAGAATTTGGTCTATCGTGAATTTGAACTTACTCTGCCAACTTTCACTCCTCGAACAGTTCAAAATGCTAGGTTCCCGATAGAGTAAATTGAACTTGCTGACTTGTAGAAAAACAAAAGGGATTTACCTTGAGGAAATAGAAATCAGAAATGCCAATCCTCACACAAAGACTAGCTGATGGAAAGTAGAAGTGCTACACCAATGGACAACCTTCACATAAAGCACATGAAGTATCTTTTTTGGAGGCTGAACTGGAGGGAGTTAGATTCAAAAGCAGATGCCCACCTCTGCAGCTCTTATGCCACTTAGCCAATTTAACTCATTTTGAAAAACTGTTGAACTTGGCACTGTTAGCTAGCAGAGGATGCTACTAGAGGAACAGAAATGCCAAAGGTCACAGGGAAGTGGAGCAATCTGTCATTGACTCTCTTTTGCCATGTGATCTGCCACACATCTGTTTGTTATAGCAACCTAGTCTGTCATCTTACACTTACATTGTAAACTCTTTGGGGCAGGGATTGGAAGCCAACAGGCATGGGGCACAGAACTGCACAGAATTTTAGAGGGATCACTGGGGTCATTTATATGCATAATAATTCACTAAATGGTGGCATAAAAAGTGTCTACTGTGAGCCAGGATATTCACTAGTGATCATAACTATTTCAAAATACATGTAAGGAGTTATGTACCTAAACTGGAAATTATGTTCTTAAAGTCTATGGTGAAACACATAGCCAGGAGGTGACAAACATGTTCCTTTCAGAAAGGCAGGAGACACTTATCTCTCTGTTGGGTTATATGCAAACCGAGTACTATATTTCACAATGGATACTTATCATCTACACACTAAGCCAACAGCTAATCAAGATTAAGACTTGGTTTGGGATCAGCACTAGGAACACGGAATCCAATGGCATGGATTCTCTATGATGGGGATGGAAAATAAGCTGATCACCACAGGTTTGATTCCCTACTTTGTAGTCATTCATACCTATGCAAAGTGCATAGGAGGGGAAAGCAACCCATTCCATTAAGGGAGTCCCAGCTCTTAAAGTATCAGGCCCCTGGGAAGTCTCTGCTAAGCATTTCCTCCCCCATCACCCTCAGGGTGGGGGGGGGGAAGAGAGAAAAATAAAGAAAAACACCCCACCAGCACATTAAATCTTGCAGCCATCAGGACAGCACAAAGATTGAACAGGTATTAACCCTTGGTGCAGCCCTTCACTAACCAAGGATTCTGATCCCTGTAAAGCCCCCAAATACAGGCTTCTTTGAGTCAGAGGAAAGCACTCCCCCAACACACACACTTTTATAGGCCCTTTTCAAAACACACAGCTTTTTGTCCCCTCAGTCCGTACCAGGAGAGCTGATGATTTGCCCATCCCTGAGTATGAACGTCAAAATATGGAGCCAGACCCAACATGGAGAATAACAGAAGCCTCTCCAATGAATTTTGAATCAGGCCTTTAGCCCTTTGACACTTTAGTGTTGGGATGTTAAGGATAATGTTTGCTTCTTTGTTTTTAGATTTTTCAACAATTTAATCTTTATAACTTTTAGATTCTTTTGGGGGATTGAATTTTGCAATTTCATTGTCGTCACTGGAAGTCATAGATATACAATGACTGCAGAATTGAGGCCTCAATAAAGAGTTATGAACCCCAGTCCAACATAGCACTTAAGCACATCCTTAACCCTTAACCATGTGAATTGTTCCACTGACTTCAAATGCAATGAAACAAACTTTTATGCAGGATATACTTCCAAATTTTTGTAGCACATCAATAGCAACATGTTCCAAAAGACCAATACAAGATACTGTTTCATCACAACTCTTGCTTTGTCAGAAGCAGTCTTGTTTGCAATATAAGCATCATGTTTCTACACCTAGTTAAGATTTATCAATAAAATTTCTCTCAGCTTGACTAAGGTTTTTGAAACCCCCGTTTTCAAATCATGGCATAATTGTAGTACCGCCTTTTTCAATGTCTCTGATACTATCAGTTGATGCCTGTAACCATCATCCGCACACTCTTCCCACTCCCTGTCAAACTTTTTAGTCCATGGTAGTCAAATAATTAGCCACCTATTCAAACCATTGTCAGCCTCAAGTGGGCATTTAGTAGCTGGGTATCAAAATCTGTCTAGACACATTGTAGCTTCTGATCCAACCTAGTTTTATTAATTGCCATTTGACTGGATTTGACCTCTGCCTCCAAGTCATCTATCAATCCATTTTGAAAAGCCAGTATGTCCTCTTTATAGATCCTTCGTTAGTCTTGTTTTTGTTGGGTAGTTCTGGTTTCTGTGGTGACCTCCACTGTTTGTTTCATTTCAGTTCCACAGGAACACAATTTCTCTCTTTTTAAACTCTACTCAGTGTCACCACTTCTGCTCAGTGGTAGCAGATGTCTGAGGCTTGGCAGGTTGGCTTCCCAATGCAGAAGAAATCAGCGACAAAGGATCGGGCATATTCTTAGTGTAGTTATTTTGTTTACAGATATACACCAGACTGGAACAAAAGTCTTTTTAAACAGCATGCCGGCAATTCCTTCTTTCAGGACTTTCAGCCAAACACACCATGCTCAGGTCCAGGAGGCAAATGTGCTCCAAGGATTGACTCCAGAGGTTAAGCAGAGAAAACTCTACTGCTGCTCGCAACAGCTCCTTCAAACTGCATTAAAATCGCAACAGGAACAGGAGGCCATTTTAAAAAAAATTGTTTCTTTCTGTCTAATAACAGGGATTCTGCTCCCTTAGATACCACAACATGCTAACCATATGGCCTGAAAGGATTTTTAATTCCCCAAAAGAGAAATTAAGCCAGACTGTTGGCTGATTTCCTGGCTGGGTGACGGGTTTCCATGCTTCCTATGTTATGGAGGGCTTGCAATGGATACCCCATGTGCAGGTGGACTCATCAGGGAGGTCTTTGACCTGCTGTACAGCCCCTTTGCACTACTGTAGGGTAACAATGAGTCAGACCTTTTTTTGTACTTGTACATTAGACTTTAGTTTTAGTTAAGCACTGACTATGCTCAGTGCTTCCCCCTCCAAAAAAGATGCCCTGGTATTCTTTGAGCCCAACTAATAGCTTTGAATCATAACTTCTGTTTGCTCTGTGCCTGATTCTACAGTCTTTGTGCAGAATTGAGCCATCTGAGCTATGGTGTTTGGAAGAGAGTAAAACAAATACAAGCCCATTTTCTTTCTACATTAGACAATTCCATCCATACAAAAACACACACAAATTGAACAGATGAGATTCCCCACAAAATAATAAAAGCAGGGATGTGACATTGGCTGGATTGAAGAGGGTGCATTTATTGTATATTTTAACATCAATATGTTAGAATCATAATAATCCATGTGAGATATGCCATGTCAGGTACCGTTAGAAGGGCTATAATGTGCTAAGTAAGATGGTAACGTTTATGTTCATGTGTTGTGTGTGTAATGGAATTTATGGATGTATTTTTATCTGTATTTCATATTGTGCTGTGTTTCTGGGCAACACCCCAGAGAGAATGGCTGCAGCATTAGCCTGCTTAATGGCCCATTAAGGAAATTCACAGGTAGAATGGCCCCGGGGGAGAAGCCAGGGATATACATGATGAGACACCAGTTACACATGTGACCCTGGATCCCATCTTCCTCCTGTAAATTTCCACAAGCAGAATGGAAAACGCCAAAGGACATAAAAGGCAGCTGCCCCACATCCATTTTGTCTTCAGTCTTCAAGTCTTCACCTACCTCTGGATCAACTCATCTACAACTGAACTGAATTTAAGCTGTGAAACAAAGGACCGAGACCCATCCAGGTACTTGTATAGAGGGACTATACAAGCCTGCAAACTCCAGAATTCTTCTAGAAACCTGATATATATGGACTTTCCAGTTATTTTTATGTATGTGATTGCTTTAATCCATTAACACTTCTCTTATAGTTTGTTTCTTTCTTTTTATAATAAACCTTTTGTTTTAGTTACTAAGGGATTGGCTGGCAGCATGATATTTTGGGTAATATGCAAACTTATATAGATCTGGTACTGTGGCTGACCCTTTGGGGTCCAGAGAAACCTTTTTGGTAAAGAGCATAGAGTTTTAAATAACTGATCACTTTACTGGACCTTGTGGCTGATTGGGAGCCAGAGACTGAAAGGCAGTAAAGGGGGCTGTATATATTTTTATTTTGGCTTCTTGATAACCAGTGTGGGGATCAGCAGCACTGTTTGTGGCTGGTTGGGAAGTTTGAGTTCAGTGTCACCCACCAGTGTTGGGAGAATGTGCTCTCCTTTTACAGACTGCCCTGACCGTGGCATTCTCAGGTGGCTTCTCTAGGCACGGATGTGCTAGAAGAGGAAAGTTGAGAATCATGGCAATGGGAGAAACCTGCTGAATGGCCCCTTTGCTCTGGTGCAGGGCAACAATATGTCGGGCCTTTTTTTGTACTTGAAAAGTTGAGAATCATGGCAATGGGACAAAAGATTGCAGAAAAGAAGATTACAGACACTCAACTTAGAACTGTCAGGTATCAGCATTTCCCCCTCTCTTTCTGTACATCTTAGTCATTAATCACGAGAACTATAAAGGATTGTTAATTCCCAGGTAGTGATGAGGGAATATAGCTAGGAAGCAGGGAAGACAAAGAGAGAGACAATAAATGACACAAAAAAGCAGCAGTTCTTCAGGGAAAAGTCAACTTGGAGGATTGAACCAAGTGAGCTCAAATCCATGACAAACTAAAAGGATTTACTGAAAATTCTTTTATCAATTCTTGGCCCTCTGTCTCTGTACTTCTGGCACAAAAATCCATAGGATACTCACTAGCTGTGTTGAGTTTTAAAATATCTATAGTTCCCAGGGCGTAATGTCAGAGCGAACTCTTATGAAAAGGAAGGGAGAGACTTAATGCTTCATTGTTCCATTCCCATTGAAATCATGAGACGAAAGAAGAGAGGTAATTTATGTTTTTCATCTGCCCATTCTACAGACTAGAAAGGCGTGGATAGAATGATAGTAAGGCCATGTAATTCACTGGGAGTAACCAGCTGTCTGTCCCTGGTAAATGTATGAATTCCCGTAAAGTTGCAAGGTAATTTCATTGGATTATGAATTTTAAGACTTAACACAGAATCAACTGCCATCTTCACTATGAAGCAAACAGAAGCTAGCCACCCAGGCACTTTCCTGCTCCTTTTGTAAGTTTCACCAAAATCATAGGTGTTTTTTGTTTTTTAAACTAACCTTCTAAAATTGAAAACCCCATAAATATCAAATTATTCTGATCCTCTATTAAGTAGCTGATGAAGTTACTTTAGAGAGTAATTGAAAGATGAGGCACACAACTGAGTTTGCACTTAAAATCACGAGGCGAAATTCAGAGGTATCCCTACTGGCTAACACATATGACACTAATTCCCTCCAGCATCCCTGACAGAGATATTCAGAGCAGATTAAGGTATTGAGCCACACAACTCCCCTAAAAATCTCAACTGCTATGACTTCCTTTAACTCCCATACAATTATTTATTTGGGCCTGTTCTACACTTACCTGGTGATTTGGCAGCAGTCCACAGGAGTTACACAAGCTACAGCACAGTTCCCACTGATGCAGCGCCACACCAGTTGAGGGGGTGGATTAACACTGTCGACTTCTGGATTTATTGAGAGGGTCTTCACTGACCGCTCAATCGATCCAGATAGGTTGATTTGTCGGTGGCGACTACGCTGCTGTCCGTATAGACATACCCTTAGCTGCTTATGTTCTCTTTTAAAGATGAAAATCACTGAAGCTGAGAAAGTGCACATATAAAGTAAGTTGTATATAATTAGATTTTGGGGACAGTGGTAGGGCTTGACACCCTTGTGGAAAATCTCTATCGAATAATGAATAACTGAAAATAGTTGTTAGTTACCCTGTTAATCTTTACTTTATATTTTCTGCTTCAGTGACAGCTTTTGCTGGAGACGTTTTTCCTGGCTTTCTCAGGATACTTCTTAAGGGCACTCTTGAACAGCTTTCTGCTGGGCCACTTTCCCAGTATAAATTTCATGAAGTTATTAAAGTGTTTTGGTGGCACTGAAGTAAAGTATTGATGGTCTTTCTGCTGAACATATACATGCCTTTGTCAATCTACTGGTAATTCATTCCATGTGGGTTTATGTATTACCACTGCAGCTAAGCACAAGATTCAAGATGACGTGTTTTGAATATTTTACTTCAGCAATCATGTGGCCAATATGTGAAGCAGGGAAACACTGTGAAGTCTAGTACATGGGATTAGGACTCCTGGATTCTATTTCCAGCTCTGCCACTGAAGGCTTTGGACAAATCATATAAACTCTCTTCAGATTCCCTATGTGTTAAAACAGGGATAAAACAGGGATACTGTATGGGGAACCTGTGCAGTTTAATTAATGTTTGTGAAGTGCCTTGAGATCATTAGATAAAAGATATAAGCAGTAAGAGCAAACATCTGTATGTAGAGATTTTTTAGTAAGTTAGAAAAGTTAGATTTAGATAAAGTTCAATGTACCCAAATCATCAGAGACTGATGAAATTCACCCAAGAGCATTTAAGAAACCAGCTGAAGCGATCTCGTAACTCTCAGCAATTACCTTCAAGAACACGCGGAAGATGCGTGTGGTCCAAGACTACTGAAGAATGGCACACCTATTAACTATGGTCTAAAAGTGAGAGGAGGGGGAATGAGGACCTGGGGAACTATGAACTACAGACTATATAGACCAGACTATAGACCAGTCAGCCTAACTTTTGATACCCAGAAAGGTATTGGAACAAATTATGAAACAATCAATTAGTAAATATCTAGAGGAGAACAAAATGATAAATACCAGCCAACATGGACTTGCCAAGAACAACTCAAGCAAAGCCAATCTAATTTTCTTCATTGATGGGGTAACTGGCCTAGTGGACGGCGGGAAGCATTCAATTAGACAGGTCTTGACTTTACTAAAATTTCTGAGCAAACTATGGAACTATTGTCCATATGAAATTATTAGAAGGTGGATGTTCAGCTTGTTGAAAAGTGATACATGAAGAGTAGTTATCAATGGTTTGCTCTCAAACTGGAAGACATATCAAGTGGCTTCCTTTTGCTGTCTGTCCTGGGTACCATATTATTAAATGTTTTCATTAACAACTTGGATGATGGAATGAAGAGTCCAGTGATGTATGTGCAGATAATGTGAAGCCAGGAGGGGTTGAAAGCATTTGGAGGACAGGATTAGAATTCAGAATGATCTAGATAAATTGGGGAATTGGTCTGATATGAATAATATGAAATTTAAATAAGTTCACGTAGGAAGGAAAATATCAAATGCAGAAATATAAAAAGGGGAATGGCTGACTAAGCACTCTTCTCTCCCTCTCATTGTCAGGGAGATTTTGTGTTGCCCTCTTTCCACCTCCTAATCTCACATACATACCACATTTATTCTTTAACTAATTTATTAACTTCTACTTCAAAGAAAAATAAAACGTTATAGAAACTTAAACAATTTAGAAAGAAAATGCATTCTTAATGGAAGTAGTAAATACTGCGGCATGGTTTCCCAACAATATGGGTCCTGCTTATGTCAATTAACACAATGTACTAACAACAAGCACTTCTTGGTTTTAATTAGGTAATTCACATTTAACAAAAGAGCCTGTCAGGATGTTCCCAAACAAATGTAAATACTGTAGGACATAAACATTATCCAACACACAGAGCTTTTGGGTAGCAAACACAGAGAATGTTTCAAGCGTGGCTTGATCAAATAACAGGCAAAAGGTCTCTAAGGTCTATGTCTTTTCCATTTTAAAAATCTGCTTTTGGGCCTACACAATCTCTGGCAATTGAAATGCAAAAGTGTAATAAGGCAGGCCAAAAAAGAATTTGAAGAACAACAAGCTAAAGACACAAAGACTAAGAGCAAATTTTTTAAGTACACGAGAAGCAGGAAGCTTGCTAAACAGTCAGATGGGTCACAGGAAAATTGAGGCTAAAGAAGCACACAAGGAAGACACGGCCATTGTGGAGATGATAAATGAATACTTTGCATCAGTTTTCACTGCAGAGGATGTGGGGGAGATTCCCACATCTGAGTCATTCTTTTTAGGTGACAAATCTGAGGAACTCAATCTGGGAGAGGTCTCACTAGAGGTAGGCTCGGAATAAACTGATGATAAATTAAACAACAATACATCACCAAGATCAGATGGCATTCATCCCAGAGTTCTGAAGGAACTTAACTATCATATGTAATGTACTGCTTAAATCAGCCTTTGCAGCAGATGACAAAAAGGATAGCTAATGTATTGCTGATTTTTAACAAAATCTCCAGAAATTATCCTAGCACTTACAGCAGTAAACATAATGTCTGTACCAGACAAATTGGTTGAAACTATACTAAAAAACAGAATTCTCGGAGAGACAGGAAGGGTGAGGAAATATCTGTATTGGATCGACTTCTGTCGGTGAGTGAGACAGGATTTTGAACCACACAGAGTTCTTCTTCAGGTCTGGCAGTCGTACTCCAAGCATCACAGCTAAACGCAAGGTGGAACAGAATGTTTAGCAAAAGTAGTTAACACAAACAGTCCAATAAAAGGTACTACCTCACCCACCGTATCTCTCTAATATCCTGGACCAACATGGCTCTACAACTACACTACATAAAAGAATAGAATTATCAGACACATATATAAACATCATATGTTGAAGAGTCCTTTATGAAAGGCTTGTAAGCAAAGTAAGCAGTCATGGGGTAAGAGGAAAGGTCCTCTCATAGATCAATAACTGGTTAAAAGGCAGGAAACAAACAGTAGGAATAATGGTCAGTTTTCATAGCTGAGAGAAGTAAATATTGGGGTCACCCAGGGATCTGTACAGGCTCTGAGAAAATCAGTAAACACTGGTGGCAAAGTTTGCAATGATACAAAATAACTCAAGAGAATTAAGTCAGAAGCTGATAGCAAAGAGTTACAAAGGAATTTAACAAAATTAGATGAGTGAGGAATGAAATAGTAGATGGCATTTCATGGTGGTATGTGTAATGTAATACACACTAGAAAACATAATCCCAAATACATGCAAAATAATGGGGTATAAATTAGCTGTCACTACTCAAAAAAGATCTTGGAGTCATCATGGATTGTTCTCTGAAAACAGCTGCTCAATGTGCAATGGCAATCAAAAAAGTTAACAATGTTAGGAACCACTAGGAAACAAAATAGAAAATATCATAATGCCACTACCTAAATCTATGGTACGCCCATGCCTGAAGTACTGTGTGCACTTCTGGTAGTCTCAAAAAGGATATATTGGAATTGGAAAAAGTACAGAGAAGGGGATAAAAATGATTAGGGGTAAGAAACAAGTTCTATATGAAGAGAGATTAAGAGGCTGGGTCTATTCAGCTTGGAAAAGGGATGACTAAGAGGGGATTTGACAGAGGTCTATAAAATCGTGAATGGTGTGGGAAAAGTGAATAAGGAAGTATTATTTACCTCTTCTCATATCACAAGTACCAGGGGACGCCAAATGAAATTTATATGTAGCAGGTTAAAAAGAAACAAAAGAAAGTACTTCTTCACACAGTGCACAGTCAACCTCTATAGCTTGTTGTCAGAGAACATTGTGATGTATAGCACATTTCAAAAAAGAATTAGGTAAGTTCACAGAGGATAGATCCATCCATGGTTATTAGTCAAGATGGTCAGAGACACAACCCCACATGCTTTCTGTCCCTAAGTCTCTGAAGGCCAGAAGCTAGGACTGGACAACAGGAGATAGCTGACTTGAAATTATCCTGTTCTGTTCACTCCCTCTGAAGGATATGTGATTGACCATTGTCTCAGACAGGATACTGGGCTAGATGGCCCATCAGATAGATGCAGTATGGCTTTTCTTAGGTTTTCAGCTGTCTTATCTTATTCAGAAACTATATTAAGGTTGGAATTTTTGCAAGGAAAATATGTTTTTCCCACAGTACAATCACCAGCAATGATAATCTGAAAAGAGACATTTTCTCAGGTTCTACTCATGTTTGTTTCAATCCCCGAGAACATTTGTGTTTTGGACAATTTATTCTCACTGGTACATTTTGGCTTTCTTGGGGTCCATTCTGAATGCTTTGCATGGTGACATGTCAAGGGATACTATGAATGAATAGAGCGCAGGGAGTACACGCACCAAAAAACATAGTTACTTACCAGTAACTGTTGTTCTTCAAGATGTGTTGCTCAGATCCATTCCACTTAGGTGTGTGCACGCCCTCATGCACGGCTCTCGGAGAACTTTTATCTAGCAGCCCCTGCAGGGGCCGGTCTCAGCGCCCCCTGGAGTGCCACCCTCATGCGGTGGTACATATAGCGCTGCCAGCCCCTCCCCTCCTCAGTCCCTTCTTTCTGCTGACTCCGACAGCGGGGATGGAGGGTGGGTGTGGAATGGATATGAGCAACACATCTCGAAGAACAACAGTTACTGGTAAGTAACTATGTTTTCTTACTTCGAGTGATTGCTCATATGCATTCCACTTAGGTGACTAACGAGCCTTACCTGGAGGCGGGTAGGAGTCAGCGGCGAGCTGCCCTCAGCACAGCCCTGCCCACTCGCGTGTCGTCCCTGGACTGCTGGACGACAGCATAGTGCGCGGCAAAGGTGTGCACCGAAGACCAGGTGGCAGCCCTGCAGATGTCATCCAGGGGGACCCTTTCCAGGAAGGCTGCCGACGTGGCCTGGGCCCTCGTTGAGTGCGCCGTCACCGGTCCAGGAAGCTGGACGCCCGCACGCTCGTAGCAGAGCCGGATGCAGGCGGTAATCCACTTGGCGATGCACTGCGTGGACACTGGGGAACCCCTCATCCTCTCTGCCACCGCGACGAAAAGTTGCGTGGTCTTTCGGAAAGGCCTCGTCCTGTCCAGGTAGAACGCCAGCGCCCTCCTCACATCGAGGGTGTGCAGTCTCCTCTCGTCCTCGGATCCATGCGGTTTAGGGAAAAACACGGGGAGGAAAATATCTTGGTTACAACGGAACCAGGAGACTACCTTAGGCAGGAATCTGGGTGAGGCCTCAGCTGTACCTTATCCCGGAAGAACACGGTATAGGGCGGCTCCGAGGTCAAAGCTCTTAGCTCAGAGACCCTCCTAGCCGAGGTAATGGCCACGAGGAAGGCCACCTTCCAGGACAGGACCAGCAAGGGGCAGGTGGCCAAGAGCTCAAAGGGGGGGCCCCGTCAGTCTATCGAGGACCAGGTTCAGATTCCAGGGAGGCACCGGGTCACGGACCTGCGGATATAGCCTCTTGACCCCCCTGAGGAACCTCACCGACATAGGGTGGGAGAACAGGGACCGCCCCTCCAATGGCTGGTGGAACGCCGAAATGGCCGCTAGGTGCACCCTGAGGGAAGCTAGTGCTAACCCCTATAGCCTAAGCTGCAGCAGGTAGTCCAGGACAGCCTGCACGGGGGACGTACCGGGAGTTACACCCCGCGACTCCGCCCAGCAGGTGAATCTCCTCCACTTGGCCCTGTAGGCAATCTGCGTGGAGGGCCTCCTGCTTCCCAACAGCACGCGCTGAACCTGCTCCGAGCAGGTTCTCTCCTCCTCGTCAACCAGAGAGCCTACAGGCCGTCATGTGCAGGGATTCTAGGTTGGGATGGAGCAGGCGACCGTGGTCCTGGGAGAGCAGGTCCGGTCTCCTCGGGAGCTCGATCGGGGGAGCGACCGACAGGTCCTGAAGCAGGCAATACCAGTTGTATCTCGGCCATGCTGGGGCAATCAGGATTACATCCGCTCTGTCCCTCTTGATTTTCAAGAGGACCCTGGACAAGAGCGGGAAGGGGGGAAAATGCGTACATGAGGGTCCCTGTCCATTCAATAAGGAACGCGTCTGAAAGGGAGCCCGGCTTGCAACCCCTGAGCGAGCAAAACCTCGGGCACTTCGTGTTCCAAGCTGACGCGAACAAGTCCAGACGGCGAACACCCCACTCACGGAAAATCCTGGCCGCTACCTCCGGATGCAGCGACCAGTCATGTTGGGGTAGAAACGACCTGCTGAGGCGGTCCGCCTCGTCGTTCCTGACCCCCGGGAGGTGAGAGGCAGTTAAACAGAAATCGTACCTCACCGCCAAGTCCCAAAGACGAAGCGCCTCCTGGCACAGAACCGAAGAGCGCGCTCCCCCCTGCTTGTTGATATAATACATCGCAGTGGTATTGTCTGTTAACACTTGTACCATTCTCCCCAGTAAAGAGCGGCGAAACACCTTGCATGCCAGTCTGACTGCCCTCAGTTCCTTGACATTGATATGGAGGGCAGTCTCTCCCTGGGACCAGTGCCCCTGTGTGGTCAGGCCACCGGTGATATGAGCTCCCCACCCCAGGTCTGATGCGTCCGTGATCAGAGTGACCGAGGGGATGGGGACCCTGAAGGGAATCCCTTCCAACACAGTCCCGGGGTCCGACCACCAGTTCAGCGACCCCAACACTGCGGGGGGCACCGTGACCACCTTGCTCAGGGCGTGCCTGCTGGGTACATAAACCTTGGCCAACCAACCTTGGAGGAGCCTGAGCCTGAGGCAGGCCAACCTCACCACATAGGTGCACGAGGCCACGTGGCCTAACAGCTGCAGGCACTGCCTGGCTGTTGTCGTGGGGCACCTGTGAAGCTGCGATATCATCGCTGCCATGGCCTCGAACCTCGAACGTGGGAGGGAGGGTCTGGCCCGCACCGAGTCTAGGGAAGCCCCTATAAAGTCTATGCGCTGTACCGGACACAGCGTCGATTTCTGTTCGTTTATGAGCAGCCCCAGAGCATGACAAGTGGTCTGGACGAGGGAGACTGCCTCGCGCACCTGCGACTTAGTCTTGCCCCTTATTAACCAATCGTCCAGGTAGGGAAATATCTGGACCCCCCTGTGCCTCAGGAAGGCCACCACCACTGCCATACATTTGGTACACACTCTGGGGGAGGAAGACAGGCCAAAGGGCAAGGCCGTAAATTGGTAGTGGGCACCAGCTACCATAAACCTCAGGAACCGCCTGTGGGCGGGAAGGATGGAAACGTGGAAGTACGCATCCTTCAAATCGAGGGTGGCAAACCAGTCCCCTGGGTTCAGTACGGGAATGATGGACGCTAGGGACACCACGCGAAACTTCAGCTTTCTTATGAACCTGTTGAGCCTGCGCAGGTCCAGTATAGGTCTGAGGCCTCCCTTGGCCTTGAGGACGAGGAAGTACCTCGAGTAGAACCCCTTCCCCACCTCGAGCGGCGGAACCGCTTCTATGGCTCCTTTGAGTAGGAGGGATTGGACCTCCTGAAGGAGTAATTGCTCATGAGAGGGGTCCCTGAAGAGGGACGGAGGGGGGTGGAGAGTGGGGAGGGAAGGTCAGAAGCTGAAGGGCGTAGCCCCAGCGCACAGTCTTGAGGACCTAGCAGTCCAATGTTATCGCCCTCCACAGGCCGAGGTAAGGTCTTAGCCTGTCCCGGAAAAGCGGGGAGCAACCCAGGGAACATGAGACGGTGCCACCCTCGGGCGCACTGTCAAAAGTGTCTCTTGCCCTTGAAGCCCTGAGAGGGTCTTTTAAGGGAGGAATTGGACGACGCTGTGTGGTCGCGCTGTCCAGAGCCCCTGTTCCTGTCCCTGCCCCTCGCGGGGGGGAAAGGCCTAGGCGGTGGCCTAGGTAGCTGCTGCTGCGGCGGCTGCTGGCGGGCTTGCAACCTCGCCGCCTGGGGTGTGTACAGACCCAAGGAGCGCAGCGTTGCCCTTGAGTCTTCCAAGGCGTGCAGCTTCTCATCCATCCTCTCCGAAAAGAGGGCAGCTCCATCAAATGGCAGATCTTGAATGGAGTGCTGCACCTCCTGTGACAGGTCCGTGGATTGCAGCCATGCTGCCCGCCGCATGGCGACGGCGGAGGCCATTGCCCTACTGACCGTGTCCGCAGCGTCTGACGCAGTCTGGAGGGCTGCACTGGCCACAGTCAAACCTTCCTCCAGGACCACAGCGAAGTCCGCAGCCTGGTCCTGGGGCAGGGACTCTTGAAACCTCCTCATAGAGTCCCACAAGTTCAGGTTATACCTGCCGAGGAGGGCCTGATGATTGGCCACCCTGAATTGGAGTGCCCCTGTGGAGTAGACCTTCCTGCCAAAAAGGTCTAATCTCCTACCCTCCTTGTTTTTAGGGGAAGCGCTCTGAGCACCCTGCCTGTCCTTTTGATTGGCAGCATCCACCATCAGAGTACCCGTGGCAGGGTGCGTATATAAGTATTCGTGCCCCTCGGCTGGCACATAATACTTCCTCTCAGTGCCCTTAGACGTGGGGGCAACCGAGGAAGGGGTCTGCCAGATGGCCTTAGCCAGGCGCAAGACCCTTTCGTGGATGGGGAGGGCTACCCTTGACGGTCCTTGAGTCCCCACACGCCCGAAGAGGGGGTCCACCTCTTCTTCCAGAACCTTGACCTCTAGGCCAAGGTTCGAGGCCACTCGCTTCAGAAGCTCTTGGTGAGCCCTGAAGTCAATGAGAGGGGTCCCCTGGTCCCTGACGGCCGCCTCGTCCGGCGACGATGAGTAGGACGGGTGGCAGGGTCCAGTAGAGGGGCCCTCCCCAGGGTCCTCCTCGGAGGAGGAGGAGTGGTGACCCTCCTGCACCGAAGGTGCCTGTTGGGGAGGTAGCTGGGTGACCGAGGCAGGGGCTGACATAGTTCCCTGCCCCATCTGAGTCGCCCATGGACCACACAATGGCCACTGCCAGGGGCCCTGGGACCAGCTCAGGGGTGGCACTGGTGTCAAGGGCAACGTCGGTGCCGCCGTGGAAGTTGCTGCCGGTACCGGTAGCGGTGCCAGCTGCGGTGCCGGTGCCGGCTGCAGTGCCGGCGACAGTACCTGCTCCTGGCATCGGGTCCGGGATCCCGAGCCAGGAGAACGATGTCGTCGATGATGCCGTGAGAAACGCTCCGGGACTTGCCACGCAACAACCCAGAGGAGCGACGGTGTCTGCGGTGCTGACGGAGTGACGTTGACAACGACGAAGACCGGTACCGGGAAAGGGACGACTTGCATTGTCTCTTCCGCGGAGCTGGGGAGCGGTGCCGAGAGCGCCGTCTCGGTGCCGGGCTGGAGCTGGACGTCGACGAGTGGTGCCGTGACCTGGAGCGGCGCCGCGATCCGGAACGGTGCCGCGATGCCTCGTCGGAAGACGAAGAGGGAGAGGAGCCTCCAAGCTCGACTCTCCTTCGTCGGGTGGTGGACGGCCGATCCTCCGGTGCCGGGGCTGCCCACCCTTCGGGGACACCCAGCGCGGGTTTGCCCCGGGACACAGGCCCTGACTCTCTCAGACGAGAGAGTGCTGGAGGCATGGGCAAGGCCAACAAGGCTCGTGCCGCCTCGAACGCCTCCGGCGTCGAAGGGTCCTGAACAGGGGGTCCCCCATTCCCAGGAGTCGGGGGAACCTCCCTGGTTGGTGCCGGTGCCGGAGCAGGGGCCAGCGGCACATCGGAGAGCAACAGCACCTCCGAGCTCGACCCCGGCCGCTCCTGCGGTGCGGGGAAGCGCTGCAAGCGCAGGCGGCGCTTCTTTTTCCTCGGCACTGGGACCCCCGGTGCCGGCGGTGCACTCCGCACCGAGGACACGCTCAGTGCCGGGGTAGTCCGCGATGGCTCGGACGCCGGACTCAGCGCGGACTCCATAAGGAAAGCCCTAAGCCTCACCTCCCTCTCCTTCTGAGTCCGAGGCTTAAAGGACTTGCATATACTTCACCGATCCCTACGGTGGTGTTCCCCCAAGCACCTTTGACAACGGTCATGGGGGTCGCTAGCGGAGAAAACCTTTTCGCAGCTAGCACATGGCTTGAAGCCGGGCGAGCCCGGCATGGCCGGGTCACCCCGAGCCCGAAGGCTCCCCTAACTAACTAAAACCTTAACTAACTATAAACTAACTTAGTTCAGGACGAACTACTAAACTAACTACTCACTTTTACAGGCAAGAAGAAAACCTGTGAAGAGCAGGGGTTGTACTCAACCGGCCGTCACGGGTGGAAAACAGGAACTGAGGAGGGGAGGGGCCGGCAGCGTCCTATGTACCGCCGCATGAGGGCGGCACTCAAGGGGGCACTGAGACCAGCCCCTGCAGGGGCTGCTAGATAAAAGTTCTCTGAGAGCCATGCACGAGGGCGCGCACACACCTAAGTGGAATGCATATGAGCAATCACTCAAAGTAAGAATCTTCATTGAGTCCCAGCAGTCACTGTTCGTAGCTGACTGAGGTTTCTACTCCAAGGGTTTACTCTTCAAAGCACTCAGGGCTGGCCATGTCCCGGACTTATGAGTGTCTCCTTCATGTCTCAAAGTGTGTTTGCAATTCCTAGGGAATTTCTTTAGTATATGGAGTAACCTCTTCACACAAATCTAACACCGTATTACATCATAGCTAATAACGAAACAGTTTATGCAAAAAGCATGGTTACCTCTAGGCTTGGCAGAACTCTATTTTTAGTTTTTTATACTTTCAATGGGCAATATAAATGTTTATTTTTAATAATTTCCCTTTTCTTATCAATTCAAATGTTCACATTTCCACCAGATAACAGGTTTTAAGGATTTCCCCCCCATATTTACAGATTTAAATTTTCACCCTTGCAGGAAGTTACAGGCTGAGGTCAGACAATGGGCAGGAGCAGACAATAATTTAAATACAGTAGATGTTGAGATGTTCAAAAAGTTACTGTTTTATAACGGTTAAAAAACAAATTGTCAACATCATATGTCAAAATATAAAAAAATCAGATCTCAAAGCACATTTTTATTACTTTCCCTATTTGTAAATTACAATTATTGCTGACAGTAATATTTATTCATTGGTTTGTGTACATAGGGTGAGATTGAAGTTTAGTAACATTTACCAATAATAATCTCATCTTTCCAAACCTATTTATCCACTGTGACAGGGTCAGGCTGGACGGCTATGAGAAAGTACTAGAAGGCATATATATTATCCCCAGGCTCAACAAAGCCCTATTCCCTGGGTAATTCAGCTGGGGCTGATTAGGCAATTAGGCCACCTGGGGCTGTTTAACTAATTAGGCCACCTGGGGCAGTTTAGGCAATTAGGACACCTGGGGCCAATTAAGGAGCCCCGCCCCAAACACTTAAAAGCCTGCAGGGGCGGGCAGGCAGTGTGGGTTGTGGAGTTTGGAGAGAAGAGGTGTGGAGGACGGAGGTTGGAGTTAGTTATAGTTTGGAGTCACAGTTACAGTTTACAGCTTTGGAGGTTCGCAGCTCGAAAGCCTGCAGTTGGAGTTGGCGGCTTGGAGCTGGCAGGCTGCAGCCTGCAGCCTACAGAGGCTTGCAGCTTCCACGGTTGCTACCGCAGCCCCGAAGGGCAGAACACCTGGCTGGGGAAGCAGGGAGCGGACCACGGACTACCCCGAAGGGAAGGTAGCAGTACACAGGGGCAGAGCGGGTCCCAGCCCCTCCCTTGACCCTTCCCCAGCTGCACCACCGGCCAGGCCGGGAGAGCGCGAGACCCACGAGGGCGGAATATCTCTCCCCCCCCCCAAACCTTGTCACACCACCTTTACACAGTTCTGCCACCGGAACATAGTATGAAGTCACTGTACAGAATCCGTTCCTCACTCAAAAATATACCTGCACCAAAGATACAATGTGAAAAGAAAAAAAATGAAAAAGCACTGAGAGACACTGAGGCACATACCAAAAGTGCAGAGGAGGAAGCAGTGCTCTAAGAGGAAGAAGGAAAAAGGGTGGGAGTGGGTGTTGTGGGGTGAAAACCAGAGCAGCAGGCAAAACAAGGACTGATATTCTACAAAAATGGACAGGAGTGCTGAGGCCAAGGTGTCAGAATTCATGCAACCTACCAAACTGACTGGAAGGATCCATAAACCATATAAAGGATAGAGAGACAGAAAGAGCTGGAGTGAGGCAAAAGCAGAGCGAACTAGGAGCTCCTCCACTGACAAGAAGGAATGGTTCAAAATGTTCAGAGGCAGCATTTAAACATACAAGAAGTGGAGGGCAAAGGCCTGTAGTGGTCCCAACTCACCTTCTACCATGCTACAGCTGTGCTCAGAGGTCAACATTTTTTAACAACTGTGGGAGTTCCACTGGTCTCCTGCTAAGCAGCTAAGACCCAAGGGAGAGAATCTAGGCAGATGGTATCTTATGAGACCACTTGTCTCTCAGAAAGTGTAAAAGTCTATTCAGTTTTCACATGCACTTTACTTAATCTTCTGACTAAGTCAAGGGAAGTCGATAAAAGTAACTTAGGAGAATGTTTATTTGTATCCATCCAAATATTAACACCAATAGTGCAAATTCACAGAAACTGGAGATGGAAGACACCAATCATGTGGGGTCACCTAGTCCATTAGAACTACTGTGCTTATGCACATAGCATGTGACTCTTTCCTGCCCTTTTCTTCATCTCGTGTGCACATGCTGTACCCTTACATAAGAAGAACTGGAGCTGTTTAATGCTTCAGACCATTCTCATGAGAAGAACAATAAAGAGTAATGTTGACGGTTTTTTCCTGTGTCCACTCCATTGGCAAACATGGCATGGATTCCAATGTTAATGAGGCCATGTGGTCTGGCATAGACTCTTTTGGCAGGAGCAAAGACTGCTGCCATGCATATATACACTGGATCTCTGCAAGCAAAGATCCTGAGAGAGTACATTTGCTCTTGCAGTGTGAGACGTGATAAACCATCATCCTTACCATGAAGCTGACAGTTGCCCTTCTGCTGGTCAGCCTGGCATTGTGCTGCTCTGGTGAGTATTACTTAGAGGCCAGACCATAGAATATTTACTGACTGCAGTCAATGGGACGATTTGTATGAGTTGGTGCTCCCCAGTGTATGTAGGGGTTTCATAGTCAAGCCTTATGTAATTGACCACGCTTTATATGAAACCTCAAATTCTTGAAACCTTAAGCATCAAGCTGTTAGAAATCAGCATTAAGGAGTTTATAAGGTTCCCACAGAGAATGTATCCCAGTTTCTAGACTGAAAAGACAAACAATTCAGGTCATTTACACTCATTTTGCATTCATTGAGGTCTGCTTTCTGTCACCTTACTCTGTGAAATCAATAGGATACTTAAGGAGTAAGGTAGTACTCAACTCCAGGAAGGATGGTGGAATCTGGCCCTGAATGTCACATGGTGGAAGCTAAACAACTGTGCTATTTAATCTACCAACACTGCTATTCTGAGCAGTGCATAACTTCCACCACCTTTGATTACGAAGCAGCACAATGCGATTTTGATCTAACAATGGCTTTAGATTTATGTAACTCCATTGATTTCATTGGAGCTTCTCCTGATTTACACCAGGTAAATTAGGAGCAGAATCAGGTCCACTGACTTAAATATATATGGGCTCCAAAGCAGTGTTAATAAAAAGACCAGCATTTGGATCAACTTGGTATTGTAGCCTAATATTTAACACTACCTAACATATTATGAGACTAGGTTAGAAAGGGCTTTAATTAGAGTTTGATTAAAAGTATGGATGAATTCGTTTAAGGGGATTTTGAAAGGTTAATGTGTCCTCAAACTTTTTTTTTTCCTTGAGATTCACAAAATTTGTTCGAACATACAAAACACTTTCTCCGGTAAAGGTTGTCTCTCCCCCTCCTCTCCTCCCACACACACATGATGAGATTCAGTCATAAAAAACTGAAAGGAGGGTAATTTGGTAGAAGGAAGCCTCTGTTATGTGCTAAGAGACAATCCAAGTTCTAAACAGAGCAGGTGCTTCCAAAGTTTGGTGGAGATGAGTCGTTGTCCTAAGTACAGTATAACCAACACAAAGAAGTTACGAACAATTTTTATTCCTATCTCATCTTCATTTTCAGTCTCTCTCTATGTATCTGCATTTCACTCTGTCTGCTCACTCATTGTCTTCCTGTCTATTAATTGTCCCCTGCCCCTCCCCATCTTCTGACCCATTTCCCACAGTGTCTCTCCAAAGCAGAACAGCAATTCGAAACATTCAGGCTTCAGCCCATGATGCCAGCTTCCATCACCCACTTGTGAAATTTCCGAACACGCACCTTTGTGCCATCTCTCATGCTGCCTCTCGTTCTTGGGAGGAGGTCCTCCTAACCATCCACAAAGTTACCTCATTATCCTCCTTGAAATCCCTCCATTAAACTGCCATTTGTTAGAAAAGAGCAACAAAAATGTTTAAATGTCTGGAAAACATGTTTAGCCTGGAAAAGAGAATATTGAGCGGGAGACATGATGATAGTCTTAAAGTCTGTACAAGGTAGTTATGAAGAGAAGGGTGATAAATTGTTTTCCTTATACACTGAGGACAGGAGAAGAAAGAATTGGCTGAAATTTCAGGAAGGGAGATTAAGGTAAGATATTAGGAAAAAATTCCTAACTGCAAAAATAGTTAAGCACTGAAAGAATTACTTAGGGAGGTTATGGAATCTCCATCATTAGAGGTTTTTAAGAACAGGTTACACAAACACTGGTCAGAGATGCTGTAGATGAAACTTACTCCTGCCTCAGTGCAAGGGACTGGAGTAGATGACCTATCAACTTCCCTTACTGTCTGACATTTCTAGAATTCTGTTATGCCTTTGAAACAATTGACAATGGCTAAGAGGCTGGTATGCAGAAACCGTTGGCTACCATATTGACCACTATTGTCTCATTCTTTGCTTGTGATCTCCAGTGCACCCTGTGGTTCCTTATTTTACACTTTTTGTTTAGTGTTTGTACAGTGCCTAACGCAATAGGTCCTGGTCTATGACTAGTGCTCTTAAGTACTACCATAATATAAATAATAAACAACCACCAACCACCACCACCACCACCACCACCAAATGGTTGCACAATTGTGAGATAAATAATTGGGGCTGACTAAATGAGGAAAGACTGACCATGTAAATAACGTCCATTTTTTCCGTTTCTATGGCATTTGAATGTGTATATCCCACTAGTGTATACTGAGACATCTACATCCATGTCTTGCTTACATCAGTAAAAACAGTGACACAGTTAACATGTCCTCTGTGCTGTATTCATACAAATTTCTTCAAAAATATCCAAAGCTCTTGGCCTTATCGAGAAAAAACAAGTTAATTTCTGTCTGAATTTGAAACCATTATCTGATTTGGAGTTATCACCAGACAAAAAATCATCCAAAACAGGAGAAATTCAAATATCCTAACTCATGTTGAGTAGTACCTTACTCTAGAAATACTCCTCAGTCAATGGAAATAAGAAGAAAAAGTTCAGCTGTACAAAATATTGATGGTGGTATAAGCACAAGATCACAGACATTTAGAATGGAATTGCCATCACATCCTCAACTATGGCAGATTTAAAACACAGTAGAGAAATTGCACTCAATAATTTATCAGTTAATAATTTAAAATATTTTAATATTATCCTTCTTAACTCTTTTTCATGTATTTGCATTCCAGCTTCTGATGATTTGTGTCCAAAATTCATTAATGTAGTTAACAAGTTACTCATTGGTTCTCGTCAGGACTTCATCGAATCAATTGCTCCTTTTGTAAACAGTGATGATATGAAATCTGCTGCTTCTCAGCTAGCTGGATGTCTCATTAATCTTCCACTGGAACATACACAAGCCATGGAGGCATTGTTTGTAAGTTCATTTTATATTAATTATTACTATTAATTATTATTAATAAACCTAGGGTACCAATGTAAGTCAGGAATAATTTGACTGAAGTCAAAGTAAGTACCATTTATAAAACCAGTGTAAGGGCCTAAACCAAAACAAACTGAAGTCAGTTGACTCGCATTGACTTCACTGGATTTGGTATCAGACCTTAGGTTAAAACAGATTCAGTTGTGAGGGGGTACACTGGTGAAAAAGCCGTTTGAGAGACTTCGTTCCTTTTTCTCGAGTGAAAAAGAGCTCCTGTCTTGACAAGTCATTGCTAAGATTCCTTTTAATTTGATTGGCCATATTGAAAATTAAATTTGCATGGCAGAACCTCCTGTTACAAAGATGAAATCTCATGGGTTTAAAACACCCAGATTTAATATTACCATGACAAAAGTGACTGTGCAGCCAATCAACATGCTTTTATTCTCCAAAATTAGCTCCCTAATTCTCAGTTTAGGTGGTTCTATGGCATTTTGCCTGATCTATCGTGTTAGCAGAGTCCAGCCCTCTCCACTCACGGTTAATCTCTGTTTCAGCAAAATATCTTGGCAAAGTGTTAAGAGGCACCATCATTCCAGAAATCTGCACCATTGAAGAACTCATGATGATCCTACCTATTGATTGTTTCTCGCTGATTCCCTATCGCTTATTTTCTCCTCTTCCTGATTCTTTGCTCAAGAGTTTTTAATCTCTAATGCACAAAAAAATACAGATGATGTTTTAGATTCACTGAAACTTCTTATTCCAATAAACCAAAAGCAATTCAGTTCTTTGTGTGCTCCTTTATTAGTGCAGGAGACAGAGGGCTTGATTTGGAAAAGGATCTATTCAGCTACTGAAATTTGTATTGAGACATTACTGAATAAAACCTAAGGTTACATGGTAAATTACTTAGAGATCACAGGATGGCAACCACTATATCAATGCACAAATCATTCATTTACACTACATTTACGATTCAACTTCTAATATTACAAAGAACAAATCCATGTATCACTTCCATTGTTGGTCCAATAGGTATGAAAGGAAGACGCCAAATGTTGTTTTGATATAAATGAGGTGGATCTTCAGGATTTGGCCCAGTGGAAAAGTGCTGGTCCTCAGCACTCTCAGAATCTGGTCCCTAGTCAATTGAATTTACTCTGCCAAGTTTCACTCCCCAAACTGTTCAAAAGGCTACATTCCTGCTTCAGCAAAGGTAACTTAGCCACATTAATAGAAAAACAGAAGGGATTTATCTTGAGGAAATAGAGATCAAAGATGCCAATCATAACACAGTGACTAACTGATGGAAGATACAAGTACTCTGCCAATGGAAAAACTTCACATAAAGCAAATGAAGTATCAATTTTTGAACTGGAGGGAGTGAGATTCAAAAGCAGATGTCCACCCCTAAAGCATTTATGCCACTTAGCCAATTTAACGCATTTTGAAGAACTGTTGAAATTGGCGCTTTTAGCTAGCAGAAGATGCAACTGGAACCACAGAAATGCAAAGGTCACAGGGAAGTGGAACAATCTATCATTGACTCTCTTTTGCCATGTGATTCCACACATCCGTTTCTAATAGCAACCTATTCTCTCCTCTTACACTTAGATAGTAAACTCATTCGAGCAGGGACTGAAAGCCACCTGGGAGAGGGCACAGGGGTGTACAGACTTTTACAGGGATACCCATGGTTACTTATATGCATAATAATTCACTAATGGGTGGCATTTCAGATCTCTACCGAGAGCTAGGAACACACTAGTCATCATAACCAATTTAAAATGCATGTAAGGAGTTACATATCTACACTGGAAACTGCATTTGTAAGGTCTGTGGTTAAACAGGTAACCAGGAGGTGACAAATGTGTTCCTTTCAGACAGGCAGGAGACACTTCTCTCTCTGTTGGGTTATATGCAAACTGAGTAATATATATTTCAAAATAGATACTTATCATCTGCACACTAAGGCAACAGTTAATTAAGAGTAAGACTCGGTTTGAGATCAACACTAGGAACAAGGAATCCAATCACGTGGATCCTCTATGATGGGGATGGAAAATAAGCTGATCACCAGAGGTTTGATTCCCTACTTTGCAGTCATTCATACCTATGCAAAGTGCATAAGAGAAGAAGGCAACCCCCTCCTCCAAGGGAGTCCCAGCTCTTAAAGTATCAGGCCCCTGGGAAGTCTCTGCTGAGCATTTCCTTCCACATCACTCTCAGGGTGGGGGAGCAGGAAGAGGGAAAAAGAAACAAAAACACCCCACCAGCACATTCAATCTTGCAGCCATCAAGGCAGCACAAAAATTGACCAGGTAGGAACCCTTGGAGCAGCCCTTTACTAGCCAAGGATTCTGATCCCTGCAAAGCCCCAAAGGATAGGGTTCTTTGGGTCAGAGGAAAAGACTCCCCCAACATACACATTTTTAAAGGCCCTTCCAAGACACACAGCTTTTTGTCTGCTCAGTCCATACCAGAAGAGCTGATGATTTGCCCATCCTTGTATACGAACGTCAAAATATGAAAAACATGGAAAACAACAGAAGCCTCTCCAATGAATTTTGAATCAGGCCTTTAGCCCTTTGACACTTTAATGTTGAGATGTAAAGAATAATAATGTTTGTTTCTTTCTTTTTAGATATTTCAACAATTTAATCACTGTAAGCTTTAGATTCTTCTGGGGGATTGAATTTTGCAAATGTCATTGACTTCACTGGAAGTCATAGATGTACAATGACAGCAAAATTGAGCCCTCAATAAAGAGTTATGAGCCCAGTCCAAGAAAACTCTTAAGAACATCCTTAACCCTTAACCATGTGAATTGTTTCATTGACTTCAAATACAACAAAACAACGTTTTTTGCAGGATATGTTTCCAAATTTTTGTAGCACATCAATCAATAGCAATAGCAACAATATTGCTTGTTTGCAATATAAGCATCATGTTTCTACACCTGGTTTGGATTTACCAATAGGATTTCTCTCAGCTTGACGAAGGTTTTTGAAACCCCCATTTTCAAATCATGGCATAATTGTAGTACCACCTTTTTCAATGTCTCTGATACCATCAGTTGATGCCTGTAACCATCATCCGCACACTCTTCCCATTCCCTGTCAAACTTTTTTAGTCCGTGGTAGTCAAATCATTAGCCACCTCTTCAAACAGCCTTGTCAGCCTCAAGTGGGCATTTAGGTGCTGGGTTTCAAAATCTGCTTAGACACATTGTAGCTTCTGATTCAACCGAGATTTATTAATTGCCAGTTGACTGGATTTGACCTCTGCCCCCAAATCATCTATCAATCCTTTTTTAGAAGCCTCCACGTCCTCTTTTTAGAGCCCTCTTCAGTCTTGTTTTCATTGGTTAGTTCTGGTTTCTGTGGTGACCTCCACTGTTTGTTTCATTTCAGTTCCACAGGAACACAATTTCTCTCCTTTTAAACTCTACTCAGTGTCACCACTTCTGCTCAGTGGTAGCAGATGTCTGAGGCTTGGCAGGTTGGCTTCCCAATGCAGAGGAAATAAGTGACAAAGGATTGGGCATATTTTTAGTGTAGTTATTTTGTTTACAGATATACACCAGACTGGAACAAAAGTCTTTCTAAACAGCATGGCGGCAATTCCTTCTTTCAGAACTTTTAGCCAAACACACCATGCTTAGCTCAAGGAAGCAACTGTGCTCCAAAGATTGACTCCAGAGGTTAAGCACAGAGAAAACTCTACTGCTGCTCAAACTGCATTAAAATCCCAACAGGAGCAGGAGGCCATTTCAAAAAAATTTGTCCCTTTCTGTCTAATAACAGGGATTCTGCTCCCTTAGATACCACAACATGCTAATCTTATGTCCTCAAAGGATTTTAATTCCCCAAAAGAGAAATGAAGCCAGATTGATGTCTGACTTTCCTCTCTGAGTAACTGATTTCCATGATCCCTATGTTATGTAGGGCTTGCAATGGATACCCCATATGCAAGTGGAATCACCAGGGAGACCTTCAACCTGCTGTATAGTCCCTTTCCACTGCTGCAGGGCAACAATGAGTTGGGCCTTTTTTGTACTTGTATGTGGGACTTTATTTTTAGTTAAGCACTGACAATGCTCATTGCTTCCTCCCTGTCCCTCCCTGCCCTGCCTCCCCACCCCAAAAAAACCATACCGTTGTATTCTTTGAGCCCAGCTGATGGCTTTGAATTATAACTTCTGCCTACGCTGAGCGTGATTCTACAATCTTAGTGAAGAATTGAGCCATCTGAGCTACTCTCTTTCCACATTAGGCAATTCTAACCACCCAAAACCACAAATTGAACAAATGAGATTCCCCACAAAATAATAAAAGCAGGGGCGTGATGCTATTGGATTTGAGGGTGGGGGGTATTTATTATGTTTTTTTAAAAATAAATACATCAGAATCATAATAATTCATGTGAGATATGCCATGTCAGGTACTGTTAGAAGGGCTATAATGTGCTAAGTAAGATGATAAAGTTTATGTTCATGTGTTGTGTGTGTAATGGAAGTTATAGGATGTATTTTTATCTGTATTTCATATTGTACTGTGTTTCCGCTTAATGGCCCATTAAGAAATTCACAGGTAGAATGGCCCTAGGGGAAGAAGCCAGGGATATACCTGATGAATCACTAGTCACTCACGTGACCCTGGATTCCATCTTATTCCTGTAAATTTCCACAAGCAGCATGGCAAAGGCCAAAGGACATAAAAGGCAGCTGCCTCACATCCATTTTGTCTTCAGTCTTCACCTACCTCTGGATCAACTCATCTACAACTGAACTGAACTTAAGCTGTGAAACAAAGGACTGAGACCCATCCAGGAAATGGATGTACACGAGAGAGACTATACAAACCTGCAAACTCCACAATTCTGCTAGAAACCTGATATATATGGACTTTCCAATTATTTGTGTGTATGTGATTGCTTTAATCCTTTAACACTTTTCTCATAGTTTGTTTCTTTCTTTTTATAATAAACCTTCAGGTTTAGTTTTAGTTGGCTGGCAAGTAGTATTTTGGTAGGATCCAAACTTAGATAGATCTGGTACTGTGGCTGACCATTTCGGGTCTGGAGAAACCTTTTTGGTAAAGAGCATAGAGTTTTAAATAAGTGGTCTCTTTACTGGACCTAGTGGCTGATTTAAAGCCATAAACTGAAAGGTCATAAAGGGGGCTGGGTATATTTTTATTTTGGCTTTTTGATAACCAGTGTGGGGGAATCAGAAGCGCTGTTTGTGACTGGTTGGGAAGTCTGACTTCAGTGTCTCCCACCACTGCTGGCAGAATCTGCTCTCCTTTGACAGCCTGCCCTGATCTTGGTATTTTCAGGTGGCCACCCTAGACATGGACGTGCCACAGGGGGAAAGTTGAGAAACATGGAAATGGGACAAAAGTTTTCACAAAAGAACTGTGGCATCAGCATTTTCCCCTCTGTTTCTGTACATCAATAATCAAGACATCTGTAAAGGATTGTTAGGTCAGAGGTAGTGGTGAGGGGGTATAGCTAGGAATCAGGGAAGACAAGGAGAGAGTTCGTCAACAAACTAAAAGGGTTTACTAAAAATTATTTTATCAATTCTTGCCCATCTCTGTATTTCAGGCACACAAGTCCGTAGAATACTCACTAGCTGTGTTGAGTTTCAAAATATCTGTAGGTCCCAGGGTGTAAGGTCAGAGCAAACTCTTAAAAAAGGAAGGGAGAGACTTAATGCTTCCTTGTTCCATTCCCATTGAAATCAAGAGAAGAAAGAAGAGAGGTCATTTATGTTATTCATCTGCCCATTGTATAGACTAGAAAGGCCTGGATAGAATGCTAGTTAAGCCATGTGACCTGTCATGTAATCCTATGGGAGTAACCAGCTGATTGCCCCAGGTAAATGTATGAATTCCTGTACAGTAGCTAGGTAATTTCATTGGATTTTGCATTTTAGGACTCAACACACAATAAACAGTCATCTTCACTATGAAGCTGACAGCTGCTGCTCACCCTGGTATTTCTCTGACCTTTGGTAAGTTTCACCAAAATCATAGGTGGTTGTTTTTTTGTGTTTGTTTTTTAAACTAACCTTCTAAAATTGAAAACCCCATAAATATCAAAATATTCTGATCCTCTATTAAGTAGCTGATGAAGTTACCTAAGAGAGTAATTGAAAGATGAGGTACACAACTGCGTTTGCAATTAAAATTACTAGGCAAAATTCAGAGGCACCCCCACTGGCTAACATATATGACACCAATTCCCTCCAGCATGCCTGACAGAGATTTTCCGAGCAGACTAGGGCATTTAGCTATGCAATTCCCTTAAAAACCTCAACCTCTATGACTTGCTTTAACTCCCTTACAATTATTTATTTAGGCCTGTTCTACACTTACCTGGTGATCTGGCAGCAGTCAACAGGAATTACACAAGCTACACAGAGTAGCTTGCGTAACTCCTCTTGACTGCTGTGCTTCCCTTCTGCAGACTGTCTTCACTACACAGCATAGTTCTCATCGACGCAGCGCTACGCCACTTGAGGAGCTGGATTAACACTGTCGAATTTTGGACCGATTGAGAGGGTCTTCAATGACCGCTCAATCGATCCAGATAGGTCGATCTGTCGGTGGCAGCTTTGCTGCTGTCCGCATAGACATACCCCTAGTTGCTTACATTCTCTTTGAAAGATGAAAATCACTGAAGCTCAGAAAGTGCACATATAAAGAAAGTTGTATATAATTAGATTTTGGGGGCAGTGGTAGGGCATGACACCCTTGTGGAAAATCTGCATCAAATAAGTGAATAATGAATTACTTAAAACAGTTGTTAGTTATGCTGTTAATCTTTATTTTATATTTTCTGCTTCAGGGACAACTTTTGCTGAAGAGGTTTTCCTTGGCTTTCTCAGAACACTTCTTAAGAGCACTGTTGAACAGCTTTCTGCTGGGCCACTTTCCCAGTACAAACTTCATGAAGTTATTAAAGTGGCTTTGGTGGCACTGAAGTATAGTATTGATGGTCTTTCTGCTGAACATACACATGCCCTTGTCAACCTACTGGTAATTCATTCCTTGTGGGTTTATGTATTACCTCTGCAACCAACCACAAGATTCAAGATGGTGTGTTTTGAATATTTTA
Source organism: Mesoclemmys tuberculata (assembly GCA_007922155.1). Classification (NCBI taxonomy): domain Eukaryota; kingdom Metazoa; phylum Chordata; order Testudines; family Chelidae; genus Mesoclemmys; species Mesoclemmys tuberculata. The sequence goes on from ML675613.1 coordinate 4,405,192, forward strand.
ATTCAGCAATCATTTGGCCAACATGTGAAGCAGGGAAACACAATGAAGTCTAGCACATGAGATTAGGACTCCTGGATTCTATTTCCAGCTCTGTCACTGAAGGCTTTGGACAAATCATACAATCTCTCTTCAGTTTCCCCATCTGTTAAGACAAGGATAAAAATACTTACTCTACGGGGAACCTGTGCAGCTTAATTAATATTTGTGAAGTGGCTTGAGGTCATTAGTTGAAAGATATAAGCAGTAAGTGCAAAGATCTGTACGGAGAGATGTTTAAGTAAGTTAGAAAATTTAGGTTTAGATAAAGTTAGATGTACCCAAATCATCTAGGACTGATGAAATTCACCAGAGAGTATTTAAGAAACTAGCTGAAAGCGGTATCTTAACTATTCACAATTACCTTCAAGAACTCAAGAAAGATGTGTGTGGTCCCAGAGTACTGGGGGATGGCAAGTATATTAACTATGGTCTAAAAGGGAGGGGAGAAGAAATGAGGACCTGGAGAACTATAGACCTGTCAGCCTAACTTTCTATGTCCAAAAATATACTATTATTAAACAACCAATTAATAAATATCTAGAGGAGAAAAAAATGATAGATAATAGCCAACAAGGACTTACCAAGAACAACTCAAGAAAAGCCAATCTAATTTGCTTCAATGATGGCGTAACCTGCCTACTGGATGGCAGGAAGCTTTCAGTGTGACAGGTCTTGACTTCATGAAAACTCCTGTCATAGTTCCCATATAACTTTCCTATAAGCAAACTATGGAAATATAGTCAGTATGAAATTATTAAAAGGTGGATGTTCTACTGGTTGAATAGCGATACCCAACGGTTTGCTCTCAGACTGGAAGACCTATCAAGTGGTGTCCTTTTTGGGGTCTGTCCTGAGTCTATTAAATGTTTTCATTAACAACTTGGATGATGGACTGGAGAGTCCACTGATGTACATGCAGATGATATGACGCCAACAGAGGTTGAAAGCACTTCGAAGGACAGGATTAGAATTCAAAATCATCTAGATAAATTGGGAAATTGGTCTGACATGAATAATGTGAAATTCAAAAAACACAAGATCAGAGTACTTCACTTAGGAAGGAAAAAATCAAACGCATGAACATAAAAAGGGGAATGGCTGACTAGGAACTCTTCACTCTCTCCTTGTCAGGGAGATTTAGCGTTGCCACCTTTCCTTTTCCTTATCTCACATACATACCACATTTATTTTTTAACTAATTTATTAATTTATAATTTAAAAAAGTTATACAAATGTAAAAACAATTTAGAAAGAAAATGAATTCTTAAATAAGTAGTAAATACTGTGGTGGGTTTCCCATCAATATGGATTATGCTTACATTAATTAACATGATATACTAACCACAAGCACTTCTTGGTCTTAATTAGGCAATTCCCATTTAACAAAAGACCCTCTCAGGATGTTCCCAAAGAAATGTAAATACTTTAGAACATAAACATTATCCAGCACAGAGAGCTTTTGGATAACACAAACACAGAATGTTTCAGGCATGGCTTCAGCAAACAACAGGTAAAAAGGTCTCTAAGGTCTGTGTCCTATTCATTTTAAAAATCTGCTTTTGGGCCTACACAATCTCTGGCAACTCAAGTGTAAAAGTGTAATAAGGCAGGTCAAAAAAGAATCGGAAGAACCACAAGCTAAAGACACAAAGGTTAACAGCAAATTTTTAAAGTACTTCAGAAGCAGGAAACCTGCTAAACAGTCAGAGGGATCACAAGACAATTGAGGCTAAAGAAGCACTCAAGGAAGACAAGGCCATTGTGGAGAAACTAAATGAATTCCTTGCATCACTCTTCACTGCAGAGGATGTGCGGCAGATTCATGTCTCCCGCATGTCTCAAAGAGCGTTCACAACTCCTAGGGAATTTCTTTAGTATATGGAGTAACCTCTTCAAACAAATCTAACACCAAATGACATCATATCTGATAACGAAAGACTTTATGTGACAAGCATGGTTATTTGTAGGCTTGGCAGAACTGAATTTTCCGTTTTTGTACTTTTGATGGATAACATCAATGCTTATTTTTAATATTTCCCCCCTTTTTTCTCTATTCAAATATTCACAGTTCCACCAAATTATAGATTTTAAGTATTTCCTTACCATAATTATTAATTTAAATTTTCACCTTTGCAGGAAGTTAGGGGGCAGGATCAGACCATAATTTAAATAGAGTAGATGTTGAGATTCAAAAAGTTACTGTTTTATAACTGTTAAAAAACAAATGGTCAAAATCATGTCAAAATATACAAAACAGATAGCCTTAAATAAAACAATCTCTATGAATTTTTCTTACTTTCCCTATACATAAATTACAATTATTGCTGACAGTAATATATTTTAATCGGTTTGTGTACATAGGGTGAGATTGAAGTTTAGTAACATTTATCAATACTAATCTCATCTTTCCAAGCCTAGTTATCAACATTTTAAGCAGTTCTGCCACAGGGCATAGTATGAAGTCACTGAGCAGAATCACTCCCATATTCAAAAATATACCTGCACCAAAGATACAAGGTGATAAGAAAAAAAAAATGGAAAAGCAGCAAGACACACTGAGGCACATACCAAAAGTGCAGAGAAGGAAGCAGAGCTCTAAGAGGAAGAAGGAAAAAGTGTGGGAGTGGGTGTTCTGGGGTGGAAACTAGAGCAGCAGGCAAAACAAGGACTGATGTGCTACAAAAATGTACAGGAGTGCTGAGGCCAAGGTGTCAGAATTAATGCAACCTACCAAACTGACTGGAAGGATCCATAAACCATGTAAAGGATAGAGAGACAGAAAGAGTTGGAGTGAGGGAGAAGCAGAGTGAACTCGGAGCTCCTCCACAGATAAGAAGAAACTCTTCAAAGTGTTTAGAGGCAGCATTTATACCTACAAGGAGTGGAAGGCAAAGGCCTGTAGTGGTCCCACCTCACCTTCTACTATGTTACAGCTATGCTCAGAAGTGAACTGTGGGAGTTCCACTGGTCTCCTGCTAAGCAGCTAAGAGCAAGGAGACGGAATCTAGGCAGAAGGTATTTTATGAGACCACCTGTCTCTCTGAAAGTGTAAAAGTCTATTCAGCTTGCACATGCACGTTGCTTTATCTTTTGACTACGTCAGGAGAAGCTGATACTAGTAACTTAGGAGAATGTTTATTTGTAACCATCTAAATATTAATACTAACACTGCAAATTCATAGAAACTAGAGATGGAAGAGACCAATTATGTGGGGTCACCTAGTCCATTAGAACTACTGTGTTTATGCACATAGCATGTGATGCTTTCCCGCAACTTTTCTTTATCTCCCGTGCACATGCTGTACCTTTACATAAGAAGAACTGGAGCTGTTTAACGCTTCAGACCATTCCCATGAGAAGAACAATAAAGAGTGATGTTGACAGTTTTTTCCTGTGTCCACTCCATTGGCAAACATGGCATGGATTCCAGTGTTAATGAGGCCATGTGGTCTGGCATAGACTCTTCTGGCAAGAGCAGATTCTGCTGCCATGCATATATATACTGGATCTCTGCATGCAAAGATCCTAAGCCAGGTCATTTGCTCTTGCAGTGTGAGACGTGAGACGTGATAAATCATCATCTTCACCATGAAGCTGACAGTTGCCCTTCTGCTGGTCAGCCTGGCACTTTGCTGTTACTCTGGTGAGTATTACTTACAGGCCACACCGTAGAGTATTTACTGACTGCAGCCAATGGGACGATTTGTATGAGTTGGTGCTCCCCAGTGTATGTAGGGGTTTCATAGTCAAGCCTTATGTAATTAATCACGCTTTATATGAAACCTCAAATTCTTGAAGATTTAAGCATAAAGCTATTAGAAATCAGCATTAAGGCGATTATAAGTTTCCCACAGAGAATGTATTCCAGTTACTACACTGAAAAGGCTGAAAGAATTCAGGTCAGTTACACTCATTTTGTACTCATTGAAGTCTGGATTCTGCCACCAAGTATGTATGAGACAAAGACTTTTTGTTTAGTGCTTATACAGTGCCCAATGCAACAGGGTCCTGGTCTATGACAACATTGAAAAGAGAGATATACAAAACATGTCCAGTGTGCTGTATTCAAACAAATTTGTTCAAAAATATCCAAAGCTGTTGGACTTACTGAGAAAAAAAATCCATTCTCTGTTTGAATTTCAAACCATAGTCTAATTTGGAGTTATCACCAGGCAAGAAATAAACTACCGAGGGATGAATTCAAATTTCCTTACTCATGTTCAGTAGTACCTTACTCTAGGAGCACACCTCAGTCAATAAAAACAAGTGAAAAAACTTCAGCCGTACATACATAGTGATAGAAGCACAAGATCACAGACATTTAGAATGGAATAGCAATCACATCCTCAACTATGGCATTGACACCATGAGATTTAAGACACAGTAAGGAAATAGGACTGAATACTTTATCAATAAATAATTTAAAATATTTTAATATTATCCTTTTTAACTCTGTTTCATGTGTTTGCATTCCAGCCACTGCAGAATTGTGTCCAAAAGTCTCTAACTTTTTTAACAATGTCTTCACTGGTTCTCATGAGAGCTTAATGGAGTCAATTACTCCTTTTGCAACCAGAGAGATTATGAAGACTGCTGTGTTTGAGCTAAAGCGATGTGTGCTTAATCTTTCAGAGGATGATACAGAAGTCCTTACGGAATTCTTCGTAAGTTCATTTTATATTAATTAATACTATTATTATTATTAAATAAAGGGTATCAATATAATTGGTTCACTTGATTGAAGTTAAACAACATTTTGTAAATCTAGTGTAAGTGCATAAACCAAAACTAACTGTAGGCAGTTGACTCTCATTGACATCATTGGGTTTCGTATCAGACCCTAAGTGACAGCAGATTCAGCCACAAAAGGTTACACTAGTGCAAAATCAGTTCACTCCTCTTTCTAGAGTAAAGAAGAGTCATTGCTAAAATTCCTTTCAATTTGTTTGGACATAGTGAAAATTTGATTTGCATGGCAGAACCTACTGTTACAAAGTTGAAATCTCATGGGTTTAAAACACCCAGATTTATATTGCCATGACAAAAGTGACTGCAGCCAATCAACATGTTTCTATTGTCCAAAACTAGCTCCCTAATGTTCAGTTAAACGGCTTGTATGGCACTTTGCCTGAACCATCCTTTTAGCAGAGCCCAGCCCTCTCCACTCACTGTTAATCTCTGTTTCAGCTTGATTTCGGGGAAAAGTGTTAAGAGGCACCATCATTCCAGAAATCAGCACCATTGAAGAACTCATGATTATCCTACCTATTGATTGCTTCTTGCTGATTCCCTATCACTTATTTTCTCCTCTTCCTGATTCTTTGTTCAAGAGTTTTAAGCTGTAATGCACAAAAGAATTCAGATGATGTTTCAGATTTATTTAAACTTCTCATTCCAATAAACAAAAACCAATTCAGTTCTTTGTTCATTTCCTCTTTTATTAGTCAGGAGACAGAGGGCTTGATTTGGAAAAGGATCTATTCATCTATTGAAATTTGTTCTTGAGACATGACTGAATAAAACCTAAGGTTACATGGTAAATTGCTTTGAGATCACAGGATGACAACACCAGATCAATGCACAAGTCATTCATTTACATTACATTTACAATTCAACTTCAAATATAACAAAGAACAAATCCATGTATCACCACCATTGTTGGTCCAGTAGGTATGAAAGGAAGATGTCAAATGTTGTTGTTTTGATATAATTGAGACAGATCTTCAGGATTCAGCCCAGTGGAAAGTGCTGGTTCTCAGCACCCTCAGAAATTGGTCCCTAGTCAATTGAACTTACTCTGCCAACTTTCATTCCCCAAACAGTTCAAAATGCTACATTCCTGCTAGAGCAAATGTAACTTGGCCACTACTTTGTAGTCATTCATACCTATGCACAGTGCATGGAAAGTGCTAGAAAATCAGAATGGCAGCATTTCGGACCCACTTAGCTCCTTTGCCCAGGTGTAAGTGATTACACAAAGCAAAAAGCAGTGGAGAATTAGCCCCCATAGCAGCAGAATTAATTAAACTCGACAGACTTGCCCTGATGAGCAGCAAGACCACACTGGTTCCACTGTCAGATGAACTATTGTATTCATTGAAGTCCCCGAGGAACAAATTCTGCACTCAGTTCCACAGCTGCAACGCGTAACACTGCTGCTTGCCTACACTAACTGAGAGCAGCATTTGGCCACAGAAAAGTTTCTAATTGGGAGGCCACAGAAAGCAGAAGGAATGCATTGATGCAAATCATCACATGGAGCCTCTAATTAAATCAGATACTTCATGTCAGCCAGATACATTTCTGAACTGCTGTTCCACCAGAAAAACAAGGTTACTTACCAGTAACTGATATTCTTTGAGATGTGTTGCTCATGTCCGTTCCACTATACGCACCTGCACGCCTCCGTGCATGGTTACCTGGAACTTTTTTTCCCCTTAGCAGATCCCATAGGGCCGGCTTCAGCACACCCTGGAGCCCTGCGTACATGCCGCAGTATATGAGGTGCTGCCGACCCTACTCCCCCTCAGTCCCTTCTTTCTGCCAACTCCGGTAGTGGGGACGGGAGGTGGGTTGTGGAATGGACATGAGCAACAGATCTCGAAGAATATATGTTACCCATAAGTAACCTTGTCTTCTTCTTCGAGTGCTTGCTCATGTCCATTCTATTATAAGTGACTAACAAGCAATACCTTTGGAAACATGTCGGAGTTACCGGTGAGCTGCCCTCAGCACTGCTCTGCCAAATCCCACATCCTCTCTCGCCTGCTGGACAATGGCGTAGTGGGACATGAAGGTATGCACCGACGACTAAGTGGCAGCTTTGCAGATGCCCTATAGGGGCACTCTCTCCAAGAAGGCTGTAGACAAGGCTTGAGCTCTTGTTGAGTGCGCTGTGATGGTTCCCAGAAGTGGCACCCTCGCCTGCTCGTAGCAGAACTTGATGAACGATGCAATCCATGCAGAGATACTCTGGGTGGAGACAGGTGAGCCTGTCATCTGGTCAGCCATTGTGATGAAGAGTTGCGTCCATTTCCAGAATGGCTTTGTACGCTTGATGTAGAAGGCCAGAGCTCGTATCACATCCAGCGAATGCCATCTCCTCTCCTCCTCCAAACCATGCAGTTTGGGGAAAAACATGGGGAGAAAAATACCTTGATTACAATGAAATTGGGAAACCACATTGGGCAGGAAGGCTGGATGCAGCCTCAACTGTACCTTACCCTTATAGAATACTGTATAAAGGGGCTCTGAGGTCAAGGCCCTAATCTCAGAGACCCTCCTAGCTGAGGTAATGGCCACAAGGAAGGCTACCTTCCATGAAAGCATGAGCAGAGGGCATGAAGCCATGGGTTTAAAGGGGGGCCCTCTGAGTCTCGAGGAACAGGTTGAGATCCCAGGAAGCACCAGGTCACGGACTGCGGCTAAAGCCTCTCCACCCTCTTGAGGAACCTGACTGACATGGGATGGGAGAACAGCGATCTCCCCTCTAGTGGCTGATGGAAGGCCGAAATGGCTGCCAGTTGAACCTTCAGCGAGGCCAGTGCCAGACCCTGGAGCATTAGCTCGAACAGGTACTCCAGGTTCGCCTGTATTTGGCCATTGTCACTGGGCCCAACCCAGGACTAACTGCGCCACAGGCTCTGACGCTTTGTGGGGGTGTCAACTCACCTGACAGCTGTCCCCCCGGGAAAGCCCAAAGCATTGTCGGAGTCAGACTTGGACTGGTCGTGCTGTGTTTGTCCTCGGTTCCGGGAGCCTTTCTGAGCCTAGGACCACCCTCTCGAAGCCCCCTACCTGGAGGGCAACGAGGACTGCCTTTGTCACCGCGAATGGTGCCAACAAGTGGCGGCGCGTTCCGAAGAGCTAGAGGTAGCAGAGCATCGTCTTGGTATGGATCATTTCCACTGCCTCTTTCCCTGTGGCTCTGCGCACACCTTCGCCGACCGAGGTCGGCACTGTCCCGAACTCCTCAGTACCAAGCCAGACTCCGTAGACTGGATTCTGTACCGCAAACTTTGTGGTGCAAGGTTTTCCTCTGACAACCAAGTTCCGCATCGCTTCGGTGTGGGAGAACTCATCGGTCCCCTAAGGGATCTGCTAAAGGGGAAAAAAGTTCCGGGTAACCATGCACGGATGCGTGCTCACACCTATAGTGGAATGGACATGAGAAAGCACTTGAAGAAGAACATGAGTCTTATGGCACGGTGGTTGTCATTTATTTTCATTACTAGGGATTTATCCAATACAGCTTCAACAAGGTATTCCCATTACTTTCTGACATCTCAACAGAGATTCAATGAGGGTGAATCCATGTCTGATTATCCTTTGTAGAAATGAATCCTAAATTTAGTTTTTGAAAGAGAAACTTTTATACATATTTGACCACTCCTGAAGTCTGAACTCCCTTTTGCTGAACCAAAGCAGTGAGGACATCGACAGCCCATTGAGGACCACAGAAAGATTCACATTGGATTCAGTGAGCTCTGGACCAGGTCCTTGGAAAGGATGCTATTTGGGTTATTAGCTGGCCGTGAGACAACAGAGGAAAAACAAGCGATGTGTGACTTTTCTACCAAGATTGTTCAAACCAGACAGGTGCTTTATTAGCAGCTCGATTAAGTGTGATTAAAGCTCCCAGAGAGGCCACAGAGGTGCAGGACTGAATAATGTACTTGGTGTTTCACATGTATTGGAATCTGTAACAGTGACACCTATGCACAATGCAGGGTCTGGCAGGGCTTTTAGCTACATTAATGCTGCCTAGTGTTGTACCTTTCCAGCTGCTCCTGGGCTTTTTGTCTTTGTCACACATGTATATGCCCCCTGATCTCTTGCATCTCAGTTAGTAATTGGTTCCTCATCAATAAACTAGAGATGTGCCTAAGCCAGAACACTGGAACTTTGGAAACACTGAAATGTTGATCTAGATCCAAACTTAGTTGCTCACCCCTGCCTCTGTAATACGCTGTGGACATTGCTAAAGCAGCTAGAAAATACGATCAAGAGAAATTCAAAAGGCCCGATTCTTCTTCCACTCACCTCAGTGTAGATCAGGAATAATTCTATTGAACTTCAGTGGACATAAAACACTGTAAGTGAGAAAAGATTCAGGCCATAAAACACTGGATTGATATCACTTTAGCCCAATCTCAAACTGAAGACGACCCCACTGTTGGGTACTGTAAAGAAATGTGTTCAGCAATGATTCCAAGATACTTACCAAACCCACAAAGTGCACACAGGCTAACATGACCCAGAAAAATGGCAAAAATGGAACCAATGACCCAAATTCTGTTATACGAGTGTAAGAGTAGAGTAACTCCACTGATACCAATTCACTTATTCCTGATTTACCCTGGAGTAAATAAGAGTAAGATTTTCCCAGCATTTTGAATCCAAATTAAACATTCTCTCTCTCTCTCACTGGGCTTGTCCTGGGAGCATGAAGTCCACCTTAGGCCAACTTGCCCTCACATGGACAACAATGAAAGTCACTTTCTGCATCTTCAGGTTATTCCTCAGCAGCAGGTAGTTCTCCCCAAAGGAGGACTTTAGTTGGTGTCATTTTTACCAGAGCGCTGATGTTCCTTGCCATGCAGCTGTGTTTCTTGCATAAGACTGAGTGAGGAAAGGAACACCACACCAGTGATGACATCCAGATCAAATATTCAACTCTGCTGCTACAGAACAGGTGTAATGCAGCACAGGAGAATGTGTACTACAAGGGAAGAGGAGACAGAGCTATTCCTCCTGCTTTTCTCTGGAACAGCAAAATAGGCAGAGGGCACAGGATTGCATGGAGTTTTACAGGTATACCCTGGGTCAGTTATACGCATAATAATTCACTAAAGGGTGTCATGTCAGGTCTCTCCTGAGAGCCAGGAACACACTAATCATCATAACCATTTCAAAATGCATGTAAGGAGTTGCATACCTACACTGGAAATTACATTCTTAAAGTCTGTGGTTAAAAAGTTCCCAGGAGGTGACAAATATGTTCTTTTAAGACAGGCAGGAGACACTTATCTCTTTCTTGTGTTATATGCAAACTGAGTACTATATATTTCACAATGGATACTTCTCATCTGCACACAAAGCCACTGGTTAATCAATATTAGGACTTGATTTGGGATGAGCACTAGGAACAAGGAATCCAATCACATGGATCCTCTATGATGGGGATGGAAAATAAGCTGATCACCACAGGTTTGATCTCCTAATTTGTAATCACTCATACCTATGCAAAGTGCATGGGAAGGGAAGACAACCCACTCATCCAAGGTATTCCCAGTTCTTAAAGGGTCCTGAGCATTTACTCCCCCTTTGCCCTCAGGGTCGGGGAGGAGGAAGAGGGAAAAAGCAAAGAAAAACACCTCACCAGCACATTAAATCTTGCAGCCATCAAGGTAGCAAAAAAATTGAACAGGTATTAACCCTTGGTGCAGCCCTTCACTACCCAAGGATTCTGATCCCTGCAAAGCCTCCATGGACAGGCTTCTTTGGATCAGAAGACAGCACTCCGCCAACACACACATTTTTATAGACCCCTTTAGACCAGGAGAGCTGATGATTTGCCTGTTCCTGAGTACGAACGTCAAAATATGGAAGAGCCAGACCCAACATGGAAAACACCAGAAGCCTCTCCATTGAGTTCTGAATCAGGCCTTTAGCCCTTTGATACTTTAAGGTTGAGATGTTTATAATAAGTATGCTGTTAATCTGATCCACCCTTACATCCCACTTTTTGATGTTACTGTCAGTAAATGAAAAGAGGAGAAATAAACACTTTCAGATAAAACCATAAATGTTCCTGAATACCTTAGAAACGAAATTTAGATTAGTGATTCTTGCTGAAGATGTATTCCCCACCCTCCCCCCATATAATTTCTTATCCTGAAGGCCATCACAGATCCTTTTGATGTAGGCTTTTTCTCAGGTTCTCTATGTTTATTTCCAGCCTGGCATCTTCTGGTTTAGTTTTGTTTGTTGTGGTTGTTTGCTTGTTTGTTTTTAGATTTTTCAACAATTTAATCTTTGTAACTTTTATATGCCTTGGAGGGATTGAATTTTGCAAATGCCATTGACTTCATTGGAAGTCATAGATGTGCAATGACTGCAGAATTGAGAATTTAACTGTGTTTAAAATGGGGGCAGGGGAGGAATGAGGACCTGGGGAACTATACACCAAGGTGCCTAACTTTTGATACCAGAAAGATATTGGAACAAATTATTAAACAATTAATTTTTAAATATCTAGAGGAAAACAAGGTGATAAGTAATACCCAACATGGAATTGCCAAGAACAAATCATGCAAATGAATTTAATTTCTTTCTTTGATGGGGTAACTGGCTTAGTGAATGGCGGGAAGTACTCAGTGTGTCAGATCTTGACTTCAGGAATTTTCCGACACAGTCCCAAATGACGTTCTTATAAGCAAACTATGGAAATACAGTCTACATAAAATTATTAGAAGGTGGTTGTTGAAAATGATACCCAAAGAGTAGTTATCAATGATTTGTTCTCAAAGTGGAAGACATACCAAGTGGTGTCCTTTTGGGATCTGTCATGGGTCCCATGCTATTCAATATTTTCATTAACAACTGGGATGATGGAATGGAGAGTACACTGATGAAATTTGCCGATGGCATGAAGCTGGGAGGGGTTGCAAGCACTTTGGAGGACAGGATTGGAATTTGAAATGATAAATTGGAAAATTGGTCTGATGTGAGTAAGATGAAATTCAAAAAAGACAAATTCAGAGTACTTCACTTAAGAAGGAAAAAATCAATTGCGCAAAAATCAAAAAGGGGAATGGCTGACTAGACAACTATACTGCAGTAAAGTGTCCGGGGCTACAGTGCATCACAAACTGAGTATAAGCCAACAATGTGATGCTGTGAAAAAGACAAATGCCATTCTGGGATGTATTAACAAGAGTGTCATATGTAAGACTGAGGAGGAAATTGTTCTGCTCTGTTTGGCTCTGGTGAGGCTTCAGATGGAGTGCCATGTCTAGTTTTGGGTACTGCACTTTGCAAAAGATCTGGACAAATTGGAAAGAGTTCAGATGAGAGCAACAAAAATTGCACGACATTTAGAGATCATGATTTATCAGGAAAGGTTGAAAGAATTGGACATGTTTATTCTAGAGAACAAAAGACTGAGAGGGGACATCGGAACAGTCTTCAGATATATGAAAGGCTGTTATAAAAGCACAAAGATCAGTGTTTCTCCATGTCCATGAAGGTAGAACAAAAAGTAGTCTGCTTGCTTTGGAACAATAGAGATTTAGGTTAGATATTAGGTAAAACTTTCTAATTACAAGGATAGGCAGTGACACAAGTTACCTAGGGAGGTTGCGGAATCCCTGTAATTGGAAGTTTTAAAACAGGTTAGAGAAACAACTGTCAGGAATAGTTTAGATATATTTAGTCCTGTCTGAGCATGGGGGTCAAGGACTAGATGACCACTTGAGGTCCCTTCTATCCTACATTTGTATGTAGGATACTATATATGCTTTAGTCTACTATGCTACAATACATGAAGTACCACAGTGAAAATTGTCAAAGGAGAGCAGATGCACAAAAATGAACATGGAACCAGAAGAAAAAAAATACTTGTAAGTTTCCAAGTTTTCTTTACAAAAAATTATAAGAGAGTGCTTTACCCTTGTTATCATATTTGTATGTTACTTAACAGGTACTACAACTTGCTGGCAAGTATTGGGACAATATCAGATAGAAAAGAAGCTATCTTTTGATCTTGCTGATTCATTATGGTAATACTGGCACATTGTCAGACGCAGGTGGAATAGTAGGAACATAGCAAACATGAAGAAGACAGCTTAAATTTAAGCATTTCTATTATGGACAATTGCAGGCAAGATTCCAACATATGTGCCACACATGGTCTTTGTCTGTGGTTACAAATAAAGTGTATAAATAACGTGATATTGACCTTATGGATAATTGCAGACAAGAGCCCAGTATTTTGTCCACATGCAAACTTTGCCAGGAATTACAAGTACAATATATAAATAAGGTACTACAGACAATTACAGGCAAGAACTCAATGTTTCAGCTGTGCACACTGGAAAACAAACTGCAGATCTCCTCTGCAGTTGCCTATAATCAAAAGTGCCTGCATTTTTCTTAAACTTAATTGTTCAATTGATCCGATTTGTCTTGAAAAAACATTTCATGAGAATGGATTCATACAAGTTTGAAAACTCAGGACCCTTATGAAGTTTAAAAACTCAGGGCTTAATTTTGATATCATTTGCATCAGTTTTATATCAGTGTAGTGGAATTGCTTTTGATCTACACCTGCATAACTGAGATTGGGATCAGGACTTCTTTTTCTTAAAGAAATAGCACTACAGCATTGAGTCCCAAGAACTTTTATTTTGATTGATCCAAGTAAGGGCAAAGTGAACCAGTGGTGTAACATCATACTTGGTTCTCTGCCACAATCACACTATAATCCAATTTTTGATGTTACTTTTTATTGCCCTGAGATCACTTCAGATCTGATTGGATAAAGAGCTGCGAGCAAGAAACAAATGACCTAGCTCCACTCATGAGCTGTATTGTGTTTACTCAAAAATTAAAAGAACATTTGGTTATTGTGAATCACTGTGACTTTTGTTTGGTTTAATAGTACTATTTGACGCCTAGTTACTTCTGACTTTGTACTTCTGGTGGTACCAGTTTACAAAGCAATTAATAAAGCAGATATAGGAAAATTACAATATTTATTCAAGCCTCTCAAAGCACTTTACAAACAAAGGGCCAAATCCTTACTTCCTGTCCTAACTGTTAGTTGGGCCTTATTCAAGACAAAACTCCTATTAGCTTCAATTAAATCCTAACCTGAGGTTTGGTCTACACTGAAAACTTACATCAGCATAGCTATGTTTCTCAGGAGTGTGAAAAAAATCAACAATGCTCAGTAACATAACTAAACCTGAGCTAACCCCTTGTGTGCTAGGTCGATGGCAGAAGTCTTCCTTCAAGCTAGCTACCATCTCTCAGGGAGGTGGATTTAACCACAGTGATGGGAGAACCCCTCCCTCAGCTGGAGTTAGTGTTTGCATGGAAGTGCTGTAACATTTTCAATGTAGACATATGAGTAAAAACTTCTGGAATTAGCCAATTACGTACCTAAGCTTTAAAACACAACAGTAAGGCTTAAACTGCTTTCTGAAGATGTTACAGATGAGGCACCAAGGGGTTAGGTGATTTAAGTCCTGCTGTAAATTAGAACTGGTAAGAGAATCTAGAACACTTGTTTCCTCATGTTTTGAGCTCTCAGATTTACATATCTGAAGACATTGGGAATTCCGCTACTAGTACTGTCAGAACATTATTTTAGCTGATAATAGGATACTTTAGGTAAGTGGCTCTCAACCTGAGGCCCAATCAGCACACAGCTGTGGACCATGTGATATCCTCAGGGCCATGCAAGTAGTATTGGATGCAGTACACAATGGTAAATAGGTTGAAAATCCCTGCTTTAGATTAATGATATTTTGTTTCCTTGAGTTCCATAACTTTAGACTTTTTCATCTTAATTTCCTTGTGCTTCCTTCTAAAAGTCACTATGACAAAACCATAGTCTCATTCATCACACAGTCAAAATGTTCTATACTCAAATTTTCTAAGTATATTGAATTTTAGAATTGTTTCTTGAATGGTATCTTGTCTTGTATTACCTTTCCAAAATAATTTCAGCATTCTGCATTCATTGCCATTATTTTCTGTTTCAGAAAATCATTTGGAAACATGCTTAAGTGGCAAATTATTACTGGAATTCCATAATTTTGCCAACCTCCTAAAACCAAATGCTGTCTGCTAGTTACCAGTATCCAATAACTGAAGCAACCATGTCCCATAAATATGATGAGCCTAGATTAATGCTAATTGTTTACTTATTACTGAATGCTAAAAGATCTCTTCTTCCTATATTTTAAATCCCATTTCTTCAGGGACAGGCACCAAGTTCTGTAGATATATCAGATATATATATATCAAATATATATCAGATATATCAAAATCATTTGTTTAACCTATGTTAATAAATAATTTTGGTTCTTTGTTCTCCCTTTTTACTATAAAGGAGAGAAATAATTTGTTTTGGAAAATAATGTAAGCAGCAAATGGCTTTTTGTATTTGATTGTGGATTTTTGAAAAAGATGTGGTTTGCTGAATGTAATTCTTAAGGGACGTGCTAAATTAATGCACTTCTTTTGCACTGACAGTTTTCAAGATAAATACAGCGTCTCTGATAGGACCTGATCTAAAGCCTATTTAATTCAATGGTAAATCTGCCACTGACTTCAGTGTGCTTTGGATCATGCTCACAGTTATTAGCAATGGAAAAGACCAAATATAAGAAAATACAGGCATTTTCACTCTGAAAAAGTGGAGCACTCTTTCTGCAGTGCCAGCATTGACTACAGAGATAAGCTAATAGAAAGACTGACCCCTGGTGTTTCAATTAGGAGAACTGAAACACTTTCTCTTAAAACTCTCAACTCTTTCAGTGTTACTGAAAGAAAGGTAAGAAGAACAGCAGAGAAGATAAGGTTATCCAAATATAATTTGACCTCCAAGGACAAAGAAAGATGAATTATTTCCTACTCATCTAGCTGCATATTTTTCAGTATATACATGTTGTTGGAGGCACAGTACAATTTGAGTTGCTTGACCACTGTCTTACAGGCCTAGCATAGCTTCGGTTGCTTGCTTGGCTATTCTGACCCTTGTAGCATGACATTTTCCAGTTGACAGAAACAGAATAACCTTATAGATGTCTCAGTTTCTGCATACCACAGCACATAAGATAAAATACAGATACTGTATGCTTGCAGCTGCCACAGATAACGGTGATGGGAACAAGAAGTTATCCTTGAAACTCGGGGGGTACACTGTTTTATTGCCATGGGGCATATTTTTACTCTGCCCCTCCTATCACCAGATGTTGTTTTGATGACCCCAATTATCATGGTGAGAATGAAATGTAGTTATGGGTGGAAACCCAATGTAAGTAATTAGCATATATGATAATGAGAAAGATAATTAGGTGAAGGTTGTTTATGGAAGCTTATAAGTAGTCACCACTTAGACAAGGGGGGGGCACTCCATCAATACCTGACTCCATGAGAGGTGCTGCCGATTGGACCAGAGGATCCACTGAGTCCCTGAAGTCAGTGCCCCTGAAGAAAGCCATTCCTGTACACAGTCTTCCAAGTACCTGCTTAGCTCTTCAGGCTTAGTGAGTATGATATATTGTAGTTAATTTTAGGCTTGGTATCTAAGTAGTATATTTATAGAAAACCTTGCACATTAAACCTTATTGATCTGCAAATCGGGCGTACCGTGTCTCACAAAGTATCCAGAATCAACACATGTCTGCAAAGCTTCAGATTTTACAGTTAGCTCTATTGAGTCCACTTGAATCCAGTGGCAAGACTCCAATGAGTTTCATTAGTAGCAAGATTGGATTTAGACTTTGCACTTTACTGGAGACTAAACTTAATAGAATCAATTTAATCATTTTCACTCTAAACCATTTAGAGTTCAATTCATATTTCCAGGCTGATTTAATTTCTTAAAATAATACTGCTGACTTTTCTTTAAAATATGAAATGTAGGCCATAAAGATGTGTTAGGAAAGGTGCAAATCATACATCAGTCAAACACATGAGTTAAAAAGCTGTAGAAGGAAGGTACTGGTGAAAAGCCTGAGGCTTCAGTGCCAATGAAGAGGGGAAGCGGCAGCCACTTTGAGAAGGTCATCTTAACTGAGCACAGTCTGTGGCTTAAGTCCCATTGAGAACAATGGGACATGACAACCATTTTGAAATAAAGTATTTCTTTGTGGAATCTTATTCTTCAGCCTTTGCTGACCAAGACAAACTTTCAGTTATGAAGAACAATGGGAAAAAGTTACCATGGATCCTAAAAAGAATTCTTCAAAATGTACCCTATGCACAACGATTCAGTGAATTTTAACTATATGGAAAGTTTGAAAAGTCTGTGGAATGTAGTTACTAAGTTCATTATGGACAAAATGTTCTGACATTGGGTGCTACATTGCTTACAGGATCTAATTAATAAATTTGCTTTTAAGTTCTCAAACACTTTATTCCGTAGTCAAAGGTTAAGAGCTATCATTTTGGGGAGGTTACACTTCATTCTTCATACAGTACATACCAGAGGTTAAATTCCTACTTTAAATGCAAAACTCAGATCTATCTTAAACTACGGTGACTCAGTTGGAGCTTTCATAAAAACTCAGATTTCCTGAGATGATCCCTGGCAGGAGACAGGCATTCAGCAGCTGAGGCAAGTATTGTTGGCTCTCCAGCTGTTAAGAATCTGAATCCTGTTGTAATAATATTTTCCTTAATTGTGAGCTCAACTATAAAAAGTAAGTTAAAGTTTTTAAGATGTCACAATAACCTATAAAAACAAATGTTGATGGGAAAACATACAAAAGAGTCAGAAAGATTGAATTACTCCAAACAAAAAGGCCAACTGCAATAACTCAAGAACTGTGTTAAGATCATGGTTGGTAAACAAGAAAAGCGTGGAACCAGAAATCAGTGAACCAAAATAGGTGTGGTGGAAACTAGTCCTAACTGGTGGACAAAATAATGAGGGGATGGGCTATTCTAGACACCACTCTCTTTGTGGAAGGACTTTGGGGGTTACAGGAGCAAGCTTCACCCTCCTGGTTGCCATCCCCAATGTCTCCTAGTACTCCAGGCCTTTGTCATCCCAATCCTGATTGATGTACTGAGTAGGTCAGAGAGGGACCTAGCTGATATTGCCACCTGTCCCGGGACAGCGTGCTCCTCCAGGCCATCCTGAACGTGAGTTCTGGAGACAGTCAGAGAGCATGTCGAGAACGAACTAGCCCTGCCCTCCTCTCTGGGTGGAGCAGAGGGACTTGCTGCTAGTCACCCAGGGAAGCAGGGAGAGTGAGGTGGAGCTTAGAGACAGTGCGCCAATCACATCCCTGGTGTAACTCCATTAACTTCAATGGGAAACGTGCCACTCATACCTATCCCTGAATGGAGGGGAGGAAATGGGACCGTGGAATTCACCAGCATAGCAACTGTGTGAGACAGCCCAGGTCTCTAGACAAGGAGACTATGGTTCTTCTCTCTCACTGCTTTGTAATGTAATGCCATTGACGCCAGAGGAGTTACTTCCAGTGTACGTCGGTGTGAGAGACGAACCAGGCCTTGAATCCCCTCCTGACTCCAGTAGAAAAAGGGTCCCTTTGGGACAAGCCTGAGATCCCCCTAGTGCTCCAATGTGGTGATGGGGGGAGGGTGGGTGGGAAGCTCAATATTTGAGGATGGGTGAAGCCCAGGAGTGAATGACCATATAAAGTGAATTCCCTGCCCTACCTGAGCGGTGTGCCCTGCGTGGGGTTAAGGGCCCCGTGGTGGAGCAGTCTGGAGGGGAAGGAGCATGAGAGGGTGCTAGTAGGAGGTATGGGGCTCTAGGGGGGGAAGAGCGAGGGGCTCTGTGTTGAAAGGCCATTCCTTTTTCTCTGTTGTTTCCCACTCCAGGAACTGAACACCTTGCGCAGCCAGTGTGGGCGACACTAGGGGTACGACTGGATCAGCATCCCACTGCTCTACACTCCTTCTAAAAGGAGTGCACTTTAAATTCCTGCACTCACCTTTAAAACTCCTAAAAACTTGCTCTAGCTAATGGGAAAGGGAACCTGGTATGTTGTCAAAATGAAAGCCTTACTTAATATTTGACATTTCAAAAGCTTTAATTGTGTTTTCCTTAAGGGATGTTTAATAGTGTGTTTGCCCTGATACTAAGGAGGCTGAGGTCTCTATATACCCAACCCCAAATCTTTAATGTTGGACAATCACTGAGGTCTGTTAACCCATTTAGCCCATAGTTCATCTAAATTATTACAACAACCCGAGCGTCTTGTAGGTCTCAATAGATGCCCCCAACTGCTTTCAACAGTGTGTTCCTTCCACCACTCCTTCCCAATCCTGGATAAGGCGGTCAGTTGGACCCTGAGCATTTTGGCAAGATCCAACAGCCAGACACCTGGGAAAGAACTCTCTAGTAACTCAGAGCCCTTCCTACCTAACATCTCAATGAGATATTTACTACTAGTAGTCACCGATCAGCTACATGCCATTGTAGACAGTCTCATCATACCAACCTTTCCCTAAACTTATCAAGCTCAGTCTTGAAGCTAGTTAGGTTTTTTGCCCCACTACTCCCCTTGGAAGGCTGTTCCAGAACTTCACTCCTCTGATGATTAGAAACCTTTGTCTAATTTCAAGCATAAACTTTTTGAAGACCAGTTTATATCCATTTGTTCTTCTGTCAGCATTGGCACACTTAAATAGCTCCTCTCCTTCCCTGGCATTTAGCCCTCTGAGGTGTTCATAGAGATCAATTGTATCTCCCCTCAGTCTTCGTTTGGTTAGGCTACACAATCCAAGCTCTTTGTGTCTCCTCTCAGAAGATCACCTCATCAAAGGTAGGTTCCTCTGATCATCGTAGTAGCCCTTCCCTGCACCTGTTCCAGTTCGAATTAATCTTTCTTAAAAATTGGAGACCAGAATTGCACACAGTATTCCAGATGAAGTCTCACCAGTGCCTTGTACAACAGTACTAGCACTTTCCTATTTATACAGGAAATATTTCAGCTAGTGATCCCAGGATTGCTTTAACCTTTTTCATGGCATTACATTCGCAGCTCATAGCCTATGGAAGGAGCAGATCTGCCTGCTTTGTATAATTTGCTCTGTTCTTGCAACTTCCAAAGAAAGTTCATTGGTTTTTACAGTTTAAGGGTAAAATTTTCCAAAGCACTTAAGTGACCTATGCAACTATGTTCCATTTTCAGAAGTGACACAAGCCCTTATCCATTGACTTTTCCTGTGAAATCTATTGGAATTATTCATCTAACCAGATTAGGCAATTTTGAAAATCCCACAAGGGCACCTCTCTGCATCTTTACCTTTGAAAACCTGGCCATAAACCTGGCCATATACTCAAAGCAACCAGATTCAAGCGCTAGGCAAGCAGGATTTGATTAACTACCATCACTTGAAGAGATGGGCCAGCATTTATTATAGAGAAGCTAGCAGAAAGACTTATCACTGGGGTTTGAACTGGACTACTCTGTGGGCACAAAGTCCTTGTGCAGATCTGAATGTCCTGTTGCCTCATTGTGAGCTATTCAAAAAGAAACACCATGATGCCAAAGCTATAAGAATGATTCATGAAACACTTACACCAGGGGCTAGAATCCCAATACTGGACAGTGTTCTAGAACATATTGAGCCACTGTACAAGTAATTGTGAGTTTCTATGACAATTTCATGAAAGTTCTTCCCAAGTCCACATGGAGGGAGAAACTAAGCCTGCCCTGCCAGCATTCCACCTTCTCCTAAAACTCTGCAGTTCTATTACTGAAAGAAAGGTGAGAAGGACAGCAGAGAGGACAGGGTTTATTCATATATAATTAGGCTTCAAAGGACAAGAAAGGTGAATTGTTTTCTATTCATCTAGTTGGAGATTTCGCAGCATCCTCATTTCTGTACAGCTATTAGTTCTACAGTTAGCTATATTGAGTCTGATTTAATTCAGTAACAAAACATGAGTTTCTATAGGAGCAGGACTGAATCCAGTCTTTGCACTTTACTGCAAATCAAGCTTAACGAGGTCATTTTAACAAATCATTTTCTCCCTAAACTATAAATGGTCTAATATTTCCAAGCTGGTATATTTAAAACCTTTTTCTTAAAGTAATGCACTGATGTCTTTTCTTTTCAATATTGAACAGTAATAACAAAAATGTGTTGCAGAAGGTACAAGTCATAGAAAAGGTGTAAAAATGCTATATTCAGACATGAACTGTCAGCTGTCCTATAGTAAACTGTTGTAATTTGCTAGGCAGGGTACTCAAGAAAACACAGTTAAGTTCAAACCCACCAAATTCCAAACACAATTCTGCTAACCTCTCACTCTTCATTGTGCAGATTCAGCATTATTAATTATCATTATTATTAAGGACACATATATATTTCAGTTGCAAAGCATTTGCTGTTCACAAAAACACTCTTTGCTGGACAGTCTAACATTGCAATTGACATGCTGAGCATTTTTTGAGGACTGCTGGTGCCCCAACAGTGAGATGGCTTTAAATGGAATTTGGAACTGCCAGGAGGAAATGTGCTTCTCTTGTGCTTGTGTGCGGAGCATTCCCTAGAGAAGCAATAAGCCAGAAATAGCTTTGTTTCTCCTGCATTTTGAATTCCAATGTGTATAGCATCCGAGTTACAGGTTATCATGGAATACTTTAGTATGTTATATTTTGAAAAGTGAATGGAATATGGCATCATGGTCTTCTATATTTAAGGCCTGCTCCTTCAATCACTCTTCACACAGGAGTCCTATTGAAATCAATGGGAGTTCTATGAGCACAGCACAGGCAGGATGGGCCATTATATCCAGTGGCTTTCACGGCATATCAGCTCAGTTTACAAACCCAAAGAAAAATGATTTTTCTATTATCCAGTGCTGCAAACTAAACCTAGAATCTGCCTTTTCCCCTGTACATCATCGCCAGTAACAGAAGATTCTGCAGTAGGAACTTAGCTGAGTTGCAGAGACAAGATAACATTCAGCTCCCTCCTCTGTAACTAAACTGGCTCTGAATCATAGAAGATTAGGGTTGGAAGTGATTTCAGGAGGTCATCTAGTCCAACCCCCTGCTCAAAGTAGGAGCAACCGCAACTAAATCAACCCCAACTACATCTCCCAGCATACGGGTGAGAAAAAAAAATCAAAGATGGACAGTTAGCGAAGTGTTATTATTACATTGTCACTGTTCTGTCTGTAACCACATTTTAAAGTGTGTAATACATACACAAAATATATGTGAGGCATATTTAAGCCCTTTGGATCTATAGAGGAGAGGAAAATTAGAGTTCTTACAGAGAACAGCTGAACCTACAGGTTTGTTTGGTTAATTCCTTATTTTAAGTCTGCAAGTACATTGTTATCCTAATGTTATTTATTCTTGTATCCAGTTTGCTGAAGATCTCTTATGTTTTGGGTTTCAGGCACCTGTGTCAGTCCAGACCAGGAATTGTTTTAAAATACATTTCCTGAGTTGTAGCATATTTAAAAGAAACAGCAGTAGACGGGGTGGTTCATGACCCAAAGCACAGCAAGTTTTGTTGCTGATACAGAGAAAATAGAGCCACACAGCTGATGCTTAAAGCACCAAAACAGCAAGTACAGGTGAACCTCAGGTGAGCAAACAGTGTCTGATGAGGGAGATACAAGCAGGTGCAAGAACTACTCGGTGGAAGAAAGAGGTAGCAATTCTTTTCCTAGCATAGCACCTAGGAGCCCAGGCCCCCATTATGCTAGAAGCTGTACAAACAAAGAATAAAAAGACTACCCCTTCCCAAAGGCAAGAGACAATACATAGATACAGATAGACAGAAGAATACCAGGCAACTGTGTGATAATATTGGTCAGCATGAATAGGTAGTGGTCACAGCACACTGGCAGGCTAACGGTTGTCAATTTTTTGTAAGCATCAAAGCAAAGGCGAGTAATACTGAGGAATTGGAACAGGGATAATGAGGCAGTTTAGTTGAAGGCCTGACAGCCCAGTTATTCAAAAAACGTCCTGCAGAGGAGAGTAGTGTAATCTAAAAAGTCCTATGACACTGTGAGATAGGGAGATATATAGATAAAGAAATGGAGGCAGAGAGTTAAGTGCACGTACTAGTGAATGGGGGTGAAATCCTGGCCCTGCTGAGGACAATGGCAAAAGTCCCATTGACTTCAATGAGGACAGGATTTCATCCCTAGTATGTGTACAAGTTTAGGGAGCGGCCCAGAGCAGAAAATATTTCTTGTCAGTCTAGACCAGAACCACAGGCTGAGGGATTCTGGGCTCTGCTGAGATAACGACTAATGAATAAGCTGCAGGAGACCACAGATTTTTATTAAATCCTAACTCTGACAAGAACATTTTAATGGCGAAGACACTGTGAGGGGGACCCTACAATTACTGTGGTACAAGATGTGAAGATCACTAGCAGTGACCAAGTAAAATCAGGGGTCTGCTTTATAACAATTATCTGACAGGACAGGAAAACATATCCCTCTGAAATGTCATAGAAGTCCTATTCTGGATTCAGAGATTTTCCCTGTCTATTGCATTGAAAAGTTTCCTAATATCACAGGAGTCAGTTGTTCTGTTCCTATTCCCCAGAGCATTCTCCCTCTGGTAAACATAGCAAGTCATGCTGATGGAAAACATGAACTATTTCCCTTCAAAGAGCAGTTTATTGCCTCAATACCACCACACTCCTGGCAATAGCAGACACCCAGATACCCAAGAGCTTTCCAAGATACTCTAGTACAGTACTGATATGCTAGTAAACTATGTCAATACTTGCCATCAATACCCACTGCTCTATTTCCACTGTCTCAACGGGTTTGCTTATGCATTAGAGTTGACACGCTGGATCAGATTGTTATTCCAGTGCATTTAGCTGAATATCCTGCTTCCATCAGGTCTAGCACATGATGCTTCACAAGAAGGTACTCACACACACACACACAACCACCCCTATATTAGTATATTGCATATTGACCGTATTTCACCAGCCATTGTACAATGTTGCAGATGGAGGAGGTCCTGATAGAATGCTTCACACCCGGATGTCTCCTATTTCTCACTATAACCATAAACAGGGTAACAGGCACAGAAGAAAATGCAGATTAGCAAAACAGATGTAGACCACTGAGTTTGAATGCTTTGGTGTCAATGGCCTAAAGAAGCAGATATTATAATAGGTATGTACCACATGAGCAGGGGCCCTTTATTTTTGATACAATGCAAGTCTCAGAGCCATGGATAGCGACAGACAGCTTTTAGCCCCATGGGAATTGATAGAACAGCATGTCTCACAGTTCCCTTTAACATAGAGACTGAATTCGGCCAATGAGGCTTCAGGTGTAGTACAATTACAGAGCCAGATGGAGAATTTTTCACTGAAATGCAACCAAAAAAAAAAAAAAAAAAAAAGGATTCTGCTTCTTTAAGAGAAACCGCTATTAACCCTTTTACTCTCCCTTTAGGCTTTGTAACCAGCTCCCACCATGGGTGACAGCGCTTGGGTGGGGACCTGGAGGCCTCATCATCCAAGAGGCCCAATAATGGCCCACTTTACCAGCCCAGGACCAAAGTACTCAATACAGGGAACAACAGGTAAAAGGACAGAAAGATACAAAGTTTCAAGAAAGAGCTGATAACACAAGTTAAACACACTAAGTCCAGATCAGTTCAAACAATTCATTTTACACAAACTCTCACATATTCTATTCAAATAACTCTACTTTCTCCAATGTGACAGTTAATATAACCCTCCGACAGGATGTCTATATACTATTAATTTTCCTTATAACCTAGCAAATAGGACTGGGTGACTGCTTAGTACAGACTTACGCTGAATTGTTTCAAATGGTGTTTTCATTACCATCAATCATTTTTTTAAATCTCTCTGTGGCTAGTAGATTTTATGGCTGGTCTAGTAAATTTTCATGACAGCACCTCAAAGCTGAACTAGAAATACATTTCCTTGGAGTGGAAATTACAAAAAGGGGAATTTGTTAGGAAATTCATAATGAATATTCCTGCTGTGATTAACCTCATTGCCCATAACCTATGGCTCAGTTCCACAGAAAATTAGAGCAAAGTATTAGATATCTGTGATGCAAATGACAATCAGACATTTGCAAGAGGCAGTTTGACTTGGGTCTCTATTACCTCTCACTTCTTCTGCCTCATACCTTTTGTCTTCCTCATAATAAAGCGTTAATATTTAGCTAAAGAATTGTATCACTATCTAAATTATTTTTATTATACATATTTTAAGGTATCAATCACCTTATTATTATCCAAACACCAAATAGGAATGTAAAATTTCAGACGGAATTTTCAATATAGATTTTTAGACATGCCGGTTACTAAGAGGCTGTGGTGACTGTCAGGGGGAAGCTACCATTTGAATAACTGTATTGTACTTCCTAGCAGCAGGGCACATAAGTAGCAACCCCATTCAAATGCATTGGAAAACAAAGTGTCCAATTTAGTAGTAAGCTGTAAGTGTTTTTTAAATCTGATTGGGGTTTTATTTGTTGGTTTTTTAAACAGCTGGTTGTTAAATAACCAAATTATTTTGTAGTTCTAGAATTTGTTTTTTACAGATAACACTCTAATCACCAGTTTTCACATGGGAAAGTCAACATTTTCAGTCCGACTAGGTATCACGTCGTCAAGACTGTGAGTGCTTGTCTGATCACAAATTAATTAAAAATAGTTTTTCAGACATTTTGTTTAGGGAGTTACTCTTCCATGTAATTAGTAACAATTTTTAGAATCTCTCATATTACAATGGAGTTTGCAGGAAAATTCTCTTGGCTTTAGAAGGACCTTAGCATGTGTCTATGCTTGGAAATGTACCAAAATAGCTATTTCCAAAGTAATTATTGCAGTTATATTTATTTCAGTATAAACTCCAGAATAAAAGCTTCCACAGGAGGGCTTATATTCAGAGAACTATTGGAATAATTATTACCAAAACAGCTATTTGGCTGTTTTCAGATGTAGCAAGCTTTAGTCACTGTCATAAGAACAGGACAATACAGTCCCGTTTTGCGATCCTTGAGTGACATCCTGGCCCCACTGAAATCAATGGGAGTTTTGCCATTAGTTAGTGTTTCAACACTTTTGCCCAGTAACAGAATGGCTCAGAAGGCCACACACGAGAGAAACGTCTGATGCACCCATAAACTGAGATGAATGAGCATAATGACAACCATGTGTCCATCCTATAAACCAAAAGTAAGGTCAGTTTCTTGGAAAGAAATCTCAGGGTCCAAAGGCTCTAAACTTCTTTAGCAACAAGACTCACAGGGGATTTAAAATAAAACCTGACACATGTATATTAAATGTAGCCCTTCTTCCTAGGTTACATAAAGCACAACCCCACCAAAAGGAAAGCCCCTGCCTACACTTTTAAGGGAGCAAAGCCCTTGCTTCATGAAGCCTGTTCTCCGGGTCCTCGTTACTATGTGGAACCTTCAATGACCAGGAGGGGGAAGGAAGCTGCCCCAGCTTATACCATGTGTGGGCGCCCCAAGGTGAAAACTGAGGTCACACCTGGTCCAAGTGAGTAACTTTTCTCTCAACGGTTTATTCAAACTGAGGATAACGTGCCTATTTCTGTCCTGTGTCAGGGGAATAGAAACCTATTGACTCACACCAGAATGAGGTATGGATGCTTTCAAATGGAAAGTAACAGCTCCAGCATTTGGGGCTAAGATGGGGGAGAAACAACAACATTGGTGGTAGGGTCAAGTGTCAAAGAAAGGCAGTGCAGGGCCACAGGGCTGGGAAGATGGGAACAGCAGTTGGGAATAGGAAGGAGAACTAGCAACACAGGACCCTGGGTCTGGGATGTAGGGAAAATGGCAATGAAGTGTGATGTGGTTGATTGAGACTCTGCAATTTTGCATAGACTGAACCTACAGACCAAGCCACCTATATGGCATGATATGAAGCCAATCAAAACATTCATTGTTGTTGCTTTGCTCACCTCTTGTCTAGGCGATTATTCACCAGAGAAGTCAAAAAGGCATATTTATGAATCTGCTCCTGTGCACTCCATGTCATTCAGGACTAAGAGCTTCAGAGTAGACAGCACTCCAGGTAAACTCCAACAACTAATAAATAAATTGGATCTAGGAGTCCTGCAGTTGCCACCTGGCTTAAAAGCCAGAAAGAGAGCAAAAGTCCTGAGCCTGACTCCACAGCAAAGTATTCTAATGAAGGAAGAAAGCCTTGGGAATAGGCATAAGCAATTAATACTTGGGGCTCTTAAAAACAATAAACTAGAGATGGTCCTGAGTTTAATATGGTTATCTCCTACACTGGTTGCAATATAGCTCCAATCTTTAGCACAAATGGAACATTAGCTGTGTTCTGTAACTGGGCTTAAACCTTGCTCACATCCAAAGGCTTTAGCTGAATTTCAGTACATAGTTAAGGACAGTCCTGTCTACACTAAGATGGAAATCATGTCTTAACTGGGTCAATGGACATCCATGTTATAAGCAGTCCCCGTATTTCATGTTGTATTTGTAATGGAAATGAGCTGACAGACAACTGAACTGACCCAGTGACAAAAGAGTTGAAAGCTGAAGAAACCAAATTCTTCCTCTCAATCCAGAAGGGGCAATGGGGGATTAACAAGACTATTTCCAGGGGAGGAAAAAATACTGAAAATGCCCAGTGTTCATGTGACAAGAATCAGAGTTACTATACATTGATACCACAGCCAGGCCGCCTGTATATCAGAATTCAGAGGAAGTCTTGGCACAAAAGTATAAAAACTCGCTAGAAGCTAGGGATATACCTAAGGCCTTGATAGAAGACAGTGTTACACCCAGAGTTTGAGACATACTATCAGCAAGATTAGTAGGCTAAAATATGACCAAACTTTATCATGTGACTGTTCGAAAAGTATATGCAATTTCGCTTACCTATAGTTCAAGAATCAGCAAATTAGCAGCACAATTCCTATCAAACTAAAAGGGGTCACTCACAAGACAAACTCCATAATATGTCCTGAAAAATGTCCCATTATGTGAGTATAGTTTTGGAAAAATGCTTCAGTGTTCTTTTATGACAGAATGTCTGGAAAACCCAGGTAACTACACGTGGGTTAGGTTTACTTCATCAGCAAAAAAAAGTATCGAACATGCAGAGATGAGACAGAAGAAATACAGACTGATCAAAAATAGTGGGCATAAATCAATCATTTAGATAGATCCAAAACAGCTTATTGTTGTATCACTCTCAGAAGATTGTCTTCACTCTGGAGTTGGTGCAAATCACACCAGTAGCACTGCACCTTTCTAGCCCTCACAACACCTTGGCAGATTGACTTATCAGTAAGATCTCAAATACCAGGAATGGTCTGTCAAGACTCAGTTCTACAGAACATCTTTCGCAAGTGGGGATTCTCAGAAATAGACATGTTTGCCACAAACCAGAACAAAAACCTCACAGCCTTTGTTCCTGAGGCGGTTCAAGCCTAGACTCCTTGACCCTGGGATGAATATATACCTTTGCACTGATCCTAAGATACCAAGGGCTCTGAGAAAACTGAGGCAGGACACAGTTGACTATGACATGTCTAGAACCACCACAGTTAATGTAAGGTAAGTAACCATTTTCTGTTTTTTTCATTCAGCAGGCCAGCCTCACCACACATGAGCACCAGCAATTCAGACTCCAGATGCCCACCCTCATTCCAGGAAAGAAAAGGGGCAACCTCTCCCCAGTCTCTGTTGAAAGCCTTTCAATCTGATGATGCTCCCCTAACTCCTGGGGATTCACACTGTACATAACAATCATGGTATTTTTTTTCTCCCAGGTCCTGGCGCGTACACTATCCCTGGGGTGATGGGACCCAACACAGTGGACAAAACCGCCAGCCCTTGTTATTCCATGAAATGGAAGAGTAAGCTTGGTCGCTTTGATGAGGATCTCCATAAGGTAAGCTGCTTTTCCATTGCATTCCAAGCAGCTGTTGTCATTGATAACCAGGGTCAATCGCTAACTCCAAGACTGAAGGCCTCTAAGCATTGGTGGGTTCTTTCATAGTACGTGAACAGATGCAAGTGTTCTGCAGCATGACCAGATAAAGTGCTACAACTGAAGACTGGCAGCAAACATGGCTATACTTAGTTCCATGTAACAGCATCATTGGCAAGGCAGGGCTCTAACCATATCTGCAGCAAGTACCTGTTTAAGAACTTAATCCAAAACCCAACAGAATCAATGGGAACCTTCCCAGCGATTGCCCTAGTCTTCAGATTAGGCCTAGTTCTTGTGTTATGCCTAAGCACCATGTTGCCAGAACTCCATCTGGAAAAGGAGTTGGAAGTTGGACAAGGAAAAGAAATGTGTTAAGTAATAGAAGTTACAATATGAAATTTCACCTCAGGATGCTCATATTGCAACATTTTTTTATGATCTAGAGGAAAAATCCTTTGCTCCAGTGTTATAGATATTGAGCATTATGACATCTAAGGCTAGGTCTATACTGACGGCAGCAAATTCGCCACCGTCAGATCGATTTCTCTGCATCAACTGAGCGGTCTGTGAAGACCCGTTCAGTCGATCCAGAAATTGACCTACGAAAACCACCTCCAAAAGTGACACAGCACAGTACGCGCGCAGAACTGAAGCAGCAGAGTCGACGTGAGTTATGCAAGTTTTTTACGTCGCTTGTGTATCTCCCATCGACTGCGACCGAATCTTGGAGGTAAGTATAGAGCAGCCCTTACTATGCATATCCAGTAGCAAAATTTCAAACTCAAATTTCTCTGCCATCTCCAAAGAATTTTTCTTACTGAAATACCTGAAGTGACACGTCCCCAGACAATAAGTATGTGTAAAAAGTCTAAAATACCCAGTAGCAGTCATTAAAATGTCAACAATTGCCGGTGGTTACCACACAGCAGCATCTGAAGGACCACAGCTTTCTTACAATAGGAAATAATTGTTATACCTCAGATGCTGCTGTGTGGTAAGAGTTGCAAATTGATTTTTTTTTAAATGATTAGCATTGTCTTTAACTATAGGCAGTGGGGGCAAATAAAATTGACATCTTGCTCAAGCTTATTGTCTGGAGATAATGATCCCTCGAGACAGAAGGATGTAGCAACATTCCCAGTGCCACCTACCAAACGAATCATCAGATTTCATTCCTATGATATCATATTAAGTAAATAACGTTGTGTAGCTGAATACAATGGAACCTGTTACATTCTTATAAAATGTTTATTTTTGTATTAGATAAAAAATGATCATGTACAGATTTTTGCTTATTATATAAAACCTACTGAAAACAGTGGGTTTTTAAAAAATCTTTTACTGTAAGCCTTATATAAAAACCGGTGAAGATCATAGATTCCTAAAGCTTGCAGAGAAAGAACAATGACACTTTCATTTCAATTTGAGCCACTGTCCCCTAGCAGTCTATCAAAAGTGAAGTGGCTTAGGGTGATAAGACTTCAAAAATCTAATGTAAACTCCTAAGGGACACAACACTGTGGAGAGGAACCTTGCCCTTCTGCAAAAAAAAGTTTTATTGTTAAAATTAATTAAATGTTTCTGATAGCATTTTTCTGTCCAGTATTATAAACCTATGCAATTCTCATGGGAAATTGGGGATATTGAATAGCCATTTTCAACTGAAGATTCCACTGACCATCTTACAGACACCAGGTCCTGCTGCATATAAGAAGATAGACGTTGATGTGTACAAAAAGAGAGCCCCCAAGTACAGCATAAGCATCCGGACTAAGCCGGCAGGAAATGTAATACATCCTGGACCTGGAGACTATGATCCCGGAAAGGTAAGGCAGAAGAATCTGGCTTCCTTTGTCCTCATTTCAGCAGCTGGCCTTTAGCAGTTTTTCCATCTCACTCAGTTGGTTCTTGAGAACTAGAGGGTAATTTACTTGAGTCACAGGATCTACAGTCATAGGGTACAGGGTTAGTTTGTATTTAAACTCCATGACTTGACAAGTCTGGATTTAGAGCTATCACAAAATCTTGCTTTTTCCATGAGAGTTCAGCATATTAAAAAAACCAGATTCAAATAGCAAAGACAAGATCCTTCAATATATAGATCTAAGTTGAGTATTGGCAAGACATTAATCTGCATGGAAGAGCTACTATTAATGTTATATATTACTGCCCAGAAGAGACCATGTTCAAACAAATCAAAGTTAAATTAAAAAAAAAATCATCCTACAATATTAATGCATTATTGAGACAGATTAATTTAAGAGAGTCCAGAAACTGGACAGGGTTCTTTGAGAAATCCTTGTGCATATCAATTCCAGCAGGATCTTTTTCCATCTGTCTAGATATGTATCCGCCAGGTATCTGAACCTACATGAGCATATGTAAAAAGCCAAAAATACTATATTGTGCATCTGGGATTTTAAAAAAAGGTATTGTTTAAACAAATAGAATTCATCAGTCATTTCACTGTCACTTGCTGTTGTAGCACCATAAACCTTTATGATCAATGTGTGGACTCAAAGAAGGGAAGGATTCTATAAACATTGAAGTTGGAAGTGTAAGCTCTCATTAAGCTTACTGAAACAACCATTTTGGTTTACAAAGTGAGAGGGAAAGGCATTTAGTTGCATTCTGTTCCTGTAATCACCTGGTCTTTACAAACACCATCTTCTCCCATCATCCTTCTAGACATTTTAAACACATAGAAGTCACCTGACAGTATGACAAAGAACCAAATTGTCTAGATAATGATACAGCAATGCCAGAGATTGAGCATCCAATAGATAGAGACTTTCCAAGTGCAGACTGTGGGTCACACCAGCAACTGTTGGCATCAAACATAAAATGAAAACTGAAAAAGATAAGATGTTCAGCAGGTCCACTGCATTTGGATCTGTCCAGAATCAATGAAAACTACATGACTTCTGTCCAGAATAGATATGAGACATTGTCACAGGCAAAAGAGAAGAACAATCTGAACAAACTTTGGAATAAAATGAAAACTATCATGCTCAAAGCTGTCAAATCATACATTCTGAAAAGTCAGTGTTGGAGTGCATCACAGATGACTCAAAAGTATTTGAACAGGTAGAACAATAATGCAGAGTGAAAAAGAATGGCTTATAGACATAAGAATGAAAGAGAGAGTATAAGAAACTAAGCAGACAGATCCAAAGGCAGATTAGATGAGACAACAGCACACACATCAGGGCAAAATGCATGCAACTTGAGAACCACAGAGAGAATAATAATACAAGTTTGAAAATAGTGGTTAGACTTCTTTCCAAAAACTTTTCCCTGCAATCGAACATATTAAAAGATCATGATGGAAGAATCCTCACTGAAGGTAATGATGTCAAATGCTGAAGGAGAAATTACTCTGCTTACCTGTATGCTTCATTAGAGTCACTCACAATACAGGATAACAGAAAGAAGAGTACAGAGCCATCAATCCCACAAAAAGAAGTGGTGTGTGCTATTATGAAAATGAAGCCAGGGAAAACACCATGGGAAAGTAAAGAACCAGCAGAACTATTTAAAATGGCTGGTGACTGCAGTATTAATCTCACGTGGAAAATTTGCAACCATGTATGGATGACTAGAAAGTGGCCAGACAGCTGGACAAAGAGTCTTTCTGCTATTACCAAAGAAAGGAGACAGAGTATAACAATTGCATTGTCCCCCCGATATCACAAGTGAGAAGAATTTTGCCCCAAATAATCCAGGATTGCATGAAGAAAATGATAGAAGCTGAACTACTATCACCACAAGCTGTTTTCAGAGAGGAACAAGATGTGTGATCAAATTGTGAACGTCCGTCACGTCATTGAAAAATGCAGGGAGTACATCACCCATTGATTAAGTGTTTCATTGACTACTCAAAAGTGTTCATTACTGTCCCACTTGATTGTCTTTGAAGGATAATGGCAGATATGGGGATTCCAAAGCATCCTGCTGAACTCATTAGAAGTCTCTATGAACACAGCATAGTTTTTAAAGGGACCATTGAAATAAAAGATACTGAATAGGTTTTATACCAATATTCCTAAAATACTCATCTCTGGTCTAAGAAAAAAGCACAGAAATTCTTAACCCACATAGCAGTAATGTCAGAAAGTTATTATAAAAACAACTGGTTAGAGGGCCTTGGAATAAAATACCAACTTAATAGGAACAGTTACATGCAGTCTAGCAATAATAAAAGCTGTGAAGCATACAGTAGACAAGGTGAGATATACAAGAGTTTTTGTGTAAGTAAACTTCACAAACTATCATGATTTTTGGGAAATCTATTCCATCAAGAAGTTCCAGAGGGGTAGCCGTGTTAGTCTGTAGACAGCTGCATCTGATGAAGTGGGTTGCAGCCCACGAAAGCTTATGCCTGCAGAGATCTGTTAGTCTTTAAAGTGCTACGGGATTCTCGTTGTTTTTGCAATTCCATCAAGAAAGTGATGCAGGATGGCACATGCAGAAGCAACAGGGCTACTTATGTAAGTGAAGAAGCTGCCTTTTCAGGCCGACTGCCAACATCAAAGGTCAAACACCACCAGGCACCCCTCTTTTTATTAGGAAATTTTGCAACGTTTAATCTAGAGTTCAGAGCAATTGATTACTCTTCATTTATTCTAATCTGGTTGAGTGATCGATATAGACGTTTTGTGCACTCCCGTCCCTTCAGTTACAAATTTTCTTTTCACCAATAGGAACGTGACAATAGGTGGCCTGGACTGTCCAGATCTTGTACCTGATTGGGGATGGCATATAGCATCAAAAATAGAAACTAGCAAACCTGATGCTAGTTAATGGTGAATATCCTGATTTGTTGTATTTACTTTCCCATCTCCAGATCACACTGACCAAGCCTTGTGCCCCAGTTGTTACCTTTGGAATCCGACACTCTGAGTATACAACGCCTTTGATAGTGGACGTCTACTGACCTTCACGCAAGCCGCCGAACAGACACTAAGTTTCTTTTTCTCTATCATGTTGCTTTATATTCTAAAGCTGCCAGTTTTTATGTACATTTTCTTATAACTAACAATCATCTGTCTTCAGACAAGTTTCTACAAGTTTTAACACTAAAGGATGACAAATATTCAGAAAATGATCACTTGCAATATTTTAACTTGCCTCCTGGTATGAAGGAATTTTCCATATCCCCCTTAATGAAGAGGACATGCTGAAGCTAGCATATTGCCCTGGTGTGTGGATCGTTCTGTTTCCATCAGTTGTGAGTCTGAACCCTGGCACTAGTACATGGCATCTACTGTGCTCCAGAACCTGGGATTTCACATATCTGTACATGTAAAGAGTCACTATTTCCTACTACTGAGCTATTTTGTGGTGTTTGCTCCTGTGATGACCCTCACTGTCTATGTCATTTATCCCTTTTGTTGTGTTCTACTGCGGTATTGGCATGTAAAGAAAATAAATCAGGGAGTCAATATTTATCATGTCAAATTAGCTGAATACCTCAATCTACCTTTAGATGGAGCTAGACGAAAGTTTAAAGGGGCACCATGTGGTTAAAACAGTTCTTACATATGTTACATCTTTAGATTATTAAAACAAAACTTTAAAAAAATTAAATGGGCTTTTCACCACAGATCCCTAGTTTACCATTTTCCTCTTCACCTCATCTTGGATGGGGGGAGGAAGTGATTAGTGAGTTTCGATTTCTGGGTCTCAAGCCTTAGCAAAATATTACGTTAAAATTGTT
The DNA here is from genome assembly GCA_007922155.1 of Mesoclemmys tuberculata. Classification (NCBI taxonomy): domain Eukaryota; kingdom Metazoa; phylum Chordata; order Testudines; family Chelidae; genus Mesoclemmys; species Mesoclemmys tuberculata. Next base: position 4,439,647 of record ML675613.1, read on the forward strand.
GGAAAATGTTTAAATTCTAAATTAAAAAAACAAATACAAACACCTTTTTCATTAGAATTTTTTGAAACAAAGTAAGCCTTGGCTGCCAAGCAACATCCCCTCAACCCAGGAGAAGCACTGTTCTTGCTTTCTCAGCTGCTGTACGCAGGATGGCTGTGGACATGCTGGGCCTTGCAAGTTCCATATACAGGTGAACTGTAACTGCAGGCTGCACTCAGGAATGACAGGAAGTATATCTCCTTCACACTGCCTTAGAGAAGGCACAATGCCCTAAAGAGAAGGAGGTGGGGCTATGGACACGCTCCAGCTACATACTACCATTTGGAGCAGGCCTGACACAGCAGGGGAAGGAAGTTGCTCCAGCTGAAGTAGTATATAAATGGATACTCTCCTCCTGAATTACAATATAGGGAAAAGTTCTGTCTCTGTGAGGCTTCCTCCCCATGCAGAAATAGTGAAACTCTGCAACATCCCTTGCCATGAGCAGTGCCTAAGTGCCACAATTGAGCCCAAAGAATTTTAACACATTCATAGGGAAGGATAAATTGTCTGCTCAGCTCTAATGCAGTTTAGAGCTTGGATGTAATCTCTGCACTGTCTATTGTAGATAGTGTTGTATTATTGGTATATTTGTATCAACGCGAGTTCCAAGGCAATAGGGTCTATAAAAAGTTAAACATGTACATGTTTAGAAACTGGCTAGTATAATATAGTATTAGACCATAAGAACACTGTATATATAAATTACTCATGGAGCATCTTAAGACAGTACAACTTTATTTACAACATAAAAAACATTCTTGTTATGACAAGAATTAGGGTGCTTTGGAAGCCTTTGGTCAGGAATGATTTGCCTGAGGAAAGCAGATAGACTAGCCAAGTGAGCCACCCAAAACTCTTCAGCATGTAAAATGAGCTCAGAACAGCCAAGTCTTACCAAAGACAAGAATAGGACTGAGTCAACTGAACAAGAGCCAGAGTGGATCATCACTGCATCCTTCTCCACCCATCCCTACTGCACATTCCACCATTGGAACAGGATAAGGACACAAGTTACGATACACCAACTAGCGTATTAGAAGATCAATATTCAAGGTAGGAAGCAAATTAAGACAATTGGATCTAAATCCACACACAAATCAACGTTCCGGGGCTTGTAAGAGAGGAATTCTTCATTGTCACACTGTCTCATTTGTCAAGGCTAGACAATATACACAGGGATTAGGGAATATGGGTTTGCTCGGGGAGAAAAAGAAGAACCTATATAAAGGAAATGTTCAGAGATAGCCAATCACCAAGGAAGGAATTCTTAGAGGAAAATCCAGAACAAAAGTCATCCTTGAGACAAAATATATACACTATAAAACAATTATGGTAGAGTTGTTTTGTACCATAAAAGCCTTTTAAAATAATGTGGAGAGATTTTGGGTTGTTTGGGTTTTTTTTTTTAAACACTAGTAATATTTTTAAAATAGTTTATGATAACTGGAAGCAGATATAAATAATTCAGATGAGCGAACGAACATACATGGGTTGGAATGAGAGGTGAAGGGACAAGTTCAATGAAAGGGAGAGAGGAGTGATTTGAGATGAGCATTTCTAACCAGTGTACAGTACAGAGTAAAAATGTAGTGCTGAAAGATCATAAACATTCTTCACTCACACAGCTTTCTAATGCATAGAATTATGTGGAATCAGCACAGAACAAAGTGCACACTGCATCTCAAAGTGCTACAAGCTTTGGAGTGATGGCTTTACAAACATTAGACAATACTTGTGCAGGTATGTATTCCAGACAGTGACATATAGGGTATCTGCCAGATGATGTGCTGATGAGAGAACAAAGAATTTGGAATTCTAAGGTTACTTCCATCTGATCAGACCACTTTTAAGAAGATCTAAACTCCATCTTTACCTATGAAATGTTTTCCCAAAAACACCAAAGTGTCATGTTATGGAGCTGCTAGTAACAACTGTACAAAGAACTTCCCCTTCTGAATTATTCGCAACACCAATAGTTTAAGCCTTTTGTAAAATAATGATTTTTCGACCTCTTCAGTTTTTCAACTCTCTCAGATCTTCTATGGTTGCAACTGAGCACGTGTAGGTACTTGTTACAAGAGCCATATTTGTGCAACTGAAAAATTACTGCCACCAGCTAGTGCAGCCATTACAGCCACTCTTTTCTGCCAGGCCTTTCCCCATCTTGTGCTATGAGACTAGCATAGAACCAAGCTATCTTGCTGGTAAAATCCTGCTCTGTTGCAAAAATCCATCAGCCATTCATTGTAACAGGTAGTAAGTACTCAAATCAGTACCTACCATGCATATGATTTAGTTCCTCAACAATTCTAGCCTAGTGAAATGCCATTGATATTAATGTATTTCAAAACATAAAATGAAATTCCAAGACCACAAAGCAAGCCAATGGCAGAGATAGATTAGAACTCAGCAGCTCCTGCCTCCCAATCCCACATTCAGATTTTTAAAACATGCAGCCTTCCCAGCTCTGCTCATTTATGAATGGAGTACAGGCACATTTCTACTATGGGTTAAGTCAGACACTTTCACAGTAATGGCATGGAATGGACTAAGGCAGACATCACAAGGTTACAAGCCAGGCAATAGATAGATGAAGGCTAAAGGTCATGGACAACAAAGCAAAAAAAGAAGGCTAAGTGTCAACAAGGAGATCAAGTTGTGGTATGCACATATTTAAAAAGATCAGAATGAACTATATTCATTTATTTAAAAATCTGATGAATATGTCCAAGACTGATTAGAAAAATGGTAGTAAATTGGAGTCCAGAGATGTTATCTGGTCCTCCAGGAATATCCCAACAATCCTTGACCGGGTAGACTGAGGATAACTTTGAGCAAGTTTGTTTATCATGGTTACGGTTTTTCTTGTCATAAAAATTCCAGCATGAGGACCCCACTCAAGTCCATGCTTTTGACACCAGATAATAGAGGATGAAAAAGACAACAATCAGTCCACCAGAAACGTAACAAAGCAGTTTGCGATTATCCCTTCCCGAGCGTGTCATGGTGGAGAAACGCTTCACGCTCCCAGTCAGCAGGCCTGTCACACTCATGAAATCTGAGTCCTGAGGGAGAGAGAAAGGTGAAACGGAGAAATTATAAAACAAATGGGGCTTTCCATAGACAGTGCTACTTTGTAAAGCAGAACCATTTCAGTCTCTAGCTACCTGAGGAACTGACTAACTCCTAAGTCTAGAACAAAAAGGAAAAGCAAAATACAAGCAGCAATCAGTCTTTGAGAAACCAGTATCTGCTACTCTAACACACAGGCTCCAAGGTCAGAATATTACCTCCAGTTCATTCAATGCAAATCAAACATTTAAGGGCAAGTAAAGTTCTACTGAATGCAATGCACACTCGCAATTTATAATGGCAACCTATATGAATGCAACTTTAGGTACCTTACCTGCACACACAGGAGAAAATGCAGAATTAAGGGTCCTCAGAGCAACCTTAGTTTTGTCCTATGCTACATATGCATGATGACAGGGTCCTCAAATTATTCCTACAACACACCACATACAGTATAGCTAAATACAGAATGCTACTTATCTATACATGGAGTTACTCTGGATTCCAGGTGAGGACACTCTTATTCTGGAATAAGACTTTCCATACATGCAGTTAATCAGGGATAATTCCAAGCATAGATATGCCCTAAGGTTTAGAAAAAGGTGCCATTTCTTTCCATTCAATGGTAGTGTTATTTGCAGATTTGAACATTTTATTGCTCAGCGTTTTGTCATCAGACAATAAAAGACCCTACTGTAAGTCAAATTCTCTCCTCTTGAGCCCCCCTTTTCCTCTCCTATCTTTTGTTTCTGTCTTTTCACATCATTACCAGTGTCAGCAGTTCCTTTTCCTTACCCAAATCTCTAAAATCTGCTGCTGTTCACTCTTCTAATTAAAGCCTCTCCTGATCTCCAACCTTCCCCCTCCCAAAGTGCTTGGAGAGAAGGCTATTTTCTAAGTCACCTCTCAGAGAACCATATTCTTGAAGTCTGGCACTATAAAGTGTGGCTCTGGATATAACACAGAATGTGCTTTCTCTTTATTAGTTCAATGATCATTTCCTTTCTCATGATAGCTACTTCTTTTTTCCTCTTCACCTTTGACTTCAATGCAGATTTTGGACCATTCTCTCCTGCTACACTACCTCAATAGATGTGTAGGCACCTCCAGTTCCCTCCTGATGTGATCCCAACTCTTATTTGCCCAACTGCTGTTTATCTCTAGTAGTGGTGGCGGTTTCTCTTCTGCATCAAGAATCCTCCCAAATATAACTTAACAAGGCTCAGTTACTGGCCATATGTTTTCTTCAATCTACTTTTTCCCTCTCCATTATGATCTTATCACTACCATTTTTATCCTTTGCCATAGTTTTTCAGCCACTTTCAAATGAACGTTATCCAATAACCTTAACGCTACATCCTGCTCTCCAGTTTTCCTTAATTACACATAATTTGTGGCTTCTGCTCAAGTTTCTTCCAAATCATTTATTTGAAATGCTTATCCTAGATAAAAGCACAAATTCATCTCCTGGATATACCTTGTTGATTTAAGAGTTAGATGAAAGGCCTTTTTGCCCATAAACTTGCTGCTATCCTTCACCATGAACCTCCATTTTACTCTCCTTCCAAATGCTGACTTTGTAGGTCACTGTATGGATCCTACCTCTGCTGAAGTCTTCATATATATCTTCATCCCATCTTGCTTTCAATCCGGCAGTTACTTTCTCTATGGCCTCCATGTCCCAAATTCTCCAGACTCCAATATGTGCAGAAAAGCTTCTGTCTGATCTCTCTCATCAAGTAATAGTATGACCACCTAAGTCCCATCCTCAAACATCTGCACTGGATTCCCTTCCTTACAGAATTCTTCCAAAAACCTCAGTGAGTAAGCTCTATGCTACAGACCTTCTCTCTCTGTTGCTACTATACAATTTGTATACCAATTTAAGACTGAAACGAGGGTTGAAATTAAGTTTATTAAATAAAGGGGAAATAAATAAATTAGACACTAGACAGTATGGAGGTTAGAAAGCAAAAGTAAGGTCTTTCCCCCTTTTTCCATAAATTAGGGCATCTGCTAGCCCACACACCACACAGCAATTTCAGCCTTTCCTCAAATTCTTGGGTCTTCCATCAGCAGCTGGAGTTTAGAAGCCATAACTAGATTTTGTTTTATAAATTACATTTATTTTTCACAATACCTATAGAAGTTAAAGTGGTAAATGGAAGGAATAAGATACTTGATAATATAAGCAGATGCCTATTTGCACAGAATCCCAGCCTTAGCGTTTCCAAAAAGAGTAGTGAATACAAAACCCTGATTAATTCTATGTGTTTCACAGATTATGGGAAGTAATCCTGACATATTTATAAAAACTTCCAAAGCCACAAACAAAAATGACCAAGAAAGGCCTACATCTGAATGCTAGCTTTAGAGGCAGAAGTTTTAAACCCAATAAATAATCTCCGTATGTATTTCTAAAATACATTGTCCTCTCTATGTCAATGGTTCTAGTTACTTGTTGCTAGCTGTGTTAGTCTTATCAGACACAATGATATTAGCAGCTGGTAGGTATCTGTTGGACTATGTACCAAAAAACCCACACAAAATAACTTTAACATTTATCACCCAGCATTTACAGCATTGTCAAACTCAACTGCTAGAATTTAATTTAGTTCTGTTTATTGGGCTGCTATGAAACAGAAACAATTAAGACAAATCTTGAAATTCAGCACAGAAGTTTTCATCTCTTATGGACTCCTATCAGTTTCTTACCGTGCCATCAAGGTAGTGGTTTTGATCCTCAGCATCTTTGTCAATATCCAGTGCCAGCTATTCAAGACAAAAGAAAGCAAGCGTCAGCGTCTCCAAGTGAAATGATCAGTTCCGCACATACTAGATGCTAGTGAAATTCCAAGCACACAAACAGCAGTGGCCCATCACTCCTACCACCTCCCACACATACACACAATGGATTTGTTCAGTACAATGAAAAAATGGAATGCTGATTACAATTTTTGTAGTAGAAATTCTTGAGATCTCCAACATCAAAAGTTCAGCTCTTCAACCAACCACAGACAAACTTTTGTACATGATGTGACCATGCAAATATTGGAGAAGTGAAAATGGAAAACAGACTCCTGTTTTCTGCTAACACTGCAGTCTCTGCATTAACAACAGCATATAAATTAAGGTTTTTCAAGCCAATAGAATTGATTTAGTCTCAGGGGGAACATTGCACGCACACTTCTTTTTCATTAATATTTTTAATATGGTTTTATTGTGACCTTCCACAGAAGATATGCTTAGCAATACATCTTTGCATATCCTTGGCCTCGCCATTCACATTCCAAACCTAATTCCTTCTCTGGATGCCACAAAAACCAGACAATGTTGTACCCTGGAACATGGTTAAATCCCAAACAAGGGATGAAGATTTCAATAAAATTCCCCAGGACATTCCAATAGCAAAAGTTAGCTACCTGACCTGTCATAGACAGTGTTATACTTAAAAGCTTCTCAAACAGCTGAATAAAGAAAATAAATAAGGTAAGTAACCTACTACGTGCTCCCAACATCCATGACATAAGACAGTAAGGCAAATGAATTATGTGAAGTTAGCGACTAACCGATTTCAGTCTGGTGACCTTGGTGGCTAGATTTTCCGCCATGCGCTTGTTCTCCATATCTAGCAGATCACCCACAGCACCTGGACTCTGACCTGAAAAAGTTCTGTCGGTTATGACATAACAAGTGGCAGTGTATTTACTGGCTAAAATGGAGGAATGGAATCAGGATTTCTGATTTCTATTTTCAGTTCTACCACAGACTTGCTGTGAATCCTTGGGCAAGTCACTATTCGTAAAATGGGGATAATAATGCTTACCTACCTCATGTGTGTATTGTAAAGATCAGTGCCTGTGAAGGCTTTGAGATCCTTTGATGGAAAGGGTCTACAGAATTGCAAAACACTACTACTAAAACCAATGGTGCTTCTGAAATAGCTGCTTCTCCAGCACTTGCAAAAGTTATTTACAAGGAATTGCTGAAAACTCATCACCAAAGCTTTTGAGAAAATGCTGTCTTTTTAAGGCTGCCTTTCAGACAAATGCCAAATGGAAAGTTATAAAATTATGAGTGATGTTTCAGGAAACTTTCTCTCACCCCAAATTACTGCCCCAGGTATCACTGGTTTGACGTGAACAGCAAATTCATCAGGCACTTGACAGACAGACAAAGACGTTTCAACATGTAAAGGACCTGCTCTAAAGAACGTCAAAATCTGCCCTTACCTGCACAGGTGTATATTTTGGGACAGTTTGGGCTTGTGTGTGTGTGCGCAATAATAAATAACAGCAGTTTGTTCTTTTGTAACAACTTCCATATGAGGATGTCTAACCTAGATCTAACCAAAGTCAGCTTTTTGTGCCAAAACAGTGGTGGTGTACACACTGCAACCCCTCTTCCCCCTGCTGACCCAACTCCCCTGATTTTGAGACAAAATAAAACCACCTTGATGAGAAGCATAGAGCTTTTTGCACCAAACTTTTAGTGATAAAGCATCAGTATAGACATTGCACTTGATTATGTCATGGTAAACGGCATCCAGGAAGTGTCCCATAATGCCCACCCTAACCGCACCGGCCATCAGTTTGAACTCCACTTCTCTGCAGCCATCCACCTCTCCCCCTTTAAAGTCCCAGGAACTTTTTAAATCCCCCTTCCTGATTGGTCAGCTGGGAAAATGCAATGTGAGCACTCCATGCTGACCATGGCAGCTCCTTGCACCAAACGCTCTCCCACTTGGAGCACATTGGAGCTTCTGGATCTGATCAGCATTTGGGGAGAGGCGGCAATGCAGTCTCAGCTCCACTCCAGCTGAAGGAACTATGATACCTACAATCAAATTTCTCATTTAACAGCGGAGAAGGGCCATGAAAGGGACACACTGTGATGTTGTATGAAAATTAAGGCGCAGCAGCAGGGATACCAAAGAGCTAGGGAGTCAAACCATTGCTCTGGTGCAGAGCCAAAGACCTGCCCATTCTATAAGGAGCTGGAAGCCATCCTCAGCAGCAAACCCACCTTCACCACCAAGAAACCTCTGGATACCTCCGCTCCAGGGGCAGTGGACACCAGACTCAACCCCCATAAAGAAATCATGGATGACGAGGTCAAGTTTGAGGATGAAGCGGAGCAGGGGACTGGGTCATTTGGTGACGTGGGGAGTCAAGACTTCTTCTCGACCCCAGAGGGTGTGAGCCATCCCAGCCCTACAGCTCTTGCATGCAGAATGCAGGAGAGGGGAGCTCGGGTAAGTGATTTTTTGGAGCTGATGCTGCTTGGTTACATGAGGTACAGCTGTCCTTTGCTTTGTTGCATTATACAGGTGGTTGAAGAGATAGAAAGGCGCAAGAGTAGCTGTGTTTGCATGTGCTTCCCATTCCCCGTTCAACAAGGCAGTGCAATGGGAAAAATGTGTTAATGCACACTGAGGTTTCACAAGAATCCTCCAGAGAGATCTCTAGGAAACTTTCCTGGAGGTACTCGCCATTCCTCTGCCAGAGATTCCTCAGCAGAGTTGCTTTGTTTCTTCTCCAATTGTAGGAAACTTCCCCATGCTGGCAATCACTTGTGCAGGGACCAAAGTGGCACACAGGCGAGCAGTACACGGACCCAGTCTGAAGCTGCTCACATGAAGGAGATGCACCCTAGCATTCCTTATTCTAAAGAGTGAGATATCAGCTTCTATGGACCCTGCCTGTGGAAAATGGTGGCAATTTGAAATTTTATCCCTATCTAACTGCATCAATACTCCAAACAATAACCTGCCCAGAACCTTTTCCCCAGCTTGAAGGACTCTCCCTCCCACCCGGCACAATTCACCATCGTTGAGCGGTACACTTGACAGGTGACAGCAAGAAAAAGCTGTATTTTACAGTAATGAATCAATGCTATTGCACTCACAATCATGTTTCAGGTCATTCATTTTTTATTGTGCATCTACAGATGTGCCCTTGGGAAGAAACGCCCCCCAACACCTGCTTAGCACCTTCGTCTGATAAGAAAATGATCACAGAGAAGCAAAGAGGAGATGTTCCAAGGATTCCTCCAGTCTTCTGAAGTAGGAAAGAAAAAAAAAGGGGGGGGGGCATGGAGACACAGTGACCAAAAATTTAAAAATTGATAGACAGAAGAGAAGGAAAAACCAGGAGCAAGTGACAGAAGGTCAAGAGCACATGGTAAATGCTGTGGAGGTGCAAACAGAACTGCTAAAGTCACTCATAATGCTGCAGACTGAATTCATGCATGCTCATCCCCCTTGCAGCCAATACAGAATTGCTTTCCATGCCCTCACCAGACTCTGCCCACACATTCCCACCAAGCTCCTGTCCCGTCTCAGTACCCTGTTCACTCCACCCCTTCAGACAGCTACCAGAATGATAGCTGGACTTACACCCAGCTGTCATAGCTCACACTGTCCCTCACTGCTTTCTCCCCTCCAATCCAGCTTTTCATGTGTGTTGTGAATAACTGTTATTTAATAAAGACATATTCTGTGAAGAATAAGTCATCTTTATTTATCTTTTGTGCACAGTAGTTGCACCTCACAATGATATACAGTGCAAGCTGGATAGCGCTCACAGCATGGCACAGTGCTGTTTACAAAGGCACCTTACTAGTGCTCATTGTCAAAATGGCTCCTCAAGGCCTCTGTTATTCAAATGGTCCCCTGTTGTGCGCTTCTAATAGCTCTGACATGTGGTTGTTCATATTCAGCCTCAAGGCGATCCACCTCTGCACTCTGGCCAGAGAGAAACTTTTCACCCTTAGCTTCACAAATATTATGACACGTGCAGCAGGTGGCTACGAACATGGGAATGTTTTCCTCATTTAGGTCCAACCTGCCATAAAAGCAACGCCAGAGAGCTTTAATCTGCCAAATGTCCTTCAACAGTCATTCGGTGCCGAATGTGCTCAGGTTCTCAGCCTGTTATTGAAGTGCTTCTTGCTGCTATCCAGGTTGCCCATATAATGCTTCATGAGCCATGGCAGTAAGGGGTAGCTGGGGTCTCCCAGGATCATTATGGGCATTTCAACATCCCCCACTGGAATCTTTTCGTGTGGAAAGAAAGTCTCTGCTTGCAGCTTTCTGTACAGGCCCATGTTCCTGAAGATGCACACGTCATGCACCTTCCCTGACCAATCTGCACTGATGTCAGTGAAATGCCCATGGTGATCCACAAGGATCTGCAATATCACAGAGAAGCACCATTTTCTCCTGATGTACTCCGTCTCATGATGGTCTAGGGTCAAAATTGGGATGTGTGCGCCATCTATTGCCCCGCACAGTTAAGGAATCCCATCACTGCAAAACCATCCACTATTTCATGCACATTTCCAAGACACACAGTCCTTCATAGTAGAATGCGATTAATGGCCCAGCACACTTGCAGTAACACAGCTCCAATGGTGGACTTCCCGACTCCAAACTCATTAGTGACTGACCGGTAGCAGTCTGGAGTTGCCAACTTACACAACGTGATCGCCATGTGCTTCTCTACTAAGAAGGCAGCTCTCGTTCTGGTGTCCTCACGCAGCAGGACAGGGGCAAGTGCCGCACACACTTCCGTGAAGGTGGCTTTGCCTACTGGAAAGTTTTATAGCCACTGCTCATCCCAGACTTGCGTAATGATGCAATCCCACAACTCTCAGTGCTTGTTTCATGCACCCAAAAGCAGTGGTGCACCATGTGCAGATGCTGCATGAATGCAAGCAGTAAACCAGCGTTGCTTGTTTGCATGGCACAGAGCAGGTCAGGTGCCTCGGATTCCAGTTCTGATTGGGAGCTCATGACATACTGCATGACCAGCTGCGATGTTTTCAGAACACTGATGACAGTGGAGAGCAGTGCATGAACCATCCTTTCAGACAGAGATGGCAGGCGCTCAGGAAACTGGGGCTGTTGAAAAATGCTGTAAAATGCAATTGGAAACCCATGGAATGACAGTATGGAAATCACTGCATCATGGAACGTGATACACCCATGATGCACTGCGATCTTCTCTGCCTTCCCACAACTCTCAGTGGCACAAGGTAATGAGTTCCACAGTAGGATAGCTGCCCACAGTGCACTACTCTCAATGTCAATGCTAGAACACGAATTGTGGATGCACTTCGGCAACACAATAAGTGCTGTGTGGGCAGGCACAAGCATTGTAATTACAGCGGTTTTTTTATCACCACTGTAATTTACATTGACAACACTTTCTAGAGTAGATAAAGCCCAAAAGACTTTGATGATTTCAGCCTCACAACCTGTATATAAGAAGCAGTACACCAACTTGCATAGCAAGATATCTGTACAGGTAGGCTCTGAGTCACTGCAGATATTTGTGCCAAATAACCCATGCCTTAAAAGGAGTATTACTTAAATGGAGGAACCACTGTTGAAATCTTGGGGTTACAGGGGAGCCTGTAGTTTATAATAACTGTGCTGTCACACATGAGTCCAAAACATCCCACACTGTCCTCAGTCCTTCGCACAACTACAGTTCAAACTATGGGGATCCAGGTAGCAACTGTTTAGCGTTAAATACCCTGAACTCCTGATGGCCAAAAGGAAGCAAGCAGAGCTACTAACAGGAGGCACCTGTAGTCACATGAGACCAATGTAGCATTGTGTGTCCTCCCTCAAAGACTAAGGAGAAGAGGCATCTAGAAGAAGCAGCCCCATTGGGGCAATGGGCAACCACTATGGGCAGTAGTTGCAGAAGGGAGAGAGATTGTAAAACAAAGTTGAAATTAACATTCTGGAATTTGGGTTACTCCTCAAAGTTCCTATTTAGAAAGCCCGATATTCACAAGAGGCTTAAACAACAAACCAAAGTGACAGCCTGATCGTACTGTGGTATTGATTGATCCGCCCCCCCAAAAAATTCAAAACTACCAACAAACCAAAACAACCCCTCCATGCCTATTTTGTACTACCATGCCCCTTGCTGCCTGCTCCACAGACCCACCCAAACCAACTACCCACCCCACATCTTACCAACATAGGCTTCATTGTCCTCCCACCCCAATATCTTACTGACAGACCCCTGCCCACATCACAGAGCCACCCCGAACTAAGCCACCTCTTCACCCTGTATCTTACTGCCACAGTGCCATGGGCCTCATTGCCCCCTCAGTCTCCCACAAAACCACAGCAACTCCCTTCTCCCATATCCTAGTGCCAGCCCCTCCCTGCCCCCAGCCTTTCCCAATCCAGAGCAACCCCCCACCCCACAGTTCGCTGCCAGGTGCCCCTGCCCTCCACACCACAGCTCATTGCTCCCCACTTCCACCACACCATGGCACCCCCACCTCAGAACTCACAGCCAGCCCCTCCCTGCCCCCCACCCCATAGCTCACTGCCAGGGCCCACCTACCGTCCGCCCCCCAAACCACAGCCCCCCACCCCACTGCCAGCCCCCAAACCACCACCCCCCACCCCACTGCTAGCCCCCCACCCCACTGCCAGCCCCCTCAAACCACCGCCCCCCAAACCACTTTCAGCCCCCCACCCCACTGCCCCCCCCCGTCGCTGCCCCACTGCCAGGCCCGCTGGCGCAGGGCCCCGACCCGGGCCCGGAGCGGTGGCGGCGGCGCTGGGCCCGGGGCTCCCGGCGGAGGGAAGCGCGGGAAGCCCGGCCCGGCCCGGCCCCTCACCTCGGCCCCAGTCCGCCATGGCGCGGCCGTGCCCGGCTCCCCGTCCGTGTCCGTGTCCGGGCCCAGCTCCGGCTTCTCTTCTCCGGCCGCCCACAGCGGGGCGGCTCCGGCTCCGGCTCCGGCTCCGGCTCCGGCGGGGAGCCGCGCAGTGTCCCGGGCCCCGCCTCACGGGGCGGGGCCTCCCCGGCCCCCGAGACCCGGCGGTTGGGGGCGGGAACGATCCGGAGCAGAGCCCCAGACCGCCCCCCGCCCCCTCTGCGCGGCCCTGGCCTTGGCTCCGAGCCGGGCCCCCGGGCAGGGCAGGGGGTCGCGCCCCACAGGCTGGGCCCAGGGCAGAAGGGTGGCTGGGCCCCTCTGTCTGAGTCAGCTCCGCAGGGCAGCCGTGGCCTCTCCAGTCCTGTCACAGCCCAGGCCCGACCGGGCGCCCCTGGGCCTACAGCCCAGGGCCCAGCCCTACAGCCCAGGGCCCAGCCCCGGGGGGCAGTAAGAAACTCCGACCCCTTCGGGCCCTCAGGCTCAAAGGGTTCAGACTGGGGCCTGGCTGCTCCCTTTCTTTAGGGCAGGGGGTCCCAAACCTTTTTTTCTGGGACCCCCTTTGAAAACATTTCAAGCTGGGACGATCCCCCGGGCTGTGCCACCCACACCCCTATGCCAGATTGCCCTTATTTCCGCACTGCTGTTGCGGGCGGCACTGCCTTCAGATCATGGGCCAGCAGCCACTGCTCTCCGGCCACCCCCTATCTGAAGGGCTCTGGCTGTCAGCCATGCCCGGGGGCTGACACCTCGCAACCCCCCTCCTCCATAATAATGTCGTGACCCCTTGAGAGGTCCTGACCCCCAATTTGAGAACCCCTCCTTTAGGGTTTGCCCTTTAGACGGTGCCACTCCTGGTGGTAGGCCTTAGTCCTGCAAACCGTTCCCCCAGGGTTCAGTTTTTAAACTTGAGAATTAGTGCCTTGCTGTTTTGTTTGGACTTGTAACATCAGACGGGAAACATAGGAATGTTTACATTAAAAAAAATAAGCTTTCACTGGAATGTAAAACATTTCTATCATTTATTTTATTTAACAAAGATTAACATCCTGGCCTAAACTTCCTGTGTCTCTTTCACACACTGACAAAACATTATGTAATCCCTGAGGGGGCAATTTGATCCAGGCAAGCTGACGCTTGCGTCTGCACAGAGCCCCAGAGATGCAAGGTTCCAACCCTGGGGACCAGCTGATAGGATTCAGAAATCTTCAGAGAAGAAGGCACTCTTCCTGGCAGTAAGTATTTACGTAATTGGGACACAGAGAATGAAAAGAATAGGCACGTGGGATAGAACAGAAAAGAAGCGACTGAACAGTGACGTTGAGCACATGCCTTGTTATGTCCATAATGTTTGATATTTTATATTTCATATCCTAAAATGTTCAACAATTAAATATTTTAAAAAACTAACAGGAGAAAAACAGACAACAGGTTTGTCCAGCCCCTCTTGATTCTTTTACTGTAGAGGTTTTTTTTTCATCTGACTTTAGTCTCAAACAATGGGAGAGGAAAGGATCTTTCATTATGATTGCCATTAATCCTGCCAGAGAAGGAATAATGTTCAGCAATTAAAATATTTCCAGATTGCACCTATGGTTTAAAATTCTTATGGCTGATCTCTGCAAGTTAGCTCTGCCCCTCCCCAGATGTCAAACCTCCAATAATGCAGTTTTTCTTTTGTCTGAACTGTGTCTTCCCTATCGGACCTGCTGCCACTCCCACCCATTTTGAATCAGTTATATTGGTTGCTTGCTAACACAGGTCCCAACTTCCGTATGCATTATTACATACACCCTCCCTTTCCCATCAGCCTTGGACAGGAGGGAGGGGGGAAGAAAGAAAGAAAGACCTTCCCCTGTTGGTGCCCCTAGCCTACCCCTGCACTCTAGGAACAGCAGCCCAGCAATTTGAGCTTGAAAAAACAAGTTTTAAAAAACAAAGCAGCAGGCTGCAGGCTAAAGGCTGTGTTGGAGAGATGGGGGAGGGACAGCTGCGGTGTTCAGGAAATAAGGCAGGAAGCCTAAGCAAGAAAAGCTGAAGTGAAGGTAATGTGCTTAATATATTTTTATTTAACATATATTATACCCTTTATACTCTTTTTAATTAATCTGGAAGGCAGAGTTGTTTTAACTGATTTAGAAACAGTTTATCATTTAAAATAAAACTAGTCCAGTGATTATTGTAATGGTTATTCTTAATTGTTGCAGTCACAGTAAGACATTTTGCTTCTATGCCATCTGTTTCTGTTGAGATGGCACAGTCCCTGCTTTTAGTAAAATAGTTACCATTTGTCCCATTCTGTCCCTCCAAAGTGATCAGAATTTCTGGAAAGACTGATTTATTATGAAAGATTTAAAGACACATATGTGTAGTTTGGCTGAATTCAATGGACTGCTCACAGAACTAAAGTTAAGCACATGTGTAAAGAAACCAAAGGTAGGAGCACAAAGACCAGCATCTATACATCTTTGGTGGGTGTGGACACTGAAGAGAGAGTGGTACACTGGGTGTATAATTAAGAATAATGGGATGAGTTCCCCATGAGTTAAACAGAAAAAGGAAAAAGGAAAAACAGGATTAAAATTCAATATAATGAGTCTAAGTGCCCTAGTCCGATAGGAAGTGGTGGAAACTCCATCACGCTGGCCTGGACAAAGAGCTGGAAAATACACTGTAGGGAATAATCCTGCATTGACCCAAAGGGGTTGAATTAGATGAGCTGTCTTTTCCAGCTTTAATGTCTACAACTCTATGAAATATCTTTTCATTTTTATTTGGGGGGGTGGGTGCTTTTTGAGAGCTGTGCTAGTCTTTTTCTTCTTAAATGGCCATATTAGTAGCTCTCAAACTTCAGGGTATGTATCACACTGAGTGGTCAGCAGGCACTTTCAACTTTATTGTGGTAATGCCATAGAATTGATGCATACCCTGCAATGAGCTCTGGACTGGAGCCCCACTTAAGTCAGAGTGCAGGGAACTTGTCACAGGATCATGGGCCTTACTGTGTAAATGCACACTACCAATATTTTGTGCAGAACTGACATCTAGCTTTAGAAAATATAAACATACTCACGTAGACTGATGGAATTATACTCAATAATTTATTATATTAATTATTATTTATTCACGATCTCAGTGCTTCATAGCAACACGGTGCTTTACAAACAACTTTAAACACATGCCTAGCTCCAAAGAATCTAAAAGTATTATTTGCATATAAAATCACATCTAATTATTTAATATAATTGTAAAATACAATGGTTTCTGGGATGATACAAGCCTCTTGTCACTTTGGCCCACAGAAACCTTTTATCCATCATCAAGACAGGTGTTTTTGTGGAGCATTCGGCATAACCTCCCATCTTCCCCAGTCACAGTCCTTCACAGTGCACTAGATTCTTTCTTGAACAAACAAAACACAAAACAAAATCCCAGGGCTTTCAATTGAGGAACTTCTTCATGCCACCTTAAAGGGCAGCTCCACCTTAACCCAGCCTGGATGGTGCTTTGCTCTCTTGTGCCTCTTTTCTACTCCACAGGGACGTTTCTGGGTTTTTACTGTCTGGTAACAGAAATCAGGACAGTAGGTGGAGGAGGAGGGCTGCAGGGAGCTGCATTTAGCTGTCCTATGTTAATCTTCCAGCTGGGGAAGGGAGGGAGGTTTCCTAAGTGCGTTGGTGGGAGGGCATTTATTAAACACTGGAAAGCAGAGAGTGAGGAGGAAGAGGATTAAAGGGAGAGAGAAAGAGAAGGAGCCTGGTTTTACTGAGGTCATCCATCTGCTCTGCCCTTTGGATGTAACAGAGTGAGCCATTTCACTTGCTTTTCTCTCTGTTCTTCTCTCCCTCCCAGCTGTCTTTCCCTGTGCATCCATAATTATCTGGTGCTGCAAGGCCTCCTACCCCACCCCATACCATTCCAATCCATATCCAAGCTGCTAGGGCAATGGAGCTGAAGAATGTGGTAGACACTGTGGAAAGTGGGGCACAAGACGCTATTCTCAAGGTGCTGCAGATCTACAACCAGGAGGTGAGTGTTGTATTTGTGCTAGGCCTGTGCGAGTCCTCAGCTTTCCCTGTTTACGTGTCTGGGTAGCAGGATGGCTGGAGAAGCCATGCTGTGGGATTTCTGTGCCATCCAGCTGTATCCCTCTGTCTCTCTACCTACATCTGTCTGTGCGTCACAGATATAAAAATGCCATTAGCCTGCTTAGTGGGTAAATCTTTTGTTTGTAACGTCAATGGTTCCTGCATGTATGTTTTGACAGCGACTGTTCCTGAGCATCTAGTGAATATCTCCCATTCCTGCTTCCCTTATGTACTGGAAGTAAAGCACTCTGAGTGGATTTTTAGTATCAAGACTGCAAGTGAAACATGGCAGGGAAATGAATGTTAGTGTGGGGGCTAAATAGTGAGAGATAGAAAGGAGGAGCCCTTTATGGTAAAGGAAGGTTTAGAGACAACATATGAGGCTTAAGAGCGATGGATGGAGTAGTTATTATGGCAAACAATTAAAGATAAATAAGGGAGCACATTAGCGGTAGGGATTAGCCACATATGCTTGCTCTGAAAGTTGATGATAAGAGAAATCAAAAATAGGACGTGAGAAGAACAGACTGGTGGGAGTGAGTGATTGCCGCTACCAGGGTGGAAATGTTTCAAAACATTACACGAAGGGGTTGCCCCTTCAGAAATAGGCACATATGACGTATTCAACCCAGGAACAAATATGCAAGTGCAGGTGAAATTCACTTCAAAGGAGTTACCTTAGGGATGAATGTGGCCTGGCAGATCTACATAACTCATTCAGCATCGCACTGAAGTACATAGAAAGTGAGCAGAGAAAGCTGCAAATATTGTTGCATAAGTGTCATTTTCTAGGAAAAAATTGTTCCAACCGGGCAATTTTAATCCAGTATAAATCTCAACTAAGAAACAGTAGAACTCCATAAAAATGGCACAGCAGAAATACTACAAACAGTGGCAGATTAAATATAAGAGAAATTAAGATGCTACAAGGAAATTTGAAGAGCAAACAGCTAAAGATAGCAGCACAAACACCAAGACAATTTTTGTGAGTATATCGGACACAGGAAGCCTGGGAAACAGTTAGCAAGTTAGCTAGATCATCAGGGAGCAATCAAGGAGGATAAGACATTGCACAGAAGCTAAGGCAATGTCTTTGTGTCAGTTTTCACCACAGAAGATGATGGGAGATTCCTGCCCCACACATATTCTTTTCAGGTAACAAACGGGCATGAAAGGAAGTTAACATTAGGGTGCCTGAAGAATTCATGTTGGACTGATTAATATATTTATAAAGGATCTGGAAGACGCTGCGAACAGAGGAGGAGGCAAAATTTGCAGATGACAGAAAATTATGTAAGTCACTCAAGACTGCAAAAGAACATCAGGGATTCCTGAGGGACCTGAAAAGAGATCTGATCCTCCAAAGCCCATTGAAGTAAACGGCAAGACTATCATTGACATCTGTGTCAGATGCATTTAGGCAATTGAGCAACACAGTGGCAATAAAAAATTGCTGTGGCAAGTGCAGGGTTATGCACATTGGAAGGAACAATTTGAACTCCTCATACATGTCGATAAGTTCTATATTAAGTATAATCACTCTGGAAAAAATCCTAGGCCCCATTTGTGGGCAGCTCCATAAAAACATCTGGGCAATACACAATATTGGTCAAAAAAGACGTTAGGGGGTATTAAGAAAGTGATGGAGATTAATAACAAAATATTACAATACTGTTATGTAAGCTGATGAGACAACCTAACCTTAAGCAGTGGGTCAAATTCTCTGTTGGTGTAAATTGGGGTAGTTCCATTAACTGCAATGGTGCTGTGCCAGTTTACACCGGCAGAGAATTCAGGGCTTAGTATAATCTGTGCTATGTACTGGATTGCCAAAGGATATAACAGAAATGACAAAGGTTCAGAGAAGAACAATAACAGTTACTAAGGGCATGGAAGTGGAGCCACATGAAGAGAGGATAGGACTATTTAGCTGAGAAAGGGGACATGACAGAGTCCTGTGTATAAAATAATGAGTGATATAGGTAAGGTCAGTCAGAAACAGATCCTTACCTTTTCTGTCATAAAGAGGTGAAATTATCTGGCCTATGTTATATGGAAGGTCAGACTAGATGATCATAATAATAATCCTTTCTGGCCTTAAAATCTATGACCCAGTGAAATTAAAAGTCAATACATTTAAAATTGGTAAAAAGAAATCACACACACATGGAACTCACTGCCACAAGGTATAAATGTGACAGGTAGCTGAGGAGAATACAAGGATTGGATGTTTACACACCTAAAAAGGATATCTTACATTAAATAGTATAAAACATTTATAAAAGACTTTAAACCCTCATTCTTTGGGAATGTTCATGTATAATTGTCCATTTTACCCCTTCTTCTGAAGCATGTGGCATTGGTCTGATCCACTATGGCAACGGTGGCAGGGAACGAGGAAAGGGTACTCTCACCCTCCACCCCTTGCACGCTTGCACAGGCTGTAGCCAGTTTGGTATTGTAGTGTTTTCCTTTAGCTGTTATAGCAACCCATGTCTGATTTTAATAAGTTAGGATAATATGCTTTGAGACCTTGGAGTTGCATGGATTGAGCTCATCTAGGTATCTGGCTCAACCTTTGAAAGACACATCAGATCAAGATATGAAAATTGTTTCATTCTTTAAAATGGATTTGAAATGCCATGCTTTGGATGTTCAAGATGGATTCCTCTAATCCGTCTGCCACGGTGAGCAATGGGTCAAACCCTCTGTTCCTTCCTCACTGTTGTTCATTCCTTACTTGTGCAACACTCCTATTGATTTTAGCAGAATTTTGCTGGAAAATGACTGAATAAGACCCTGAGTTTGGCCCTCTATTATTGAAAGAGAATGTGAAAGGTACCAAAGACTAGATGAAAACATTTTTTTAGACCAGTGTTTCTTAACCTTTTTGATACCAGGGACCGGCTTCCTATATTGTGTCAGGGAGATCTCAGGCTTTCTACACTGTTTCAGAGAGATCTCAGAGGCCAGTGCTAGTCCATGGACTGGTCGTTGAGAAACACTGTTCTAGACAATGCACCCAAAGGTCTGCAGTGTATCATAAAGTTGACGTGATATACTTGTTCAAGTTTATAGTTGCGATGTAATTTAAAATTATCTCCATTACAAAGTTAGGCAAGGTAGTAAATACACACTGCGAGATACTATACAGAGAGGGAGTGTTTACATATGCTAATCAGTTATATTTAAAGAACATGTGGTAAATAACCGACGAGCTCAGATAGTATTGTAACAAGAACTTCATAATACCTAGACAGATAGACTAGAGAGAGTGAATAGGTGAAACAGTAAATTGGTGAGCACTATATATCAAGAAGAAAAAAATTTATGAATGATATATGCATGATTTGGGGTATAACTGCATCCTGGTATGCCTGGACATAGAGTATACAATAAAACCTCAGAGGTACGAACAGCTCAGGAATGGAGTTTGTTCATAACTCTGAACAAAATATTACAGTCATTCTTTCAAAAGTTTTCAACTGAACATTGACTTAATACAGTTTTGAAACTTCACTATGCAGGAAAAAAATGCTGCTTTTAACCATCTTAATTTAAATGAAACAAACACAGAAACAGTTTCTTTCCCTTGTCAAATCGGTTTTTTTAAACTTTTCTCTTTATTTGTTTTTAGTAGTTTACGTTTAACACAGTGCTGTGCCGTATGTGGTTTTTGGCTTTTGTTTCTGTTTCTGCTGCTACCTGATTGCATCCTTCTGGTTCCAAATGAGGCATGTACTTGACCGGTCAGTTTATAACTCTGACGTTCATAACTCTGAGGTTCTACTGTACCTGGATCATGAATACCAACTTCTCTGCTACAGTACTGCAGTTTTTAAAAATAAGTCAGCTGGTCAGACAGGCATAGTTAGGTGTGTGTTATACACAGTACTAGGCTAAAATGACTTACCCATAGTTTGAAAATCAAATATATATACATGTATGTACAACAAGCAAAAAGAATAAGTCAGAATGTTATAGACATTATTGTTTTTCCTTATTATTATGTAGCACCATAACTTTACATGGTCCTTTACAGACAATTAGAAGGTGTAAGGCTCGATTCTTAGCTCCTGCTTCATCCCCTCTTTACCTCTCCTAGAGAACACAGAGCTGTGCTAACAGGGAAGTTGAGGATTTCCTTTGCATAGGGGAATCCTTGAGTGGCATAAAGCCAGTATTGGCAGCTCTACCCTATCACCTGTTCCTGATCCCACCCTCCAGGTGAAGTGGGTGTGCCAGGGTGGGAGGAGGCATGTTACTATGGAGTAGTTCTGGAGCTGTTCTAATTTGTACTAGAGACCAAAACAGTCCCCTTCTGCCTCCAGGAACAGGAGCAGAGGTAGAAAGCAACCTGTGTCATCCCGAACCCCAACCTAAGGATGTGGCCCAGTGCCCCAGCTTCAAAGCGTTTAAACATAAATACGTGGCTTCCTTGAACACTTTATAATAGAGGGAACTGAGAAGAAAGGAGTGACTTGACTTAATTTTGAGTAACATAGAGGTCTTGACTGAAGACACAGAGGTGGGCAAACATCAAAGCAACAATGGCCGTAATTCTTGTTATGTGTGTAAATGAAGTTAACCTGATTGTGAGGCAATGTAGGGACAATGAATTTCAGCAGAGCCAGATATGGAAGAGTGTACAAAGTTCGGGTTAATTGATAAGGTTGAAGCAACAAAAGATCAAGACACAACTTGAATGTGATGGAAAGAATCAAGGTGGGGAGTAAAATGGAAAAATTCTGTGTGCCTGCCACTCAGCTAAAAGTAAAAAATATATGTCCTGTTTGACTGTTCAGAAAAGGAACAGAACAATCAGGGGTAAGAAGAAGGAGACACTTTTGAGATATAAAATATCAGTCAGGAGTGGCATGGTAAGGTTGTAGAATAAAATTAGCTGCTTCAATGCTGCCTAATGTACCTGGTTAAAATGCGCCTCCAGTGATGCTGCAGATGCTGTTCCAGATGTGCCATCAGGGAAATTCTGATGCGCCATTGCCATCTTAGCACTTAAAATAATGCTGCTGCATTCAGCTGCTGTACAGAAGTGGCAGAAGAGTTTAACATTGAAGGGGTTAACTGAGCATTAAAATTGCCATGAAAACTGAAACCAAAGGGAGGAGAAGCAGAGGCAAGATAAATCACAGATGTTTTCAGAAATGGTGGATGAGAGGCAGATGAAGGAGACTGTGTGTGGGGCCTCATGGCTGTTTGTGTTCCAGAATAATGGAGAGTTACCAAAATCAAAGCACTGAGAATTGAGAGCAAGACACAGACCTATACACTTTATTGCTTGTATCTGAGTTGCCTGGGATCCAAGGACAGAAGATGACACACTGAAGGGATGGCTCAATGATCTAAGTAATCCGTTTTGAAATCCTTAGGCACCGCCCAGTCTCCTCTGACTTTTGTGCACCAGACTATGTGCTGATTGTTTGCCTGGCATTCTCCTTTTGCCCAAGACTTTGGGATGATGGATACATATAAAATTGTTTTGAAAATCAAGAGCGTGCCAAGAGTAGCTAATCGGTAATTAGAACATCTGAAAGCTGCACAAGGGTGCAGATAGGAGCAATATGAGGCTACCAGAGGAAGTCACAATGGGCAATTTAGGCTTCTATATTTTAAACCTTTTGAAAACAAAGGGGCTGGAAAGAAGCTAATGTAACAGCTATATTAAGGAATCGAGAGCAGATAGAGAAAACTACAGGACATAGCTGTGGAGGAGATAATGGAAATACTCATCAAGGAGAGGGAATAGGGCTGAAATCTAGAATATTAAAGATGCAACAAGGTGTGCAAATTCCTAAATGACTGGTTTTCATCCTGTGTGCCTTGTTAAGACCAAAAGCCTTCACCTAGCTGCTAATACAATCTTCTGTATTAGGTGTGGGATGTATCTCTCACCTTCCCAGTTTGGGGAGATGATCCTTCACATCTTACATCTTTTTAAAAATTGTAGAATAGGATATTTTTTGAGAGAGGTCTCTTCAAAGAAAGATGTGCAAAATGGAAGCCTGGTCACCTCCTGGCATGTTTTACAGCCAGTCCATATCATCAGTGGGGCCTATAGAGCTGGAAGAAGAAAGCAGAATAAGGCTACATCTACACTAGTCGTCTGCTGGCGTAGCTACCTTGGTCAGGCATATGAAGAGGTTTAATCCCTGATTGACATAGCTGTGATAGCAGAAGCCTTTCGTGTAGATGCAGCTATGCCAGCACAATTGCACTTTTATTGGTGAAGCTTATTTTGCTCATGGGGAATGTTTTAATTTTATTGGGACAAAGCACACCTTTGCCAGCGTAAGTTATGTCCACACTAGAAGCATTTTGGCAGTGCAGGATACTGGTATTCCTATACCAGTAAAGCACTCCTAATGTAGACACAGTCTAAGTGCCTATGTCACTTGCAACGTTAAAAAAAAATCCTTTTAAACAGATCTCAGACATTTCTGATCCAGGGTGAAGCAGCCTTGTGAAGAGGGAAGGTCCTGTACAGGCTGGGTGTGGTCTTTGTTCAGGGTTGCAAATAAGAAGGTAATTTATCAAAGTCCTGGCTAATTGCTTGCTTGGATGTTGAAAGCATGGAGCAGTCCTTGTGAGCTGAAGCCATTCGGGATGGAGGGAACTGGCTAGAGAGCCTCAGAAGCCTTGTTCTTAGACCAAGAAACTGGAGCATGTGACCCATCCTCAGAATCTCTTGGACACTGGCAAATTCCTAAACTTGCTTATTGAAAACTCTAACTAACTGAGAGGCTAAGGAGTAGAAGAACTAGCACCAGTACTAAGCACGTCCTGATGATGACTATAGACACTAGCAGTGACACACCGTGCTCCGCCCTGGTCATGATGGTTCTCAGACGATTTAGGATGGAAAAAGCAGGAGGAAAACTCAAGCATCAGTGGAGGAAAATGTGTTCTGACACAGCCAGCTTCCAATACAAATAATTTCTACAAACTTCTGCCACTGCTGGGAAGGAAACGGAGGGCCTGCCTCTCCCTGGCTACAGTGGCAGCAAAGCCATGCCCTGCAGAATTTTTCTGGACTATAAACTCAGATGGCCACCACTCAGCCTCAGAACACACCATCTCTCATTGGGAGAAAATATCCTTTTATTTCACAGAGACGCTCGCATCCAGGATGGCCTCATAGGCCACAGGACAAAGAGCCAGAAACAGCTTATTCTCAGAAGAAATAAGATTTCTGTACTTTAATCAAGACACTGGATGCTCAACACACCCACGCACACAAGTGAATAAAAAAAAAACCAAACCCTGTCAATTAATCAAGCTGTGTTTCCCCTGGGCCTGGAAGGAAAAAAGGGAGAGAGAGAGTTTGTTATTGTTATTTCTATATTTCAGTGCTTGGGAGGTGCTCAGAAACAGCCACTCAGCAGTTAGAGATATATATAGGTATCACGATAGACTTTAGAAAACAATGGTTTTACTGACAAAGCGGACCACATGCCTCTCCAACATGAAAGCTTTCACCCCTGCTCATCTGTTCTTGCCATAACTCTTCGTGTTGTTTTATAGAGTCATATATTTTAAGGGCAGAAGGGACCACTGTGATCATCTAACTGACTTCCTGTATGATGCAAGCCATAGAATTTCACACAGTGATTCCTGCATCAAATGTAACAACTTTTGGAAATTTTTGTAGCCAGTATGAGTCAGAAACCCATAATCTTCAACCTAAGAATCCCATGCTGTAGGTTAGCAAGCCAAAAGAGGAGTTGCTGATTCCACTGAGAGTCAAGCCTGGTACCTTATAAAACAGACATGATACAGGAGCCACCTGCATATACAAATTGCTAAGGGATTTTTAAAGTCCACAGAGAATAAAGGAGAAATTCATTTTTGAGGTGTCACCCTAAAAAATATTTACTTAGCAGTGAACTAAAAGAAGGAACATTCGGGAAAGGGATTCAACTTGTTAATGATACATAACTAGAGCAGCTGT
The DNA here is from genome assembly GCA_007922155.1 of Mesoclemmys tuberculata. Taxonomy (NCBI): domain Eukaryota; kingdom Metazoa; phylum Chordata; order Testudines; family Chelidae; genus Mesoclemmys; species Mesoclemmys tuberculata. The sequence continues at coordinate 4,464,502 of ML675613.1, forward strand.
AGGAGATCGGGGGCTGAGCAGTACAAAGAAGATGCCTGTTAATTAATCTCAGCATGGCTTGGAAAGACAAGGAGTGGGATCAGAGCACAGGGCAATGGAGAGAAATGTGAAATAAGGAGGCTTACATTTCAGAAGAAAAAGAAAGAAAGTCACAAAACGGTGGAAGGAATGGAGGGATCATGGAGCAGGAGGCGAGTTAATGGACTGGATGGCTGGAAGCAGAAAGAGGACGGATGACATGGAACAGATGAGTGTCAGAAGAACAGTTGGGGTGTGTAAATGGGCATTTAAAATGTAATGCAAACTCCAGGAAGTAGGGGCCTGATCCAGAGTGCATTGAAGTCAGTGGGAGTCTTTCCATTTACTTCAGCAACTTTTGGATCATCCCCTTATTGCATCCACATATAAAGGATTTGTAATACTATATCCAGTTCATGTGGCTCCTGCTCCCGCTCCATTGGTTTTTAATTTGGGTGAAAACTTGCCACGTGGGGTGTCCGTAGGTCAGCTCCTTTAACCTATATCACCTGAGTAATTTTGTTTTGCAACAGAATGCTAACAGAATTATCTCCTAGGCATATAAGAACAAGGGATCCATCATACTGGATCAGACCACTGACCCATCTAGAGCCCAGTCTTGCCTCTTTCTGTTGCTCCAACTGATTCTTTAAAGGAAGGTGAAACTCTCTATAACGCGTCTAGTCAACTGTTCTATACTGTGAGGAAAAATGGCTTTCTGGACTTCGCAGGCAATCCTGATTTCTCTGCTAACTTTTTGCCTGACTTCTTTGTGACTTCAGCTACTTATGTTCTACTTGCTTATGTAAATATCTTAAATCCCTTTAATATCCTCTGATAAATATTCCCATCCTGATTTCCTACAGCAGTGAGTTCCATGGGTTGGCTCTACTCTACAAGAAGAATGGTTTCTTTTTCATTGCTGCCTTTCAGTTCAATGCCTGGCCCTTGGCTCTCATATTATGTGGCTGGCTGGGTAGAAGCGGCCAAGTAGCTTTCTCTGAACCATTCCTTGTATGCTGTAGAGCAAATTTATTTTCTCAGTTTGTTTCTTGCCACTGGAGACTGATCATTTCTTGTTTGTTTTCACAGAAGTCTCAGTGTTTCACCTTTGAAGATGATGAGCGGGAAGAGAGGAAGGTACGTTCTTGGTTTCTTACTGTGGCCTTGCAGAGGTACCTGAACGCAGAGCAGTGATTGTCACAGGGCTTGGTGAGACTGATTGCAAACCCCAGGGAGAAACTAGTGGTGTCTCACTGGGGCTGGATCACAGACTGAGTATTGGGTTAGAAAGTGGGTCTGGGCACTAGCTCTGGCTGGAGCTCATCAGTCTATATATGGTACTTTTAGGACATTAGGTTCAGTGGTATGGATGATTTGCAGCAGGGGGTTTGTTGTGGGCCATCTCTTACCCCATAAAGGACAATGGATGGAAACCAGGATCTGACGGACCCTAATTTCGTGAGAGTTTTTAAATGAAGAATCCTTTAGAGACAGATTAATGCAAGCTATGAGCTGCTAGAAAACGCTAGCAATGCCACTCAGCCGTGGGCTTGGGATTACACACAGAATTGGGACTCAGGAGATCTGGGCTCTTCCCTGCTCTGCCACTGACTTGCATGGCCACAGTGCAACGTTGTCAGAACCGGCACTGACGGGGAGCGGGTCCATTTCTCGATGCCCAACTTGAGACACCTGCCGAGCAGCTGCAGCTTCCCCTTGGCTTTAGTTGGTGTGGTGAGTACACAGCCCTTCTGAACATGCGGGCCTTGCTGTTTCAGGATTGGCGCCAACGACCTGAGGTGCCCAGAGTCACTGACCACTTTTGAAAGTCTTGGCTGTAATTGCTCCATGCCTCAGTTTCCCAAGCTGTATTTAAAAGAGAAACAACAATGCTTCCCCATATGTAGACTGATGAGCTCCCAAGGGGTGCTGTGAGGATTAATTCATTAACACGTGCAAAGCACTTGATGGGCCTCAGATGAAGGATGGTATAAGGGTAAAAGATTATTATATTATAATACATATATATTATTTTATTTCAATTCTTTGAGCTCTTCGTGAGCTCCAAGTCTTTTGTTAAGGAATCAAATTGACAATTTCCTTATTTTTGCCCTTGGTTCCTGATTATCATGAACTATCCTTGATGAGGCTGTGCTAAACCAATTACCCTGAGCTACAATAAACTCTGTAACCAGTGGTGCTTTGATCCTTTCACACCTACAATATGTACCACCTATAGAGAGAGACACACACCTGCCATCTAAACAGCCGTATTGCACAGAGGCACGCAGAGACAGACATGCCCACCACCTCGTCAGACACACACCAAGACAGGCAGACTTTCTGTTCTGTTCAATGAGATATTATCAGCATGACAAGCTAGGCAGGTGTTGCCAAAGTGTAAAACAGATACATACCCTTTAGGTATCCATCAGGCCTGGATAAGATTCAGCCATCTTGAAATTGGCTTTTTCATAAGACGTTATGATTATGGTTCTTGATAATTTAAAGAAATAGTTTTTTCATGCTCACTCGTATTTCAGAGAGTGGAGTAGAAAATTATTCTGTCATGGTGTCTCCTCTGTCACGTTGCCTACACTCTCTCTTCACTGATTTTGGATACACACATGACCACACACTGGCCACCACGCCTACAATTGTACAAATGTCCACCATGTGCATGCATGTACACACAGCCACACTAACCTCACATAAATAGACTTACCATACAGGAAAACACTTGCCATCTATACTAATGCACAGACCTAATGCATGCCTTCTTTAACTCCACCACAGTCATTGAAATTATGCCAGCGTTAAATGTGGTCCACAGAATCTGATATAGAAAGAGGCCCGCACCTGCCACTGCTCAGATAGCCAGAAAAACACTCCACCTGCATAGAAACACTGAGGCCTTTATCTACACTGGAGAAATGTACTGTGGAGTGTAACAATTGTTCCCCCTTAGTTGATAGAAATGTCTTTGTGTCTACACATAGAGGTGTTCCAGTAGATTGTCAGGGGATGAGAAATATGGAAAATATCCTTGGATTTTATAGCAGTAAGCAGCAATGAATCCTACTGCAAAGAGCTTTTAAAAGGAGCAAGCTGATCAACCAAAGAAGGCCCCTGCTTCACAAAAGGACAAACCAATATTAGGAGTGGAGTCTCTAATTCCCTGCCGGAGAGCAGCTACTCCATTGGGCAGGCCTCGCTTCTCTGTGGAGTTTTTTATACTAAATTACTTGTCTGTGGGCGTATGTTTTCACACTGAATGAATTTTATATCTTTAAAGATAGGTGATATAAAAAACTCCAGTGCTTCAAGAAAGTCATCAAAAACCCTTTCTTGCGTGGCTGAAGGAACCTGACTTTGGAGCTCTTACCTTGCACCAAAGCATGAAATGATTAAATGTTCATTATTCTTCATAAAAGTTATCTCTGCAAGGACCCTTCCTCATTCAGTTCACTTTGGATCATACCGAGAAAGGCCTAAGATTTACAGCAAAACCCCACTCATTCGTGCTTTACTGATTCACAGTCTCCAAAATTCACTCACATGGCAGATGACTATCTCACGCTCACCTCTCATCACAGACTGAATGGCAAAGAGTGAGCTGTATTAAGGTCTTCTATTGCTGTGGCATCATTACTTGTGCAACATATGCAGAACACTTATTAGTGTAATATGAATTAATGATCTGGAGGATGGGGTAGATTGCGCCCCCAGCAAGTTTGCAGATGACACTAAGCTGGCGGAGTGGTAGATACTCTGGAAGGTAAGGACAGGATACAGAGTGACCTAGACAAATTGGAGGATTGGGCCAAAAAAAATCTGATGAGGTTCAACAAGGACAAGTGCAGAGTCCTCCACTTAGGACGGAAGAATCCCATGCAGAGATACAGACTGGGGACCAACTGGCTAGGCAGCAGTTCTGCAGAAAAGGACCTGGCGGTTACAGTGGATAAGAAGCTGGATATGAGTCAGCAGTGTGCCCTGGTTGCCAAGAAGGTTAATAGCATATTGGGCTGCATTAGTAGGAGCATTGCCAGCAGATCAAGGGAAGTGATTATTCCCCTCTATTCAGCATCGGTGAGGCCACATTTGGAGTAGTGTGTCCAGTTTTGGGCCCCTCACTAAAAAAAGGATGTGGAGAGAGTCCAGTGGAGGGCAACAAAACCGATTAGGGGGCTGGAGCACAAGATTTATGAGGAGAGACTGAGGGAACCAGGTTTGTTTAGTCTGCAGAAGAGAAGAATGAGGGGGGATTTGATAGCAGCCTTTAACTACCTGAAAGGGGGTTCCAGGGAGGATGGAGCTAGGCTGTTGTCAGTGGTGGCAGATGACAGAACAAGGAGCAATGGTCTCAAGTTGCAGTGGGGGAGGTCTAGGTTGAACATTAGGAAAAAGGTTTTCACTAGGAGGGTGGTGAAGCACTGGAATGGGTTCCCTAGGGAGGTGGTGGAATCTCCATCTTTAGAGGTTTTTAAGCTGTGGCTTGAGAAAGCCCTGGCTGGGATGATGTGACCCATCCGTGCCTAGGGCAGCCACCTGAAAATGCCAAGGCCAGGCTGTTAAAGAAGAGCAGATTCTCCCAACACTGGTGGGTGACACTGAAGTCAGACTTCCCAACCAGCCACAAACAATGCTTCTGATTCCCTCACACTGATTATCAAGAAGCCACTATACAAATACACACAGCCCCCTTTACTGCCTTTCAGTCTCTGGCTCCCAATCAGCAACAAGGTCCAGGAAAGAGACCAGTTATTTAAACTCTCTGCTCTTTACCAAAAAGGTTCCCTCTGATCCCAAAGAGCCAGCCACAGTACCAGATCAATGTAAGTTTAGATCTTACCCAAAATACCATACTGCCAGTCAAGCCTTTAGTAACTAAAGTGAAACATTTATTATAAAAAGAAAAACGAACTATAAAAGAAATGTTAAAGGATTAAAGCAGATACATACAAATGATTTGAAAGTCCATATACATCAGGTTTCTAGAAGAATTGTGGAGTTTGCAGGCTTGTACAGTCCCTCTGGCATACATCCAGTACCTGATAGGTCTCAGCCCTATGTTTCACAGCTTAAGTTGTAGATGAGTTGATCCAGAGGTAAATAGGTGGCTGAAAGCTGAACTGAAGACTGGTGACTGAAGACAAAATGGATTCCCAGGCCTCTGCCTTATGTATCTTCTGGCCCTTGCCACTCTGCTTGTGGAATTTTACAGAGACCAAAATGGAGTCAAGAGTCACATGGGCCAGACCTGGTGACTCATCAGGTATATTTCTGGCTACTCCCCCTGGGTCCCTTGCACTTGGGAATGTCTTAAAGGCCATTAAGTAGGCTATTGTTCTGCAGCCATGCTGTCTGTACCCAGACAGCACAATTTGAAATACTGATATATCAAACATATCCATAACTTCCCTTACACATATAACCCATGAACATAAACATCATCATCTTAGTTAGCACACTATAGCCTTTCTAACAGTACCTGACATGGCATATCTCACATGAATCACTATGATTTTGATACACTGATGTCAAACAATATAGTAAACGCCCCAACCTAGCCAGTGTGACACCCCCAACGTGAGATTGGTGTAGAAGGGAGTAATCAGAGCTCCTGAATACACCTCAAGGCCCCCCATCAATCTAGTCAGCATGACAGATGATTTAGCTGAGGTTGGTCCTGCTTTGAGCAGGGGGTTGGACTAGATGACCTCCTGAGGTCCCTTCCAACTCTAATCTTCTATGATTCTAAGCGTTGTTATACATTGAAACTAAACTGCACAAGATTGTGTGATGCATTACCTTTGCTTTTATTGCTGTTTGTTCACTTCCTCGCTGATCTGCAAGGTATCCGCAGTTCACAATGGGACAGATCCTCAGCTGGTGTAAATTGGCATTGATGAAACTATGCCCATTTACCCCAACAGGGAATCTGGGCCAATGAGTCTCCTAGTCATTAGTGAGAATTAGTGACATTCTACTATATCTAAACCTTCTGAGGTCTTTTCCTTTCTTTCCACCCTCTTCTCAACCCAACTAGATCCTCCATCCTTCCCTTAACTATCAGTTATCCCTCCCTCAGTTCCTTCAGCCTGTTCCCCCATCCCCTGTACCATCTGCTCTCTGACCCTGAGACTCCCATTACATCTAAAACCCTCCTAATTCTGTACTCTTTTCCACACATTATTGCTAAAAGTGGGTCAGAGCCAACACTCTGGAGCCAAATACCCTTGAGCTTTGGAACATCCACATCTTGATCTGAACTTTATGATAGGCCCATCTGTAGTTACTGCTTATCTGTTTCAGCATGGTCCATTACACGGTGCCCACTCCTGAGAACAGCTGTTGAAATGTCAGAGTGAAGGCATTGTTTGCCAGGTCTTCATTTTTCCCTTTCAACTCCCTAGAAAATGGCCCAGCTGTTGATCAAGTTCTTGGAGAGAGAGCTCCAGCCCTCCTGCCAAGTCACATGTTTGGAAAGCATCCGCATCCTGTCCCGAGACAAAAATTGTCTTGACCCCTTTACCACCAGGGAAGGCCTGCAGACCCTTGCCAGACATGCTGGCATTGATTATTCAGAGGAGCTCATTCGGGAGGTCCCAGACCTAGATGTGATCCTGGAGGCTCTCAAATGCCTCTGCAACATTGTCTTCAGCAGTCCCAGGGCACAGGAGCTGACAGCTGAGGCCCGGCTCGTGGTGGGCCTTACTGAGCGCATCAAACTCTACAACGAGAGGAACCTCCCCCATGAGGTCAAGTTTTTTGACCTGCGTCTTCTGTTCCTGCTGACCGCACTGAGGGTAGACATCCGGCAGCAGCTGGCTCAGGAGCTCAGGGGCATCAGCCTGATGACAGACACCCTGGAGCTGACGCTAGGAGTGAAATGGCTGGACCCCCATGAGGTAGCCACTGAGGGGAGCCCTCCCCTACCCCTACCACGCCAGGAGACAGAGCGTGCCATGGAAATCCTTAAGGTGCTCTTCAACGTCACATTTGACTCCAGCAAGAAGGAGGTGGATGAGGTAAGTTTGCCAGAGGTCACTGCCCATGTCTTGGTCTGATTATGTTTTTTCCATCTCCCCTTAGCAATTCCTCCCTGTTGCATCTGATGTTGGTGCATTCTGCAGTCTATGGACCCCCAGTTACACACAGACAGAAGCAGCCCCATGGCCCTTCACTTCAAGGACAGTGGGATGACAACTCTGTCCTATTCAGTGTTGACACTTAACAAATTGTAACATTTAAAAACTCTTATTTTTTAAAACTTTCTTATGACTTTAAAAATAATGTATTTAGGCTGGAAGAGGGCAAAACACTCTGTACCTCATCTTTGGGGATGGCCCGGGCATGGCCGTTGTCCTCCTTCTATCTGAGCTAATGGGTGTGACGGAGGTTGCAGGTGGCTAACTCTTGGGAATGTCTGTGGCCTCTGCCAGTCCCTGGATTAACCATGTCATGTGATGGAGAACTCAGGAGGGATATGGAGCAAGATGAAGAACAGGCAAGTGCATGGCTGGGGCAGGGAGCGGAAGGAGAGTTCTGGGAACCTTTCCATGATTTGTATGCTACTCGCTATACTCCACTTCATCAAGATTGGGTTGTTCTCAGTATCAGCGTGCAGAACTGTTCTGTTCCCAGAACAGCAACAGAGAGGCAGAACAGCAGACAGACTCTGGAATTGCAGAGATTGCAGATATTTGCTTCCCTTTCATAATCAGATTTTTTTGTTTTCTGTTTTGGGGCCAGGAAGATGCTGCTCTGTACCGACGCCTGGGCGCTCTCCTGCGTCACTGCCTGATGATTTCAGCTGATGGAGAAGACCGGACAGAAGAATTCCATAGGTGAAGATCATTCTCCTGGCATAAGGCTTGAACCCAAACACCCTTCTTACCCAGAGGAGAAGGTGCTATTATCTAAGCCATCCTGACACTAAGGATCAGATTCTGATACCCTGTCTCATGGTGAATACTACCTTTCTGTAGAACTAGTCCTACTGAAGTGAGTGGGCCTACTTGCTAGAGTAGGAGGAGTTCTCCAACTTGAGAAAGGTCTCCACAATCTGGCCTTACATAACTAACCATATCCTGAGTCATACTGCAATTGCCCTATGTTGTGCAGTTGCCATTGACAAGTCATTAGAGAGAGAGAGAGCCCCGATAGCCCTCAAAATCAGGTCCTGTTTGACAGTTATGTGTACCCTCTTTGATTAGTTTGGATAAAGTCCACTTGCATGTCCCAGCAAATGATAGTTTTTGATCTTATCCTCCAGCTCCTCAGCTTGCTTGAGTTTAGAAATTAAACTGCTCCTTGGAGAGTGAAAGAATCTACATTAATTTAGAGCCCTGGGTGTCTCTTTGTTCCTTCTCTTCCTGTATGTTCAGCCACACAGTTAACCTCTTGGGCAACCTCCCTCTCATGTGTCTGGACGTGCTGCTGACTCCAAAGGTGCGGCCAGGCTCACTTGAGTACATGGGAGTCAACATGGATGCAGTCAGTGTCTTGCTGGATTTCCTAGAGCGACGACTTGACAGGGTAGGTAGAAGAGATGCTGTTTAGAGTTCTTCGTTGCTCCATCTTTCCATTCAGTGTCTTTTCTTCTCACTATAAGGAAGATTTGGTCTTCCATCCCTGCCCAGCAATACTACTTTCTCCATTAAAAAAAAACCCAAAAACACCTTACCAAGGGGACCACAGGAATGTCAGCAAATAATGGCTGGTTTGGAATTCACCAGATCAGTTTGCAGATGTTCCTTTAATAGAAGTGGCAGATATTTTCCTGGCAGAGGCAAAAACATTATGGTTGGTGTTTGAGTAGGTTCACTGGTTGACTGGGTGGTAGGGTGATTATTTTGTGGATTAAAAAGTAATAGATTTATTGGCTGTTTGGATGGTAAGGTTGGTCGGATGGGAGTTGGTTAACTGACTGATTGGGTGGGAGATGCTTATTGTGGTGCTGAAACAGCTGGTTGAATCAGAAGCATTGTAACTGGTTAATTACCGGGTGTGTTGGTCAGCTGTTTGGATATGAACGATGTAAGTTGCTGCACGGTAGTCAGCTGATGGATTGATTAGCTCTTTCTTTTACTAATTCAGCAGGTCTGCGGACTGATTGTCGCCACTCCCAGTTTGAGGTGGAGGGCTAGAGGAGTTTTTGTGGACTTCAATAAGGCAGATCCTAGGAATTAACACCCAACCTCCCCTCAAAATCAGGCCTTTCTACTCCAAAAACTTAGTCTAAATTTTCCCTGAAACCAAAAATAAAATTGTTTTCAGGCCCTTCATTCGTTTCTGACAGAAAGGTGTTATATGAAGCAAACCTGTTAAACCAACTCAGCAGAACGTTGGGTGAGGTCTTCAGTCTCCAGACGCGCTCTGAGAGCTTTGCTGAGTGTGACCGTCTGACTTCCCAGCCCCACTCTGCTGTCACTCTGCATTCCAGTGTGTCTCTGCTACCCCTGTGCCACACAGTGAATGTGGACAGGCTGCCAGCTCAGCGCTGGCGCAGTGGGAAAGCTGCTGTGGTGCAGAACTCGAATCCGCCATCCTTGTCTCTTTCCACTGAGGGCTGTGTTCTTGTGATCGGTCTCTGCGAGGAACCGGACAATGAGAACTACTTGAGCTTGCAATGATCTGTTGTTGTTTCTTCTGGGCTCTTTCACAGGGTCACAAACTGAAGGAGACCCTGACCCCTGTGCTGAACCTGCTGACAGAAAGTGCCCGTGTCCATCGCCAGACGAGGAAGTTCCTCAAAGCTAAGGTACTATGTTGGTGTAGGGAGAATCCAGATGATATTCATTCCTGATTCCTGTGGGGTGGGAGAAGAATAACAAAAATTTTATGGATACCATCAGCCTCCAAACAGATAGCTCCTGTGCCTCTGTATATAGTTTCTGTTATCCAGGGCTATGAGCACCACAATACCTGCTACGTTTGCCTACAAACTCACTGCATTCCCAGTAGTTCACACATTTAATTTATTTATAAAGTCCATTGTGGCCCAAAGGTACTCTGGAAATCCCAGTGCTGTTCTAGCCCTCCTCCCTCTTGCTATGGCTTGGCAGGTGCTGCCTCCACTGCGGGATGTAAAGAATCGCCCCGAGGTGGGGAACTTGCTGCGGAACAAGCTCGTGCGTCTGATGACTCACATTGACACTGACGTGAAGCACTGCGCGGCCGAGTTCCTCTTTGTGCTCTGCAAGGAGAGCGGTGAGTCATGAAAACTCCTCAGGATGGATGAAATCCTCTGGGATCTTAGTGCCAGGGAGGCAGGATATGGAATCCAATTTCTGGTAAAAGCCAATTAGATCTTACGTACATCGGACCTTCCGAGGCTAGAGGACACCCCTTGCCACTCCTCAGACATGCTGTCCAGACAATCAGTGCTTGGGGGAGGTAATACAGGAATGCACTGTATGAAGGCGGAGTTGCCTTCCTACCTCATAGACACACCATATAGATCAGCAGTGCCAGTAGTTAGTGAAGCACTCTGCCAGGAGACAGGTCCTTCCCATCTCACATTCACACTGAGTCACATTCAGACCTGCTGTCAGCATATGCAGATCCACTGTCCAGCCCCCTTTTTCCCCCCGTTGTGGGGAGTCAGATGATAAATCTGGTATTGTTTGCTTAACCCTCGTCTCCACTATCACGAAGTCCAGGGGAAGGGTTGGTACTCGGGGATTCTGTCTGGGGGAGGAAGACCTTGAGCTGAACTTGCTGCTTGAGCACTCAGGAGCAGTGTAATGACTGAGAGCCACGGCCTGCATTTCCCGCCTGCCTCTTTCACACGAGGATTTACCCAGTGAATGTCCATGCTGGCTGGTGAATCTTGTGTAAAACTGGTCACTTTCTCTCAGTCACCCCAGCTTTTTCCCAAGAGGGCTGGTTGGATGGTGGGCAGCACAGGAATGTGCTGACTCTCATGTCTCTCTCCCTAGTGTCGCGATTTGTGAAGTACACAGGGTACGGCAATGCGGCTGGGCTCCTGGCAGCACGAGGCCTCATGGCTGGAGGGCGGGCAGAGGGAGAGTATTCTGAGGATGAAGACACGGACACAGAGGAATACAAGGAAGCTAAGCCCAAGTAAGGACCCTTGTCCATCCACCAGCTCCCCCCACACTTTCCTCTCCCTACACTCTCATGAATCCCTTTCTCCATTTCTTCATGCCCAGCCTGTGGTCACCAGCTCCCTTCCCCATCCTGTTCTCCTGCCCATTGTCCGCTTTTCTCACCCTATTCCTTTCAGCTGTTACCCATCCTCTTCCTATATCCCCCTGCCCAGGGCTTCACCTACTTTTTCCTCCTCACTACTCACTTCATTTGATTGCATTTCTTCCAAAATACTTTCTACTCCATTGCCACCCCCTCCCTGGGAATGGATCTCCACATGTGACAGCTGCTGGAATGCCTGTATCCACTCACTGGCAGTAGGAAACATGATCTGCTGTGGGACAGGTTTCTTTATTGCACCTCTCAGGAGAAGTGTGGAGCTGGGGCAGCATGTGTAGTGAGGGTAGGGTTAGAGCTCAGTTCATCCCCACCTCCGGCTGCTGGGTCCCTGTCTGCAGACAGAGTGAACGTGGCCATCTCTCTCCTTGGCAGTGCTTAGCAGTGACTCTGTGACGGGGTGGACAGAGGGAACTCTCCAGTCCTAGTGAGCTCTGAATGGCCATGTCAAATCAGGCCATTAGTCCACCAGTTCTGGAATCCCATGGACCACGTATATTTGGAAGAGGAGGGTTTGAGGGCTCTACGGATGGAGAGACCACTGGCAGGAAGTGGCAAGGAGAGGGTGTATTCCCACTCTGGTGGTCAGAGAAGGATGGGAGGGCATAGCAGGACACTCCTGCTTAAGGAGAGTTGGGGATGATGCAGTGGAACATGGGGCAAGTGCCAGGAGCACGCTGGCTGTCCCCTGTGAGGCCACCACTGCTAGTAGCCTACCCAGAGCAGAGAGGATGTGCTCTGTGGCCAGCTCTCCTCTCGTGCTGTTGTAGGCTCATAGGCACAGCCTGCTTTTCAAGGAACTTCCTTCTCTCTTCTATCTCCCTCTTTTTCTCTCTCCACCTGCCCCCCTCATTGCGTTTAGCATTAACCCAGTGACAGGTCGTGTGGAGGAGAAGCTCCCCAACCCCATGGAAGGGATGACAGAGGAGCAGAAGGAGTATGAAGCCATGAAGCTGGTTAACATGTTTGACAAACTGTCCAGGTACCAGACGAGAGAACAGAGCGTGCACATGTGTGGGGCGGGACTGCACTAGGAGAAAAGGGTCCTGGCTAATACAGGTCAGACACTGAGACTGGGGAGACCCAGGTTTGTCACAGAGCCGTGACTAGGGCAGGTCAGAGCTGTAGGATGGCCTCAACAGGCACACAACTATGTACCAGCCTTGAGGAGGAGAGAAATCCCAGCTCAGTGCAGTGAGGGTTTGGTAGCAGTCCATGGCCCTGGAAGGTCACAGGGAATGGAGGGGGAGTGATGACTGGGAAGATTTAACATATGAATAAATTAACAGAGCTGCATTCTGTTACCCCAGCCCAAGGAGTTCAGGAGCCTTAGCTAAGCCTTTTTGAGACAGCAACAGACTAAGTAACTGCCACATAGATGTGTTTTCCCCCTCCAAGGGCATCTGAAGATTGTCACCTCACCAGAGGTCAACTTGGGAGCTCTCTATCAGAGGGTGGCATTGCCCCTGGGTGGCTGCTGGTAGGAAGTAGCATTTCAACACAGATGGCAGCCAGTGGCACCAATTCTTCTTCGCCACAGGACAGCCTTCCCCAGGAGGCACTCATCCATCATTCAGGGACATTGTAGGCAGGAGTCCAGGATATACCAAGAGAGTTCAAAAGACACCAAAATGGGAAGGGAAAGGGCAGCACGGCAGCTCATGTAATGCTGATGGCATGTTTCCAGCGTGTGTCAGAGAGAAGAGAGAGTGCCAGTGCCAACTTTACACTACAGGGGTTACGCTAGCACTCCCTGCCTCTGCCCAGAGCCACTCAGAATGGGGCCAGGCATGCCCCTGAGGTTCTAGAACCCATCCAAGGTAGCAGGAGCTTAGAGTGGCAGCTCCGGGGGCCTCAAGAGCTAATTCCAACACTACTGGGGTGCTGGGCCCCTTGCATCCCCTGCCATGGGAGGGCTGCACTCTTCATGCTGCTTCAGAAAAGAACTCAGTCTGTTCCTTGGGTTTGATTTGCTGGACTGCGGGATTTTCTGTGCTGCCTTTTGGAGCTTTGCAAGTGGAAATACAGAGCCTGATTTTCAGAGGTGGTGGGTGCGGATGCCCAGAATTTCTGAAAATCCTCCCCTACTTCTTTCACAGGTTTATTCCTTCCATAGGAGCATGGGCATATTATTACTGGAACCATCCTGTTCCTTTAACTAGGGAGCCTTTACTGGGCTGGTATCCCACAAGGTGTTCTCCCTGGCGGCCAACTGGAGGTGCTCACAGGTCCCTCAGGGGGATGGACATGAGTGCTCAGCAATGAGAGTGTTCCCCAGTCTCCTGGTTCCATAACCCCTCCAGTAGCATTATGTGGTTTCTCCTGGGAATGCCCTTTGCCAGACTAACTCTGCTCTTTCCCTCCGTGTTGCAGACAGCAAGTCATCCAGCCCATGGGGATGACTCCAGGTGGCAATCTCACGTCTCTAGAGAATGCCGTGCACGAGATGGCTGAGGAGAGGTCATCGTCTGACTCTGACTTGGGGTTGGACTGATTCAGACCTCTCCACCCCCAGCAAGGACTGTGGGCTCTCCACTCTCCCTCCAGAACTGGTGCAGCATCCAGAGAATAGTACTGGGCAAGGACCCTCCCAGTGGGACCTGAACCAGGACTGCAGTCCACTGCCCAGACGGAGTAGCATCTGTCTCCTCTCCAGTCCCAAGCCACATCTCCTTTCCCAAAGAGCTCACCCCAGCTTGGTTTCATCTTGCTCTTTTTCCCTCAGTATCCCTGAGGATCTCACACTCCAACCCAAGCCCAGGATTGGCCAGTAGGATTTTTATAAAGGAAGCTTGGGAAGTGAGGGTTGGGACTATTTTATTACACCAACGGGGTCCAGAGCATGTGGAGTATTGCGTATGCTGACTCCTGTGTGGGCACATGACTGTGTGTGCATCTGGGTGCTTTTATGAGGTGTGGGTGTGTTTATGCTTATTTGAGGCACTTGTGCCCTCTGCATGTATTTGTAAGGGCACATGAGGGTGTGCCTATGTCAGAGAACGTATGTGGGAATTTGGGAACATGAGAGGTGTGTGAATGTATGTACAAGTGGAGTACATGCCTGGGACGGGTAGTAAATAGAAATGTGTGCACATTACATGTCTGCATACAGATGGTATGTACTCGTATGGGTGAGCCTGCGTGTAAGGGGTGTATGCAGTTGTGTATGTACTGCTGGGGGGCACATGTCAACATGTAATGTTTAGGTACTGTATGGATTATATTTGTGGGCATGGAAGGGGTGTATACATGACTGGCTGTGGAGTGTACAGATGGGGAGGGGAGTGTAATGTTTAAGCACATGTGCCTGTGGGGGACTCATGTTAGGACACATACTCATTCTGTGTGCGGGTATGAGAGTATAGCTCTTGTGAGAAGTTTTCAGCACGCGCCTGGAAATGCCAATCCTGCAGTCTGTGTGACTATTTGCCAGAAATGCTCTGATTGGTCGTCTATGGCACCGGGCCGTGTTCCTGTTTCCACCACATTTAGTTTTCTGGACTAACCTCTCCTTGTCTGCTTTGTGAACAAAAAGTAGAGACCCCTCTGTAGTCTCTTGCTGAATCATCTGCTGCAGTGCCCATAAATCCCTCTCTCTTTGCACTCCCAGGCAAATCCCCTGCTGCACTCCGGCATAGACTTTTCTGTTTAAAGAAGAGAATTTATCTTCCACGTTGTCTCATGTACCAAGACTTTCAGAACATATTAGCACAAATAGAAAGAATTACTCTAGAATAAAGGAAACCTTCTGGCAGATGAGTGCATGTCAATGGTTTGTCTGAGTGATGTCACAACTCTAAGCAAATTAGAAAATCACCAGTGTTTCTGAGGAGTCCATTAGATAGCCATGATCATTCCAAACTGTAGCCAGTCGTGTCACTGGGCCCTCCTGTTTTCCTTCAAGTTCCACTCCCCACTTACAAAGGACTCACAGCCTTTTCATTTGCAGTCACCTTTGCTCATTTATTTACAATTTATTTCCCAGCTCCTGACCCAGGCATTCTAGGGAATCAGAGGTGACTGTGTCCTTCCTGGCCACAAGCCACCTGACCCACAGTCTTCCCCCTTCCCTGCTTGGCCACACCTCCCTTTCCTGGTCTCCTGCCTGGCCAGGTCACCAGCTGTTCCCCCTTTGACTCTTTGACAAGTGGAGCTACTACCTGCTCCACTTGTAATTCCTGACTCCGCTGGCCTGCACTGCATCAGTCCAGCCCCCTGAATTAGGGGTGACAGGCAGCTGAAGGGTTTACCACCCACCCCACAAAATAGTTACAGCTGAAACTATTTCTAGACCTTAACCACAAAACCCCAAACACTTCATGGAATGTTTTAATCTGAACAAACCAGCTGAGAGTCAGGAAATTCTAAGCTAAGATTCCACTAATAACTTTAACTCTGCCCTCTGTACCTTGCCATATGTGCTGCACCTATAGGACCATGATAAATATTCCAATTACTTTTCAAATGGTTGTAACTATTAAAAATAAGTAATGCATTTTGTCCATGTCAGTTCCCTTTTCTGCTCTGTGTAGAATGTCTAAGGGCGTATCCTGAATCGCAGAATGAGGTTTACAGCTAGCGTTTGTAGAGTGGATCTGGGTTAAATGCTTACCTGCTTGTATGCGGATAGTGGAGTTTCTGGCCAATATTGAATGAATGAATAGGTTAAGCATAGCAGTGTTACTCTCCTGTACTGAGAGGATGGGGTTGGGTTTTGTGGCTTATTGCTAAACAGTTGTGGTCCAGGAAATCAAGGTGGAGTGTGAGCACTGGTGGCCAGTAGTGCAGCTGGAAGGCAGGTGGGGGGATTGGAGAATCTGGGATTGTTCCTAAAAATGTCTTCCACTGTGAATTTTTAAGGGTGGGGGGAAACAATTCTAAAAATCCTTAGCAATTGGTTTACATCTTAAAGGCCGCCTTTGAAAGAGAAAAAAGCTAGAGATTTACTTCTTTAAAAATGCAAGTTTAGTTCTTCATCTACTGAAGAATTTTGTGGAAGTTTTTGAACTCCAAGGAGTTCCTAGAGGTATGAAAAAAAAACTGGAATAACTCAACAATTAACCCACTAAACTTTACAAGTAGACAGCAGGCTCCCTGAGGAGAATAGGAGAAATCAAGTGCAAAGTTTTTGGACCAAACCATTGTATTTTATTTTATTTTTCTAAGATAGAAGTTGGCTAAAAATGATAGTAAACTTTCAATTCAAACTTTTGGTGCAAACCTCTGATCTTGTTCAAAATATTAGATCTGACAGAAACCTCGCCCAAGGAAGAAATTAAAAAAAACTGGTGTATTTTACTCAGCCCCAGCCTATGTTCCTGTGTTCAAATTCCTCAGAAATAGGTCATGTTTAAAACTCAAGCTTGCAATGGACTTAGGCACTGATCCTACAAAAAAGCCCCATACATGTGCTTAATGTGAAACATGAGTAGTCCGACTGATTTCAATAAGGCTGCCTACATGTGTAAAGCTTGTGCATAAAGATTTGCAGGATTGGGGCTCAATTCTTCAAAGAGGACAAGCACCTTTGACGTGTATCACAAAATATGGTTGAGAAGCAACATACGCTGTTTTATAGTAAAATGTTAACACTGTATGCAAATGGGCAGAGCTCAGCTACGCTAAATGTCAGGTGCTCTGCAAAGTAAAATAAACACTTCTGCTTTTATTTAGGCTATCTATTCAAATGGCATTTGTTTCAATGGCTGATCCCACAGCCATGTAAGAACATTCAAATATATCTGAACCTCACATTCAGATAAACAAGTCTGTTCATCTGAATGCAAGCTCAATCACAGACCCCATTTAAAAATAGTGCCAGGGCAAAAAAAAACCAACTCCAACTGCAATGGTAGGAATGATGTGGCCAGATTCTCAGCTGGCGTAAATCAGCATACATCCAGCAAAAGAGTTACACCTGCTGAGGATTTGCCCTGAAGTTTCTAAATGCATCGAAGACATAATCCAAAGCTAGGGTTCATACAGCAATCGTAACCTGGCCACATTGCACGTACAGAATAAGGCATAAAAGTTCACACAATATAAAGTGATACAAATGTACAAACAGACAGAGTTACAGTTTTGGGAACCTTACATCCAAATTCCGTGATTTTTGTGCATTTCAAAACATTAACCATAACCATATTTATGCAAGGTGTTTTGCATCTCCTCTTTGCTGTGTTTCCTTAGGCCTAGTATCACAGGCAATGATCGCATCCAGAAAAATCATTGTAATAGATGAGCTAATTATTACTGCACTCTAGGCCAGAAGGGTGTGATTTCAAATCCTATGTTGGGACTTGAGCTCAGCTGCAATGATAGCTCTCCAGTGTGAGAAGAAGAGGCTTCACTGTTAGTGAATGCTTTCTGACAAGACATTAAACTTGGATCCCTTTTGCCCATCTGTGATGTGCAATTTAATATCCCAGGGTAGTTTTTAAAAAGAGGAAATAACCCTGGTGTACTGGCCAATATTCCCTCCCTTGGAGAAACAGTGAATAGACAGTAAACCCTTTACTGCTCCATAGGACTGGAGCTGTCAATGAGCTGTAAGCTGTACAAGGAACTGAGCCAGCATTTAAAGGGTGAATAGCTGCTAAGTGATTAATAAAGAGAAATGAAGAATAATACAGGGCAGATGAAAAGAGTTGGGGAAAGTGCAATCAAAGCAACACTGGGAAATGTGTGAAGTAGACATCGAAATAGTAGACATCAGCAAGGGCATTAACACTTATTAATTAATATTATTGCTGTGCAGATATCAAACCATGTTCCATTCAAACAGCAGCTTAAACTGGCCCATAGGGTTGTTTGCGCAACAGGAGTGGCAGCATATCTAGACAAATTGACACTCTTCTCCTCACGATTAACAAAGATCATAATAAACGCTACAGATTTGCAACAAAATAGAATAATAAAAAACCCAAAACCCTGCTTGTATCCAAACTCTGCTCTTTGAAAGAGCTGGTTCAGGAAGCTGGACAATTTCTATTAATCTGTTTGATGGAGCTGAGTACTTACTCTAGCAGCGTTCAAATGAGACAGATCGACTAATGTTTTCAAAAGCGACTAGTGAATTTGGGTGCCCAACTTGAAGCCCTTTAAATAGGCCTGATTTTCAGGACATTCTGAGCACTCACCCTCTGACAATCAGGCCACTCTAGGGTATTTCAGGTTGGGCCCCCAAAACTTGGGACATTCAAACTCACAGGACACTTACGAAAATTTGATCCTGAGTTTCTGGTGTTTGTCCAGAATGACTGGTGGGAGGGAAATGAGTCTCTGGCTAAGTCTAATATTGAGCATCATAAAGTCGGATGATAGTTTATACAGCTGTTGAAGGATCTACATGACAGAAAAGGAGAGGCAAAGTCTCTCCAAATGTGTGATCTGGGAGAATGAAAGACAGGAAAAGGTAACCGAAGTTCAGCGAGCACATGTCCCATGCTGAGGTGTCAGACTGGGAAAGTCTCCTCCTGCAACAGCCAGTCCACAGCCTATCATTTGGCCTTCACTTGCTAAGAGACTTGTGCAAAGGTCTTTTCTGTACTGTGGCAGGGCACTTGGATTCAGCCAAAGGGCTCCTCAGTGATCCCCAAGTTCTTAGTTCTAATCAATTAGCCACTGCATAGCTGGAGAGCATCTTCTCCAGCTCTCTTCCGTAACCTCTCCACAGCTATCCTGGGGATGACACCTACCCCTTTTCAAGGTGAACATCATTTCCCAGCAGCAGGAAGGCAGCTGTCCTATTTGTCTTTTGCATCCAGCTAAAAATAGAAAGAACGTTCATGGCTCATCAACATGATTCACATGTTCCAGCGTCCATCAGTTCAATTGGTGACATGCACTCAGGCCAACAGGCCAGGGTGAGGAGAAAGAGGGTGCACGTCACAATTAATTGGATTTGTTTAACTGAGTTACAGCAGCACAATGGTAACACAAAGGGCTGTTTGCTCTCATGTTACCTTCAAATGGTTTATCAAAAATACCCCCCAAAAACCCTGACAAATGACTAATCATCCCTTCTGTAAACAAATCATATTAGATGGGGAAAAATAAAACAGCAATGTTAAAATGGGGTCTGAGATCTCCACAGAACATCATGCCCGTTTACAGCACTTCACTTAAAAATACAGGGCCAAATTCTCTGCTGGTGTAAATGGGCAAAACCCATGTGCCCATTTACATCAGCAGAGAGTTTGATCCATGCAGTTAAATGGTCCTCAAGACTAAAATAAAATGCTACTATTAATGGTTCCTAATTAACGTTGTTGTAAAATAAAATAATTAACTTGCTCTTTTATAATATCTCTTCTGACGATCTCAAAGACCACCTGTGTCAATGTGGCTTCTCAAAGGAGCAAGGGTTTACAGGATTAGGCCCTTAGCATTTCATTAGTGCCAGACTAGACAAATGCTTTTTCTCCTGTTAGTAACTGGGATGACTGCAAAACCTCACTATTTCATACAAATGACTGAGAGCCATTGTGAATGAACATTCTGTAAATTAGCAAATAAGAGAACACACCCATGAAACAGCAAAGATAATCCATGACGACACTGACGTACTTGATTTATTTTGGCAATTATGGATTCGTTTTATTTATAGTAATACTTCAGAAGGAAATAAAATTACAGTGCCAGATC
Organism: Mesoclemmys tuberculata; assembly: GCA_007922155.1. NCBI lineage: Eukaryota > Metazoa > Chordata > Testudines > Chelidae > Mesoclemmys > Mesoclemmys tuberculata. Next base: position 4,484,407 of record ML675613.1, read on the forward strand.
CTTAGCTGGCACAAGGCAGTTTAGCTCTGCTGAATCTCCATTGAAATCAAGAGACTAAAGTTGTGGGATATTAACTAAGGTCATTGGCCATTTTGGAATAGGCCGAAGGCCTATGGGAAATTAACTAAGGCCATTGGCCTTTTTGTTAATTTCCAAAGTCAATTCGCACAAGCTAAGCATCTGCCCCACAGTGAATATTTTGTAAAATTAATGAAGTTTAATACTATGAAACTTCACTACAGCCTCTGCTCTGAAAACTGAGAAGAGGAAAAAAGCCACCACTTCTTTGTGTTTTGAATGTGTGCAATTTAGTTTGGCCCATGTCAGGGGTTTTTCTCTTGTCATGGGGAGTGATACTTGTAACTTTCCAGTCCTTCAGAATCTCTGTGGAACTTTTGTAGTCTGCATCCCAGAGTGCATGTTATTCTGGACTTGGAAGTCAGTGGTTTCCATTGATTTCACTAGGCTTTGGATCAGGTTTGTGATGACTTGTCTCTTTTAAATGCTTCTAACCCTAACCCTTTTGTTTCTTGTACTCTTCTTAACTGCACATCTGTTGTCTCTGATAAACTGATCTCTGACTTAGGCAAGTTTCCATCATCCCCTTCACCCGCAAAGGCTGAAAATGTATTTAACAACCCACGTTACTTCCTTATGTCATGATATAAACTCTTTGTGTTCATTGCTAAATGCCTTAGGGGCTTCTTTTATCCTTTAGAATTTGCTTTTGTTCCCTCCCTTCTGTACAGATTATAGACATGAAGACGGCTGCTATGTGACTTTCCGGTTCCCACAATTCCTATCTATTACCTGTTAGCACTAGGATATTTTTTGACACAAAGAATGAAGCGGTTGAAGGACACCAGGCCTCCATGAGCCCTTCATACCTTTTCTGCTTCCCTCTGGATTAGCTCCTGCATCTCCTCCTTCCAGCCCATCAGCTCCACAAACTTCTCCACTCCACTGACCACGTCTCCCAGCAGGGCCACATCACTGTGCTGCGGCTGCCACGCAAATGGTCCCACTAGGTCTCGATTGATCAGCACGCGAGGAATAGAACTGCGGACGGCATCTGCCAGACTGGCAAAGGGGTGCACCTAAATCAACCCCACCAAGGGGCAAAGAGAAAAAGAGAGCTTCATCTCAGGAGTGGAGGTCAAGAGAGGAGTCCTTATTCCACACAAAGTAAATTCACTGCACTCCACAAACTGAACTTCAGGAACTCAAAATGCAGGGTCTCAGAAGGCTCTACCACACCAGACATCTCAGTCTGACTCTTCTGTACTACACAGACCCTGCATTTAATAACAAAGTTTACAATGAATCTTGTAACCTGGACAAACTGGCCGAGAGGAATATCCCAGACAAAAGCTATACTGTACCCTCTGCTGGCCCATCACTGAATTGGCAGTGGGTGTCTCTCCAGCAGAGTCCACCCCAGTTATTACTCTTAACTCCTCAAGTATCCACAAAACTCATCTCTTCCACGCCAGAGGTCCATCCCCACATCCTTACCCTGAGCTCTATGGACGTTATCTAGCTCCCTTCTGTTTCCATATACCCATACACATTTCCACAGCATCTTCTCACCCTATGTCCTCACATTCCTCTCCATTTTTCTGATCCCAGACTTGTCATCCCCCCGATTTCTCTCGACCCCCTGTTCAATTTTGCACTATTTCCTTGAGTCCCGAAGTGTTATGTCTCTATATCTCTCTCATTATCTATGTCACAGACCTCAAGGGAGGTTCCAATGATGAAGAGCACATCTGCCATGGGGAAATCTGTCACGTGCAGGAAGAACCGATGTGGAAGCTCCTCTCCAAAGAACACAATGTCAGGTTTGATGAGTCCAGTGCAGACTGGGCAGTGGGGGATCTTGTCTGCCATCACATCTCCCTGACACAAGAAAACCCAACAGCAACCACGGGATTTACCAGGCAGCACGGCAACCCCACCATCACATCTTCCATCCGTCGCACAAGCACACATGGATATGCCATTATATCACATCACAACAAAACAAAAATTTCCCTGAAACAGGAACCTTGTCTCTTGGTCATGAGGACAAGATAACTGGCCTGCTGGCCCCCTCTGAATTTGCTTCTGATGTCCCTGTGTCGATGTCCCTGCAATTGCTACTCACCCTGAAGTCCTCACCCGGGTAGGATCTCCGACAGACGGTACATGTGGCAGTGGCAAAGGTGCCGTGAGCCTCCACCAACTTATCAGGAGGGATCCCAGCCACTTGAACACAAGATGGAGAGAAGATCAACTCACGACAAGGAAATTGTACCTGCTGGCCCCAAATTCATCTGATGGTTCAACAGCCCCACTCTCAAATTCCACCACACCTTGTCTTTTCGCTGCACTCCATCAACAAGAGCCTGAAGGGGACGCTCACCTCTCTCTAGCCCATCGATGTTCTGGGTGTATAGACGCAGAAGGAGCCCCTTATCGTGCAGGAGTCGCAAGAAGTAATGTGAGTAGTTGGGCCTGTAGTTGCCAGGGTACAACTCCTTGGCCAAAGTGAAAAAGGGCTTAGGATTGTGGAAGAAATAGGCAAGTTCAAAGATGGCTTCAGGATAGGGAATGTCATACTGCTGGAGGTTACTGTACAGGCCACTCCCAGGAGACCTGCAGAGAGGACCAAGGGGCCTATCAGTCAGAATGCCACAGGAAAATGAACCCAGCACAGATGTTTCTAAAGATACGTACCACTAGAGCATGACACATGGCACCTCAAGAGAGAGAATGGTCAGATTCTTGTGCCCTAATCTGGTTGATTTGTGATACTGAGGCAGGGCAAAGGAGCTTTAAAGTGGGCTGCCAAGGATGTCTCTTGTATGTAAGGGGGAACTCACGGCTGATGTCAAACAGGCACAGCTGGCATTATACCACCCAATCCCAGACCCCCAGTGTATGAGGCATGTTCAGGATCTGCTTAGGGTGGGAAGGGCCACAGCGAGTGCACTATGCTCCAGTGATGCTAAGCTGGCAGAGTGGTCCCTTTTCCAAATCTGGCTTATGCCAGGGCCAGACTGGCTTCTGGACAGCACCAAAACTGGGGGAGTGCAGAGGCAAAATCAAGCAATGAGCACAGCTCATCTGGACCTGAGGATCTGGACCAAAGTGTCAAATGGAGTCTGGGCTGCTGATGGCAGCACTAATCTTAACTTTGGCATTCCCCAAGCAGGCCAGAGAAGAAGCAGCAGACGCTGTGGTTTTGAATAAAGTCTTGGATGTCGCTGGCCTGGCACAAGCTAGCATTAGGGAGGGAAAGAAAGGAATGGCGAGTGGCAGACCCTAGGCATTATCTCGGTTTGGGTTATCGCCAATTCCACTCTGGCATGGCACAGATAAACATCTATGAGAAAGGCAAGGTATTACCTAAAATCTGGGATGCCACTGGGGGTACTGATCCCAGCTCCAGCCATCACCACCACCCGGTGACACTCTTTCTTCTGAATTAATTCCACCACATCCTGCAGGGTGAGCTTCTGGTTCCCACTGCCACCTCCTCCTCTGCCAATTCCAAAGATGCCTGTGTCAGCAGTGGATAAGGAGACTGGTCTGGCCCCCTTGATCCTGTTAGGAGGAGAGAGAAAACAGAGCAGGTAACAAAAGGACTCACTCCAGCTGCTCAGATGGAGCAAAACATCCCAAGTGTTTCCTAGGAAGACAGGAGCTGATCTTTCAAATTGTAGGTTCCTGTGCTATTGTTTGGTAATTGAGGGTTTAAGGGAGCTTTGAATCTACAAATTAGTATACGATTCCCCTTGGCTCATGCACACGGGCGCCCCTTTTGCATCCTGGTTTGCAACCAGAAAGCACTTAGGATTGCATTTCTATGCTCCTATGACAGTGCTGCCCAGTTTGAGGACTGAAGAAACCTCAGCCCTCCCTGACTCCCTCAAGGATTCCCCCTTAGTAGAGTCCATGTGCTGATGGCAGACACCTAATGGAATCACTGCTCAGCCTTATGTGTGGAAGAGGAAATGAGAATCTACATCCATCGCATGGGAAGAATATTGCCCCAAACAACCTAAGCAAGGTTTGCTCATCCAGGGCATTGGCAATGGTCAGGGAAAAACCCAGACATGAGGGCAGAGCCCAGAGGGAGCTGCTGGTCTTGGTGACTCATGGTGGTGTTGATTATTAGGTCACAGAATCACTGAATGTGGCCTCCATGGACATTGTCTTCACAAAAGCATGGACTTTGCAGCACAAGACCAGATGTCTCGTCTCTAGCAATGGCCAATGTTTCTCTTCACAAATCACAAGCCTCTCTGCTGTTTGATCCACTCTCAAAGAGTTCCCAGGGCAGCAGATACTGCAGCAGCACGGCTCACCAAACAGGGAGCCTGTGCAATCAGATGGTGGACACTGATCTCAGCTCCAAGCTCTCAGCATTCTTTGCAGTATCTGGTAAATCTAATAATAACAGCCTCAGGTTCTCCTTCCTGTGGTTGGGTGTTTTTGAGACAGTGAGAAAGTCTGATGAGTCTACAAGATAATAGAGCCCTGGTTTGTAGAGAATTGTCGGGATTGTGCGCTAGAGTGACAGGGAACAGCATGAAATGAGAAAACAGCTGTACCTCACTCCACAGGCAATTGCCATCTTCTCTCCATGGCATTTCAAAAGCCCTCTCTGCAGGGAAGTTCTATTTGTGGGGATAAAGCCAGATTCCAGAGAAGCTAGGGTAAGATTTCTGCCTCCCATGGAGCCAAGTGGCCTCCTAGGATGAGCTCTCTGACTGCATATCCAGAGATTCCTCCATGCTGAAACAAAAGATAACAACTTGGACCAGCTGACAACAGTCCTTTAAAAATGCAGGGCCAGGGGTGACCGATAAAAAGGAATCTATCCAGAATTATGAAAAAAAAACAATCAGCTTCATGCATTTACCAGGAATTATGGCATTACAAATGGCATCACTATTACATGCAGTGTAGTTGTAGCTGTGTTGGTCCCAGGATTTTAGAGAGACATGGTGAGTGAGGTGGTATCTTTTAGTGGACTAACTTCTGTGGGTGAGAGAGATCTGAGGAAGAGCTTTATATGGCTCAAAAGCTTGTCTCTCTCACCCATAGAAGTTAGTTCAGTAAAAAATATGACCTCACCCACCTTGTCTCTCTATTATTCTTACATGTCATCCAAAAGATGGCACCTTCATATCCACAGGGCTTCCTAACACCATACTTGGTGCAAGCAAAGCAGGTAGCTTTGGGGTCCCACCTGCCATGCAAATTCGGCAACTCAGGGCCTGGCTTTCTCACTGAGAAACTCCTGAAAAACCTGAGTCTCAGGCCAAAAGCCCAACGCCAGACAAGCATGGCTACAGATTTAATATACATTCTGCCATATAAAGTAGATCATGTCACTGACGTTGATCTCCCCAGCCCTACCTCCAAACTACCAGGAGGCTCACTCACTCACTCACTCCCCGTCACACTACAGGCTCATTTATGTTGCTCTCCCCAACTCTCGCCTCTGAACTCTGCTGCCCAATCCACTCCAGTCTCCCCCAGCCACCTCTGAACTTTGTCAGACAACTCACCCTGCCATTCCCCCCCCTCTGATCTTCAGTCTTCCCAAAACCTGCTGTCCGGCTCCCTCTGATTTTACACTGTTTACAGAGCAGGTGCTAGGCATAAGCAGACTAAACAATTGCTTAGGGCCCCAAGCAGCACAAGAGGGGCCTCTATTTGCTTATCATTATTATTTACACCAGAACTTGCCTGTTTTATTGTGTGTGAAGGTGACTGAAAAAAGGTTCCGTTTAGGGCCTCCAATAGGCTAGCACTGCCCCTGGCTGCTTACCTGTGAATCCCTGAAGACTCGCAGCAGGAAACACATTTCCAATAGCTGGGACTCTGAACCATAACCCCCAGCTCATTCCCCTTCACTTGCCCTGCAGCAGAAAGTGGAGACTTATGCAAAGTGGATGAGAACGAGTGAGGTTGCTGCGGCTGCTTCCCTGTTTTGCTCTTTACACACCCAGGCGACTAAATGCCTTTCTAGCTGCAGGGAGCCTGACAAGGGGCTGTCACCGTCTCCTGTCTCCCCCTTGGACTTGCTGCACTAATACCCTGGGGCTACAGAAGGGGGAATCCAGGGCACAGGGCAGAGAAGCACCAGTCTGTTTGCTGATGGTGATCCTGAGCCAGGCAGAACAGCTGAGAAGGTCTTTACCATAATGTCTGTAATAGAAGAGACCACAGCAGCTCACACTAGAATAACCATCGCTTATATTTTTCTAGTAGCTGTCACTTAGCTGTCAGTTACACAAACTGCATAGAGGGATCATACACCTAGCCACTGAAATGGAAACGCGCACAGCAGCCTTCATCCGCTAGCTACGCTATGCAACAGCGTTCTTAGGTCAAGGAATGATTAATAGCTTTCCCTATTACTACTACTGCAGGGGGAAGAGTTGCCAACTCTTATGATTTTAGTGCCAGTCTCACAATAATTGATCAGCCCCTGCTGCTGGAGACAAGGGATGAGATGAACATTCAGCTTTTTTTTTTTTTTAAGTATGTTTCTAGCTCTCTTGGTAGAGGAAAAAATCTTTAAAATCTGACCTGAATCCACCCTAAAGGCCCGAAAACCAGAAGTCAACTAAAAAGAAACCAAAATGTTCTTTTTTACTCTCATGATTTTGGGGGCCCAGATTATGATTTTTGAACATTTAGGGTTGACAATACTAAATATAGGTCCTGCAAGATGTAGTATCCTGGATGGAAAAGTGGCCAGGACGTTGTAATTAACACCGAATCTTTCAAAATGTGCCCTGGATCTTTCATGACCATGAGTGCTCTGAACCTTGATGTTATCTAATCTAAAAGGTGACAGCTCCAGCCACGTAGTGCCCTCATACTATTATTCAAGTATCAGTGTTACTGTTCCTAATTTAGGTCTGAAATTAGGCAGCCTATTGATCCATTTATCAGTGCTTGCATTGGTTTCTATCCATGTTATCATCCACTAAAATTAAGCAGAGATCCCCAACTGTTATGCTACTGCTGAACCATTGTTTTCCCAATGAAAACCTATGTATTTGATTATTCCTCCCTACGTGAAATTGCTGAACCTTATTTTACGATTTTATGCCATTTTAAACATTTAGCTCTTACTCTATTTTAATTCTGTACTCAACAATATTTGCTGCCCTTCCAAGCATCTTTGTATTTGTCCACAGATGTCATTAGTGTACTCTCCCCTCCATCCGTTCAGTTGTTAATAAATACACTAGGATTTCCTTCTTTTTAGTAAAAGGAGGAGAACAAATCAACTGTCTCTGTGTGGTCACCTCCCCAACAGTTGGGGAAACATGGACATTCAAGCAAAAACTCTACAATTTGTTTATTTTAGTATTACTTTCGGTTCTCTTCAAGGTGATGGTTGGCCTTCAGAGCAGGTACCCCTGGACAGGGACAGAAGATGAGAATGCGGTACGTGAAGTGGTGTGAAACAAAAACCTGGAGGCAGCGGCGTTGGTAAGCGCGCCCCGGATTTATTTTTTGTAGGGTAGCAGGTCTGCGACCCCCGCAGCTCCTCACGCACGGCATGCACCGGTGGGCGCAGCAGCCGTCAGGCCTTTTGAGGAAGAGGGGTGTGCTAAGGGGAACCGATGGCCCAGACGGCTACGCGCGGGGGGCGGGATCGGTTTTGTAGTGGGGGCGCTGAGAGGCACTGAACCAAACCGGAAGCCCTGCGTGTGATGGGGGGTTAACGGAGGAGGACTTCACTGTTGGATGCTGTAAGGCGGGACACGAGGTCACGGGGGGCTGAGGGCGCTTGGGGGGGCCATGAGCCCCTTGGGCGCTGCCATGGCGGCACCCGGAGCCGTGGCGCTGGGGGCGGGTTTGTGCTGCCGGGGTCCCGGGGCACGTTCCCTGGGGCCGGGGATTCTCAGCCGCCCAAGGCAACTCCCATAAGGCTCCGCGCCGCGGGGACTAGGCCCCTAGGCCGCGGCTGTTGCCATGGCCACCAGCGGGCTCCCACCGCGGGGCCATTTGAGCTAGGCCGCGCTGGCTCCTCCCCCTGGCGGGCGGGGTTTCGGGAGGGGGGATGCACTACGCGAGGCCATACGGTACCCGTCATGCCCCGCGGCCGCCCGCCCCGCAGGAGAGATGGGGCGGGGGGGGGGGTTACCGGAAGTGAGTGTGCATTTCCGGCGGCAGCAGCGGCAGCGGCAGGGCGGCCTGGCCTGGCCTCCTGCTCCTTGGGGTCGCCGCGTCTCGCTCCCCTCCCCCCCGCCCCGCTCTCACCCCCTCCCCCGCCCGCCCCCATCATGAAGGACGTGCCGGGCTTCCTGCAGCAGAGCCAGAGCTCCGGGCCGGGCCAGGCCGCCGTGTGGCACCGCCTGGAGGAGCTCTACACCAAGAAGTGAGCGGGGGGGCCGGCGCGGCGCGGCCTAGTGTGGGAGGGGGCGGCGGTGGTTCCTGCCCCCCCCGGCGCCCTGGGAGTGCTGCTCCCATGAGCTGGTATGGGGGGGGCGACCCCCTCCCGCCAGGAGATCCCCACAGCCTCTTGGGACCCCCCCACACGGGGGAGCAAATCCTGCATCTGTGCAGACACAGACCCATCTGCCCCCCAACTCCCCCGGACCTATCTTGGGGGGTTAAGTGCAGCATCAGCAATGCACCTTTGCTCCCACATGTCCTCTGTAAACGGGTTACGGGAGCGGTGGTGCTCAGGAAATGGGAATAATAGGAGCCGGTCCTCTTCTGTCAATGTCCTATTGAAGAGACGCCTTCAGCTTCGAAACCACACGTGTCTGATGTCTTTTATCTGTAGTGGCTACAAATAACGCCTAAGATAAATTGTAGTAAATTAGCGATGGTTTTCTCTGCTTTTTCAGTTCTGTTTTGTTTCACTGCCTTTTGTAGAGAGCCAGTTGAATTGTTTCTCTGTTAGTGATTTTCACCTCTTGGTTGGCCTTGTTCAGAGCAACAACAGAGAGAAACCAATTTTAAAATGTAGAATATAAAATTTAAAATATAAAATAACTGATTGTTAAAATGCAAAAATTGACTCGCATTGAGGAATGGGTGTAGAACATGAAACCATGCTTCAGCTTATTTAAAAAAACAATGACAGGGTTTTGAAATAGGCTGGAGTTTGGTGTTTCCCCGGTGACCTCTTGCTGCCTGTTTCTTCATGTGTGAGAGGAGGAAAGTAATATTTTCCCTTGGAGGATGTTATGAGTGTTGATTCATGCTTCTAATGTGCTTTGAGATCCTTTGAACAAATGTCTCCGTATAGTATACAGTGTTATGATCCTACCTCTGAAAGCAAGCACTCAATTTTTACTGCTCTGAATTTCGCATGAGGAAAAAGTTGAACAACATATTTTTTAATTGTAGTCTGGTTTAGAATAGTTATAAGCACAGGGCTGCTGGCACTAGCCAGTTGAAGTCTTTAACTTTTCCAGACCTAGTGCTGACTTGAATCCTAAATGACCCTTTATATTATCTTTATGGTTTAATTAAAATTAGTTTGCCTCTGCATTTGAGTAGGTGTCCAGTCTGATAGCTTTTGCTTGTTGTGCTAATACTTGCTGATTCCACTGCTTGCTTTGTTTTTGGTTATTTTTTTTCCCCAGACTTTGGCACCAGCTGACTCTGCAGGTGTTGGACTTTGTGCAGGACCCCTGCTTTGCCAAAGGAGATGGACTCATCAAGGTGAATTGGTTGATTATTCTTAAGCAAGTGTCAGTGCAAAGATGCCTGTGTGAGCATTCTTGGGCTGATATAAAGTAAGTGCGCAAAGGCCTTGCCAAAGCATTGTGGAATTGGAAAATACGCTTTAAAACTTCCTAACTGCATGCCATCTGTCTGGAAGTATCTGAATATTTTTTGAAAATGTCAAAAAAAACCCACAATTTATTAATATTATAAATTTATGGATTGGATCTTATTTGCAGGCTGTGGGCATAATTTGGCCATGTTTTATAACCTTTCTAAAGCTTGAAAGGGTTAAATAAAATGGTTTTGCTGTAATGTGAGGAATGGAATGAAATGAGTTTCAGGTTTTCAAAGGTCTTAGTTTGGTTCTTTTGTTTTTTTAAGGGTTTTATTTAGTTTTGGCAACAAAGGGATTAAAAATGTGTGTGTTGAAAGAGGAATGAAATCAGCACTGTTATCTGAGTTTCTGAACTCTTGGGAAAATGTCTCAAGTTAGGTATATTGTCATTAAGACTACAACACAAAAATATCTGAATTTAGATGGATCTAGGTACTTGTGTGATTCATTTCTCTCTTGTGCATTTTTATATCAAATTGTGATTATTGACATCAGTGAGGAAAGCTGTGAGTTTTTGGACATGCTCTGCATGTTTAGAGTCTAGTGTGTAAAGAAGTTTGAAAGAGCTAGGTTTCTATTGACTGCATGGATACCTAGTGGAAAAGCAGCCCCTCACACCAAAGAGGGGTAAACAGACCTAGTTAACCCCCTCTTGGGTAGAGTCTAGTCTTGTAGCAACTTGTCATTACTCTTGACTGGTGAATCATTCCGCACAGCTGTGGGTGAAGATCCTGGATTCTGCTTTCTACAAGATGAACAATGTTTGGCTTCTGTAGTCCAGTGTCAGTGCATTTTCGACCTTCTCTACCTTTGGGTACAAAATTCCTTTGTTTGAAGGAAGAGTTTATATGCAGTGTTGGGGAAATTGATTGGTTAACTAAAATGAAATATTCTCCTGTCACTAACTGTGTCTCAATTTTTTTTTTTACCAACTACAGCTTTATGAGAACTTCATCAGTGAGTTTGAACACAGGTGAGACTGACTACCTGTACATAAGTTTGTAGCTTGTGCATCTTAATCTTAACTATTCTGATAACATGTTGTTCATTTCAGGGTGAACCCTTTGTCCTTGGTAGAGATCATTCTTCATGTAGTTAGACAGATGACAGGTGAGTAACTTTCCTAGTATATTCATGGTGACTTTTTAGGGTTATTAGACCTAGGATTTAACTGGCTGATGGCAACAGCTAAGACTTCAATGTAAAAATGAGGCAGCTGGTTTGCACAATATTGTAAGAAGAAAGCATAAACTCACAGAATTTTACAACATGGTGAAATTACTGCTGCAGAAGGGGGCCTTCCTGGAGAGATGGCTAATGCATATGGAGCCAGATCCTCAGCTGGTGTGAATCAGCATAGTTCACTTATTTCTGTGGAGGTATGATGGCTTTTACTAGCTGAGAATCTGGTTCTGAGTTCTGTGGCGCTAGTTAAGGTACCTTTTCTTGTGGTAGGTTAAAATATTCTGCTTTTTGGATCCTTAATATGGTTTCCTTCTTCCTCCATGTTAGATCCCAATGTGGCCCTTACTTTCCTGGAAAAGACTCGAGAAAAGGTATTTGTGAAATCCAAGTTTTTTTCGTTTTGACACAGTTAAGTAAAATGGCTGTATTTGACATATACATGTAGGTCTTTGCAGGCAAATATGTTTACATCTGTGTCTATATTGAAGAAGGCACATTCTTCAGTTCATACAATTCTCTGTGAACAAGCCACCATGGATTGGGTGTGGGAACACAGTAAGAAATGAAACCTAACTAAAATAACACCACTTTTGCTTTAAGTGCCGGTAGTTGCCTTCTTGGCTGGAACAATTATGGTTCTCTGACATGTAATTGTGTTGCGGTTGCAGGTGAAAAGCAGTGATGAGGCCGTGATTCTATGTAAAACAGCCATCGGGGCTCTGAAGTTAAACATTGGGGACCTACAGGTCACAAAGGTGAGATTATGTTGGCACTTAGGTTCTGTCTGATGCTCTTATTTCATCTGGATGCCCATATCTTTCAGCATTTGCTCAGCCTTTAGAGGCAGCCCTTCTCTTTGTATGTCTTTACGTATTAAGTTCCTCTGTAACCTCTCTTAGCCAGCATGGGCAGATCTCCTCGATATCCAGCCCTATCTAGAAGACTGGAAATTGTTTGCTTAGTTCTGATAACACTGGCTGTTACTTCCAATGTTGTTCCTTTAGCTGAGGTGCTAGTGTCCTAAACTTTTAGTGCTGGAGGTCTATGACTTTATCACCACTAATGACCCCATAGCCAGCTGCCCCTGAGAAGGGCTTGAAGAATCACTGGGTTAACCTGTCTTGATATTTCTGTGTTTTGGACTGTGGCTTCCGGGTGCTCCTATGAATTTAGCATCATGTATTTGGTTGGGCAAATAACTAAGTATTATTGTGTATCCCTTCATTTAGCTTGGTTGGACATGTTGATATTTCCTCTCCTTCCCCCCCTCCCTCCCAACTGAGCTTTATTATAACTGGGGTTGGAGAGTTTGGGTAAGAGGAACCCACTTTGATAATTCTTCTAAGAGAGGTTTGTGGAATCCCCATCACCGATGTTTTTAAGAACAGATTGCACAAGTGCTGTCAGGGATGGTCTTAAGTTTACTTGATCTGGCTTCAACACGGATGGCTGGATTTGATGACTTCTTGAGGTCTCTTCCAGCACTATATTTCTATAATAAGCAAAGTTATGATTCGTTATTTTCACCAAGGTGAGCCGAATGGAGACCTCTCAGTTGTTCATGTTCTAGTATTAGTGGAAATATGAAGTTTTGAAGGTCATGAGGTGCATTTGCAGATCAGTGTTTGTAAATATGAAAGATTTTTGGTAGGAAGCAAGTTGTCTTGCTTTGTTTCAAATGCTGTTACTAATGTTTTTAGCTGTACTGTCGTCTTATTCACTGTGGATGGGATTTTTGTACCAAATGTGTGAATGTAATTTGTGATAAGCTTTACCTTGCAAAACTGACTAAAATAGTGAGTGGCAGAGGAGGAAAGTACAGTGTGTATAAAATGTCTGTTTGTTAAGAGCCGGCCTCCCACCTTTCCCTAGGAGACAATAGAGGATGTTGAGGAGATGCTGAACAATCTCCCTGGGGTGACATCTGTTCACAGCCGTTTCTACGACCTTTCCAGCAAGTACTACCAGACAATTGGGAACCATGCCTCTTACTATAAGGACGCACTTCGGTTCCTGGGCTGTATCGATGTCAAGGATCTGCCAGGTAAGTTGGTCTCTTTGTGTTAGGTATTGGGAACTGCAGTTCCCATGTTCATTCAGTCCTGGCCTACTCCACCAGTGTAATCCAGCTGTGGGCACTGAGGGAAATTTAGATTTCCACAACATTATTGATTTATATAACTCAGCCATTATTCTGGGGGAGAGATGACTTCTGTTTGTTCATTCATCTCAGGGCTCTGCTGCCCAAGATGTTTAGAGATTGGTTTTCGGGGGGCTTTGTCAGTAAGGTAGGAGAGAGTAAATGACAGGTTCCCAACTCTTCTGATCTCCTTTGTGTAGCTGATGTGGTTGAAGATAAGTGATAGCATTCCTTTGCGTTTCCAGCTGGGGGGGGTCTCTGTGGCAAGCCTCAGTGACTTCCAGTAATTCAGACCGCTCAGACAGCAGCCGAGTGGATTTCTGTCACACATGGGTTTTTGCAGCATCTAGTATTGGCAGGGAATTGCATTTCACTTGAATTAAGGTTAGATTTGATCAAGTTTACAGTGTTGAATTAAAGTGGAGGTGAGGATGACAAAATCAGAAGGTGATAATGTAAATATACTGAAGAGGAAGGAGCAGTAGGGTCAAAGCTTTCCCTTTACCACACTGTTCTGTCTTGCAGTATCAGAGCAACAGGAGAGAGCCTTTACGTTGGGACTGGCAGGACTCCTAGGAGAAGGAGTTTATAACTTTGGGGAGCTGGTAAGTAAATTCTGGGTTGTCAGCTGTTGAGTAGTGGAAATTGGTTATAGCCTGTCAGTAACACTGTCCTGCCTGATTTATTACAGCTCATGCATCCTGTATTGGAGTCCTTGAGAAATACAGACAGACAGTGGCTGATTGATACACTTTATGCCTTCAATAGTGGCAATGTAGAGAAATTCCAGGCTCTGAAGACAGCCTGGGGACAGCAGGTGAGTGAGTGAGGTGGGAAACACAGCATGACTTCATGGTGTCCTGGTATATACACAGACATCTGTTAGAATAATAAAATACTGTAGGAATATAAAGGGGCAGAGTTAAGGATAATATAGAACCCATAACTCTGGTTTCCCTGACTTCAGTCTATGTAAAATCTCAACCATAACATTTTTAACTGCACCTTCCCACCAGAACTTATTATATTAGAATAAATAAACGACAGTAAATATAAAGGATGGAAGAAGGAGATGAAAGACCCCTCTGTAACCAAGGAAACAAGAGCAGAAGATTTCATGGGGTTTGCTAGGTTTCTTGCTGTGCCTCTCTAACTTACCGGGGATGCACTTAAGTATCATTATGAAGGCACTATGGAAAACACTAAAGAGAGTGCCTCTCACATTCCTGAGATACTCTGCAGAGTAATGACTTTCTATATTTCATTGATTACGCAGGAAGCAATCAATAAGGCAACAGTTCTCAGGAATCTTTATTGTCCACCTAGGCAGCTCTTAGTTAAGGACCATGATTTTACATATCAGGCAGAGGATGATATTTAGTAGTACACCACCTCCTTGATAGTGCTATATGGAGTGATCAGCCAGTGTTAGGTTTGAATCCAAGACTTTTTAGCACAAGCAAGACAAAGGAGAGGGTAATTACCCTCTGTGTGGCCCATTTCTAGTGCATGGGATATGACTTTAAAAAAAGAAGAAATGGAAGAAAAATGTTTTTCTTATAGAGCTTAATGTGTTTGTTCTCTCACAGCCAGACCTGGCTGCAAATGAAGCACTTCTCCTGCAGAAGATCCAGCTGCTGTGCCTCATGGAGGTAAACTGCTAGTTGAAACCCTGATAGGACATCCCACTTGTCAGTTGTATGGCTGTGGAACGTGGCACCATGATTAATTTTCCTGTAGTGTCCAAGTAGATTGTTTGTGAGTTAAGAGTGGTGCTTTCAGTCCACTGCTATTTTATACAGTTACTTTTTAGATATGAATCACTAATCATGGCATTACATGGATTTCCCTATTGGTGATGCCCAAAGACAAGTGCTGCTGGAGAAGAATGCCAACGAATTGTAAAAGACAGCAAGAGCCAAAAATGTAATGTTTCCAAAGACAGTGCCTGAAGGGTTGGGTCTTAAAGTATGTCCCAACATAACTTGAAAACTGCCTAAAGAACAGCCCAAGTTCTAGCTTCAGGTGGATACTGGGTGAAAACCCTATCCCTGCAAGGAAATCCTTTAATATCTAAGACACAGAAATGCTTGTTCTGGAATTCCTTCTATATACAAATCCCAGCTTCATTGTCACCAATAAGTATGTGGAGTCTTATGAAACTGACAATCTCTGACTCTTCTCTCAAAAGCTGCAGTTTTGATAAAATGGCTTAAATAAGCTCCGTCGGTCTGAAGTATAATTGTTTTACACATGGAGTGCTTCATTATGAGATGGTCTTGTGGCCCTTAAGCGCTTTCAGTTGTGCCAGTAACGTGATACTCATGGAGAATTTCAGTCATCAGGATTAGAATCTACTTTGTCTTTGACGGATTGTTTCCTAGGGATCCTGCTGTTTGGAGAGGAAACTGTAGGTGAGGGAAACTGAACACTACTTACATTAGGGTCTTCAATAAAGAAGTCTTTAAAAAAAAAAAAAAAAGAGAGGGAGAACTAGTTGCTGTTTGCTTTTGTCAGAGCCTCTGGTTTTTCACAGGTAGAGATCAGGTTTGAGTCTGAGGGTGTGTGTACAGTAGAACAAAAGATGTGTGGTATGACTGCAGATGGCCCGGGTCAGCTAGCTTGGGCTGCGAGGCTAAAAGTTGCTGTGTAGATGTTTGGCCTGACACTGGAGTCTCGGCGCTGGGACCTTCCCACCTTCCAGAGCCTGAACATCTGCTCAGCAATTGTACAGCGCTTAAAGCCTAAGCCCCTGGAACTGAAGTAAGCTGAACTGGGCCAGCCGTGGATGTTTAATTGCTGTGTAAATATACTGTGTGGCTTCTGGAAGATGATCTTAGGAAGACTCTATACACCTTGGAAGAGGAAGTCCTAAGAGTGCTGATTTTCTGCTTGTCTTCAGATGACTTTCACCCGACCAGCCAATCACAGACAGCTCACTTTTGAAGAGATTGCTAAAAGTGCCAAAGTCACAGTGAATGAGGTGAGTTATGTTAATGTTTTTTAATTAAGCTTATGATCAGAAACTTGAATGTGAGGTTCCTAACAGCATCTGCTGAACAAATTCACGTCTATATGTTGTACAATAATGGGAGAAAAAATTCACTGCATTAATGTTTGTTAGGGGATTAACTGTGAAGAATCCTCTGGCTGTAGAGGAAGAATAGATTGCCATCTCCTGCCCTCTGTCACTTATACATGTGGCCCTGATGTTTCTTAGAACAAGCTTGCAGTTTTAATTTCTGTGGATCCAGATGTTTGCATAGAGTGCTGCCTAGATCAGTCAGAGTGATCTGTCATGGAAATAGTTGCCTTGTGCCACCCTTCAGTTTCATTTTGTGGTTTGGCAAACAGTAGTTTAATGACTGGGTTATAAGATCATTCAATTTAAAAGAATTGGAAGTCTTTGGGAAAAGTGAGTGGTTCTTAATTCCTTTCTCACTACCTCTAGGTGGAACTGCTGGTGATGAAGGCGCTCTCAGTAGGGTTGGTAAAGGGCAGTATTGATGAAGTGGATAAGAGAGTGCACATGACATGGGTCCAACCGCGAGTGCTGGATTTACAGCAGGTAATAACTGAAATACTTAACCACTGGTAACTCGCCTTCCTCTCTCTCCGTGATTGTCCTGAATACTGACATGAGAGTTGTTAATGAGATAAATTCTCAGACCTTGGCCCTGCCCATGTCTTTTGGTGGTATGGAGAAGGTAGCAAAGGTTCCACTTTCAAAAGGAAAACACTATTTGAAAAGTTCTATAGTGTTCAGCCTTCACAAAATAACAAGATCTTGGTTTCAACCAGGATAACCATATCAGTGCTCTGCAGTTGCGACTTGCAAACCTTCCTTGGGATCAAGATGGATGAAATAAGTGTCTGAGATTCTGAGACTTGGGCCATGCAAAAAATAGGCGCATCACAGATGCGCACTTGTGTTACATATGTATATAAATTTACAAAGCCTTTGACTAATGTAACATTTAATGAAATGAAAACTTAGTTTCAGGTTAATAACTATGCCATGTTGCACATCCTATATATCTGAGATCTTACATTTCACAGGAATTAACTTTGGAAGAAAGGTTAAGATCTAAATAGTCTCCCAGGGTTGATACCTAATCACTGGAGCCTATGAGATATTAGAACATGCTATAGATAAGAATTGCGCCTTAGGAAGTTGATGTGCTAGAAGACCTTGTGTCTGTATCATCACTCCCTTCCATGATTTATCAGTTTTACCCATAACGAATGTGTAACAAAAAAGTTAAGCACTCTTTGAATAGTTCCTTCCAGATGTATAAATATTTAATCCATGAAAACACTTATCATGGGAGAGGGAGATAATGTTTGAATTTGCATTTAGCGAAGCTGAAATGCACATTGCTGTCCTAATGACACAATATCGCAACTGACAGACTGCTTCATTTTACAAAACTTAAAATGATTCTCTCTCAAAATTGCCTCCCTTCTATTTGTCTTCTAAAAGCTTTCTCAGAAGCCCGAATACTTAGAATCTTGAGTTCCTATCACACCACACCTTGCAGTTGTTTGCGATCTAAACGTCCCATGTAGAATTGATCTACTCTTGCTAATGCTTTTCCTGTGGCCCTGCCTCTAATTAGCCATGTCAGCTTTCATGGTCCACTTTTAAATGCAGTGGATGTGGTGTGAAATCTGCTCCAAATAAATTGGATGTAGTGTGCAGCATGCCCACTGTCACTGCAGTGCCCGTTCATGCGGTGGTGCAATTACTTTTCCCCTTCAGTGTCTCAGCTCCTAAAGCTTTTGTGAATTTCCTTTCCAGATCAAGGGGATGAAGGACCGTCTAGAGTTCTGGTGCACAGATGTGAGAAGCATGGAAATGCTGGTGGAACATCAAGCCCATGATATCCTAACATAGAAGATCATGCACTGCCTGAGTGAATAACTCTTGCTGCTGCTGAAACTGGTGGTGCTTAGACCACTGACTCTGTACAGAATTATATTAAAGGGGGGCTAGGGGAGATTGGGAAGAACTACTTTTTGATGCTTGTACAGAGGAGAAGTGGCCTTTACTGTGTAACCCTTTGGTGCTTAAATCAGGAATTCCCTGTGCGCCAACAGTCTATTAGCACTGACCATAGGAGCTCCCATCCTACTGTCATCAAGGGGGTAAGGGCTCCATAATGGTGGCTGAATCAGTCTTAGTGTCAAACTGTTGCACTGGAGGATGCTGCTGGCTACATGGTAGTCATTAGGCCAGTAGTTGGGTGCTTCTGTCCTAAACTGTGCTAGAGAGAGATGCCATATTTCTGCTATCTGGCATTGTTGATGTGGTGGTTAGAGTTGAAGGAGCATGGCCTTCTCCCCTGTAGCCCCTGCTCCCAACAGTTCAAAGGCAGCATTACCAAGATCATCTCCCCCCAGTTGGCAGTAGAGGGAGCTGCTCGCTCCATCAATGGGTTTCCCAGGAATAAAATAATTAATTTAGTGCATTTGGTTTTTTATCCTTTTTGGGTTTATTTTTGTCTTTCATGAACACTTTATTCTGAAGTGTGGTGCAGCAGTATTGCTGGAATAAACTTCTCTGCCTTCCCTCTTCTGCGGTTCTGTTCACATGCTCTTACTCTACTCTTGGGTTGTGTCCTGTTTAAAGGGGAGCTGACGTACTTTTCAAAATCTAATTGAATAACTTAAGTTCTTACACAGCATTCACGTAGTCTCCATTACAGATCAGTACATCTTAACAATGAATTGGAATATGCGTGACTGCCAAGAGCAGCATTTGAGGTTCTGTCTGTGTTCCTGACACATTTCCCAATATCTCTTATTTTTCTAACCCTTCCTTAGGTGGAGTAGAAACTTACTTTGAGGAAGGGAGACAGAACCAAGGTGCATATAATGAAAGTTTTTTTAATACAGCTTAAAGTGTCATTGCTTTGGTTTAGTCTGCCTGTGTATTCTGGTACTTCCCATGGCCCTTATGCCAGTTTTTATTTGAATATTCTTTCAGTTCAGTGATGTCGTCACTCTTCCATAGTATCACTCGTAGTGTGACCAGTTTGGGTCTTTCAGGAACATAGATTTCTTTTATCTGCCAAGGAGAGAGAGTTAGTAAAGGAGCCCATGAGCTGTCTATTTGAAAAACACCTTTCTTGGGAGAGTTGGAAAAGGGCAAAAGAGTCTACTACTTCTTCAGCTGGTGGAACGAACAGAGCAATTCTGTGGGTGGGTACAGGCTCCACATCAAGAAGAGGGTTGCCTTCTGCCCTAGGCTGTGATGGGACAAGTGCTAAAGGAAAGGTGCTATGTGAGCGTAAACACTTATCAGGATGCTATCCAAGCAGGTCTTTAATCCTTGCTAGGTAGCTGGTGCTCTTTTGGGTATGGGACTGATGTCAGTGATTGCCTCTGCAGACAGCAACAGGGGCCCACTTCCCACCCATCAGTTGGGCAGATAGTGTCATGATGAAAAATAAACTGTAGCGATAAACTTCCAGTAAGCTTTATGAAGTTAGTTTTAAACAAGTAAGATCTTGTACTTATATTCTTGCACATATGCCTGGGACAGTATCCTAGGATTGGCTTATTCTGAAAGTTGACATGCTATTCACTAGTACTTGCAACAGTAGTTTGTCAAAGTACATGTCTGATTTCTTCACTGAGGCAAAGTTCCAGCCCTCACTGGGATTTCCCACTATTGTAGCTCTGCATCTGCTCTTTAGGTCTTTCCTCACACTCGTGACAAGCACACCACAATACAGGTTGCATGTTATCAGTGCAGGAATGGTGAACTGAGGTAGAGAAGATCTGAAGGTGTGAGACTTGATTAGATGTAGTCAACCTACACCAGTTTCATCCATGGAATTTATAGGTGATTATAAAATGACTTAATCCTTTTTATTCTCCTATTTCCATGCTCGGCTCAATGATCTTGTCTGACAGCGAATTCCTGTGTAAATAGTATTTCCTTCTTTATAAGTTCTAAATTTTGTTTTAATTTCAATTGCTCCCTTGTTCTGAAATAGCATTTCAAAGGGAGCAGTGGGGGCAAAAAACCTAGCTGGCTTCAAAACTGAGCTTGATAAATTTAGGGAGGGGATGGTATGTTGGGACAGCCTAGTTTGGCAATTGAGTGATCTTTGGCTGCTTGTGGTAGATATGCCAATGACCAGTGAAGCGATGCTAGATGGGGTGAATTCTGAGTTATTACAGAGAATTCTTTCTTGGGTGTCTGGCTGGTGAGTCTTGCCCACATGCTCAGGGTTTAACTGATCACCATATTTGGGATTGGAGGAATTTTCCCCCAGGGGAGACTGGGTTTGCTTGGCACTAACTTCCCCCGATTTCCCCCTTAGTTTCTACCCCTTCTCCCATAACATAGCTAGACACAGGGCCTAGATCCACAAAAGTATTTAAGTGTAGTATTTAGTATGATTGCAATGGGAGTTAGGAGCCTACGTAGCTTTGTGCATTTCGGCCAATGGGCCTGATTTTTCAGGCGTAGAGAGCACCTACATCCCCAGCGAAAGTCAATGTGAACTGTGGATGCGTGGCACTTCTGAGAAGCAATCCCCACTGAACAGCTTTCCAGTCCTGCTGCCGAGTGAGGGTATGTCTTCTCTCCCAATGGCACCGTTGGCGCCGCTGGATCGGTTCTATGGGATGGCTTGAGTGGCAGGAGAGACCTGCTCCATCAATCTGGAAGTCGACAGCATTAATTCCCCCCTCCACCTCCACTCTCCGCCTCCCCTCCTGCAAAAAAATTAACGCTGTATCTACTGGAGGACGTTTCCCTTTGGCGCAGCCTAGTGGGGGCGCCGTGGTAAGTAGAAGTTAGGAAATACTCTATTTAGCTTTCGTATCTCCCATTGACTGCCACTGAATTTTGCAGCGAATGTAGACCAGGCCTTACTGATCAAGTAGCATCTTGTCAGTGTGTCTGCTCTATTGCCCTTCAGTGGCTGGACCTACGCCCTGAATGCTCTTGGGTGATGAAGTTGCTCCTTACCTCATTCCTCACGGACTTGACTTAAGGCTATGCTGTGTGAAGTTGGTGAATGGAGATGCATGAAATGTCCTGCTTAAGAGGAAAATTTAAAAGCTCTCTAGTCAGAGCTTGCTGTAAGAGGATGTTTATATTGAAATAGCACCTAGAGGCCTCAGTCACGACTCTGTCCCATTGTGCTGCGTGTCATTTGGGGCAGGCTCTCTCTCTACCCTAACCAGCATGTATAATTCAATTATTATACCCAAACAAAAACCTACTCAGCCCATTGTGGTTTTCTCATGGTGTTTTAATGATAAAATCCTCCAGGGGCAGGTTGCCATAAAAGGGTTTGTTCGATAGTTTCCTCTTCCTTCCCATTCTCCTGTGCAGGTTCCTCCTGTCTCACTCACTAGGCCTGCGCTTGTAGTCCTCCAGATGTGCCATAATCCAGCCTGCGGGGACCAGGAAGGCTGCAAACATCACAACCATCGCAATGGCTTGTTGCTGCCAATGGGAGAGAAAGCAGAGGTCATTCGGGGTCTTCCGCAGCATTCCATGCATCATAAATCAGTATGGAGGTGGGAAACCATCTTATTGGACTTAATGGGTTCAAACTGTAGCCTGCGTAGCTAGTTCCAGTGGATCTTCAGCCTGCATTCTGTGTGCATCTGAAATTCCTGTGGAGTTCAGTCGGAAGTTTGGGTGTGCAGGGAATGTAGGAACGGGTTCACGGTGAGACCAGGAGCCTTAGCTTACTAGAGAGATGGGAAGGGGAGCAGGAGATGGTATGGCTAAATGCACCGATTCCCACTGGCTCTGGGCTAATTGTGGTTTGGTATGTCAGTTTGTTTCTGTCCCTGCCTGTTTGTGTATTTCTGCGTCTCAATTTGGGCATGGAACTTCCAAAGTAATCCAGTTCCTTAGCTCAGACCTTGTCGTCAGCTGGGGCCTGGTTTGGGACAGCATGGTTTATGAGCACCTGCTTTGGAAAACAGGACTCCTCCCATCTCCACCTGCTAGCCGAGAGCTGAGCTTTCCTCCTCCGGTTTCCAGTTTGGTTGGTTCCACAGTTCAAGAAAGCCCAGGTCATTCCCTGGCATAGGAGGCTCACTCTTAACTTCTCGGCAATGTCTAGGACATATCCAGAATCACCCAGCAATAACTGCTCGCGCTCAGCTTTCCAAGGTCACTGATCGCTGCCCTGAGCATGCCTGCTCCTCCGAGTCTGCAAGAGGGTTGCAGCCTGTGCATAATGCATTCCTGAAAGGCACAGTGACAATCAGGCTGGCTTTTAAATCACTTTGAGGTGCCAAGAGCAGCAGCAATGGCCTGGACAAAGTTTCACCTAGTAACAAGTTGTTTGTGCTGGCTGCAAACAGTTTTTTGCTCACTCTCTGTACAGCTGTAATACATTAACCTTTTGTGCTCTGTTCCAGAGAGCACAGCCCATTAATAGTATAAAAATTTGGACCAAAGTCTGAGGTTCTTACTCAATTTTTATTTAGACCTTACTCTGGCAAAACGTCTGACTTCAGTGAGGCCCTTGAGTAAGGCAGGAGAACTGAGTAACAATTAAGGCAGTGTCTCAGGATTTGATTCTTTTTTTTTTCTTTAGTATAGGCCTGTGCCCCAAGTCATACGATCACTTGGAAAAAGAGAGGAAAGCAGGCATACAATAGAGAATTCTGCACAGCTACATGTTGATCATAGCAGATGCAATTTCAAAAGGCAAAATTCCTATTTTAAAGGCTGGACTAAAATGTGAGTGTGTTGGCGGTGAGGAGAGGCGATTTGAAAGAGAAAGGGAGGCATTAGAAGGGTTCTCTATAGAAATACAAACAAAACCAACAGTAGAGTGAAGCAAACTGCGACACAACCTGTTATGCAATGCCCGTATGCACTGTTGCTAAACCTCAGTGATAGAGCTAAAATGGTAGGCAGCTGTACAATGGTCCCTTGCCCCACCCACTGACAAGGGGAGTGTTTTTTATAGCCAGAATGACTTTTTTTTTAAGTTTCTTTTTATTATTGGCCGATATGAGAAAGGCGCCCCTATTCACCTCTAAACACAAAGCTCCTGGCAGTCTCAAAACACAGAGCTGGATTATTTTAATAAAAGGAACACAGTTTAGTTTCTGCCACTGGCTGTTTGTTTAAATTCACACCATAAGTCAACCTGAAGGTGACAGAGCCCCACTGTTTCCTGGTAAGTGTAGCAACAATGGCTGTTGACTTAACCTCTGTCACAGCCTCCAAAGAGGCTTCCTTTTTAACCAAGTAGATGCCAGACAGATTTTAAGTTGAGTAAAAAGGAGAAATTTTTGTCTCTGCACGTTTTTGGCCTCCATCTTGCAGTGAGTACCATGCAGGTAAATGGCTGCACCTCTGCAAAACCACATTGACTCCAATATCATAGAGATCTCTGCGGGATCAAAGGCCTTTGTTTGGAGTCTCCAAGTTACTGGTTAAAGCTGCTCACAAAGCAGGGAATTGCCTCTGTAAGAAAAGACCGTTTCTGGTCAAAATCAGGAGCCGCACCAACATCTGTGATGGCACCAAGTGGAGCAGAGATGGGTCCAAGCCTGGATCCCACTCTTCCTGGATTTGGAAGTAGGATGGTGGTTTGTCCTGGTATAGGCTCAGGCCTGGTGGGTGTTCACACCCAAAGCTGAACATCTCGTCCCTGCCTACTGGTGAAAAGAGGTCCTTTTCTGTCATTTGACTGACTAGAGAAGGAAATAGAGTATAAAGAAAAATAACTCCTGGGAATCAAAGTGTCAACCTCAGTTACAGCCATGGAGCCTCATTGACTTGAGTGCAGTCATTGAGAGCAGAATTTGATCCATCAGGGAAAACAATGTGAGCTGATCAGCAATTTCTAAGAAAAGGTTTGATTTTATTCCTGAGTTAAACTCACCATTTCTTTCTTTATACTTTTACGCCCAAATGAAATTCAACGAATGGGAAATCACAAGTTTCAGCTTCTCCTATCCTCTCCCCAAAGAAAACTTCCTTGTTTCTCCCTTTCTTAAAGTGTCAGTATTTAAACTTCTTCCTGTATAACTTATATTTTCTTTTCCATCAGATCCCCCTTTCTTTTGCTTTCACACACAGGATATACTTTGTCATTTTAGGAGATCTCAATGTTATCAATGATTTTTAATCAGTTTTGAGTGCCCAGAAGACAGTAAATTGCTACATTTGCAATAATAGCTTATCAGTATTCCCTTAAACCAGGGGTAATCAACTATTTTTTGTTAAGGTCCAAAAGCCTTTATCAAGGTGTAGGCAAGGTCCAGATGTCAGAGAAAGTAATACCAAAATAATAAGTATAAAAAAAGAAAAGATTGTGATCCATTCAAAAGCATTTGGTGGTCTGGATTTGGCTCATGGTCTGCCTATTGACTACCCCCTGCCCTTAACAAAAGGTTACTCACAGCTGGAGTGACAATCTCCTCTGGTGGTCCAGATACAATTTTTGCTCTGGGAACAATCTGATTCCTTACTGTTGCATTGAGCAACCTGAATGCACGTTGAAAACCCAGCATGGCTCTTCTGCTGCGTTCTCTTCCAATCCAAGCTCTGTACCCTTTGTAGGGAGTGTAACCAGTCCCAGCCTGTGGGCTGTGAGCTGCAACTGTCTGTGTCACGAGTTCCTTGTACGAAGGCAGTTTAAGGCAGTTTAAGTTATTGCTCTGATGCCAGATGTCAAAGTGATAAACAAGTTCAGTTGCTTCATGCCTGCAAAATTAATTTAGCACTGGTTGGTTCTGATTGGCTGGAAAGTTGTTTGGTCACACCTTCCAATAAGAATAGGCAGCCACATATGGTTTCCTTTTAATGCAGGGGAACTTCTGGGTGAGAGTGTCTGAACTTGCTTCATATGTGAGCTGGCCTGTGTGAGACAAGTGCTATTTCACAACTGAAAGGGGGATAGTAAAAGCCACATGATTGAAACATTCAAGTGCATTGGAGTGGACCTTTAAAAAGCACCTTTATGCAGGAGAGATCTGCTCAAGGAAAGCAGTTCACCTACAGAAATAGAGTGAAGTCTTTTTAAATTAGCAACAGAAAACAGAATTAACATTTCCGAAGGAAGTCTGGTGGTTTCTGAAGGAAGTCTGGTGATTAAAGTGGGGAGACTAGGAGTCAAGAAACCTGAGTTCTGTGCCTGGCTTTGCCAGTGGTGTGGTGTGTGACTTTGGGTAACTGAGCCTCAGTTTCCCCCTTTGTAATCTGGGAGAATACTACTTGGTGTACGGGGGTCATGTGGTATGCTTGGAGTTCCTTAGATGAACGGCAGCAGAGAAGAGCCAAATGTTATCATGACTCAAGTTATTGCCTTTTCTCATCTGAAACAACAGGAAGGAACGAAAGAGCACGTGCTGTGATGAGGAGGGCTGTGTGGATCCAGGGAAATGAGTGCTCAGATGTCGACCATGCGGCATGCTGAAGTTGAACCTGTTCTCCTCCAGCTTGTGGTGCTGGGCTAGGGATCCAGAGTGCAGGGGCTTTGGAGCCTTCAGCGAGGCAGTTGCGGACCCTCTCTCATGTGGCGCAGTGAGACGACCATTGTAGTATAACACGGCACCACGATAATCTCGCAAACAGCACTGAACCCTGGACATGCTGTAGTGAATGTGTACTCATGGGGGTTATTCAGCAGCTTTTAACATGGCTGCTGGAGGAGGCTTGGATTTCTGCCCAGCCCCAGGTTTTATGGCCTGGATCACGTAGAGGCCCTCACTTTGGGAGGTGGAGTTCCCCACCCTTTTCCTTCACTCCCTGCTGCAGATCAGAGCCATTTGCTCTACCAACCTGTGTTGTTGCCAGAGAAGCTGCAGTACCACTCTTCCTCCCACATCCCCTGCAGCTGAACTTTAGTTCCCTTAGACCTTGCCAGCACTCTGTGTTTGTACATTGAACAGGCACTTTCAGAATTGAAGCTGGGTAAACATGGACTAGTCGGAAATCCAAAGTCCAAGGCTGAGCCTTTACTCGTAGGAAAGCCTGAGTCCCGGGTGCTGCTGTCATTCTCTCTGGATTGTCCTGAATTTCTTCTCCTTTTCCATGTTTCATGTTTAAAAAGTGAGCTCAATGCTGGACCGGCAGCTCTGGAGAAATCCTGTGCTCAAAGAAGGCACATTATAGAGGCAATCGCAATCTGAGCTTCTCCCCTCAGCGCTCCACCGCTGGGTTGGGGGAGAGGGTAGTTCAGTTTCCAGGCCTGTTGTATGCTCCTGACACTTACAATAAGGGGTGTGTGTGAGTCCCAGCTGTGCTGGCTATTACTGAGCAATGTGAACATCTGTTAGGAAAAGCTGAGCCTGTTAACTCTTTCTTATTGACCACTGGATGGTAACAGCTGCAGGTCATTAGCGACCTAGAGATTTCCTCTGTTTCAGACCTCTCTTTCCTTCAGTTGCTTCTGAGCAGGGACAGGGTCCCCTGATCTATGACGATGGTTATCGCTAGCCATTCGGGGTATCGGGTTCCTACCTTTCTGCGTGTTGGGTTTGTATTGCACAGTAGTGAAACCTACGGGCTTGAAACTAAGTGATGACAGGCTCCGTGAAGGCTCCCTGTATGTCTGGGGCATTGCTCGCTGCCCGTGCTCTCCTCATCCTGCTGGCACCATCCCCTTCCAACTCCTGTCCAATGGGAGCTCAGGCTGGAATGGAACTCTGATTCCTGATATGGAAAAGCAGTGCTTTATTAATCACATTTAACCAGGCTGTGCTAGCAATTTCAGGGCCGATCCCACACGGCCCCCAGCCTTCCTGCAGAAATCACAGTGAGGGAGGCAAGTTCCCCATGCTCAAATCTACCCCCTCTGCAATTTTAGGATTATAAAAGGAAGCTATAAACTCAAAGATTATCCCTGAGAAAGGGAAATAGTGCCCCTCCCCCCCAAAAAAAATCCCACCATGCAGCTAGGTGTTAAAACATGTAAAGGAAAAAACAGCCGTGTCTTTTTAGTGCTGCAGAGGGGCTGGAGGGACTTATGCTGGCAATGCACACAGAGCTCTCCCCTCTAGGCTCAAGAATGCCGTTTGTTTTCAGTTACCTTCCCTTACCCTCCTCTCTACACAGCTCCGCCGCCTAACAGCTGCTAGGATTCCAGTTATGATTTCATGGCGCCTAGCAGATTCTGGCCAGCTCTGGCTCTGCAGTTTGTGGACCTGTTTGTACGTTCTTTGGAGCAGGAGGGAGAACTGCTTTCATAGAGCTGTTACTGGAAGGCTCAGCTTGACACCCTATAAATAGCATGCACAGATAGAGTAGAGTGGAAAGCTGGTTAAAATGATTTTTCATTGAAAAATGCAGTTTCATTGAAACTTTTGATAAAAGCAATCGGATTTCAACAGTTTTCAATTTCTCAGTGAAAAATACACCAAAACTAAACAAAATCTGTAATTTAGTTTTTCATGTACATTTTCATTTCAGTTTGGTTTCTGAAAAACAAAACAAAACTTTCAATTTGAAATGAGAGAAATTTTCATTTAAATTTTTTGTTGAAAAATCAAAATTATCAGCAAGATATTAACAGATCTTTTGTTTCAAAATTTTCACTGAAATAAAATAAGTTGTTTTTTTTTAAACAGTCTAAGATGAGTGTATTGCCCTTAAGCTAGCAATGTTGTTGGAATAGAAGCTCTTTGGTTCCCTCTACAGGTGAAGTAGGAGAACTGAGGGTTCCTACCTGCTGGCAGGTATAATTTGCATGTCTCAGAGGAGTTCCAGAGATTGCCCAAAACTGTGCCATCCAGAGTTTCCCTGTATTCCACACTCATAAACAGCATTATAGAATGCTATTAATTGTAGATGAGTGAAAGGGGTTGCAAGTGTGAGACTTCATGGGTGTTATTCAAGGGGGAAAGTGGGACACCCTAATCTAGAGGTTAGTGGACTCAAACTAAGTAGCCAGGCCACAACCAGACATTCAGGTTCTTATTAAAGTCTAATTATCTTGGTTTTGGTCAAATGTCTTTGATGGCTTATATGGTATCTGCTCTGGAGTGGTGGTAGAGAACCAGAGAGGAGCTAGTAACTGAAGTTTGTGCAACAGCAAATTGGAGGACACTAACATCTGCCGGCTGGAGTAAGTCCACAGCCGAGGGGACCTGCTGCACCCAGTTGAGTTAGGTGGGGATGGATTTATGGGTGAGGTGTAACTGGTGTTTCTCCTATTAACCAGAATTGTGGGTAGGTGAGCACAATCGACCTGATCAGTTAGTTCAGTGGTAGGTTTGTTTGTTCATTTACCCAACATAGGACTGGTTGTGCTCCCTATTTACCAAGACTCTGCATGTGCTTCTGAGAAGGGAAGAAAAATAGCTTTAATGGAGACTAGGGTACTTATATTTGAACATCCAAAATCCATATGTCTGAGTGTGGTTGTAGATGGGGCTCAAAAGTTTTATTTATTTAAAAGAAACTATTGAACCTGACCCTTGCTACTGAGATTAGGATTCCAATATTGGTTTGTCTATTCACAGGGAGCTAATCTAAATTCTCACTGTTCACTCCTATCTGCAGTTAACCTCTCTATACTCACCCACATTGATAATTCATCTCCATTTTGGCCTGCCAGCATCATTGGCTAATGTATTCCTAACCACCCTCCTTTCCTTGACATGCACTCATTCCTACACACCTTTCAATACAATACATCAAAAAAACTTTCATATAATAGTATAGGGGGCTAGTAATCCAGTTTTACCATTTGTATTCCGCAGAGGCGGAGGGTTCGTGATTTACTTGTTTGTGATCTCAGTGGTGGAAGGAAGCAGACCGACAACGAAGAATAGCTAAGTAAAAGTGTTTTATTGTCTTGACAGAAGCTTGGCACAGTTCCAAAAGCAATGGTGCTAGCAGCCACCCCCTCCAGCCATCCCGAGCGGGAGCTGGGCAGCCACCCTCTCCAGCCTCAAGCTGGGCACCCAAAGCATAGGAAGAAAGCACCTACCAAAAGCAATAGAGTGGGGAGACCCATCAACCACTCTCTAGGTGAGTCGCCAACAGGGAACCGACTTGCCCGGGGCATCCGATAAGCGCTTGACGGATCCACGGAGAGTCTCGCCGAGCGGTTCCCGGGGCTGCTTGTTATAGCCCTGTCTCCCCCTGCCTTAGCAGAATTTTCCTTCTAGCAACACAATACGTCACTCTCAATCCCGACTAGGGATTGGGTCTTAAACTCGTTTTCCATTAGTCTATTGGTTAGTAATTATAGGTGACTAAACTGGCAGCAGGAAAGGGGAAGCTGCCCGTTACTAATACTTATTTTAGTTCTGTGGTTAGACCTTTTGCTGGCCTGTGGTCAGTCACCCGCTGCTTATCTCAGACAGTTTCCACACAGCCAGCTATTTTGTGCTGAAATAGCAGACAGAGGTTAGTTCTGCTTTTTAGTGCAAGGGCAATAGGGCAATTACAGGCCTAGTCTTGCTCACAGCCTAAGCTAGATTTTTAGGGCCTAGCCTTGCCAGCTACACTGATTCCGCGTGACAAACTCTTCCGAGCCCTACACCATTTACTTCATAGGGTGCTGTATATGTGATCTGTGAGTCATTCACATTTTCTATAATGTGCTTTTTTGGCCTGGTCCTGAAACACATTGAGTCCTCCCTATTCCCACTGACTTCATTTTGAATGGCGGATACTCAGCATCTCACAGCACTGGGCCCTTGTAAATAGGAATGATTGGGGTTTGCAGATGGATCTTTCTGTAGGCTCTGTTAGCAGCCGCTCAGTCACTTGAGGCAGAATTCCCAGAAGCAGCAGACAAGTGCCTGAGCCCTTCCTGCTAAGAGGAAGAACCAGTATGGAAAACTCAGGCTTTCGGTTAAACCTACTTAGACTGAGCTCATCGCTGTGGCATTTGAGTTAGTACAGTAAGGGGTTGAGTCTAAGTCTCTAGAAATCAATTGGTGTCTTTCCATTATCGTCACTGGATTTTAGATTAGTTCCACTTTGGAGAAAAAATGGGTTTCCCAACACTGGCAAAGTGGATGATTGTCCATCTCCCCTGTCCGAGTGTCTTTCAATCAGCTGATCTCAAAGGTTCTCAGTCATTGGAACAGTCTACCATGGGCTGCGTAAACTCCCCAGCATCTGGAGTCCTTAAATCAAAGCTGGATGCCTTTCTTTAAAGGATATGTGGTAGTTCAACCACAAGCTGTCGACCTTAATGCAGGAGATCAGAATAGATAATCAGCTTTAAAAATATATTGGTCAACTTCAAAATTCATTTGCTTATCAGATCACTCTCCAAAGAAAAATATCTGCTTTTCTCTTCCCAATAGAAAATAAACACACACACAAAAAAGAACCAAGTTCTTTGTATTATGGCCGTCATATAACTAACTCAGATTTCTTTCATCTGAATCCAAGCTAAGGTCCATTCATTCCATGTTCATGGAGTAGCTTAAAATTCACTTAAGCTATTGAACTAATTCTTTTGCCAGCTCTGTTTTATTTTGGGTGAGGAGATCATGCTTTTTGACATCCCCTCACACATGGCTATTGTAAGACAGGCAGACAGTTGATCAAAATGAACAGCTATGTTCGATATTTTATTTCAACTACTAAAGACAGTTAAGAATTATTGAGTTGTGATTCTCATCACATCTGAATCTGAATGAAGTTACTTAAGGCTAGCCTATGCTTAAAATACTGCACCATATATATAGAAAATATCACTTAATTTTAAATATGCAAAATAAGGTTTTACAAAATAAAAGTATTGGTTCAGATCCTTAAAAGCTTATATAATTACACCAAAATATTTACATTTACCATAACTTTTTTATTAAACTACTTTAATTGTTTTTATACAATTGTACTCAGATTACATTTTCATTTTGTACATTCGGAGACAAGTTTCAGTGGAAACTCTTATTTTTCTTTTTGTGATTTTTGACTAAATTGTCCAGTAGCCAAATGATTCAAATTAGTCTTTTTTCTGCTAATTATTTACCATTAATTGTTTACAGACAATTCCTTTGGGAAAAGGGCCCATTTTCCTTTAGAACAGCTATAAAGGCTCCTGGGGACAAAAACGTGGTAGTAGCCACTACCTGACCCCCTTGTATAATTTGTTTCACTATTAGGGTTTCACCCAATGTGACTGTACTGAATTATACATATAGTTACTTTACTGGACGTTATTAAACCAAGAATTTATTTTTATAACTGTTACTATTTTAACATTTTTATAAATGTTAACTGTTTAATTCCCTTCAATCCATGCAGTATTAATTTTTACAAAAGCTATTTTAAACTTTTAAAAATATTTATTTTTGCTTTTAGTTTACCGTGTTTTAGCTTTATTATATTTTTTGGTGCTATAGTTTTTAGCGTTTTACTGGCAACTTAGTTTTGTGATTTAAAACTTTTAATTTTTTTACTTGCTGTGTTTATCAGCCTCTGATTTTAAAGCTTTACTGAGCTGATTCTTATGCATGTTATTCATTTCTTAAGGTGGTGCATTTTGCTTGTAAAACTTGAGCCACTAAGTACAATTTTTGAACACAGGTGCCTTGGCTCGCACTTTTTTTAGATATCCAAAGTTTCCTCCATTAAAGTTTTAGAAAAACAAAAGTGCGAAGGGGGGTAAAGTGGAAAGCAACCGATTAACCCTGTGAGATCATTTAAAGTACAGGCTAACAGCAGCAACATTCCTTAACATTTCCACTGTCGCTTTAAAACATCTGGAAGTGGGGCTCCATGGCCCAGAGCATTTGGAGAGCAGGAGTTGCTGCCATGCCACAACCACCTGAGTGTGGGGGAATGGAGGGGGTTCTAGCTATCCTTGCCAGACATCCCAAGGCTGCGTTTCTTGAGGTAGTCTATTAACCTTTGCTGGTGACTTTCCTTTACAGTGATCACAGTAGGTGTTAAGCAGTCATCAATCAAAGATATAGTGGTTGTCCCCATGTGTCAGATGTTAAAGATGCCGCAATTATTGGGAGACATCAGGACACCCAGCTACCCTATACCTCCAGGTGTTTTTCTTGTGGAGCTGGGGGCAGCTGGCCCTTGTCAGCATATTATCCTGGAATAGGAGACTCCTGGCAAATCAGTTCAGCCAAATGTTCATTTGATTTGCCATTAATTTGTGCTTTAGGGGCATATAAAAGGGCTTGATTCCACAACACTCAATGTGGTGGATGGACTCTGTGGTCACACCTTCAACCATACCCCCAATTCTGTGAACTCCCTGGGGGACTACATCACCCCCCTTTTTATCTTGATGCTGGAAGATAATTTGGGCAGCCACTGTTTCTCCCATCTGTATGGCTTCTTTTCCTTTTGGTGTGTCAGGGAATGCTTGGCTTACTAACAAATGAGCTTGCCTAGCCCTAGTCAACATTGCCTCCCATGTCAATGCCCTGTAAAGTAAGGGTGTCCAAAGCCAATTTTACTTGGGGGTGAGGGGAGCTCATCTGGACAAGATAATCTATATCCAGCAGACTGACGCTATCTTTTAAAAGGACAGTGTTAATTGAATAAATTAAGCTGGGGATTGCGACCAGCCAGGCAATTACATTCTCAGTGATCAAGCAACTTGGTCAGGCAACTCGGGCGAGGCCTCCAACACCACTGTTCAAAGAAGACAGATGATTCTTGTCCACAGATTATATACTGCGAAGAATGGAAGAATGTTCTGCAAACAGGATGGTGTTGCTGTCGTCACATCCCAGGATACAGGATGGGATGTTAAGATTGTCTAGGCTTCTGATTTTGGCGGGAAGGAATCCACTATTGATGGCACATATTGGCACTGATGACACTATCATGGGATATTTCTCAGATTAGATGATGTCATGGAATTTGGGAGTGCGCTGAAGAAGAAAGGTCAAATGATCTTCTGGGGGATCCTTCCTGACCCATGAGCAAAGGGAGGCAGAAGACTGTGGAAGTGAACCAGTGTCTAGGTAAGTGGTGTAAGGTGGAGGGTTTTGGTTTGTGGAACCCTGGTCCACCTTCTGTGGGGAGAAAGAGACTGTGCAGTTTGGATGGCCTTCATCTCAGTGGAAGAGGAATGAATTTTCTCAGGGACAGGCTGGCTAGATTCAAGATGTTGAGAACAAAAATTAATCAAGGCACCAAGAGGTGTGCCTAGAAGAAATTCATTAATTGCCTACACACCAATGCTAGGAAGGCAAACACCTGTCAGGGATGGGCTAGGTTTACTTGGTCCTGCCTCAGTGCAGGGGCTGGATTTGATGACCATTTGAGGTTCCTTCCAGCCCTACATTTCTATGATTCCCTGAGACTCATAACCTATAACAGCTATCCTGTATTTCCTTAGCTTCTGTGGTGCTACTTATCAATCACTAGAGGTTGTGACCTATACATCAAATCCTATTTGTTTCCCTCCTTAAGTAATGTGGGATCTTGGGGCCTCTCAGGGTTTTCGTCAGGTCATTTTCCAATTCAAATACTTTGGGGTTGTGCAATAGAATAAATCCTCCAGAAGTGTAGAGATGCCACTTCCTGCAAGCATGCAGTCTTGCTTTTTCTGTGGCACATTTCCTGCAGTCATAATTTCCTGCAGCACATTTCCTTCTGAGCCGTAAACGCAGAGAAACCCTCCTGAAGACCGAACTGTGGCTGGCTTTCTTGCTGCAAAGTAGTAGAAAGTTTGTTAGCTCGTTTCTGTATGTAACTCCTGTTTGTAATACAGGGTTTATTTTGACATCGCTCTCCTCAGCAGTAAGGCATGACCTGATACCACGAGTGGACGGCACAGCGTACTGGACCAGAGAGAGGTAACATTGCCAAGGTTCAGACAACATTTCAAACTGTATATGACAGCCACAGAGGCCAACAAAGTGCAGGATGAGCAAAAGATCTTAACTGTGGCAGGCACAGAAGCTCTACACACCAACAATGGATTCCGTACAGATGGAGGGGCAAGGAGGGGGGGGAGAGAGAGGACAGCCTTGCAGAAATAATGAAAATCTTTTGAGACCATTGTGTTCCTATGTCACAGGAGAGTCAGGGGACCAGCTTACCTGTGATAGACTACACAGAGAGTTAGCACAGATTCACCTGTGAGTAGTTAATTGCCTGGGGCTAGTTAATTAAGGAACAGCTGGGCCTAATAAATGCATCTGAGGGCTCCATCAGGAAGCCCCAGGGTACAGAGGAAGCTCCTGAAGAAAGGGAGCTTTCAGGGGAGCTGGTTAGAGAGGTTACCAGAAAAGGGAACTGAGGAAAGGTGATCCTGGAGAAAGCAGTTTCTCGGGCTTTCCTTTCAGAAATGTACAGCAAAATCAGAGAAGTGCTGTTGTTGAGTACAAAAAGGGATGCCTCAAGTAAAGAGGGAGAGCTGTTCCTAAGCACAATGAAGGAGGCTGAAAAATCAAATGACTGGCTAATTAAAGTGCCTACAAATGGCACTTATGGAGTCCCTGTGGCACAAGTAAGTGTAATAAAGTGAAATAAAGATATAAAGAGCACACACAAGTAGGCGAGTCAAAAATGTGTGTGAAATACAACCGAGGAGGAACAATTCTAGTGTTGGGAAAAGTGCATACTGACACTTAAATATAAAGGAGGAAAAGATCAGACTAGTTTGTGATGGTAGAGAGAGGCAGCAAGCAGTCTTCGGCCTATGTCTGTGAGGTGCTTGGTCTCATGCCCTAGAGAGAGAAAGATAGGGTTACCATATTTCAAGTTCCCAAATAAAGGACACTGCAGAGCCTTTCTACTCTGAATATCTAACACTTATAAATAACAAGCATAATGGTCTCAAAAATAAATGTAGGTCAAATTTAGATTGACCTTTTTACATGCAGTCAGTCTTTTCCTACTGCCCTTCTTCCTTTTGTGTCCATGCATATTTCTCTGCAGAGCATGTTTTTCTCAGCAGCGGCTGATTGCCTATCAAGTAGCCATGAAAATCTCTGCAAGATGCAAGTCTGAAATTGTACAGTACAAGCAGGATCCCTTTCAATGACTCAACAGTCAATACCATGTCACCCTTACTTCTGCGTTGCTGCTGGCAGAGGCACTACCTTCCGAGCTGGTGCCTGGCCAGCAGCTACTGCTGTCCGGTTACCCAACTCTGAAAGCAGTGCTGACACCAGCAGCATCGCAGAAGTAAGGATGGCAAATCAGTTAACATGCACATCGCTATTAGGGCACTCTGGGAATTGCAGTTCTACTGGCATTGATGTTGGAAAAGGGACGAGCAAGGAAAAATCATGAACGTTTGTTCATATTTCAAAAATCTGCCTGGACTGAGATCGGAGGCCCAAAAAAGAGGTCATGTCGTGGAAAACCCAGATGTATGGAAACCCTACAGAAAGGCAACATAGAACCAGATATGAAAGTATCAATAGCATCATAGGTAGATGTATTAATAGGAAATGGGTTCTTCCTGGTAACACAAGATGTAGTTAAGAGCAAATGTAGCTACTCAAAAAGTTCCACAAATCTTGAGAAGCTAGAAGACACATGACAGCAAATGGTATAATTTGGAGCATAGAAGAACCACCAGATGTGGTTCAGTACTTAGAAATTGTAGAGCAAAAATGAGGACGACTAGCTCTGTGTATGGACCTCAAGGAGCTGAACAAAAAGATAAAAAGAGAACGCTTCCACTTGCTCTCAAGAAGTGAACGATTTTCTGAGAAGGTTGGAGTAAAATTTTTCAGCAAATTAGATGTATTGGCAGAATTTTAATAGATCCCCTTGGACAGTGAGAGCTCCAAGATCTGCACTTTCTACACATGATTTGGCATTTCTAAGAGTGCCTTTTGGAATACATTCAGGTCCAGAAGTATTTCACCCTATAATAAGCCAGAAGCGAGGGGGCCTAGCAGACATGAAAGTGTATATTGACAACATAATAAATTGGGGCAGTACTGTCATTGAACATCAGGCATGATTGAGGAGTATAGATATTGTAAAACAGTGAGAGTCCTGTGGCACCTTAGACTAACAAATTTATTTGGGCATAAGCTTTTGTGGGCAGAAGCCCACTTTGTCGGATGCATGATATTGTAAGAGCTGATAACATTAAACTGAGTCAGGCCAAGTCTCAACTTGAAACAATGGAAAAAACGTACTTGGGAGTGGGACTGACCTCAAAGGGCCTGATGTATCAAACATTCAAGCAATACTAAACATGGGAAGATCTGAAGCTAAAGAGGAAATTCAAAGGCTGCTAGGCATGTTGAATTATATCAGCAAGTTCATTCTAACCTACACAGTTTGCACAACTCACTTAAGACATCCTCTCTATATGGCAGCGAAAGCATGGGTGCCAGAACATGAGAGTTTAGTGATTTAAAGCACATTCTGACATAAGCTCCAGTGCTGCAATTTTTTGGCCCAGGGAAAGATATCAAACTCTCCACAGATGCCTCAAAAGGAGGGCTGGCAGCAGGACAATTATGGCACCAGTCTCCTGAAGTGGCTGTGACAGCTGCAGAAACGGTGCATGCTCAAGTTGAAAAAGTGACACTCGGTCTGGAATATGGATGTACAAAATTTTGCCAATTTCTCTAGGATCAGAGCTTCACAGCAGAAACTGATCACAAACCACTGATTACAAGACACAAAAAGGGACATGGAGAAGCACTGTTGAAGATAGATGCTGCTTTTGAGAATATAGAAGCTCAAGCTACGCTTTGAGCTCTGCCACGTGGCTGTGGACCCAAGAGGCAGCTAAGGTGACTGTACGCATGTATCTCCTTGGATCTGGGGGCTGCTTCAGCTCCCAGATTAACTCAGAGCACCTGTGGACTGTTCCAGTTGGCATTTCATGCCAACAGCTCCAAGGGGCCATTCTAGAAGGTAGGGGTTGCTATAGCACAGTGTTCCAGCCACAAACCCTTTTCTCTGACCATGCCCCTTCTTCTGGGGGTCAGCATGATGGTGGCAGTGTCAGTGACCAAGCAGTGGGCGCTGTCTGGAGTTCTCTGCTCGGCGTCCCCTTCAGGTTCCCTTCGTTTAGCCCTTTGACCTTCCCTCCCGTTCCTGTTTTTTCATTCATTGTCCCCTGTAATCAGTTGAGTCCTGGCCTCTGTAGCTCCTCCCCTTAGGCTGGGGGAGGGGCTTTTAGCCATAGGTGGGCACAAGCCCGCCCACATCCAGAACCTAAATAATAGCTGTCCAGTGGCTGCTCAATGCGTTCCTTGCCCCCAGCTGTGCTGGGTTCTGTCCCTGCCTTTGCTGTCTGTAGCCTTGCTCCAGCCCCCAGCTTCTTCCTGGTTTCTGATTCCCAGTTCTTCCTGCAACTCCAATTAACCCTTTGATTTCGACTTCTGACTCCCAGCTCTGCATCACTTTTGAACCCTCCCCATCCTCCCTCCCTGTTTGGATTCAGCTCTACCTAGTATGCTGGACTTTTGCTACAGCCATTAGGCAAGACCATCCCTGACAGGAACTCTCTCACACTTGTACTGACAGACTGGCATATCTGACTATCAAGCAGTCAGGTCACTTGAAAGTTATTCTGTTTTAACACTTGAGGCCACAGTTCCTGTTCTGTATGATAGCACACATTTGATGAAGCTGGGGTATGTATCACTTTACAGAATTTGTTGGAGATGGGGGTGCCTTAGGGAATATCATATTCAACAGCTGTGTGAAATGTTAAATTGCTCAAAGGTTCCTTTAAAATATTTTGTTCTTGTTATCTCGACTTCCTTCTTTAGACTGGTGGTTCTCAGCCCATGTTGTCCAATCAGCACACAGCTCCGGCCCATGTGATATTGTCAGGGCTATACAGGTAGCATATATATTGTGTGGATGCGGTTCACATCACACAGAAACCTACATATGCAACCCACAATGGTAAATAGGTTGAGGACCACTGCTGTAGATTGTAAGCCCTCAGGGGCAGAGATTCTTTTTTCTAAGGCTTAAATTCAGCAATGTACTTAAATGTGTTCTTCAAATGTAGCGTATACTTTACATTTAATCACATGAAGAGCCCAATTGATTTCAGTGGGACTATTTTTGTGGTTTAAGTTACATACCTGTTTAAGTGCTTTTTTGCATCAAGGCCTAGGGTTGTAAGGTTCAGCCAATGGTGCACCAGTCCCTATTGGGACTTTTCAGCAATATCCGAATGCAAATATATGCTGCTGTTCTTACAGGTGATTATATGCTTTCATGTTATGGTCTTCCAAATATGTAAAGGCTTTGTTGGCCAAAACTAATTTGATTCTATATAAAGAAGAGCATAGGTTAAAGCTACCGTTTTCAGAACAGAACCGTTTTCAGAAGTCTAAATCAGATACAGAACTATTCTTAATCAGCATGATTAGCATATCAGGTGTGTTTTGATACTTATATTTGTTTTATGTTTTGAGGACAATGTTATCAGTATAAAATTGCTGTAAGGGAGGAGTGGTGAGCTGGAGCCATTTGAGTTTTTAATGAAAAACTGCTGTGAAGTTTTCTACTGAAAATATATTAAATAGATTGAGATTGTTTATAATCATGAACTAGTCATGAATCTATACCTAAATATCAATGTTCTTGTTCTGATTTGAACTGTGCACATGTTGTTGACTTGTTTAAATATTTTCAAAACTTAAGAACCAGACGTTAAGAACAGATGTCCCATGAACGTCAGTGGCATGCTGTGTGAATAGGGACCACAGGATCAAACCCGAATGGGTTCTTTTTTTGGTTTGAGTAGGATTGTTGAAAGAAAGAAGTAATTAGCATTCTGGCTAACCCAATTGGAAAGGAAGGTCTCATGACAGTTTTGTGTTAGCATGTATTATTATAGCTTAATTACAAGTCCTGGTTTTTTGGCACAAGCCCAGTCAGTTTTGCTCGTACACAGTGGCCCAGCAGTGTAGAGTAAGCCTGGTCTACACCTAAAACTTAGGTCGACCTAGCTATGTCACTCAGAGTTCACACCCCCTCAGAGATGTAGTTAAGTTGATCTAAGCCCTGGTGTAGACTCTAGTAGGCCAACAGAAGAATTCTTCCAGCTACGTAGCTTCTGCCTGTTATGGGGATGTATTTACAACAGCAATGGAAAAACCACTTCCATCACTGTAGCAATTGTCTGCACAACAGTGTTACAGCGGCGTGACTGCTGTGTTGCTGTTGCAGTCAAATTTGCAGATTTTCTGGCAGGCAAATGTTAGTGTTTGTGGAAAAGGGAAAGTAGTGTGGTGATGTCATGCAGGCAGGGGCGCGCAGCACACAGATGCATGTACATCAACAAACAGGCATAAGAGTTTTACTGAAGATCACCAGGAAATGCCCCACATAGACAGCCTAGTCCTGTCTAGGAACTGGATAACCAAGAGCTAACTCATATCTCCCTCTTTGTCATTTTCAACCTTTCTCTTACTCAAGAATGCAAACCAGTAATCAACAACTGACAATAAAACTCATCTCCAGAACTATTTAGATTAATCTTAAACCTTGAGTCAAACTTTCTCCCCTAGCTCAACTCTGCTAATGCTTAGTTTTGGTGATAGACATTGTTTTATTGCTACTGAACTCTTTAATTTCAGCATTTTTCTTTCGGTCCCTAACTCTGACCGACCCTCTCCCCCACCCCCACCCCCAAGCTGGGACCCCCATCCTACTGCTCTGGTCAGAACCCTATAGATTTGGGGAGAAACTGGAAAGCCTGATTTTAGTGGAAATCAGGCTTGTCACATCCTCCGCTCCCCAATCAATCTGGTTCTGACCAGCGTGGGTGGGCAATGGGTTCAACTGAAGTCTCGGCTCAGCACAAACAACAACATGTGTGACCCTTGAGTAACTTAATCCTCATCCTCTATGTTTCCAGATTCTTTCAAGTATCCTCAACTCAAGCAAAGAAGATGGATGAACTCCTTCTAAATGCTCTGGAGAATCTCTCAGAGGAAGACCTTAAAAAATTTAAATTAAAATTATTATTTACTGACTACGGAGGGAAAAAGACTATCTCCAAACATACTCTGGCGAAGGCGACTCATCTTACAGATCTTGTGCAACTCTTGATAGAATTCTATAGTGAAGATGCAGTGAATGCCACTCTGTGTTTTTTTGACAAGATCTGTGTGAGAGATTCTGCTGCTAAACTCAGAAAGGCTATAGAGAAAGGTAGGAAAACCTAAAGTTATTGCAACTTCTAAGTCTTTCCCTTTTGGCTGGTGTATATGCACCAACTGAAGAAATGGCAACTCATGTGGGAGGGTTGTGACGCCAAATTCTGCTCAGTTACACTAATATAAACAGACTAAATCCACTTGCTTTTAATTTCTGTTGAGCTGGGCAAAACTTAAACTGGTGCCCTAAAGAAGAAAGGCTCAGTAGTTCATCAGCAATGCCCTCTAGAGCATCTGAGCTTCTAGATAAGCTAATGTTATAACAGGGGTTGGCAACCCTAATAAAGGGCCATGCCCAATCTTCCCCATGCCCCTCTCCCAGTGCTATTGGCAGGAGCGGGTCTGCAGACTTGGTTCCGGCAGCTGTGTCCATGGTGAGCATGGAGCAGCGCAGCTCTGGCCAGGTTGCCATGTGCCGCTCAAAGTCAGCGTGCATGCCACTTTTGGCACGCAGGCCGCAGGTTGCCAATTCCTGTGTTATATCTTTATTCTTAAAGACTTGTTTTCTAGAGATATAAGTTTATTAAGTCAAGTATGGACTCTTTTTGGAGCTTACACAGGTAGGGTCTTTCATTTTCTGGAGACACAAGCAAAATTTCTCATGCATACCTCTCTCTCCTGAAAACAGAGTCTACAGTCAAGTGTCACAGTCTAGTCTTATGAGGATTCTTGCCATTAACCAAAATTCAAGCACTAAAAATACACTATCATAGAATATAGAAGATTAGGGAAGGAAAGTACCTCAGGAGGTCTAGTCCAACTTTCTGCCCAAAGCAGGACCAACCCCAACTAAATCATCCCATCCAGGACTTTGTCAAGCCAGGCCTTAAAAACCTCTAAGGATGGAAATTCCATCACCTCCCTAGGTAACCCATTCCAATGCTTCACCACCCTCCTAGTGAAAAATTTTTTCCTAATGTCCAACCTAGACCTCCCCCACTGCAACTTGAGACCACTGCTGCTTGTTCTGTCATCTGCCACCACTGAGAACAGCCTAGCTCCATCCTCCCTGGAACCCCCTTTCAGGTAGTTAAAGGCTGCTATCAAATCCTCCCTCATTCTTCTGTTCTGCAGACTAAACAAGCCTCTCCTCATAAGTCAGGTGCTCCAGCCCCTAATCATTTTTGTTGCCCTCTGCTGGACCTCTTTCCAATTTGTCTGCATCCTTTCTGTAGTGTGGGGCCCAAAGCCAGACACAATACTCCAAATGCTGCCTCACCAATGCCGAATAGAGGGGAATAACCACTTCCCGCGATCTGCTGGCAATGCTTCTACTAATGCAGCCCAATATGCTATTAGCTTTCTTGGTAATAAGTGCACGCTGTTGACTCATATCCAGCTCCTTGTCCACTATAACCCTCATGTCCTTTTTCTGCACAACTGCTGCCTACCCAGTCGGTCCCCAGTCTGTAGCAATGCATGGGATTCGTCCTAAGTTGAAGACTTTACACTAGTCCTTGTTGAACCTCATCAGATTGCTTTTGGCCCAATCCTCTAGTTTGTCTAGGTCACTCTGTATCCTATCCTTACCCACCAGCATATCAACAACTCCTCCCAGCTTAGTGTCATCTGCAAACTTGCTGTGGGTGCAATCTACCTCATCCTCCAGATCATTAATGAAGATGTTGAACAAAACTGGCTGCAGAACCAGGCCCTGGGGCTCTCTGCTCATTACCGGCTGCCAACTAGACATCAAGCCATTGATCGCTACCCATTGAGCCCGATGATCTAGCCAGGTTTCTATCCATCTTATAGTTCATTCATCCAGCTCATGCTTCTTTAATGTACTGATAAGAATATTGTGGGAGACTGTATCAAAAGCTTTGCCATCACAAATATTAAAACATCAAAATTCACTTTTAAATACATTTTCCAATATCTGATCTTTCCAGCAATTATTCCAGGCCCCTTACATTTAAAAAAAAATAAATGTATATTGTTATGGCAAGTGCCACTGTCAGTTTTCCAGAGTAGTATTTTAAGCTTTGATTCTTGAGAAGACTTGTGATGGTGTTATTAGTTTGAGGTTGTGCCAGGATTGCTGCAGAAGCAGCTTTAACGGAGAGGGCGCTGTGTGAGCATCAGAGGAGTTTGCTTTCTATCTTCAGCTTGGATTTCAGTCTGTTTTGGAGGTAGATATACTCTCTGGGTAGCAGGTACTGGGGCTCAGCGAACAATCCTGGAAGAAGGGATTGCCCTGAATGCGGTGTGACCACCTCTGTTCCAGGACTGGTACTTTTTTTTACACACATGCATGTTATGCTTACAGTTTACCAAGACTCCATATCACTGATTTCTTCTGCTTCTGGGAAGCCAGCTTGCAAGGCTCTGAGCATCTGCTACAGCTCGGTAGAAGGGCAAGGCTGGTGTCAGGAAAAAAAGCAACAATTTTCATGTGTCTCCCACTCACCGCACCTCAGATCATTAGTAGGGTTTTATACCCTCAATTTTTGACTCTGCAGCACAGGCCTCTTAAATGTTTGCCTAGGAGTAACTGGCAGTGGGAAAGCATGCTATTTTCCTCTACATGGACAAGCCCATGCAGGGAGGAAGCGCACACAGTGTCACTGGTTTACACAAGTATTTGTGAGACGGCATTGGAGAGACGGGCATCTGTGTTCTCGGTTTGGTTTCCTGGCTCTGTGAGCACAGTGTTATAGACAGCATTGCCAACTGTAATGCCAGGGTGGGGACTCAACCCCAGACCTCTGGATATAAATGTGTGGACCTTCACCACTAAAGAGTCAGCCTTCTTTGGATGAAGGTAGTAGCACTCATAAATCTCTGCATGTGGTCCAGCCATTAGGAGGGTGCTACAGAGCTACCCTGTTACACAAACACACACAACTTGGCTAAATTCTTTTGGAAGTCACTGTGGCAAAGTGGATGAAACTTGGGTCTCTGATATTGGATACCTGGTGTCTATACTTAGTCCTTCCTGAAGTGGCCTTGTGCAAGCTCTTGGGTGTCTTATCTGTAAAGTTGGGGAATGATAATTACCTCCCCTAACATAGCAGTACAAGGCCTGCTTGTGTAATGCCTAGACATACTCACAGCATTTTGTAGAAGAGTGAGGGCTAGAATGAGCAATGGCCTGGCTTGCACCTTCATGGGCCTTCCCTTGTGTTTGTTTGTGTGTTACTCTTTTCTTTCCCCACCCCCAGAAAGCATGAAGTCAGGAGTGTATGTTTTTGTGAGTTGCCACAGAGGGAGTCCTAATCACATGACTTGCAATATCTGTGCTACAGTGCTAAACATTCAGGTTTGAAAACCTGCTGATGCTGCATAATGTGGGGGTTGTTACAACAGTTACACAATACATTTGTGTAGTATGGCAAGCACTGCAGATTGACAGGTTTCACCCTAGAAGTGGCTGCATTTCAGTGGTAGTTGAACAGATTCTTGCATGTGGCCCCAATTCAGAAAAACACTTGTACGTGCACATTTATAACTTTAAGCAAGGGCTGCAGAAGCTGGAACATATTAAGTGATTTGAAATCCTCTAGGATGAAAGGCACTGTATACATTTTATATACTTTATGTATATTTATGTTTAGTTTAAATAGCTTAATTTTAACAAATTCATGTTTTTCTCTGTTTCTAGTTCATTGTTTGTAACATTTCTTGTCACTGATTTAGATTACAGGGTGAAGTATAAAGAACATACTAAAAAACAGTACCAGTTAATAAAAGAAAGAAACGCTCGTCTTGGTGAGAATGTGAATCTAAGCAAAAGGTATACACAATTGACTATTATAAGCAAGCTTCGCTGCAAAAAGGAGAGAGAACATGAAATAATGGCCTCGGGATGGAGACATGCAAAAATCATGACTGAAAGAGCTCGCTCTTCGGTTACCATGGACTCCTTGTTTAATCCTGATGAAAACGGACAAACACCACAGATTGTTGTTCTGCAAGGAGCTGCAGGTATTGGGAAAACAATGACTGCAAAAAAGATCATGTTAGACTGGGCCTCTGGAGACGTTTATAAGAACAGATTTGCATATATTTTCTACATAAACTGTAGAGAAATAAGCTGTGGAAACAAGCAGGGAAGAATGGTTGACTTAATTTTAAAAAACTGTTCTGACAAAAATGTACCGATTACAGAGATTTTGTTAAATGAAGAAAAACTTCTCTTCATAATTGATGGTTTTGATGAACTGAGGTTTTCCTTTGATAGAAAGGAAGAAAGTCTGTGCACAGATCCTTTGGACGTGATGCCAATGGAAGTTACATTGAGTAGTTTATTTAGGAAAAAGCTGCTTCCTAAATCCCACTTAATAATCACTACAAGACCCACAGCTCTGGAGAAACTTCAACAATGCTTGGAGTGTTCACGTTACGCAGAGATACTGGGATTTTCTGAAGATGACAGGAAGGAATATTTCTACAAGTTCTTTGAGAATAATATTCATGCAACAGCAGCCTTTGATTTTGTGAAACAAAATGAAATGCATTTCACCATGTGCTTTGTCCCTATTGTGTGTTGGATCACTTGCACTGTTATGAAACAGCAGCTGGAGGCAGGGAAAGATTTTACACAAAATTCAAAAACGCTCACTGCTGTGTATATGCTTTTCTTATACAGTTTATTAGAGTCCTCCACAAACAGTCCAAATGAAAACATGCAAGATAATCTGAAGAAACTTTGTTCCTTGGCTGCAGATGGAATTTGGAAACAGAAAATACTGTTTGGGGAGGAAGAAATAAAGGCATACAACTTAGATAAATTCTACTCTCTCCCCCTCTTTCTGAATGAGAGTGTTTTTAAAAGAGACATTGA
This sequence comes from Mesoclemmys tuberculata, assembly GCA_007922155.1. Taxonomy (NCBI): domain Eukaryota; kingdom Metazoa; phylum Chordata; order Testudines; family Chelidae; genus Mesoclemmys; species Mesoclemmys tuberculata. Next base: position 4,529,380 of record ML675613.1, read on the forward strand.
TTGTGTAAGTGTCTACAGCTTTATTCACTTAAGCTTTCAAGAGTTTTTTGCTGCTTTGTTTTATGTACTAGAGGATGATGAAAAAATGAAATATTCAGTGAGTCCTTACAGAGATTCAAAAACATTATTAGAAAACTATGGAAAATCTGGAAATTATTTAATGTTAACAGTGCGATTTCTGTTTGGTCTTTTAAATGAAGAGACAATGAAGGACATCAAGAAAAAAATTGGCTTGAAGATTTCACCTAAAATAAAGCCAGATTTACTGACATGGGTAAAAACAAAACAAAAAAAATTGTCATTTTCCTCTTTGCATGAAGAGTTGATTTACAAGCTTGAAGAGTTTCACTGTTTGTACGAGATCCAAGAAGAAAGTTTTGTGAAAAGTGCTTTGCATCATTTCACTGAAATAGATATAAGTAATTATTCTTTAACCCAAATGGATCAAATGGTTATTTCGTTCTTTGTAAAGAGTTGCCCTTCACTTAAGTCACTTTGGCTGTCTGGATGTAGATTTGGAGTTGAAGACAAGGAGGAAGAATTAGCCCCAACATCAGCAAAGCGGTTATGTCTGTAAGCATTATCTGAGCACCACCAACCATTTGCAAAGTTTCTTTAATAGTGGAAATTTGTTTATTTCTTGTTTTAATAACTCATAAATGACTTACCTTACACCCCCCCCCCAGTAAATTCTAATTTCAGAAAGTTAGTGACATGATTGTAGAGGCTTCCCTGGGTAATACGATCAACAAAGAAACTGATACTGTGAGCAGATCCCTGGATTCATATAGAACATCCTTTTAGCCCATTGGAGGGTGGAAGGGGGAAGAAGGAGCAAACCACTCTGTGTAAGGGTCTATCTGTAATGGACCAGTTTGCAGCAGTGGGGCCAAAGTTACCTTACTCTTTGGCCTGGCGTTTTTTTTTTTTTTTTGGTCTTTGCCCTCTTAGTGACTGGGACAGATGACTGTAGTGTTTTCCATATACAAAAGACTACCAGATAAAATAAGATAGCTATTAATGGGCAGATGGTAGTATTCTGAAGAAAAAATACTACTGTTAACCCTGAGAAGATTTATTTATTGAGTCTGATTCTTATTTACACTAAGACCACTTCACAATAGTGTGGTAAAGGATACAATACCCTTACACTCAGTGAGTGGACAGAGTGGACTTAGTGTAAATGGGAATGGGGCCTATTCTTTATGCTTTAATATTGACGGTCGTGTTGTTTTTGCTAGCTCTTAGTTTTTATTTCAGGTGCATTCTGTGTTTGATATATAATTCTGTACAATAAAAGAACAGGTTTAGAATACTTTCTGAAACGTGGCATGCTGACTGACACCACGAAAACTTTTAACCAGCAAAGTATTTTTTTAAAAAAGCTAAAGACATCTGAAAATGTCTAAGAATTAGTTCCTTCCTCCTGTAACTATAGTATCTGTTACAAAGCTATGATGTTAAATGTAGGTATAGCATTGTATATTTTCACACCAAAAACTTTCTCAAGATGAATGAGTGTATTTTCTTCCGATACAAACAAAAACCTGGGATCAGACTAAGTCAGGGCATGGGGGTGATGGCAGCAACAGAAGTATTACTTTCTGCCAGAATATACCAATTTTCCAAGGCTAGACAGATCTAAAAAACAATTAACAATGCTTTAGAGCAGGGATTCTCAAACCTTTTTTTCTGGGACTCCCTTTGAAAATATTTCAGGCTGTGACCATTTCCCCTCCCCCCCCACCAAAAAAAAAGTGGCAAACCCGCCATTCCAGGCCACCCGTGCTATAATACTTCTGCCTTCAGAGCATGTGGCCAGCAGCTGCTGTTCTCCGGCCACCCATATCTGAAGGGCTCTGGCCGTCAGCCATGCACAGGGCTAACAGGCACGGTCATAACATGCATGGGAACTGATGGCTTGCGACCCCCCCCCAGTAATAATCTCGTGACCCCTTGAGGGGTCCCAACCCCCAGTTTGAGAACCTCTACTTTAGAGAGAGTGTGGGCATGTGTGTGTTGTTTCTTTATATCTGTAACAGGAAGCCAGGCCACAGAGAACTGGGGGGAAGTTCCAGGCCAATACCTACAGCGAAGCAGAAAAAGACAGCAGCTGTGGGGAGAATATTGTTTTCTTTCTCCTTTTTAAATGTGAAAAGAAAGTAATTCTTTCTGTGATTCTCTAGCTCTGTCATATGACATGGTGTCAAAAGCTGACTCATTGACTATTCAGTCAAAGCATACCTTCATGGAAAGGGTTTTCTCTTTAGTATTTTCTTGCCTTGCTTCAGCTTTCAGCTCCTAGCTATTTCAGCACTAAAGCTAGCTTAAAAACCAGTCACAATGCACTTTTAAGTATTGGGATGTAAAATATTGGCAATGTTTGCCTGAGAATCCTGTCTTTTAACAAGACTTGAGCCTTCTGAAAGATTCTAAGTATTGACTCACTGTTGCAAGTAACTCACTAATAACTGACTAGTAACTCACTGTTTTCTATTATCGCATTGTATTTTTTTACAAGTGTCCTCACCCCTCCAATATTGTACCAAGTTGCAGCGATAGTCTTATCCCCAGCCCCCTTTTGTCCAGTGATATGGTCTTGTGGATCCAGACATCGCCCTCTCCTTCCCCCCCCAAAAAAATCTTTCCTCCCCCTCTGGGCCCCCTAGTATCACTTATTGGCGGGTGTGCATTTATAGCACCATTCAGAAATTTTGAAAGGTGCTATCTTTTTCTTTTATTTAATTAAACCTCACAAGAATAATTATAAATATATTTTATGCATTTTCCTCTAGTCTTATGCATTTAGCACACATGCTAAACAAAATTAAACTGTACAGAGCTGGCTAGTATATATCTAAGTATATTAAATAAATGCAAAAAGGCAGAATGCTGGAATTAAATAAAGGCAGGAAGCACAAAGTATATGAGTGAGAAAATAACTCGTGTATTTCAGTTGCATGTGTGTATGGCGGGGGTATTGTTCCACATACTTTGAGAAATATTATTACAGTTGATGTCAACAGAAGTTATGGCCATTCAGCATCAGTAAAAACCAGACCTTTATTCATCAGCCCCAAAACATAATTTTTGCACAGTGCACTACTTGCATGAATGCCTTATGAAGCATGTGAATGTCCAAATAATCACAGTACTGCAAATACAAAAAATGACCTGGTTGCACTTAGAACAGGTAGTACAATTTGAGTATGCATCTTTACAGTACCTCTTTCTAAGGTAAATAGCTGTTTGTTCAGGGGGACTTGCAATGAATTGCAAACATAGCCAAATCTATATATCTTATAGAGAAGCCCCATTCAAGGAACCATGTTCAGGAAAAAATTAAAAATCTATTTTCCATTTTTTTTTTCTTAGGACAGAAGAGGCTGAGCCAAGTAATTCATCTATCTACTTGCTATGTCAAGCGCTGAGGGATCCAAACTGTAGATTAAAGAAATTGAAGTAAGAAACTTCCCCTTTTTTAAATCTTCTTTACTTGTATTTTCCCAGAAATTGAGTAACATGTAGCTGCTGATTGGTTAGTGAGTGGGCTACCGGGAAGGCCACTTGTTAGAACAGCCATAACGTATATTCTATCTGTGCTCCATTTCTTTGCAGGTTAGAGAAGTGCAGTCTCAAAGCTGCTTGTTATAGAGATCTCTCCTCTGTTCTCAGCATTAATCAGACCCTGAGAGAGTTGGACCTGAGTTATAATGACCAAGGAAGCCCAGGAATGGAAGACCTGTGTAATGGACTAAAACAGCCAAACTGTGAACTGCAAACACTCAGGTAAATACTCACAAGTGTGTGCATATCCCACCAGGGGGTGCAGCCAGCTTCCTTATGGGGAGGTTGAAAACCAAGCATGTCTCTAGCACTTAACGTCCGTAATTCCCATTGCGTGTACATCCTGGAAGGTTTGAAAAATCAACTGGCAATCGCAGGCACCTTGAAGGGTAGAGTTCCTACAGCACACCACAACTGAAAGCTTTCTGATCACGGTGGGAAACTTAGAGATTAAAAATGCAATAGTGTGTGGGAGATGGGGAAAAGTTGGTAGGTGATGGGTACAGGTACCAGCCGGTTGGAGCAAATCCATTGAAAATTTTGCTGCTGAGGTTATGTCATAATTTTACAACTGCTGGAGATTTGGGGGTTCTAAAAATCTTAGCCAAGCTAAGAGAGACTTTCTCTTGGGTAAGATGCAGGGAGGATGTAGACAATTGGTACAGGAAATGTTATGCTTCTATTGCACAGAAAGGCTCCAGCAGACATGGAGAGCCCCAGCGCTGCCATAACTTTTGCATGTGCCTATGTAGCACATTGCTGTGGATGCCCTTGGGCCTTTATGCCTGAGACAGACTGGCAATCAAGATTTTCTGGTAGCTATTTTGTGAATTAGTGCATGTCCTGAAGCTTCCCCTAATAAGAAATCAAGCGGTTGTGACACTAGCAGGGGTGCTAGTGAATGAATTCTTCATTGAAATTGGGGTCCTGTGTGAATTGCACATCGATCAAGGGAGAAATTTTAAATTGAAAGTATTTCAGCAAACCTCTTGTTTGGAGTTCCTGAAGAGGAACATTAGGACTTTTGCTATGTAGAAATACTACAGTCCAAAACTGAAAAGCTCACTCCTTTGCTGGAGAGAATTTGATTATCCTCGGTGTGAGAGATATCATGACATTTTCTGGAAGGAGGTGTGGTAAAGACAGGCCAGATAGCTACAAAAGGGTATAACTATTTGTGAGCCGGGAAGTGTGCGGGCACAAGTCCACCCACTGCTAAAGGCCCCACTCCCTAGGGGGAGAAGTGACTGGACCCAGAACACAACTGATTACGTGGCACAAAGAATGAAAAAAGGAGCAGGCGTGGGGGTCACAGGGTCAAACGGAGGGAACCAGAATGGTATACCAGGACTGGTATGTGAGCCCTGGAATACTAAAGGCCCTTTTCCTTGCAGGCAGAGGAGAGGTTACTGCAGGTCAATTAGAGACACCTGGACCCAATTAAGGGCTACTCCAGGTGTACTTAAACCCTGCCTTCCCTAAAGGGGGGGGAGGAGGAAACGAAGGACAGAGAGGAGCTGCCAGAAGGTTTGTGACTCCCACAGACCAGGAGATAGTGTTTCTCTTCAGTCAGAGAATCAGAGAGATGAAAAACCCCAGCCCCAGCCTGCAAGAAGGACCGGTGTCTCCGACCCTCCAGGGCTTTGCCACCACCTCTACAGCCCTGAGACGGAGCCACAGAAAGGTACCTCCCCGGGCCTTGGGGCATATACATAGACTGGGCCTACCCACTCCTGCCCCGCAGGGTTGAAGGACACTCCCCAGGCCTGAAATCAGGCCTGCACCAAATGCTCCACGAGAGAGGTGCCGAGGGGAAGAGCCAAAGGACTTGTCCAGACTGGCGCAGAGTTACCACAGGCCCCGCTGCCAAAGGAGATTGTTGCCGATAGGCGAGACCAAGGGGGGTTGCTATACCACAGAGGGTCCCCCCTGTGGAATCGTTTCCCTCTGCTCCAGCTTGATGTTCTCCTTCCACGAGACTTTCGTCCTCCTCAACAGCACAGAGGCTGTCAGACTGGGGGTGGGACCTATACTTATCCATGTAAGTCTCCTCTATGTACCTCTCTGACTCCTCCAGTTCAACCACTCTGGTCTCAGGAGCCTGACGACCCTCTCTGAGGGCCATGAGTTACTTGTACTGAATGCAGACATATGCCACCTGCCCACAAGACAGGCATTCATACATGCTGCATTCCATGCAATGAAGTGGATAGCCCCCACTCTGCTGTTGGGCTTCTGCCTGTATTGGTTTTACTCTTGCAAGTGATCTTTTTTGTCTGTTTTTTAATTTTTCTGGGGTGCATTTATTGGCTTAAGTTTAGAGTATGTATGCGAGGTGTATCTGGCTGCTCCTGTTCTCTAGCCCCTCTGGTCCCTTAGGAGCTGGCCTTTTAACCCCGTTCTCCCTGAGGTAGCCCCGCCCCCTCATCAAGGGATCCTTAAAAGGATTAGGGATCAAAGGATAGCTGCCAGGAGGCTTTTAGGAAGCTCTCAGGCTCACCTAGCAGGCTGCTAGGCTCCACACGCAGCTCCCGAAACAGGCTACATCATACACTTCAATCACACAGGCATGGTCACTAAACTCTAACCTTACAGAATAATCATAATAAAAATCTTTCTAGTTGCTTCTTGATCTTAGTGAGTGAAACGCAATGAATGGGGCAGATATAAATAATTTTCTTCTGTTTATCTCCGCCTCTTGCAGGTTGGAGAGCTGTGGTCTCACAACTGCTTGTTGTGGCTCTCTCTCCCACGTGCTCCGTACCAGCCAGACCCTCTCGGCCCTGGAGCTCAAGTGGAATAAACTAGGAGATTCAGGAGTGAAATTGCTGTGCAAAGGGCTAAAATGTCAAAATAGCAGATTGCAAAAAATAGTGTAAGTAACAGCAGGCTTTTTTTAATCTGAGTCTGCTATAACGTTATCTGGGAAGATTGTGCAACACCTGTCATAGGAGGTTTTTAGGAGCAGGTTACACAAATGCTTGTCAGGGATGGGCTAGGTTGACTTAATCCTGCCTCAGCACAGTGGAATGGACTAGATGACCTCTTGAGGTCCCTTCCAGCCCTAACTTTCTGTGACTCTAAGTGTCATGCTGGTGTTGTGCTTAACTTGTTCATATTTGTGTGACAAGTACTCAGAGGTGCTCAGTAGAACCCCACTGTGCTAGGCACTGTCTGAACACCATGAAAGATGCTGAAAAGTAGATGCTCTTGGGACACGGCTCCGAGAGAGATGATCTCTCTCCCTGTGTAATACCACCACAGTTGCAGCCAGTGGAGGCACTTCAGCTAAGCTGGTCTAAAAGGAAGGGCTCTAGTGTCTTTTATGAAGAGCCCTCAATTCTTGAATATGCTGTCCTTCACCCTTAGGTCTGACAATTCAGGTTTAGTGATTTTCTCAGAGCATGGTGTAAGACTCTTTTCTTAGGCTTGCCCTCATTAGTAATAATAGTACCATAGCACTTAGGAGCCCTAGTTTTGGACTAAAACCAACTCCATTCTGCTAGGTGCTGTATGAACACTGAGGGGATAGGGGGCTTTAGGATAGTTGGTTAGGAAGTTATTGTTTTCTGATGGGTGGATTACATGGATGACTTATGCAGAGAAATGAGTGAACTGGAGGATGAATAAGTCTTCTCTATATATACTGTGCCTATGTACCCGGAGCAGCTAGCCCGTGCCTTTGCTGACTCTGCAACCACAGTTACATTAATTTTTAACGTGCTAGCTCTGCTCAAGCTAACATGGGTACATCTGCACAAGCTGGGAATCACCCTGTAGTGTAGACCTGGTCTAGGAACCTTCGAGTCTTGCAGTAGCACTGCACTGTCATATCATTGCCTGTGAGAAGTACTTCTCTAGACGCTCAGTGAGATGTTGACAGGACAGACAGAGTTAGTTATTTTCCATCTCTCTCTCTGTCTCCTGCAGATTGTGGGGTTGCGAACTTACAGCTGATTGCTGTGGGAAGCTCTCCTCTCTTCTCAGTACCAGCACGACCCTGATGGAGATTAACCTGAATTTAAATGCACTGGGTGATTCTGGTGTGAGGCGGCTGTGTACGGGACTGAAACATCCTAACTGCAAACTGCAGAAATTGTGGTAAGAATTTTCACATGTCCTTTATGTGAAGAAATTGACAGGTTGTGTGGCCGGTGTGTGTTGCCAGGTACCTTATATGAAAGACACCATTTAGGTGTGGGTATGTGTAGCTAAGAGCCATCTGTCAATCATCTCCTCACCACCCTTGTGCTTGGGAGATTCATGGCTGCATCTGCTTTCCTACCCTTGTCCCTACTGAAGGGGCCAGTGAGCTTCAGATTTTCTCCCTCAGTGCCTACTCACCTTCCTGTAACCTCCTGAGGAAGGAGAGCTACAGATCACTGGGGCGCCATTGAGCAGGGTGGGAGGAGATGCAGCAGCTCCCTTCCCCTTCTGAGGTGATCAATTGCTGATGGGTCCACTTCTCTCCCTCCCCACTGACTTGCAGGGAGTCTGCCTTGTCCCATTCCAAGGGGGAAGGGTGGGGGAAGAGACTGAGTAAATCACTCATAAGGGCATGAGGAGGGGGACCATATCTGACTGAAAGATGTGAGCTTTAGGGCAGCGATGCCCTGACATATCCAGTTAACCTGTGGAATAGTCTCCTAACAGTTACGTTAGTAGCTCTGTCACTTTGACATTTAGAATTTGCCCAGATTGCTCACTGGAAAGTATATTTTAGGGGAAATTCATGGGCAGGGGGTACCAGGTAGCTAATGGAGGCTGTTGAATTATGAGTCTTGGGGCAGAGCCCTTAGGCTCTGAATCTAATTAATATGTTGTGGAGAGGAAGCTCTCTGGAGGAAGGGGCGGTGACGGATTACTCCACCTTTCACACACAACTTTGATGGGAAACAGTCTCAACAAGAGGCAGCCTCTGCCATTTGCTAAAAGAGAACAGCTATACCCAATGCCTTTTGAAGTACATGGGAGAAATCTGTTTTAATTTCATCTGTGTGAGAGTTTGGGTATTGTATTTCTGTATTGTATTGCTTGCTAAATGGTAACTAAGACAATGACTATAGATGGCCCCAGTTGCTGTTACTCAAATGGAGGATAAAGGTGTTAATTCCTTTTGAAGTTCACCTCCACCAGTTTGGGGATCTGGCTGGGTGGGTGGGATACCATGTTCGGTGCTTATCGAGGCAGTCCTTGGGTCTGTTCTGCATTGAAGCCTTGGCCCAACACAATGAAAGAATGAGATTCTTTTAAATGGGCTTCTTAGATTAGGCTGTTGCTCCTTTTGAATCTGATGTAGCTAACAAACCATTACGTGCATACAGATGCTATGGTTATTGGCAGGAATTGAACCTGGAATTTTCAGCACCAAATGTACAGCCTTTGTCATGTGAGCTGATGGAAAGGGTAGGTTGCAGTAAGGAGCAAGCCGTTCTAGTTGCTGGTGCCAGCCACTAAAGCGGAGACATAATGATTAGCATTAGATCTATGTATTACGTGCTCCTCCTAAGTGTCAAGATTTACCTGCTGGCATCTTCAGGAAGTAAGGTTAACACCTCACTGTGGAAAGCTCCTCCTCTTCTACTGTTAATATCTGCCTTGGGCGCTCCACAGAACTACCCTAATACTTCTCTTCCCACTGCGCTAGCTTGGTGACTGACTTTTCTTGACATGGAATGACATTTCCCAGAGGAAACGAGTGGGTGGAGGATAGGAAGTGAATGGGAGACATCATGGAGAAGGCCATCAGCCTGTCCTAAATTTTGGCTGGCTGTGGAAAGGGTTAGGGTCAGTGGTTCTTAGACAGGAAGTCAAACACCAATTTTTTTTCTTAATTCATCGATGGCAGAACTTTGAGATTTAGACATCTGGGCCATTCATGATGCTGATTGGTCATTGATGTGGTTTAAGTGGGCAGCCACAACCAAACCTGGCTTCTTATTAATCTCGATGCTGATTGGTTAGGGAGATGGGCTAGAAGGCAGTTTTACTTCTTAAAACAGATTTGATGAATGTCCCCTCTGCACTGCTGTGACCATGTCCTCTCTGTGCTTCTCTCTCTCCTGCAGGTTAGATAAGTGCGGTCTCACAGCTAATTGTTGTGAGGTGCTCTCCTCTGTTCTCAGCACCAGCCAGACCTTGATAGAACTGAGCCTGAACTTAAATAAACTGGGCGATTCAGGAGTGAAGCAGTTGTGTAAAGGACTGAAACATCCAGGTTGTAAACTACAGACGCTGGGGTGAGTGTTTGCAGGCTTTACTATATGTGAAGCTTTTGGCAGGTCCTGTGCGATGCCATCTCCCTTCAGGTACACAGTGGCACTGAAAGCTGAGAATGTCTCCAGCACTTGACCAATCACTGGCCCACGATATAGGTGCAGCCTGTGAGACGTTATTCTGTTTGGAAACCATGCGTTTTAAAAAGATGGTCCTGAATTGAAGAATTGGATCTGAAACTCCTTGATCCTGGGTTTAAATATTATTCTCATGCACTCTTAGAGCTTTGTCACCCAAACTGTTCACCCTGTATAACCCCTGAACTCCATTACAGCCCCAGTCGTCTACCTTTGTGCTATCGCAAGGAGTTCTCTGTGCCACTTGGCTCTGAGCTTGTGAGGGGAGGGGAGAAACTGTTAATTTGGTTCATTGGCAGTCCTCCCTTCTCTATTGAACTGCTCATTCCCCTTTCCCTCCCCTCATACACACACTCCAGCAGTTCATACCTGTCCCTTAGGGTTAGTGGTGCAGTTGGAATCCTGCACTCCAGGTGCAGATGAAGTACGCAACCTAAAAATGTTAAAGGTCTGGTCCCCATCCTATCAGATCATTGTGGACCAGTGGACACCACTCAGGGGCACTGTGTGCAGTCCTCATCAGGGTCAAATGATCAGTTTTCGTGCAAAGAGCAAAGGAGGAGTGTCCAGTGTGCACAGGAACACGGGTAGGACCTGTGGCACATGTGGCTAAATTGTGATTGAAGGAGAGCCACCGTACCTCTCCAAGCTTTCTTGGCCTTCAAACCCCCTCCCCCATCCTCCAGTCATTCCGTCTGGTGATGGCAGTTTCGACAAACCCATACACAAAATAACTGAAAACTAGAGAAAGTAATTCTAGGTTCGGAGCCAATAACAAACAGCTATCTCCAACCATCAGAACACATTAGGGCTATACAGATGGGTGTTGAGCAGTATAAGACCAGAGCATGAGATGTTATGTTCTAGACAGGCGTGATGGAAGATAGGAGCCTGGATTCTGACTAATGTTTGTATTGCTCTAGTGGCACAAAGCTTCCCTGAAGCTAGTATAACTGGACACGTCCTGCCTATGGGAGCTTTACGGTAACGTGCTTCATTCAGGTGAAAAGGTCATGATCTACGGCTCCCTTAGGCTCCAGTTATCCCTGACTGCTTGAACAGGCCTTTTGGGACTGTGGTACATTACCTGTCCCAGGGTGATGTGCCCAGGGTAACGATCCCTGGCTTATAGAGATACAAGTAACATTTATTACATTCTTTCAATGGTTTAAGAGAGACACATACAACTCTTCCTGCTCCTCGGAACTCTGTGTCTGGAGACCAATTTGAAAAAAATATCCCTTCACTCCTTCAAGCATGGAAAGCTGGACTCTCAAGCATGGCAAGACTGCTCCACTAGTCAGAAATTGACAGGTTGCTTGAGAGAGCAATAGAGGTTTCCTAAGGGCTAAGATTTTTGCTCTGCAACATTCCCAATCTGTCAGCAGGGCCCAAGCGTAATTTTTTCAGGCAAAACTTGTAACACGGGTCCTTTCCCACACATACCCATGGGGGTTACAGCCTTGGCCAGGCCCCCGGTAAAGTGTATCCTTCCTCCCCCCCACCCCACCCCACACACACACACGTCTGTCAGCCCAGGACTTCTAGCTATTAGACGGCTTGTGGACTCAAATCTTGCTGGCTTGAGGAGTGACTGTCTATGCAGAATATTAGCCCTACTTTTAGCAGGTAAGTTAGTCTTTAAGGAAAAACGTGTTTATTTGGTGGTTATAGTTGTGCTCATTGATGAATGCCCTCTTGCTGTCGGACGGAAGTGCTCAGCAGACTCAAATAATGTATCTATTGTATACCTAATCAGCAGTTTAAGTGTCGGATAACTGATGACATATGAGTTTGTAAAGCATTAAGGATTCTTTCTCCAAGAATCAGGCAGCACAGACTATACTGAAGAGGTTTATTCACAATTCCGGGAAGTCTGATAGATCAGCTTTCAACTTCATGGTGTTACAGTCGTCAATTATATACCCTTTCTCATCGAGTACATCGTACGTTTTAAATTCTTAAGCTATTCACTTACAAATACCAACTCCCATCCAGAGAGAACAACAGTGATAATGGTGGTTACGTACATGCAAAGGGACACTGTTAATCACTTTACTTACATCAAGGATCCTAGGGTTACACTCTGGGGGGGGGGTTAGGGTGGAGGAAGAAAGGGGCATCCTTACAGATAGGTGGCAGACAGACAGAAATTCTAAAAGCAAATGTGCTGTTCTTGTTGGAATTACAATCACCAAGAGGACATTTGGCTTCCTGAGCCATCAGATGCTTACACTTGCCATTGTCCTTGAGGATCAGGTATGCTCGTTAGCCATTTACATGAGTTTTGACTTACAACTTGTTAGCTAAAAACAATCTCAAGCCTTATAAGTTGTAAGATATTTTAAAACACTGAAAAATAGTATCAATGTAATTTTTTGGTTTAATAATAAATAGATAGCACTTAAAGTCCCATATCACCCTTATGAGGCTGGAAATATTACCCCCATTTAAGAGAGAGAGAAATTGAGCCTTATACATATGAAGTGACTCTCCCCCACTCAAGGTCTCACGTTACTACATACTGTGCTCCAGACCTATGCTTCGTTTTATGTAGCAATTGATTACAGTGCTTGCAGTCTTTACAGCATCCTACCAGAGCAATATGATTTAATCTACGCTCCAGAATAAATAAACTCTTTCTAGACTCCCATTGACTTCAGTGAGATAAAACAGTGAGCAGGGAAGAAATGAGAAGTAACTTTCCTCTTAATATTTTTGGTTCCTGCAGTTTGTTTAGATGTGATCTCACAGCTGATTGTTGTGCAGATCTCTCTTCTGCTCTGGGTCAGAATCAGATCTTGACAGAGCTGGATCTGAAGTGGAATCGCCAACTGGGAGATTCCGGAGTGAAGGTGCTTTGTGAAAGACTGCAACATCCAAACTGCAAACTTGAGAAAATAAGGTAAGTAACAGCTATGTCTGTTAAAGTTATACCATCATAATTTTAGCTATTTTGGATAGTGCATGCATTGTAGTACTGTAATCTATCAACCCTGGATTAGCATCATTACCGTTGATGGGGAAGGGGAGAGAGAACCAATGCCGTGCTGTTTGGCCATATTTTACCAGATTAAAAAAACAAAATGGCTGGAGCACCAGTGGTGGAAGTCTCATGCCAAGTTTGACTGGTTGCAGCATAAAGAATTTTTTTAAAGCTCCTGACCTTGGTTGTGTGCGATGCAATGAAAAGTTCTTTACCTCTACCACAGCATCCCCAAAATCTCAGACAGGCCTGTTCCAGGCAGTAGACAGGCTGATAGGCCCAGATTGTCTCATTTTAGTAGCAGATGTCAGTCCCTCCAATTGTGAGGAAATTATTTGCCACACAAGACTTGTCAAATTAAGGATGGGCTCCCTGCTCCTGTGGTGGCAGAACAAGGTCTTGAGGGAACAAAAGCTTCTCCTGTTAGAGTTTCAGCCAGTGATGCTCCCTGAGGTAATGGAGGTGGTCAGAGAGCTTTGTCTCAGCCTGTGCTTTAGATCCATGGCCTTCCAAGCTGGTGAAGCCAGTGAAGAAGTACTTAGGTCCCTTACTTATGGAGTTTGTCAGCCTCTCTCTTAGGCCTGCTCTATACTATAAAATTCAGCAGGAGTTGACAGGAATTATGCAAGCTATGTATAATAGCTTGAGTAACTTACACCGACCTCCTAAATCCTCTTCTGTGTGCCATCTCCACTATGCTGTGCTGACGGGAAAGGTGTACCTGTCAACGCCGTGTGATGCTTTTTGGGGAGGTGGTTTTTATTGAATCGACTTCCGGATCGATTGAGTTGGGTCTTCACTGCCTCTCAATCGAGCCAAATGAATCGAACTGATGGCGGTGAATTTGCTGCAGTCAGTGAAGACATCTCTTAGAGAGGGCAGGCTGCCTATTGTTTTGGAGGAAGCATTAGGGCAGTCATTGCCGAAGAAGTCATACGGGAAGGGATCCATGGAGAGGACTTTTATTATTTGCTATCACATGGCCGCCTGCTGGAGCCCTGTGATATGTCTCTATATCCAAGAATAAGACTCCGTCTAGACACCTATTGATGTCAGTGGGAGGAAGAAATAAGGAGTAACTTCCCTCTCCATATTTTTGTCTCTTGTAGATTTTCTTGGTGCAATCTTACGGCTGATTGTTGCGGCGATCTCTCCACTGTCCTCAGTACAAATCAGACCTTGACAGAGCTGGACCTCGGGGAGAACAACCTGGGATATTCAGGTGTGAAGCTGCTGTGTGAAAAACTGAAAGACCAAAATTGCAAGCTCAGGAAAATAAGGTAACATCTGGCTTCCTTTTAGTCTGTCTTAAAATAAGCATGTTTCTAACTTTCGCTACTAGGATTGTAGTATTACAATGTACGCACTACCAGCTCTTGACCAGCACCACTACACTTCATGGGGAAGAGAAGAGACGCACATTGCCGTGTTGATCAGCCATGTTTAGCAGACAAAAAGTGGGATCATATACTTTTAGTACATGAGGTTCTCACATCAAAACATGCTCCGTTTATTTTTACTCCGAAAGGTAGAGACCGAACACAGGTCTTGGATCCTTTTATCATTTAAAAAAACCTCTTCCCTCATTCATCATCATAATGATAATTAATCCTGGGAGAAAGACGGAAGGAAAAAAAATACGTCAGGATTGTCTGTTGAGCAGCCCAGTTTCTTCATTCTTCAATGAAAGTCTGCCCATCTCTCTAGGCAGCAGCCCTCACAGGTTTTAGCACCACTGGGAAGAGCTGTTAAGACAGACATCAGGAACAGAAAGAGCTTGGTTCAACATAAATGCCAGGCAGTTTTAAATTCTTGTAATGTTCCTTGGTTCACAATATTTCAGATTACTAGCTTAGTACCACCTAAATCGAGCATGTCACTCAGTTACAAGTTCTAAATCTACAAGTACAAGAGGATGTTATAAAACAAAATGATGAAGGATGGATTCAGAAATAGAGGGAAGTTCTATAGAGACTTTGGGCCAGTGCTATTACTTATGCATTTAAAAAAACACCCCCCAAGGCAAAAATGGAATATTAAAGATGGAAAGCTAAGCTTTCAAAGTTTAGGAAATGCCCAAATTGAAGTTGCTTGCGCAATGTTGATTCAGCTCCATTGTGCATAGGCATTGTGGTTGAGCCTTTAATTATGTGATTACAGATTATTTTTATTTTTTACAGGATCTATGCCTCATTAAGTGCACAGGATAGATGGTGTTACTGAATCGACAATCATTCAGTATTCCTTATTAGCATTCTAATATACATGTTCAAAGTAGTACATAACCGTTTCTTTAAAAAGGGTTTTCTTTTGAGACTTCTTTGAGGAAAAGAGAACAACTTGTAACACATGTCCGTCATGTATACATGTCAGAATTAAGGCTTTATGAAGTTGATGAAACCTTGTGTGTTAAGTGTGTTGTGAAAGGAGGATAGTAATAGGTAAGAACTGATACATTTTTATACTGATGTTAGAAAAACAAAAGTGTTTTTCTTTTTATTCGCTCCCTTTTCAGCACTGGAGGAAAATGTTGTTGTTAAAGCAGAACAGAGCAACCTTAAATAACAGTACACAAAGGGTTTTTTTGTTTTCTTTGTGAATTTCCCTAGTTTTTAAGGAAATTGGAAATGAAAAATGAAATGCAAATAATATATTGCTTGGTAAAGAATGATGGCAATACACTGAAAACGGCAGCAGTCTGTGTTCAACCATGGAAAATCTTGACATCTGATTAAATGTAGCCAGAGTGACACCTATATTAGCCATCCAAACATGCCATAAAAGGCACTATGGAAGAGAGCTATGAAGCCTGGGCAATGGGTATACATTGACGTTGCAGGAAAAAATAAGCAAAATATGGCCCCAACACCAGGAAGAGACTGGCGCCACGGGAAGGGGGAGATGATCACCTTATCAGCTCTCCTGCCATGAAGCACAGCCCCTGCTTGTGCCACTCTGTGCATCTCCAAGACTTGTGGTTTGGGGGGCCAACGTGGCCCCATGCCTTCCAACTATGCCCATGTTAAAAAGTGGGCAGGTCATGTTCCCTCTTACCTCCCCTACCCCAGTTCCGGCATCCCTGCTCTGTGGGGAAGTGTGTGATCTAGGTCTTGAGGAGTCAGTCTGCAAAGAGTTAGCATGGGGTGAAATGTGCTTCTGTGCCTTAGGGAGCAGCCTGGTTTCTTTCTCTCTGAATTTTTAGTTTGACTCTCTGCTTTTTGAAAATCTTTTTAGTTACTTCTGTGTCTACGTTCACCAGATTAAGTCACTCTGAGGCAGAAAAATGGGAGAACCCAATAGAACTTGGGAGTTTAGTGCTATAGCTGAACTCCTCAGCTGGTCTCTGAGGAGTTCCCCCTACAAACCTCTTTCTGTTCCAGTCTAATAGTCTCAGGACCTGCTTCAGACTATAGAAGGTCAGCAGGAGCCATGATGCTGATGTGGTATTGAATGAGGGCGGTGACTTGAAAAAGTCAGGTGAAGGGCTGAAGAAGTTGCTGCGGCCAGAAGAAGATTGAGTCATTTAATAAGCACTAGGTAATGGGGTGTTACATACCTTTCAAGGATGAAGGTCCAGAAATTTTGCAGAATTTGTGCAAATAACTTAATGCCCTCACTTGCATAGTTGATGAATACGCATTGCCTTTCTTTCTGAATGAAATAGTGTGTGTGGTGTGATGTCCTTCAAAGGGACTGCGGATTCTAGGAGCATTTGAGTTGGGAGATGGATGGCTTCTTTGGCAGCTGAGAAAATTAATATTTTCGTTCTTTTTTCATCCCACAGATTGCGGTGTAGCAATATGAATGAAGAAATGAGGAGAGAGCTGATTGCTGTGGAAACAATAAAACCTCATCTGGCAATACAGCTATAATATTCTTGCCCTTCTTGGGCTGAGCAGTTAACTAATCATCAGGGTGTTAAGGATTTTTTCCATTGGGTGGAGAAATTGATAATATGGCAAGTATACGGCAATCTTGTTTGTTTACCAAAAAAAAAAAGAGAGAGAGAGTTAAACTCTCTGCATTCGTTGTGTAGGGAGCCTAGGTGCCTTGCCCAGGCTTTGTGGATCACAGTTTTGTTCCTGTGATTTTTTTTTTCTAGGCATCTAAAAGTTAGGCACCTTGGTGTTCGGTGTCTGTGTCCCTTCATGGATCCCACCCCTGGCTACTTAAAAATAAAGGAATAAATATAAAATGAAGCCAGTCCGTATGAGCAGAGTAGCCAGTTGGAGTGGGGCAAGGCTCACAGGGAGCCTGATGCTGAGAAAAGCTGATCTCATGCAATTCCAGTTAAAATCAAGATTAATCCCATCTTGGGGGCTTGACTGTTTCTTACTTACTGGCATTAAGTGAGTTAGGGCTAGTTTTTTAAAGCTCCCTGCAGCTCCTGTTAAGAATAACAGGAGCAGCTAGATACTAAATACCTTGGAAAATCTGGCCAGGTAGGGGTGTAAAAGGGAGCCGTTGGGTGCTGAGCTAGCCCTAAATCTTTAGTGGGATTGAATGTAGACAATCCCGCTGTTGCAAATGTTTTTTGTTGTTCTGCGTTTTCTATTCGCTTACTCTGAATCAGGAGAAAGAGATTTATTCATGAAGATTTATCGTTTACAAAGCAATGCATTACATAGTTGAAGACTATTCTCTTGATTCTCTGCTAGACTAAAGCAACGTTCATATCGGAGGTCCTCAGGCTTTAAAATTAATTTAGACACTGGTTATTTATATATCACCTGCTTCAACTTTCAGTGAAGTAAATGGGAGTTGGATCAGGCCCCCTATGAAGAAATATGGTCATGCTGTTGTTGTTCTCCCTATCTAATGACAAAGTGAACTATGCACACTGGACTGAAATGCAGAGAACTTCATTTATTTTAAAATGATCAGCAGGGTAGCTATTGTTGCTTGGGGGTCTTAAGGGAAAATAGGTTAGTGATGATCTCTATAGCTTAGACTGTCCTGAGTTTAATTTTGCAAACATCTTCTTCTGTCATTGTTTGTCTTTCTCATTCTGTTTTATTTATTAATTTGTATTATTAATAATGTTATTTTTAAAAAGTTTAATAGTTACACTTGTAACAAGATTAATAAGTTCTGACTATGATTGTCACCATAGCTAGTGTCATATCTTTCACAGTGGTTGGCTCTCCCCAGGCTAACAATGACCCTCACCCATCTTTCTGTGGCACAGTGAGGGAGGAGTAGCACAGTCCAATCAGTGTCCTTCTGTTCAAGCTGTACCATGCTACCTCGCCGGAGTTCAGAGCTCAGTTCCTTTCTCCAAGACACCTAGACCGCATCAATAAACAGCATCCAAAACCTAATGTCTTGCATAAATGCAAGTTTTGCTGGCAATTTTACAGCAATAGAAAATTCATTCAGTAAAAACAAAGGGCAAAAATAAGCAGTGCTAGCCAAATAGCACATGAAGCATCGCTGACCTGGCGCTGTACTCAGTAACAAAATACTGAATGTTACCTGGGGCAACAGCTCCAGCCGCCTGTCTTGTCAGGGAGTAGGGCTGGTTTCACAGTTTACAGGAAGTGGCCCTGTGCCCTGATTGTACCAGGACAGTCAGTGGCGCTAGGCCAGTTTACGTCTGCTGAAGATCATGTCCAGTTTTTTGTGTGTGTTGCCCAAGTGGTTCACCTGCAACACGCTCAAACCCACATATGCAGTGCTATTATAATCATTGGATCTACACCGTTACGTCACAATTACCACACAATTCCTAACAGGCCCCAAAACTTCAGGGGCAGATACAGCACAGGCCCCCCATGCCGCGTACTGTGACTGACACTCTCTGTCATTGCCACCCTCAGCTGCATAGCTTCACATTGAGCTCTTCTTAATGGTCCTATTGTCTGGCTGTTCAAACTCAGCAGGCTTGCCTCACAGATATTTTGTAGCACAGGACAGACAGCTCTAACTATTGGGATATTTTTCTCACTGAGATCCAGTCTTGTGAATGCACAACGCCAGCGTCCCTTTAATCTACCAAAAGCACATTCTGCTGTCATTCAGCACCGCATGAGCCAGTAGTTGAATCTTTTCTTGGTGTTGTCAAGGTGGGAGGTGCACGGCTCCAGGACCAAAGGATAGGCTGGGCCCCCCCAGGCTCACTCTTGGCATTTCAACATAGCCCGTGGTAATCCACCGATCAGGAAGAATGTCCCTGCTTGTAGCTTTCTGAATATTCCTGCTATTAAAGATGTAACTGCTGTGCTCCTTCTGTGTCCAGCCAAAATGGATGTCAAGTGAAGCGTCCCCATTGATCCACCAACGCTTGCATCACTATAGAAAAGTTGCCCTTTTTGTAGATGTATTCTGTGACAAGGTGGGCTGGTGCCAAACAGGATATAAGTGTCATCTATCACCCGCCATGGCAATTTGAGAACCCCATTGCTGCAAATCCATCGGCTATGTCTTGCATGTTACCAAGAGTCACAGACTTGCAAAGCAGGGAACTATTAATAGCCCTACCCATTTGTATGACAATAGCCCCCACTGTGGATTTTCCAGCTTCAAAATGGTTTCCCACTGACCAGAAGCAATCTGGCATGGCAAGCTTCCACAGTACAATCACCACCTGCTTCTCAACTGTCAGAGCAGTTCTCATTGTGGTGTCCCTGCTCTGCAGGGCTGGGGTGAACTCGGCCTTCTCAGCTGAAAATTCTGCAGCCACTGTTCATTGTCCCAAACATGCATTACAGTGCGATCCCACCAGTCCGTGTTCATTTCTTGGGCCCAGAACCAATGCTCCACCGTCGCCAGTGTGCTGATTGATGGCAAGTTTCTGGGATACCTACCGACGGTGTGTCAACACAAACACTCCTGCTGAGAGAGTAGATGAGAGAGCCAAGTATGCACATACATGAGCAGTGGCGTAGCTACAGCTGTGGCACATCCACTTTGAAAGCAGGCCCACCCACTCGATTGCAGAAGTTCTGCTGCTGACTGTCCACTTAAGCTACCTTGGCAACTGGAACCTCGGGTAGCTTAGTTTCTCGGCAGGTCGCTTCCTGAACTTGGCCACAAGCCAGGAGTTCAGCAAACGCTTCTTTTTGGTTAGTTGAACTTATGCCCGTGTCAACTACAGGCCCTGCCAAAACATCAACTCTGGCTACGCCCCTGCACACGAGTGATATGCTAATTGTGGCAGCCTTTTGTCAACATAACTTACTTCGACCAAAGTTTGCAGTGTAGACATGGCCGATGTCTTGTAACACTGGGGAAGTTCTAGAAGACTCCAAAAGTAACATCGTGCCAATCTTTAAAAAGGGTAAATGGGATTACCGGGGTGTCTGTTGGACATCAATTCCAGCCAGGATAATGGAGCACCTGATACAGGACTTGATTCATAACAATTAAAGGAGGATGATATATGAAACCCCTTTGGGTTTTTAGAGAGCCTGGTCCCTTTAAACCTCTGCTCTGCGAGGGAAGTGCTGATTGTTCCTGGCGCTCCAGACAGAAGGGCTGCAGCTCCAGCTAGCGGAGCAGGCCCTCGCAAAAGTGAAGCAGCCGAGAACCTGGCTGAAGCCTGGGTGGGACAGAGCAGCTGACTGGGTACCGGAGCCAGGAGGAGCATCGTGCACCGTGCCAGGGAGGACAAACCGCAGCTGGATTCCATCACTTCTGCCCAGAGCTGCATGGGGCCGTGTGTACTGGGGCCTGTGACTTTGCCCTGGGAATAAGGAGGGAAGCTGTGGGGAAGGTGTTGCTCTGTGTGGGTTTGCAGAGAGCTGTAGAAGAGGGCACCAGAGGGGTTTGCTGGGGAAAGTTCACTGGTGCTGAAGTCAACCAGGAGCGCCCAAGACTCGCCACCGGCTTGGAATTTGCCCGGGACTCCTGAACTCTGAGCGCAGATGCGTTGCACAGCATCTGCCCTTTCACACTGTGCTACTGCTGGGCCTGTGGGGCCTCGTGTTGAATGTAACCCTCCCTGTTTTACTCCTCCCCCTATCTTTCCCCCTATTGTTTTTCTCCATTCATCCCTCTGTCAATAAATATTTCCCTTTCTTATATTCACTATATGTACTACCTCGGTGTGTCCGGAGGAGTTAGAACTGGTGTCCCTGGGGAGGAAGGGACTTTCTCAGCTGTGTTCCTGCACGCACCTTTTCCTGGCCAGAGCTGCCTGCAGAACAGACTCCATTTTGGCCACGAGTGTGCTAAAGTTACATACAATTAATGCAAATCAGCATGGGCTTACGGAAAATAGATCCTGACAAAATAACTTTATCATTTTTTAATGAAATTAATGAAGAGGACAGGTCACTGATACAGAGAGATCTGGATTGCTTGGCAAGCTGGGCACAAGCAAACAATATGCGTCTTCGTATGGCTAAATGTGAATGTATACAGCTAGGAACCCAGGCAGCAGGCTGTAACGTACAAGCTGAAGGGAAGCAGTGACTCTGAAAGAGATTTGGAGGTAATTGTGGATAATCACGCGAAGCTGAGCTTTCCAGTGTGAAGCTTTGGCAAAGAAAAAAAAAGGCTAATACAATCCTTGTATGCATAAACGGGAAGTGGAGTAGGCAGAAAGAGGTTATTTTATCTGTTGTTTGGCACTGATAAGATAACTGCTGTAATACCGTACGGGAAATCTGAATTTACTTACACTGGTTTCCACAGTCTGCAGTTTGGATCTTTCAATCTCTCACATATCAGCCTCACTCCTGTATCTCCCAGTGGATTGGTCACCAAATCCGACTCTTCCAGGGTCTGGTTTGTGCAGAGAACATGGAAATCCTCACAGGAAGCTTCTGTGATGCCACAATCCCACACCTTGCAAGGGAAACTGCTACAGGTATGATGTGAAAAGAATCTTTGGAAAATTCACTTCCTCTGCCTGCCGGCTGCCCCAATATTAACTGACAAGGAGATAGTTGAGCAGAAATGTTCAAATAAAACCAAATGCTGTGATTGTTTGGGTGGAATGGGCAGTCTTGTACCAATTCCCATTTCAACTCCTATAAAAGTGTTCAGAGAAGCCCCGATTCAACAGTGAGGGATGCGAATACAAAATCTTAAAATGGGAAAATGAGTCATTTGCTTTCACTATAGTATGATTTTTTTGTGGCAAGTGTAAGAAGGGAGGTGGGGAAGTGCCTCTTTTTCCCACGTTATTATAGCCGGAGGATCTCCCAATCCCCTTTCTCGCATCATCAAAGCCTTGCATGGCAACAACTATCCTTTCAACCACAGGGAAAGAGAAGAGACACTCTCAGAACCTATCGTCATTCACAGGGGTTGCTGTTGAGCCAGTAATTTTCTCTACATTCCCTTCTATTCTCAGGAAAAGGTCTCTTACGCACAGAGAGAGGTAATGTACATATGTATGTGTGTGAAAGCTTTGG
Organism: Mesoclemmys tuberculata; assembly: GCA_007922155.1. Taxonomy (NCBI): domain Eukaryota; kingdom Metazoa; phylum Chordata; order Testudines; family Chelidae; genus Mesoclemmys; species Mesoclemmys tuberculata. The sequence goes on from ML675613.1 coordinate 4,551,648, forward strand.
CAGGTCCTAGTAGTGGGGATCAATGTCCCTAGGTCCTCCTAGATATTTCCTTACTCCGGTGACATCTGCATGTTGATTTCACATCCTTTCTTAAAACCCTAGAGGAAAATCCTGCATTTTATAAAATGCATGTTGCACAGAGCAGTGTTGTACTGATGGCTGGAGATAGAACATATGGATTTCAATAGCATAAGGAATAATAAGGGAAGCTAATAGTTACCCCAGTTTTAGTAGCTTCCAGTTTGAATGTTCACTTCTTTATCTCCAGTTAATTTTTATTCAGATATGGGTCTTTCAGGCACTGGCTGCTACAGAAAAAATTAAAATCCTCATAGCACAGAGATGTCAGTCTGAATTTTGGACAATCGTTAAGACACAAAGAATGAATTGAATATCTGTGAAGAAATTTGGTACAGGAATATGTTGATGAAGAGTGAGTTTTTTAGTTTATGAATTAATTTTCAGTTCAGAAAGGTGGATGACTGCCCTGCTTTCAGCACGGGGCAGGCAGGGGCTGTGTACACTGCCCGATATATATCTACCAATGCACCTCAATTCTGATATGCCATGTCCCCTTAGTCCAACACCCTTTCTCACCTGAGCAGAGACTACCATTCAGGACAAATTGTTTTAAAGTGTGCAGTGGTATGGAGGAACAGGGACTAGAATGTAGGGAATGAACGTAGGTCTCCTGAGATCATGGGTGAAAGCATTAATTTACTTGGTCATTCATTGAATGTGATATGATAAAATATACCCTATTTTCTGTATGATAGTTATGTTTCGTAAATTCTTCAACTTTATTTCGGATGAAAAATTGTTTGAGATCAGTAACATGGGTTTAGCTTATAACAGGATTTATCGCATATGATGTCGAGTGTGTGAGTGTAACATAGCTAGAAATCTTGATGGTCTCCTATGCTGTCAGATACTAAGGAACTTCCATTAGTACAAACAGGAGTGCCATGTGCATGTACTTATAGCCTAAACAATATTCACTGGAGTTGCAATTTTCTGCTCTATGTTGTTGTTCGTATAACGGTGAAATTACCACCTGGGTGACTCTAACCCTGAACGTTCAGTACAGTAATCATAAGAAGGAACAGTCCCAGTGGCTGCCCACCACAGTTCTTTAGTTTGTGATCAGGATGTGTCAGTCCTTCATGTAACCATTTCACGTCAAAATCTAGTTATTCATTGCTTCCCAGGTCTAGCTCTGTCAGGTTCTGGTTTGTTTGGATAGCAAGAGAAATACATGTCCAGGGAGCAGGTGGAAGAGAGCAGTTGGACAACCTGAAAGGATAGAGAGAGAAAAGTAAAGGTTATATTACTTGCCCTGTAAAGTTATTGCTGTTACTAATAGAGCAGTCTCTTTTCCAGTTAATGGAAAAATATTAATCCCTTCATGCAATTGTGCATACGTTTTGTTTTTTTTACCAGTTCCCTTTGCAAACTTTCAAGCATACTTTTAAAGGAAAATTCTAGATCCATTTTCTTGTATGTTTTAATGATTTAGTTTCACTTGCCACATATTGGCTCCTACTTTGTGGAGCCTTACTTACTGGGCACTGATATATTACTGGTTATGGTCAGAAAATATTTATTTCTTAAAAAGATATGATTAATGCACCTAATTATGTCTCCATTTTTTAGTCATGACAGCATCTGTTTCCGGGCATGCTTGTTTAGTTCTTTACTCCTACTGATGAGTAAGTTGGACTTAATGCTGTTTGTACACCCTTCTTCCTGCCAGAGAATGGCCACTTAACTAGGTGATAGTCCACTTGACTTTGTTGACAAATGGCTTAGGTGTTGGTTTGTCTTTTATGTATGAGGAAGTGGTTTGTGCCTGCTTTTCTAAATTTGGAGCATGTTACAACAATATTATAGAGTAGAATCTTATAATTTTACATACAATGTTGTTAAACATATTTTCTCAGGACAATAATGTTCAGCAGATTATGAGTTTTCAAATGATACCTGACAAGGCATACTTTGTATAAAATATATCATAACCTTATAAAATGGTGAGCATGGGGTACAGGGTGTCATAGTTACTGGAGTTCCTTAAGATGCATGTTCCTATGGATGTTTCATTATCCACCCTCTTTCCCCTCTGTTTTCGAGTCTTCTGTATATGTGCGGATTCCGCAGTACAGAAAAAACTCAGTACAGGGCATGAGGATAGCGAGGGCACATGTGCAGACCACATGGACGTTGCTGGAAAGAACTCTTTGATCAAAGGCACATTGGGCTCACATGTATCTGAAGCAGGGCACCATGGGGGACACATCTTGAATAATTCGTTACTGTACCTATATTATAAGTAATCTCTCCTTCTGGTAAAGGCTGCCTTTTGAGGATGAGGTGGGTTATTGTTTGGGACTCTTCTCATTGTCAGAAATGAGGGCCTGTAGCAGAGCCAGTCCCCCAGCCACCTAACGAGCACCGTTGGGCTATAGTAGGCTGTCTGATTGTCTACACCACCTGATTGGTTGGTAGTCAGCAGAATTGGCTCTTTAGCCCAGTAGCAGCAGCTGTTCAGCAGCTGCTCAAAGCATCCTCCATCGCTGTGATAGTTCCTGAACTGCTTGTTCCCTGCTCTGCCCCAGTCCTGTTCCTCCTTTGGCCCCAGCCTTGCCCCTATATTATCTCACTCCAGGTAAACTGGTTCTGTCCCTGACTTCAGGCTTTAGCATATCATCTCTGGGTCTGGTTCTGACTCTGGGCTCTGGTTTCTGACTACCGACTCCTGTTCTAACTACTGGGCATGACCACCCATGTCACCATCACTGACACTCATTGTTTGGTTTGTTTGGGGTTTGGGATAGGGAGCAGCTACTGGTTTAGATTCATTGTGCAACTCTATTTGTAATGTATGGCAAAGGTGCCTAGAACTTGGCATAGGCACTTTTTTAGATAAATTATAAATCAAAATATAAATGTAGAGTCATTATATTCTTAGGGGATGATGGGTAATTATTAATTTTTTTCCTTCAGATAATTTATTATTATTATTATTATTATTACATCTTTCTCACATCAGTGTTGGGGCACAGGCTGGAAATCAGCCTTTTTCATCCCCCTCTCTCAATTGCTCCTTTTTCCATCTGCCCTGTTGTGTTGAGATCCAGTGTTCTTCCCTCCCTGCTAAGCGTTCGTCTTAAGATTTCTCTTGGGTGCCCTCATTTCCTCAGACCACTTGGTTTCCACATGTCGTCTTCATGTGAGAGTCTGTACGTTGGCATCTAGAGTACATGCCCCAAATATGTTGTGCTTCCTTTTGATTCTAGTGTAGATGAGCTGCTTGGAGATGATTTCTCTATTTTTTCCATTGGTGATAAAGCCTCTCCATCCAATGCCCACAATTTTTCATAGGCACTTATTTTCAAAGCCATCTAGTTTTCTGTCTAATGTTTAGTGGATCTCTAACTTTTGTGGCCATATGTTAACACTGAGATTACATTTTGCAGTAGAATCTCAAAGATATGAACAACAGAGTTACGAACTGACCAGTCAGCCAAACACCATGTGAAACCAGAAGTAAAACCAGTGTCCACACTGAACCTCCCTATTGTTTGATTGTTCACCCTTACCACACACTTCATCTCAGTACATAGCCTTGATGATATGGAAGACTTCTGTAGGACTGAAGAATATTCCACAATGCATCTCTCTGCAAGCTGTCAAATGCTTTCTAAAAGACAATTACATTGATAAGAAGGGGAGCCTGCCATTCTGCATGTGCTTCTGTGATGGTCCTTAGTGTAAATATCTAATTTATACAGGAGCTCTTGGTCCTGAATCCAGCCTGTTCTTCCTTCAGCTTTGCATCCACCGCCTCTTTCACCCTATCTAGTATCATGCTACAGAAGAATTTCTCTACAACTCAGAGTAGAGTAACTCCTTTCCAGATGTTGAAGTCAGTCAGATCACCCTTTTATGTACTCTGGTAATAGTTCCATATTTTCCGTGGACAGGAGAAGTCTTTTCTCCCCAGGCTTCATTTAATAACCCTATTAGTTCATTAGGATGGTGGTATTTTTAACATTTCTTCTGTGGTTTGAAGCAAAATAGGCATTGAACACCTCAGCCTTCTTCATGTTATCAATTATTAGCTCTCCTTCCCTGCTAAGTAGAGGACCTCCACTTTCTTCCATCTTTCTCTTGCTTCTAATGTATTTATAGAATCACTTCTTATCCCTTGTTACATGTAGCTCATTTTATGCCTTGGCCTTTCTGATTTTGTCCCCACATGCTTGTGCTATTCTTTTGTACTCCTCCTTAGCATGACGTAGCTTGCATATCTCCCATCAACTGTTGGTGGCAGTGTAGACCAGTCCTCAGGAAAGGAAGGAGTGGCAGACACTGAATAAAGTATCTTGATGAAATGCCTGGAAATGTTTTGTTACTGTTTGCATGTAGCAGATTTGTTTATTTAGGCTTTGGAGGCATGATTAGAGTAATTCTATAAATACCATGCAGCCTTTGGATTTAATAAAGGAGTTTATAGTTAAATTAGTGTCCTGGTAATACCCTGAATAAATAATAATAATTCCAGCAGTAGCCCCATGGATAGCACCACTTGCAGTGAATAAAGGTAAGCATGTACATAAACCTTTGCAGGGTTGGGGGTCTCAATGAGTCTGCTCTCAACTTCCACCTGGTGCTCCTATTTAAAATATAAGTAAGCCTTTGCAGAATAAGGGCCGCAGAGTGCCTCCATCTTGAATGATGGCTTTCTAATGCTTCTTGTCACTGCTGTGTGTCTGTGGCAAACTAGGACAAGCTGTTGTGTTCTATAATTTTGCTAACCTTTCTAATTCCCTTTACCCCTCCACGAACATTGTGTGCACATCACACTGATGGTTTCGTAATACCTACAGCCCAGCTTCAAGTCACTCGCAGGTTTAAGCTAGTGTAAAGGGTGGATTCTCTGTAACTCGAAGTCTTTTAATTGTGATTTGAAGACTTTTTTAGTAACTGAGCCAGCGGTTATGGGTCTATTACAGGTGTGGGTGAGGTTCTGTGGCCTGCATGTAGGAGTTCAGATTAGATGACCATTGGATTATCGGCAGATAAGTCTGCTCAATGGTCTGTGGGAATGCTGGATGGGATGGGAACTGAGTTACTGCAGAGAAATCTTTTTTGGGTGTTGGCTGGTGAGTCTTGCCCACATGCTCAGGGTTTAGCTGATCGCCATATTTGGGGTCGGGAAGGAATTTTCCTCCGGGGCGGATTGGCAGGGGCCACGGAGGTTTTTCGCCTTCCTCTGCAGCATGGGGCATGGGTCGCTTGCTGGTGGATTCCCTGCAGCTTGAGGTCTTCAAATCTCATTTTTGAGGATTTCAACAACTCGGTCATGGGTTCGGGGTTGTTATAAATGTGTATGGGTAGGGTTTTGTGGCCTGCCTTGTGCGGGAGGTCAGACTAGATGATCATATTGGTCCCTTCTGACCTATGAGTCTGAGTCTATGGTCCCTTCTGCCTTACAAGTCTATGAGTCTGAGAGATGATGCGGGCAGGTGCGTGGCACGCTTCCTGTTTGTGTTTGAAGGCGTTTGGCTCTTTTAAGACCACATCTGGGCCAACTTGAATTCAGTCATGACAGTTTTGTCCTTTGTTTCGTCTTCTGTATTCCTTTTTCACGTGCACAGCAACAGACCCAGTCTGACTGCACTGCTGCACTGAACTGAAAGCACAAAAACTTCCGTTAGTGACCAAAAGCGTACAACTGGCCCAAAAGAAACACACTTTGGGCATGTCCACACAGCAGATAGGAGGTGTAATTCCCAAGGCGGGTATTCAGATATGCGATAGCTCTGCTTGGCGAACACCTGAGAGCAATCCTGCCCAATACCCTGGGTACCTATTTGGGTACTAGCCCAAACTGCCACCACTGCCACACTGCAATTTGTAGCATGCTAGTTTGAGCAGAGCTTTCAGATGCTTGTCTATCTGTACTGGGAAGCATGTTTGCAGCTGCAATGTAGACATCCTGCATCACAAGCTACTTACCCCCATCTTCCCTTATTTTCCCTACATGGGCACAGTCTAAAAGATCTTGGCAGTGAAATTCATCCTATTGCACTGCAGAAGGAGCCCCTTGTAGAAAACACAGAAGAGAAACAGAACGCTAAGATGAGAGTGCAGACAGGAAATGGGGACCGCTTGTCAATGTGTTTTCTATTGCAATAGTTATGAACCACAAGCTTCCTTCTAGACGTGAATTTTAAGAGCCTAATTCAACCTAGACCAGCTCTCTTCAAAGATGCAACATAAGCACAGACTATATTATATTTCAGTTGAATTGAATCATATTAGACATAGCTTTATGAAGAAATTCTAAATCTCTTACTAGGAGAGAAGAGGGAGGTCTGAGTTATTTGTTTCCTCCTAGAAATAGAGTGGCTGTAATCTCATAACTGTATCTTTATTTCATCTCTAGGCACCTGTCTTGTGTTTAAATGTTAAGGAAGAAAAATATTCTGACTTTTGCTCTAGTTTGCAAACATTTTTACAGATCTACATATGGGAAAGAGAACAAAGAGAACATTATAGCCCTAATGTAAACATCTGGAGGAAGTGGGCACTGAGAAACACTTAAAGGAGGACTTTAGACCCTCTGCTGTGTGCTTTATTATCTGAATTCTCTCGCCAAACAAAACTCAATAATTCTCCTTAAGCAATTGGAATTTTCTAAAATATTTAGTAACTTCTTCAGAGGAAACATTTTAAAAAGCTCCTTTTGGATGTTTTGACCCAACTTTTGTTTTACCACTTTGGCTAAAGAATTGCAGACGCCACAAACACCCAGCTTTCACACACGTTTACTGTAATGTAAAGACAGACATGGGCCATGTTCAAATTTTTAAAAAAAAGTAATTTTAAAATTATTTCCCATTGTTGATCGTCATTGAAAATGTACATCCCAGCAAAGGTGGACGAATAAACGCTCAGCATCACAAGCAGTAGCAGGCCCTTCTGTGAAAGAGGGATTTGTTCCAACTCAGCCGAGGAACTCTGTGTCACCAGCGCTCAAGATGGAAACTGTGAGTGTATCCCTGGGTGCCTCAGAGGCATTAATGGCAGGGATTTTTTTTGGCAGGGGTACCTGCCAAATTACTCTCATTCACAGACTCCTCCAAGGATGACATTTTGTTGTTTTGTTTTGTTTTTTAAATTAGCCCCTAAGTCAGCACTGTCATTGGGAACCCGACTGCGCCATGTGGCTGCTTTGTGTTATCCCTGTCGTGTAAAGTGCAAAGGACACCACCTCCTCCTTCTGGTGTTTCATGTGAAAGCTTGTCTAAAAAGCTTTGCCTGTGAGGTGAGGGAAGGGTTAACTTTATACACTGGTTGCTCTGAATTTCACTTTCACAGGTGGAGTTTTCCTTACTCTCTAATGCTGACTCTGCAGGCTGGGGAGAGAGGGCAGGAGTGACACTTGTTCTCAGTCCTGGGTCCTTTTCCCCTCTCTATTTGCGGGTCTAAATCGCGAGCAAACTGAGGCAAAGAAAGGAAGCTGGATCCCAGATTCTGTGCGGACTCTCACAGTAAGTGCATCACACTCTGTTTTACCTTGATTTAACTTAATCTTGCTTAACCAACAGCTTTATGAAGTTAGATGAGGGGATTTATCTTGTTCTGCCTAATGTCTGTCCATTGTAAATGGAAAGCTGTGCCAAGGAGGAATCTTCCCCCTTGCTTCTCTAGGATCTAACATCTTCATGCTTCCTTGGCAGCTTTGCACCTGACAGAGGTTAGGACTCTATAAGCCTGTACCTGAACTGCCTGCATTAGCCCTATTTTGAACACAGTTGGTCTTCAGAAAGTTATGAAGAGTTTTCTCCCAAACTCATCAGATAGTCCACCCGTGGGCGACTATTTAATCAATAACGTGTCGTATAAGGCTTTCGGCATGAAAGCGTACCAGGGGCCTTTCAAACAGAAGTTAAGCTTGTAGCATTTTTTTGTGGTGAAGTTAATCTTCACAGTAATCTGCTCACTAGATCTTTCATCTTGCCTTTTGTTGCCAGCCCTCCAGGATTGTCCTGGAGTCTCCAGGAGTTAAAGATTATTTCATGTGATGAAACCTCCAGGAATACAGCCAACCAAAATTGGTAACCCTAACTCCAGGTTTTCTTTTGGGGTGAAGACCTGATCTGCAGTAAGATGGGAGAGGACACAGGGGCTGTGTCTACAATTTGGCTCCCACGGCTAGAGGAAGTGGGGACTCTAGAGGAAGCGGCCTGTGTAGAAAGTGAGACTGACTTCTGTATATGTGGTGGACATTTTGTTTAGACACCTTATATCAAATAGATCATGATGGGCTATGTTCAGTGCCCATGTAAGTGGTGGTGTAAGTTATAAACATGTCACGCATAAGGTAGTTTCTTTTTTAAATAGTTTGTGAGCCCTCTAGCGATGCTCACTGTGTTCTGTGTCTCAGATACCCGCCAAACAGCAGTGTGTATATAACAGTAGCTAGATCTCGCACATTACGTATATTTAGTAAACGCTGTTGTTTGGACTCCACTGAACCCCTGTGGTTTCTGCATATAGTTCTTATTTTGCAAAGGGCAAAAGACAACAATCGGTGACAAGGATGGGATCCGAATCAAGGAATGCAGAGTGTCACTGCAGAGGCCTCATTAAAGTGAAACTGAAAAGGAAATTGCAGCCATTAGGGCTGTACCTGAACTGCGCATTTGTGGAGAAAGAAGGATTCAAAATGGGGGATCAGAGGCCTACAAAATCATATGTTTCCAAAGCCACTGGAGATTACAGAGCATTTGCATTTTTATAAACAGAATCCAACACAAAATGAAACTATTTGTGTGTCTCTGGGTTAAGGAAAGTAACTCATTGCCAGTTTGCAGAGTGTTTAAATGATGCAGTAAGGATAGGGTTAGTGTGTGGTATGGAAAATGAAGCAATCTAAAGCCATTGACTGAGGCTGATTTGAACAGGAAACATGCACTAGACTAGAAACCACTTTGTCACTAGAAACAGCTACTAAAAATGCCTGGAAATTGTAACAGCATCATGTAATCTGTGCAACAAATAAACAGGGGTGGTCAAGCAGAAAGCACAATGTGGACACAATGCACATGGATATTGGTTCAAGAACAAACCCTGCAGAAAGTGCAGCAAAATTGGAGCACTCACAGAAGCAGCACATCACAATGCAAAAAGCACAACCCCCCCCCCCCACAGGGGAAATGCCAGAGTGTTTCACAATCCTCAGCTTGCAAATGAGGAGTCTAATGAGAATATTATGTACCTGCTACACCTGTGTAATTTAGAAGACAGGCAAAGTGTTAGGTGGATCTTGTTACAAATGCAAGGAGTAAGAATTGGAGTTTGATACAGGGCTGGCTGTGTTTGTAATTTCGTAGCAGGGTTATCAGAGACTACTCAGAGTGGTGAAATTGTAGAAAATCTCAGTGCTGCTCAAAATATACACAGGGACAATCCTCCGCATGGGTGTTTTTAAAGTGATGGTAACATAACTGTAAACAAAATATGCTAAACCTCTATGCTGAGAGGCAAGTGAGGGCCTTAGACTGACAGAAAATCACCAAGAGATTCAGCTGGACTTGCAAAATTTACAATGCCTGCAGGTTTAAAAAAATAATTGGGCCCAAATAAAAAATTAGTTGAACTTTTGGACAAGGCAGTTGAAACCTTTCTGGATGAGATTTGAAGCTTTAAAGCATAATTGTGCATGAAAAGGGATCAATTCCTGGATTTTGCACAACACATCCAGTATTTATTGTGATACAATCAAAGGCTATAGTGGCAGATCTGCAGGATTTACAGGGTGTTGGGATTTTATAAGGTTAACGAGAGTGAATGGATCACCCTTATGGTGCCGATAATGAAAACAAATGGGGCTGTCCATATGGCGATGATTTCAAGATTACCATTACCCCAGTATTGCATGCAACTCAGTAACCTTGGGCACAATTTGGAGTGTTGGGGTTTGTTGCCCCTCTTCTCCCCCCCCCCAAACTGCAAGCCTGGGGCAGGTGTAGAACTTGCCCTCCACACGTAGCACCGTCTGTCTGAATGGAGCTGCCCCTCCAAAATATAGATGTCAAACTACACCTATGTATAGGGGATCCTTTGGCATCAGTAGCTGATGGTAAGCATTTTTCTAAGATTGTCTTAGCCCAACCCTGCCTACAAATGGAGATTGAAGAAGGTGACCAGAAGTATCTCACAATTAACACACATCTTATTTCCATATAACAAGCTAGTGTTTGGAATGGAGTCCACACCTGCATTTACAGTGAGCCGTGGACTACAAGGTGTTCCTGGCACTCGTCGTTTCTTGGGTGACAGATCAATCATGGGAGCTAATGAGGAAAAGCAACCTGAGGACCTCCAGAAGTGCTTGTGAAGTTGCTGAGTGTAGTCTCAGAGCAAAATAAGCTTCAGTGTGAATTTTTCAAAGACTCAGATTACACATGGTGGCTTCCCCGTTGATAAGATGATTTACATAAATCAAAAGACACAACTGAGGCAAGTCCAGAGGCAGTCAGTGTTTATATGGAGAGTTAATGCAGAATAGCCACTCCACTCTGGCCTGTTTTCCTGTGTAGATGAGCCCTTACTCTGGTTACAGACCACCCATCTCTAGTTTCAATTTTTAAGACAACCATCAAGGTTTAACAACTCTCTATCATTCCCTGGGCTGCTATCCCTAGGAATTTCAGTCTGACATGGAGTTAAAGGAAACAGAGAAGACAGCAAGCCCCACTTTCAAAATGGAGTCTGCCATCAGACACAGATACAGACAGCCCCAGAGATAACAGAATTCGTAAGCTGTACTTGGACAGCTTCCCCAGATCATCACAGGGATTTTTTTTAATTGAGGCCTGATGGTGGCCCTGTGTGTCTTATGGAGAGAACATTTAAGCCAGCTTTTAAGCACAAGTTTAACATCATCTTATACATCAGTGACACCTATTGAAAATACTAGGTCTGCCATGTAGCCATGGACAGTGATTTACGATAACACCAATGACCTTCATGTCCCTGTTTCTATAAGTGACCATAACGTGGCAAAGTAGGAAGGTGTAGCTGATACAGCTATCCCAGAATGTACAAACTCTGTTCTACAGTGTTGTGATGCCCATGAGACGTTTTCTAGAGAGAAGTCCTAACCCACCTCTGAGATTTAATTTTTAGAATGGTATTTAATTATAATGATACCTTTTGTAACTTTTTTTAAAGTCCTTTCAATTAAAGGGAGGAGGAATATGTTGTATATGGAATTTAGTATCATTTTAAATGGTTTGTAAGGCCTCTAATGATGCTCACTGTGTTCTGTGTGTTGTATATCAGCCAGAGCAGCTGTGCAGATATGTATTTAGTCATCAAGGAAATATGGAGCCCACTGTGCCCCTGTGGGTTCTTTTATTGTTATTCCTGTGTAAAGGGTTGTGACCATAGTTACTGGCGGGGGCCACACAGAGATTGCTCCGTCAGGGCAAACTGCAAATAATGGGGCAAATGATCCCTAAAAATGGTGGTTATTTCTAATAATTAGATTCATCAATCCAGCAACAAGACAGCTTCTACAATAACTTACTGGTTACCCAGAAGCGAAAAATACCGCTCTCTTAAAGTAATCCAGCCCTGGGCTCCCACCCTGATACCCAAGTCAAATATGGTGAGGGTTATTTAAAATCTTATTCACCTTATATAAAGTTCTACCAATCCCAAGAGATCAGACACATTACCCACCATGTCTATGAATATTTCAGATCTTACCCAAATGCATGCTTACAGCCAATTCTTATCAACTAAACTGAGATTTATTTAAAAAAAAAAAGAAGAGAGAGAGTGTATTGGTTAAAATATCATCATACATATGGACATGAATAAAAAGTTTAGGTCAGTTTCATAGTATAGCTGCTGAAAATGTTCTTTCAAAATCAGTTCCATAGTTTATAATCCAATGAATAATCCATATGTAGAGTTTGTTCAAATTCTTCCATGAGAATTATCCAGAGGTAATCCAGATTGGCACTGGAGACCTCAATCTTGCGAATCAAGCTTTCCTTGACCAGTCTTAAACAGACCTGAGATGACAGGATCAAGGTCCTGAAATTCTTTTTTTTTTAAATCTTTGGCAAATTATCAATAATCTCTTGACAACAGGCATGTCTTGAGTGAACAATAGGTAATTATTGTTTCAATTATTTGAAGTAAAACCTTTTATTTCCTAGGTATAGACAGATAATTAGTTGCACTCATCAGCATAAATCCATTAAGCAGTTTATAGATATTTACTTCAAGCTTCAAAGAGAGAGAGAGACGGTGATATTACACAGAAGTTTCTAAGTCAATAGAATATAGTGACAGACAGGAGCTGTCTGGTTACATTATTAACCTCTAACATCATAAATTAAACACAGACAAATACATCCACCATCTTCTATTTCTCTAACAATACTAATCTACACTTCAAAGCCCTTGTCCATCTAACTATTTATAAGGAATGGCCCTAATTCGCAGTTATATACTTTTCTAAGGATTTAAATGTCCTCATTTTTGCATTAGGGTTTTTTTGACCAATTTCCTCATTTTTATAATATCCTCATTTCTAAAGTGTGACAGATCTCATTTTCAGTAGAGTCCATCCTCTGGAGGTTACTTTAGTAGCCTGTTGTTTCTCAAACATAGCTATTTCTTGTACCAAGCGTGCATGTTATTTAGATCTATGTCAAGAATAGCCCATTTTCTTGTTTACTCTAGAAATTGCTATTCTCAGGAATAATTTTGTCAAAAATATTTTTGTATTTTGTCCAACATTTCATCATATTTTAATCAGCTTTTTAATCATATTTTATTAATAGCTTCAGTAAAATGGATATAGAAATTTTCATTTACTGAAAACCTGTGTTTTAAGTAAAGCTTTAAAAAATTCATGAAAAATTCTACAAAAAGTTTTGAAATAAAACCCCTAACAGGTCAATTTTGAACCGTTCTAAATCAGAGCAACTTACAATTTTTGTGAACTCTCTGCACAATACCATCAAAAGATGAGCCTGGAAACTTAGATTCATAACTTTGCTGGACACTAAAAAAATGAACTGAACAGAGATACTTGTTTTATGGCTCATTAAAACAATTTGTAGCACACCCTATTGTAGGGTGACCAGATGTCCTGATTTTACGGGGACAGTCCCAATGGGTTAAACCAGTGGTTCCCAGATCCACAGACCCTTGGGGGTCCACAGACTATATCTAAGAGGTCCATGAAAGGCTGTCATTACCATAGAACAGGGGTTTTCAACTTGTGGTCTGCTGGCCCCTGGGGTGGTCCATAGACCAAGTAAGGTTTCCAAAGGGGTTTGCACCTCCATTCAAAATTGTTTAGGGGTCCACAAATGAAAAAAGAGAACCACTGGGTTAAACTTTCCTGCCTTATGATAGTAGCCAAGCACTAACTGATGGAGGCTAGGAAGACAGTCCTATGGAGAGGTCATTCAATAATGGTCCATGACATGATTTTTACACATCTCTCTGAAGCCTCAGGGACTAGCCAGCACTGGAGACAGGATACCAGATTATATGAACCACTGATCTGATTTGCCAATGCTTATTTTCCTGTCTTACTCTTTACAGTATAAGAGTTACAAGAAATCTCTAGTAACTGGCGATGCAGATGATAATGTCTGCCGAACCAGTTCCTTTGGTTACGTGGGAAGGTGTTTGTTTTGTGCAGCCTTAGGGTGTGTTAAATAGCTGTCACTGCAACTTTCTGATATCTCTTGGTTTTAGTAATATGATGAAGTTTAGCTTTAATCTTCTAATGTTCTTGATTCAGTTTCAGACAATTCCGAATAGCCCATGATGAGTGGAGACAAGACCCTGAATGACATCCTCCTGCATGCCCTGGAGGATCTCGAAAAGGAAAATTTTAAAAAATTTAAACACAAATTATCTGATTTCGACTATGAGGGGAAACGTAAAATACCCCGTAGCAAACTGGAGGATGCCGATAAAATGGACGTTACCAATCTCCTGATAGAGTTCTATGGTGAAGACAGTGCAGCAAATGTAGCAATAGAAATCTTCGACAAGATCAATCTAAAAGACTGTGCCAATAAACTCCAAGAGGAAAAAGAGAAAGGTACAAAAAATCCAAAAGCGACTCCAACCCCAGTGAGTTGTTCCTCATTAATGTCCCCGCTGCAACTCCAGCAGAAGGAGCAGCCGTAGCAGCAGCAGCATCTAGCTAATGTCACTTAACAGATTCCAAAACTCTGGGGAAACTGGTGGGAGTCAGAACCAGTTGAAGCAGACACACATCTGGAGTGAACGTGAAAAAGGACAAAAGTCCAGCCTCAGTTTCTGCAGGTGCAAAAATCCAGTCCCAAAATTGCAGGTCTAAATCGGAGCACTTGCACCTCCAACAACCTCCTTTGCACCCACTGGGGTGATTCCGCAGATTTGTGCCTATACTTCAACTGGCACCAGCAAAAAGGGTGCTGCTCTTTGAAAATGTGGTCACGATATTTTTGTAGAACAACTGAGACTGTTGTGCCTCTTTTTTATTAGTAGTTCTTCTTGCCTGTTCTCTCGATTTATGTTTATTAAGCCATGAATCAGTTGCATTTAGTGTTTGTATATGAATGGTTATGTAAAAAACAGGCAGACACCATACAGGTAACAGAGAGAGAGAGTGACCTGTAAGAAGCAGAATGCTATTTTAAGAGCCCAATTCTGCTCTTACTGCGCTGCCGTGGTGCATGGTCATGCCCCAAAATTTGTTTTAATATGAGAAAAAGCACAGCCCGTCACACAGAAACTAAACAGATCTGTACATGACACAGAGTTTGCTCCAGCTCCCATTGAAGTCCACAGGGTAGGTTCCATGCTCTCAGGGAACACCGCATGCAATGCATAGCTCAGAAGTGGGGAAAAAGCTTTAAGCCACTTTTGCACCACTTGGATTCGGGGCTGCTCTAGGGCCCAAGCCCTTGGCATAAATTAAAACAGACCATGGGATTGCTTTGATTTCCAGAAACCTGAAACCACTGCCTATGTGGTTCTGTGGCTCAGTTCTATGGCTCAGAGTTGTTGTACCTCAGTATATGCCAAAGCACCTGTGAAATAGTGCTAGTGACAGATGTTTTCCCCCTTCCATTCTCATCCCCCTTTTCTAGACCCTCTGCCTCCCTAACACACACACACATTTTGTAACCTTCTCAAACAATGTTTCCAAGATGATCGCAGTCCCTTGAAAATTTAAGGACAATTTGCATAAAATTGGTTTTGGCATTTTTGTGCGTTATGCTAGTCTGAAAAGGATGAACCATCCCCTTCCACGCCACCCAAAGTATAATTCTGTTGCTTTGCACTCCTAGTTTAAGGATTCATCACTTCCTGGCCCTGTCTGCAACTGGCCGAAGTGTAATAAAGTTTCTTTAAAATGTACTTCCTCTATTCCTGTGAGTGCCCTTGATATTTAATGGGAACAAGAGGATTGAGCCTTGGTTCTATAAGTACCATTCCCACAAAAGGAGCGGAGATCCATTGATATGTGGCTCATCTCATTTCTCTGCGACTCATACTAACCCCATGTTATTTCTCTTTCAGTTGTGGTTCAATCTCAATCTACTCGAGCTCGGTCTGTTGGAACTCCGCGTTTCAAAGCGACACAAGGTAACATATGGGATATACATGTTGAAAATTGTACCCAGTTACTGTCAGCAGCTGAGGGCACAGCCCGTGTCTGCACATCTCAGAGAGATTTTTGCAATATCTTCATCACTGAGCTTCCTTGGTCCAGTGAGACCCATCTTGAAAGAAGATGCAGGAACCTTGTGGTGACAGCTGCAGCAGGGGACTGTGATTCTCCTGGAGGAGGGAAACTGCAAAGGGATAAATTTTAACTATTTTTTGCATTTGTGAAAATTTGACATTTTACATAATTTTAACAAATATATTGAAAAAACCAAATTAGATAAATTAGGTGACACGCACTTTTGAATAGCCAATGTTTTGTGAATTCTTGGATCAGAGAAATGATTTGGGAAGATCGGTGCAAATGTTTTCAGGTTGTGGGAACTTTACTCCTGGCCAGCAATGATTAAAAAGACATCCAGCCCCTTATTTCCAGCAACCGCAATCTTCTTGAGCTCTCTGGCATGTCTGGGAAGTGTGACCAACAGAGCCCAGCATATTGTCAACAGAAAACTGGGGTTTTGTCAAAAGAATTTTTTTCTGAAAATTGTCTGTTTTCCATGGAAAATTTCAACGGGGGGGGGGGAGGGGGAAGAAAGTTTTTCTTGTGAAAACAGAACAATTTTGATCCTGAAATGCTGCTGGAGTGCTATATGGGAATCAGGTGCTTCATGACCCCTTCTCTGGGGGCCAGGCTCCTCTCTGGACTACATCTCCCACAATGCACCATGGTGGCTCTGCAAGAGAGAAAACTGGTGCATCATGGAAGATGTAGTCAACTAGGGAGATTGGCCCATGTGTTCTGGGGCCATGTGCAGAGATACATCACACCAAGGAGCAGGGAGATGATAGGCCCTCTCTGAATGGCTCTGATAAGACTGTGCTTAGAATACTGCCCTCTTCTTAGTCCAGTTATGCCAGAGAAATGCATCCCAAATGAGGGGAACTCCGAGAACAATACATATAATTACCGGACTGCACACATTGACTTATGAAGAAAGAACAAATACGCTAAATTGTTATGGCCAAACTACTATAGAGGGATAAATTCTACATGGACACATACAGGGCTGCTTTCTATGAAGAAGCCATTTGCTCTGCACTTATTGGATCGATTCACATGGTATTAGGAATTGTCTGAAGACCATTTGTAGAAATTGTTCACATGTGAACAATTCACATACTCAATGCATTTTGGTTGGTCTGTGTGCGCCTATTCAGTCTAGAACATGGTTTTTGTTTTTTTTAAAGTGTGCTCATATGGTTTGGCGTTATGCACACAGCCTGTAGACTTATTTGAACACTTGAAAAGATGTCTTTCTAACACAACTCCTAACATAGTGTAGACATGGCCTTCATAAGCAAGTCAGCTCTCCACTCATACAGCTCTCCACTCCACCTCCTATACTGCACAACTCAGGACTAGAGATGGGCCCACACTAAACACCAGAGTCCAATCCAGTGTTTGGAGTGGCAGTAGCAGGGAATGGGGATGGAGGGTGAAGCAGAGAAGAGCATTTAGAAGTGAGAAAAACAAAGGGATTAACTGAGATAGCAAACTAGGAGAGGAGAGAAAGCACAACCCGGGAGCAAGAAGATAAGTAGTTAAAAATGACAAATGAAGACACAGGGTTATGGGGAGCTGGGGAGGAGAGTGAAAAAATAAGACAGAAACTAGAAGAAAAGATCAGAAGAGACAAAAAAGGAATGAGGCCAATTATCCTTATTCAGAAAAGTACTTAAGCAAATTCTTAATTTTAAGCACCTGCTCAAATCTCATTTATTATAATGGGTTTTAAGTGTGTGCTTAAGTGCTTTGCTGAAACAGAACCAAGATGATAGATGATCAAGAACAAAATAATTAAACTATAAAAGACGAGACAATTTTTAACATGACATTTTGCTAGAATTTCACAAGTCACGTGATGGTGGGAAAGCTGGTGAAAGTGGGGGAGAAGGGAAAGTGTAGAATGCCACCAATATTTTGTCCTGTCCAACTTCTGGATATAACCAATGAATGGCAGTTCACATCACCTTTTTTTGAACAGGAGTACTCAGTATGTCTAATACTTCATATCATTGTCATTGAATTAGATTACAAGAAGAAGTACAGAGAACATATACAAGAACAATACCAAGTAATAGAAGACAGGAATGCTCGCCTGGGTGAACGTGTGAGTCTAAACAACAGATACACAGAATTGCTTATTGTAAAGGAACATCGGCAGCGGGAGGAGAAAGAACATGAAATAATCACCAGAGGAAGAAGACACACAGAATTGATGGCTCAACAAGCCAGTCTCACTAAGATTAGTGTTTTATTTGACCCTGATAAAGATCTACCAAGCCCAAAAATTGTGGTGCTGCAGGGAGCTGCTGGAATTGGGAAAACAATGACAGCAAGAAAGATCATGCTGGACTGGGCAGTTGGAAAACTTTATCAGAAAAAGTTTGAGTATGTTTTCTATATAAATTGTAGAAAAATAAATGTTACTGCAGAGCAAAGTGTTGCTGATTTGGTACTAAACAATTGTCCTGATGGAAAAGGACCAATTAAAGAAATCTTTGAGGAGCCAGAAAAACTCCTGTTTATAATAGATGGTTTTGATGAATTGAATTCCTTACTAGATATGGAGGATGATAGTCTGTGCATTGACCCATCTGAGAAGAAACCAGGGGAAACTGTACTGTTCAGTTTATTGAGAAAGAAAATTCTTCAAAAATCCTCCTTACTGATCACTACAAGGCCAACTGCTCTGGAGAAACTAAAGCAGAATTTGATGATTCCACATTATGCAGAAATAATGGGATTTTCTGCCGATGAGAGGAAAGAATATTTTCATAAATTCTTTTGTGATGAAAAGAAAGCAACACAAGCCTTTAATTTTGTCAAAGAAAATGAAATGCTCTTCACCATGTGCTTTGTCCCCATTGTGTGTTGGATTATCTGCAAGGTTATGAAGCAACAGATGGAAAAAGGGAAAGATCTTGCACAAACTTCAAAAACAACCACATCAGTATATTTGCTGTTTCTGACTAATTTACTACAAGATCATTTCACTGACTCAATATGTTTGCAATCATCTAAAACTAACCTGGGGAAGCTTTGCTCACTGGCTGCAGATGGAATTTTAGAACAGAAAATACTGTTTCAAGAAGCTGACCTTAAGAAACACAATTTATCTTTGTCTAACATTCAGTCTCTCTTTCTGAATACAAGTATTTTTGAAAAAGATTTAGATTGTGAAAGTGTTTACAGCTTCATTCACCTGAGTTTCCAAGAGTTTTTTGCAGCTTTGTTCTATGTGCTAGAGGAAGATGAAGAGACAATGAAAAAACCAGTGACTTCTAAGAAAGATGTGAACAACTTGTTAAATATTTATGGAATATCTAAAAATAATTATTTGATGTTAACAGTACGTTTCTTGTTTGGTCTCTTAAATAAAGAGAGACTAAATGACATAGAGAAAGAGTTACATTGTAAAACATCATCTAAAATAAAACTGGATTTATTGAAGTGGTTTCAAACAGAAGCTAAAAAAATCTCCTCTCTGTCCTATAAGCCCTCTGAGAAACTGCATGACCAGCTTGAGTTGTTTCACTGTTTGCATGAGCTTCAGGAAGAAGAGTTTGCAAAAGAGGCAATGAATAATTTCCCAGAAATTAGATTGGAACACATCAGGCTTACAACAATGGATGAAATTGCTCTTTCATTCTGTGTAAAGAATTGTTGCAGTAAGCAGTCACTTTACCTATGTCATTGTATTCTTGGGCTTCCGGAACGAGAAGAAGGATGGATAGGAAAGCTACGGAAATGGTTATTTCCTCTGTAAGTATAGCTGTTTATTTAATATAAATCAGTAAACCTTTAGAGTCACTATTATAATGCCCTGTTTTCAGAAGTTTATAAGATATTTTCAGATTTGTCTTGGTCTTTCACAGAAAAATGAGGTTACACTATGTTTCTGGGCTTGGTAGGAATGTGGTAGTTGTGTCAGAAAACCTCGTGATTGCAGGGTAGGCAGGAATAGGGAAGCGAGGGTTAACCAGAAGGACCCAGAAACAGCTGGGGCTCATTAGCTTCCTAGGAAACTAGCCTGGGACAAATAGAAGGATGAGGACACTAGCTGCTATGGGATTTGTTGCATATTAAGTATCTGTCTGCATTGAAGAAAAATCTGCTGCTTGTTGAGAGATTTCTAAAGATGTTGTTAATTTGCTTTGTTGAATTCAAAAGTCTGCTTCAGAACTTTGATCTCTCTGTCCCAAAGGGAGAAGTAACTAGAGCCTCTTTCTTTGATCCTGAATGCATAGGCTCTTGGACACATTTGGTGTCACTAAGCCCAGCAAAGGAGCACCTGCCATGCCATGGCATAATTGCATGTTGTTCAGTTAAACAATTCTGTTGCTCTAAGTGCACGCATCCCAGCACCAAAACTCTGGGAGCATCACCTGAACTCTGAGTTTCTATGGTTACACGGTTCAACAATTTAGTGACACTGTCATTTCAAAATCCAGCTACAGTGAATTTCAGTGAAGTGAATGAGACAGTACACCTCACACTGAAAAGTGAGAATAAAATAGAACAGCTGCCTCTTTCACTAACATCACTGCAGCATCTCCCTTCTTTATAACATCCCCAGTAATAACTAATTCATTCTAATAGACTTTAAGGCCAGAAAGGACCATTGTGATCATCCCTCCATTTGACCTCCTGCAAAACACAGGTCATAGAATTTCACCCAATGACCTAGAGCATATCTTCTAGAAAGACATCCAGACTTAATTTAAATATTTCAAGTGATGGAGGATCCACTATATCCCTCGGAAGGTTATTCCAATAGCTAATTAATTAAGAGTGTGTTCCTTATTTCCAGTTCAAATATATCAAGCTTCAGCTTGCACCCATTGATCTTGTGCTGCCTTTATCTGCTAGATTAGACCCCTGTGTTACCAGATATCTTCTCCCTAGGTTGGCACCTCTCAACCTTCTTTGAGCTTGATCGAGCACCTTTAAGACTTTCCAGTCCTGAAATAATTGTTGTAGTTCTTCTCTGAACTTCTCAAGTTTTTCAACCTCCTTTTTGAAGCTGAATACCAGAACTGGAGCAAACATTTTAGCTTCACCAGTTTCTCAGTTATGTATTAGATGGGTCTTTGAATGGGATTTGTTTGAGTGCACAGAAGCAACACGTTGTGGAGCCAGTGATGTAGAGTATAGCTCTGGTGAGACTTCTAGTCTGTGCACTACAATAGCAACAAGATAGAGGAATCTTGGAAGGTAGTTAAAGAACAAAAATTATAAGAGAACTGGAGGGATTGTTCTATGAGGCAAGTTCAAAGCATTAAATATGTAGAACTTGGCTAAATGATGACTAAGGGGGAAATGTGAAAACTACCTACAGCTATTTGAAGGATATAAATGCTAGAGCTGAGCAAACAGCGGGGGGAAACAGTCCGTGAATTTGAAAGTGGATTTTCAGTTCAGCTATGTTTGTGACCCTTTTATGGTCATGTTCTGGTGCACTCAAGCTTTATTGAATGAATTCTCACAAAAGACATTTATTTTAGCTCAAATGCTTGAATATTTGCAAGAGTCAACTTTTAAACATAATGCTTGCATTGTGTTTAGTTACATAAGTCATCTAATTGGGTCTAGTTTCTTTTACCAGGTGATTAATGAAATAACCAACAGAGCAAAAATTACTGCTATGATAGTTAAATATACAATTTGAAAATTGTGCTCTTGGTTAGTTGCATATGTGTTGTGGTATTGGTTTTGTAGCTGGATTGAATGTCTTTACATAATGGCCAAACACAGAATGAGTTGCAAATATTTCAATCAACTTTTCACAAACCATCTAAAACCAAGAATTACTGAAAAAATTCACCAATACTTTATTCGTATTTAATTAGTCTGTTTTTCTGCTGACAGGCTGTTTTTATTATAGAATAGTATTTTTTTAACCATTGTCAAAGTGATTAGAACCTAAAGCAAGTGCTTTCTATCTATAATGATATTATAATGATATTGCTATAGATGGTATATAGGAAGGTGTAATCTTGAAGAAGACATAGTTGTTGGCTAGAGTGTTGTCCCCTCTTTCCTCCTTTGTTGCTTCTCTGTCTCATGAGCACCTCTGTTCTCAAAATGGGCTGTAGCTTGATGTATAGTATGGTGCCACTGTGTTCTGTTCCGTGCCAATCCCTCCCAGTTTGTTGGATTAATACCACCCTTTTAAAGGTGTACTTTCAGTTTGTCTTTGAAGTGCTTCTGGTGCCCTTCACAAGCCCTTCTTTGCTGACGTAACTGAGAGAAGAGGACTTGCTTTGGGAGGTGAGTGTCAGTCATACATACACAGTGGCCACCCCAACAAAGTTGATGTTTCATGACCTGCCGTTCTACACTGCTGATGTTGGCTGCAGAGAGAATGCTGATGTTATTGCACTGGTTTTCCCAACTGATCATGAGGATCCTCCTAAGGCAGCGCTGCTGGAACCACTCCAGCCATCACTTGAGATGTCGTCTATAGGTCACCTAGGTCTCACACCCATAAAGGAGGGTGGGGATGACCACTGCCTTATAGACAAAGATCTTGCTGCCCATTTTCAAATCTCTGTCATTGAAGACTCGTTTAAGTAGTCTCCCAAAGGATGTGCTGGCACTGCAGCGCTGTATTTGATTTCTGTAGCAGAGCTGGCTGTTTGGGACAGGTGGCTACAAAGGTATGGGAAATAGACCACATTCTCCAGGGGTTCTCTGCTGATGGTGATTTGTGGAATACGAAGAGTAGTTTGTGCAGGTGAGGGCTGGTAGAACGACATGGTTTTTCCAATGTTAAAAGAGAGACCCAGGCTGTGATAGGCCTCTGCAAAAAGATTTAGATCAGCCTCTGTGTGTGTGAGGATGATGCAATCATCTGCATATTGAAGTCAGTTATGCCAATTCTAGTGATCTTAGATTTTGTTTGGAGACATCAGAGATTGAAGAGTTGGCAGTCCGTACGATACTCAATCCCAACTCTGTCTGGATGACAGTCACAGACGAGAATCAGGATCACAGCAAGGTAGATTAAAAAGAGTGTTGGAGCAATGACACAGCCCTGCTTGACACGAGTGCAAATGATGAATGGTTTGGTCTCTGAGACGCTACACAGAATGGTGGCAGTCATCCCATCATAGAGTGGTTTAATGATGGAAATGAATTTCTGACGGCAGCCAACCCTACACAGCACCTTCCATAGGGCATTGCAATTGATAGAGTCAAAGACCTTGGTTAGGTCAATGAATGCCATGAACAGTTCTTCGTGTTGCTCTCTGCATTTCTCCTGAATCTGTCATACCACGAAGATCGTGTCGGTTGTGCCTTGAGATGGCCTGAAGTTACACTGTGATTCAGGAAGATGTTCCTTGGCAAAAGGGAGCAGGTGGTTTAGTAGGATCTGGGCAAGGATCTCCTCTGCGATGGAAAGGAGGAAAATATCTCTGTAGTTCCAGCACAAAGATTTGCCCCCTTTCTTGAACTTTGTAACAATGTTGGCGTTCTTAAGGTCAGGTGGAATTTCTTTGCCGGTCCAGATTTTGTCAAGGAGTTGGAGTTTGTGCTGGAGCACTGTTCCAACAGCTTTAGAAACGTCAGCTGGGATGCCATTTGGGCTAGATGCCTTTTAATTCTTTTTATCTGGGTGATGGCATGCTGGACTTCCTCAGAAGATGGGAGGTCAGCAAGGTATTCCCTTACTAGACATTGTATAATAAACTCGGTGGTATCTTCAGAGACCATAGTTTCATGGTTTAATAGGCTCTCAAAATGCTTCTTCCAGCATTGTTTAATGGTTGCATTTTCCTTAAGGAGGATGGAGCTATCCTGGGAATGTAAGGGGATTGGGTCTTTGAAACTTGGCCCATATATAGCTTTTGTTGCTTGAAAGAGCTTCTCATGTCATCCTGGTCTACGAACCCCTGGATCTCAAAGGCCTTCACTTGCCACCACTTGTTTTTCATGTCGTATAATCTCCTCTGGATTTCATCTTTGAACAGATGATAGGCCTCTTGTTCTCAGTGATTAGAGGAGTTATTTTGCCAGTTACAGAGTGCATTTCTTTTCCGTTCAATTGATACTAGGATTTCCTCATTATTTTCATCAAACCAGTATTGGTGCCAGTGAGTAGAATATCCTATGGTTTCAGCACATGCACCGTGAATGGTATTTTTAAATTTGATCCCAGTGCTCTTGAATGTCAATGATGTTATCAGGAAAATTAAAGAGTTTCTCAGACAGGTATTGCTGGAAAGTCTCGCAGCTCACTTGGCCTTCAAGTCTTTGTGTGTTTGGTTGTCTTAGTCTTTGTGTGTTTGTGGTGTGGCGGAGTGAGCTGCAGGTACATGATTGATCTTAACTACACAGTAACTGGCCATGTCATAGGTGCTCCGCAGCCATTAGTCAAGATCTTACAATACAGCACCACCTTGCTGCTGATGGAGCCAGTGTTAATGCATTCTCTTGCCTGGGGTGGAAACCTATTGCTCTGTGCGTAGGCTTTGCTGGGCAGCATCATTAGTTTCTTCTTGTCTGGGTAGTAGTGTGCACAGCACACAAGTGCCAGATGTTTCTTGGCCATCACCTTCTCTCAGCTCAGTTATTGGACAATGTGAAAGGGCTATTATTTGGGATAGTCTCTTCCTGCATGAATCCAGGTCGTGAGTCAGGGGCAGGTTCTGGTAGCAATGAGCAATTCACTGACTGCTGTCACTACGGCAAAAGTTCAGGATCCCATCTAGTGCTTCGCTCAGATCTGAGGATTCAAAGATCCACCATATAGTGCACTAAATTACCCCAGCTGCTAATGGAGCCAAGAGGCCAAAACTGCAGACAAGATTAGTAGAGTACTTGGGAATCCCTGTCCCACCCCTGGGTCTTGGTAACTAGATCTGGAAGAAAATTTTCATCAGAACAATTTTCTGATGAAAAATGCTGTTTCCAAAACTGAAACTTTTTATGAGGATTTTAGTTTTAACAAAAATGAGATTTTATTTTGGGGAAATAGAAGGTGTCTGCTTGCCTGAGAGGCTCCTGTCATTTTCCATTTGCCATTAGTGAAATTGACAAAAGCTTTCCCAGAGGGCTGTCTTGGCAGTGTACTAGCATGCTCTACCACCCCAACTCTGGGGGATGGAAAGGCAGAGTGCCTGTGATTTCGATGTTTCATCCTGGGTTTGGGGCAAAAAAATGTCTCAAAAAGTGAAAATTTTCATGGGAAGTTCTACCCTTTTTTATGCCAGTGCTACTGGTAACAGCTGTGTCTGGAAGGGGATTGCAAAAGTCTCTGTGCCATTAAAGCTTAGTTCCCTTGACTGAACTGATACCTCTGGTATAGATACATGAGCTTTATCATTAGATTCAACAGGTGCTGCGGCACAAAATAGCTGCACCACACGAGAGGTCCTGGCCTTGAATCTTCAGTTCAGACTGATCTGATATTTTTTCCATGTCTTTACTTCCCCTCCTTTTCCTCCATATCAATCATTCTAGAATTCACCAACTCAGACTAGTAGATGCAGCCCTCTGGAAGGTAATGAGGAGGAGGCACGAGAGCCAATCTAAAGTGGTGCCTGGTCTACATGTCTTGTACCAGTCTGTGAATTAATAAAATCTCACTGAATGTGTATTTGTTTAATTGTAGATTGCTGCCATTGTCCAAAGGTAGCAGACAGTACAAAGCCCCAAAATTCATTGTTCTAGGATGTTCTAAGTTATTGATTAAATAATATTTGGTTTAGAGTGCAGCACTTCCATGATTTACAGCTATTCTGACCTCTGTTTGGCTTTCCTTCTGTGTCTAGCAGCTTGTCCCATCAAGGTTAGTGATAAATCAAAAACGTAGGTTTTTCTGATGTGACAACACCCCTGGAGGAGTCACCTGATATAAAAGCATGGTCCTCAAATACTCAGATTAAAGGATCAGTTCCATTAGTCTGAAGGCATCTACATCAGCATCATTTTCATCATTCTTCCCACACCATCAGGGTGGAAGGCAGACATCAAAGAGTGCCAATCATCCCTATGTTTGGCTTGTTTTTCCAGGTCTTTCATTTTCAACTGTAATAATGCTACTTCAGTCATTAATGAGTTACAGAGTGTGCCTCTAGGTCAGTTTCTCTTTCTCTTGCCCTGGAGTAGGCAAAGAGAGGCCTGTTGGATAACCTATTATTGAACATTCTTAAAAGATGCCCCAAGTATGTTCATTTCTCCTTTCATCCTACTTGTATTGTCATAGTTGGGTCTATTATAGGGCCTCTTCACTACTTATTCTATCCTCCCATTTTACTCTGACTAGTCTATGCAGTCACCTGCACTGAATTTTGTTCAATTTGCATTGAATGGACTTGTTGTTTTTCCAGCACTCTGCTCCATATAGATCTTAAGCTTTGATAATTTTGCCAATCATGTTGGACTTCCATATTGTACAGAGTTTTTAAAATACAGCACTTGTTTCCCCTATCAAACACAATCACCAGTATCATGAATGAGGCTACCCTAACTTATTAACCATTTTTCAAGGCTTCACCTGTCCAGTAGATAAAATTATTGGTACAAAAATTAATTTTCATAACGTCTGTATTTAATTTATTAATAAGAAGACCTATTTGCTTGGCATAATTTGCAAGACCATCTGTCTTTTGCTGCATATCTTTAACTCATATATTTATAAGACAGATGTCATTTCCAAAGTCTAAATCTCAAGATCCCCATGTATCCACACAAAGCCCGTTTCCATACTGAGTCTGTCAGTCAATAGCAACTTCAAACAAGATGAGGGACAAGATAAGTCTTGTCTGATACCAACATTAATATTAAACCAGCCTGCTAATTTTTGATTTATCCTTATTTCACATTGATCATTCTGACACAGATTTATAATAATTTGAATGATTTTCTCTGCCACCATGATTCCCTATTTACACTGTCAAATGCCTTTTGGAAACCCATAAAATTCTAGAATACTTCATTACTTTGCTTACACAAGTTCTACTTTGGCAAAAAAAACAAAAAAACCAACATTGCCTAAGTCTGCTATATGGCTTTTAAAGGCTTAGCTTCATGGAAACATCCAGGAGCATTAATCTGAATTAACCAAAAGTATAACTATGAAGTGGATTAGTTAAACTACATTACATTCTTGTGTGGATGCTGTTATGCAGAATTAAAGTGGCCTTCATTAGTTTTAGTTTAATTCACTTCCAAAGGCCAATTTAATTCTGAATAAGGGATTTAATGTGGTTTAACTAATCCACTTCTAATTCACACTTTAATTAATTCTGATTAAGGATGACAGTTAGTCATCAGACAGTTAGTCCTGCTTTGAGCAGGGGGTTGGACTAGATGACCTCCTGAGGTCCCTTCCAACTCTAATATTCTATGATTCTATGATTACACAGAAAATTTCCTTAGGACTGAAAGCAGGGTATTCTTGTGCCAGTTGTTAACAATCACTCAAATCTTCTTTTTAAGGGAGTTTAAGACCCCTTTTTTCATTCTTCTGGGATATATTCCTTCTCTCATATCAAATTGAAAAGGTGAAGCAGAATTTTCACTGAAAGCAGCAGCTCACCCAAACCCTCTTTTGTATGGCCCAGCCACTAGAAGGGAACAAATGCTACACAGGATTAGTGTGGTTTAAACTGCTGTTAGGAATGAATAACTAATGTGACATCAGAACAATGGACTGTGGTGTCTTCAGCTGCTTCTCTTTTTTTGTTTTCTTTTTAAACGGATCATAAATGTCTGCTGTGGAATAAAACCTACTCCACCACCTACAGGAAAGGAGATGGAAAAATCTGCCTTTAGGAAATGATATTTAAAACTTGCATTCTATCTTCTAGGAACCGAGGGCTGAAGGAGGTGAGAAATTCAACTGCACACACATTGTGTCGAGGACTGAAGGATCCAAACTGTAAACTAAAGACAATATCGTAAGCAAACTCCTCTCTTATAGCCCTTTTGTTACTGCTGCTATGCCAGGAGTTTGGCAGCAATGCGTTTCTGCACATTGTCTGGTATTGCTCTGTATTCCATTTGAAATTTATTTCTGAGCTGCAAATCGTAGAAAACATCTAAAGAATCAAACTCCATTGGACATGAAACCACTAAACTAACCGTGTAGGAAGCCCTCTTCTCTGCCCCCACCCAGTAAGTATGCCAGGTGCAGGAATGATACACAAGGTGGAGGAATCCTCCTCACCCAGGCCTCTGAGTGACTGGAGCTTCTTCCAGCCTAATGTTGATAGTGAGAGAGAGTCTCTCTCTGCACCGTATCTCAACACATCTGGCCTACCCACGCACAGTGGAATAAAAGGTTGCTCTGCGGCCATTGAGAAAGTTGCTGGATTTGCCCCTAAGTGAACAAATGTCTTCTGTTCTCTTCCTTTAATTGTCTCATGGGAACAGATTGTTGAATGCACAGAGACTTGGGATATTACAGTAAGTGACCAAGTGACCTTTGTTTCCAACTAACAGAGTTTTTATGCTTCTCACTTATGGCCCCCTAGTCGCCCGTCTAAACTGCAGCTACTACAGAAGCTACAGTTCTTACTTAAGGCTTTTCTATCTTGAGGATTAATGCACAGCAAGCTGGGGTGCCATGCACCAACTGGCTGTGTGGACCCTGCTGCTAAGCACTAAAGTTCTTTGGTGCACTGTGACCCTCCCATTCGAGAGCGTCATGTTGTTTATTTTAATCTGTCTTTCTAACGTGATAAGTCTTTTGTCCTTTATTAAACAAAAATTAATCACACTTGCTCTGTTTTTAGTTTTCATTTCATCACCACCTCTGTCTGTTCTGTCCCCTTCTCAGCATCTGCCCATCTATGCATAATTCTCAGCCATCTGACCCCACCCACCCTACTCCGTGACATGCTACCTTGTTTCAAGGAAAGAGCGACCTAGGTGAAGACCAGGCATTACAAGTGTGCATAACAAACAGATGGGGTGGCGGGGAGGGAGGGCAGACAAGGATAAATTAGTCACAATTATCTTACTAAGTCTTTTCCATATTTTTCATGTTTCTGAAAGTAAGGTAGACATTATATATTTTGTAGGAAGGGCATATTGTTTTCTAGGCAAAAAACTGTAAATCATCAAGATTATTTATTTATTTTGCCTGAGAATGCTACTAGAGCCTGATCCTGTAAAACCGTATCCATGTGATTGATGTCATGGAAGTCAAGGGGACACTGCTTTACTTATTAAGTAATTATTTAGTAGTAAGAACTATTTGAGTGAGGCAGAATTGCAGGCATGTCAGTCTCTCTTGTCCTCTGCCTGTGTGCACAACAGTTTAGTTTCTTGAGGACTGAAATGGTTTGGGCTAACTAATGCTTTGTGCTTAATATAGGGTAGCCTG
Source organism: Mesoclemmys tuberculata (assembly GCA_007922155.1). Taxonomy (NCBI): domain Eukaryota; kingdom Metazoa; phylum Chordata; order Testudines; family Chelidae; genus Mesoclemmys; species Mesoclemmys tuberculata. The sequence continues at coordinate 4,580,759 of ML675613.1, forward strand.
GTGCTGTTTAGTGGTCTGTGATATTTAGGAGGTCAGATTACATGATTGGGTGGTCCCTTCTGGCCTTAAACTCTATGAAAGTATGAAAGTCTCCTATTGCAATCAGTCAACAAGTGTTTCTTCTTGGAGTGATTGCACGTGTGTCCCACTTAAGGTGTGCGCATCCTGTGCACGGGTGTCTGAGATTTTTCCATCAGTGGTACCCATCGGCATGGACTACGCATACACCCTTCACTGTCATACACTGTCCTGTGATGATATAAAGGATGGAGCCATTCCCGACCCTTCCCAGTTCCTTCTCAATGCCTGTGATGGTTGCTGGAGTCAATTGTCTTGCCTTGTCATCTTCTCATTTGTATATCTTTGCAGATAGTTAGTGCCCGTTTGCATAGTTAGTGTTAATAATTGGAGTGTTAAGTTTTCTTTAGTGTATTTTTACTCTCTGGTCCCCCCACTTATCAGGGTAGCAGGGCATGCCTTGGTCACGGGGCGTCAAGCCCTGTTTTTCACATTCTAAACCAATGTCCTGAGAGACCCTGACTGTAGTTGTCTAAAGTGCCTCGATGAGTCCCACAAAAGGGATTGGTGTCAAGTTTGTAAAGATGTGAAGCCGAGGACCAGGAAAGACAGAGGCCAGGCTGAAGTTTCTGTTGATAGAGGCTGCTCTGTGACCACCTTGTGAGCCTATCCAGTCCGAGCATGTGCCAAGCGCTTCAGCTTTAGTGAAAAGTGCTCCTCCTGTACTGACTGAATCCCGGCACCATCCATCCTCCCTCATGCCAAGGAAGAAGTACTGAGAAGGGAAAATATCCAGCTTCTAAGTTCAGTCAGGGCTTATTCTGCTGCCATGCAGGCACAGGGGTCCAACTCCTTCTCAATGGCCCTTTTGGATCTTCCTGGGGTTTGCATCCTTTTCCAGGTCCTCTCTGTGGCCGTCCCACCCCATTTAATCAAGTCGGTGCAAAGAATCATCCCGCCAGAGGTGGGAACTCTTTCTCAGTACCGACCAGGAGGAGTTAATTCTGGTAAATCCCCACACATATGTACCAGAAGAGGCTCCACCTCAGCCTTTATTGGCCTCATCCTCTTCTTTGCCAGATGAAGCAGTAACGCCAGAAGAGTCCTCGTCCCCACCTGATGACTCATCAGGAAGTTTTAAAAGGGTGGCCACCACCTTAGACATAGAGGTGAAAGTGGTTAGGGAGTCATCCCACAGGCTCATTGATGTTTTAGCTGCAGTTGGTCCTTCCTGATGCCAAATTTGGGTGGACAGTTTTTCAGTTCCTATTCAGGTAGATGCTGATCCCACTGCTAGTTTGTACTACTTGTGAGTCACCTAAAGTGTAATGCACATGTGCAATCACCCAAAGAAGAAATAATAATTACTAACCTGTTCTGTATCTGTTCTTCTTCAAGACGTTTGGAATGTGTCCATTCCACATCCTACCCTCTGACCCATCTATATTGAGTCTTTTTGGTAAGAAGGAATGGTGGAGGGTCGGAGGAGGCAAATCCCGGCTTCACCCCCGTCCCCACACCTCCCTAGGGATGGCTCTGTCAAGTGCTGGGGAAACACATCCCTCAAATCCAAGCCAAACTGCCTCTGCTGATGGAAAAATCTCCAGCAGTGCACTGGGCATGCACACGCTTATAAAGTGGAGAGGACACGTTCAACACATCTTGAAGAATAGCAGTTACAGAAAGTAGTTAGTTACAGTTAGTAAGCATTTCATACAGTGCAGAAGTAATTTTGATCTGTCCATTTCTTCCCTTCAGGTTATCCAGCTGCAAATTCTCATCTGCTTTCCCTGAGGACCTCGACCCTAAGACTCTATTCACAAAGCAGTCCCTGGAAAAGCTGGATCTGAGTGCTAACAAACTGGGAGACTTAGGACTGAAACATTTATGTGATGGACTGAAACATCCCAACTGTAAGCTACAGAAACTGCTGTAAGTAATCCAGTGCTATATTTTGTTAGTACATGACTTTTTCATTAATCTGTGTGTGTTGTTTCACCTACCTGCCATGTCCCTTCTTTCAGCCTGTTAGCTCTTTGAGGCCAAGATTATCATATTTTTGTACAGCACCGAGGACACTGGGGCCTTGGCCTGGTTGAAGCCTCTGTATGTTACTATAATGCAAATATTTATCAATCAGTAATACATACCAATATGTGCTGAGATCCATCCAGTCTTGTAAACTAAGCAGGAGTAGGATGTGTCAATATGTGCAGGGCAAGAAATCCAAAGTTTCTGCAGAAAGTGGTATTGATGGATCCTTCACTGAGCATCAGTGACGGAAGTTCTGCCGCTATGCTGACTTCCTTACATTCTGCCACTATTTTAGCCAAGCAGCTCTACTTCTCCATTCTCACTTTAATCCTTCCTTAAAATCCAGTGTGACCTGCCTTCTCCCTCTCCCTGCTAGTCCCCAGGTCATTCTCCACTTTACCAAGACAGCTACATCCCCCAACCGTGGATGAAGTCACACAAGTGTAAATGTGCTTGACACTGGTATAATTTATTCCCGTATGCGAAGGCTATCAGCTACATGGATATATAGGGCACCTTCATTCCAGTATAACTGTGTTCACACTAGGTGTTGTACCACGATAACAATTCTGGTAAAAAATCACCACCATCCCTAAGTGACATAGTTACATCAACACAAAAACTGCATATAGACCAAGCGTAAGATCTCCTGTCTACTGCTGTCCCCCATCCCTTCCATCTACCCCATTTCCTAACCTGCCTCTTTCCCCCCCATCAGGTTTCTTCCCCTCCCAAACTAACATGCTACAGCCTCCTCTATGCTAAATAAACCCAAGATTGTGAATAAAGTAACTCCCTACTTACCTTCCCCTTGTCCCAACCATTCCTGGTTGGGAGGGAGATACCATTTGGGGAAAAGCTTTACTAAAAATTCACATTCAATTTTATATGGAGTGAAAATGGTGCTAATTTCTGGCCCATTGTGTGAGGGATTCTACAAGACAATGAGATTTGTTAGTGTAGAAAAAAAGAGGACTGACAGGTTCTTCTTCTCTGTTCTCTTCTGTTTACTCATGATCCCTAGTAACCCTGACCCAGCTGAGGTGTTTTACAGCTGAGGTTTACACTTCTATCTTACCTATCCTTGTCAGAACCCTCAGCTGGTTCAGGGTTACTAGCAATGCTGCTAAGCAGGGTAGAGCCCACTTCCCTCTTAGACCCAGGCTCTGGGTGCGGGGCTGGCAGTGGAACTGGTCTAAAACATGAAAGAAACATTGTGAAAATTTTCGAATAGTTTAAACTTGGTTAGTTTCCAAAATGCAATAGTTTTGTGTTTGTCAGTTGTTTTAAAAATTAATTGCAAATGTTTTCATTTAAAAATAAGACAGTGAATTGGGGATCATAGTGTAGACAAGAAACCTGCAGGGGAACTGGAGTGCCAATAGATTCCACTAATCTAACAAGGTGACCAAAGCTCTCATCATCTACAGCAATAGTTCTCAAACTTCATTGCACCACAATCTCCTTCGGACAACAAAAATGACTACACGCCAGGAGGGGGGACCAAAGCTGAAGCCCTCAGGGCTATGACCTGAGCCCTGCCACTCAGTCTTCAACTTCAACCCCGGGTAGTGGGGCTCTGGCTTTGGCTTCAACCACAGCAAGTTTAACGCCCACTCTGGTGACTCTGTTAAAACGGCGCTACAACCCACTTTGGGGTCCCAACCCACAATTCGAGAACCGGTGGAGGATTTAGTTTAACCATGGCCACTATACAGTGCAATATGAATCTTCCCTACCTGTGGCCTCTGCTGTTTTATGCACTGTGTAGCATCATAGATATATGTTTAGAATTTGACTACAGGCTGAAATACCTGATTCTCCCAGTTAATTCTTTGCAGCGTATCATGCTAAGCATAAAGGTGTCTATTTTCCATATCTTTTCTTGTAGCAGAGGTTAAATAGCCTGAAACTGCCTTTCCAAAGGAGATTTTGTCTTTCCTCTCTTCTCTCCTATGCAAGGTCAAAAGGGAGACGTCTTCACAAAACACGCCTAATTGGACCTGCTCTGTCCAAAGCAGCCAATCACAGGGCTTAGCAGGTGGAAATATGTGCACAGAAGGTGCATATCATATCAGATGATTATCCAATTGCTGTATTTTTGTGGGACGCTATTTGAAATATTCCAAAAATGTTCTTGGCATTGTGTACAAATAAAATCTGAATCAGGAACTTGTCACATACTTTATTTTAATAATTAAAATGCATGGGGTGACAGGCATACAGACTGTATAGACCCTGAAACTATAGAAAGAAGAAAATGTCACTGAACTAAGAAAAGCAAATACTGACACCTTTGTGGAAGGAGATAATTATTCTTCTCTCTGTTCACTTTGCAGGTTGTGGCAGTGCAATCTCACAGCGGCTTGCTGTGGGGATCTGTCTGCTGCACTCAGTACAAACCAGTCCCTGACTGAGCTGGAGCTGAGTGGGAATAAACTGGGAGATTCAGGAATTAAATTTCTGTGTGAAGGACTGAAGCATCCAAGATGTAAACTGCAGAAATTATTGTAAGTCATTGCTGGATTCCTTGATGCTTTCCTTATTAGACCAGCCTTTTCAAAAGTGGTTTCTAACTCTGCACTGATAATATTTTGAGGTTCTATTTTCACTTATAAAATCATCTACATTTGCAGCAGCAACTGGATATACATTTGCTAAATTGTGCTCACAGACATTTGGGCAGGTAAATGTGAGTTTTGAACATTCAGTCTTATGGCTGTACACAAATTTTCATAAGTCACGTGAAAGTCCATTTTCTGCAAGATACTGTACAGCATTTCCTTAGTCTAAGAGCCATTTCTCCCACAAGTGTTAATTATATCTCCGCATGCACTTCTGTGCTCTCGTGTGACAATGGTCAAGAGTTATAGAAAGAGTTGCTTGCAGAAAGAGTTTGACAATGAATCGAGGAACCTTATCAGAATAAGAAAAAGACTTTTATCCTTAAAGTTATTCTCTCTCCTTCAGTCTAGAGCTTCTGCCTGGAGCCTTCCCTCATGCCTGGCTTCCTTCTGCAAATTTAAAAAAATAGTGCACACATCCTCACAAGCAGTGAAGCAGGAGTTTTTGGTTTTCTTTTAAGCGTTGAATTTTTATTTTTATTATAGTGAAGGAAAGTGTATTTGCACTCTGCCCCCTCTCAGACTTTCCTCATTCTCAGAAATAGTTAGACTGTATGTTTTATCTCAAACTTTCAGAAGAAATTCACACTTGGGCAATAGTGGCCAGAACTGGAATATGTCATCCTAAAGGTAAGTTTTAGAAAGTTCTGATGAATCTTGGTAACAGAGGGGAAGTGCTGAAGCAGCCTGGACTGTAGATATCGTTAGTGCTTCAGTACACTAATGAATGAATTAAATGGAGTGAAGGAGTCAGTTCTATCTCTGTTGACTCTGCACATGTCCATCTCTGCAGGGTTTGGGATTGCCATCTCACTGACGCTTGCTGTGGAGACCTCTCCTCTCTGCTAAGCACAAACCAGTCCCTGAGGGAGTTGAACCTGAGCTGTAATGACCTTAGTTACTCAGGAGTGAAGATTCTGTGTGAAGGACTGAAACATCCAAACTGCAAACTAGAGAAGATAGAGTAAGTGACTTCTGCTTTCCTGTATCAAAAGGTTACCACCCATCGCAGTGTGTGCTGGGTTTCCAGTCACCTAGATGTGTATGGATTGCATGAACCGAAGCGGTGAACTGGGCTTATCCGTAAGGGCCGAGGGTGGGAGTGCGTTCTGCGCTTCCAGGAGGCACTACACACACAAGTGCTACCAAGTGAAGGAGACAGAGTGGCCTTTAAGTTTGAGTTTAGAGCTAAATGAAAATTTTCCAATAAAATACCTGCTTTCCTCTCAAATTTTCAGTCTTTCTTCAGAAAGCAGAACACTCAAAACTCATAATCTTTCATCTGAAAACCAAAACATTTTTATTTTTTCATGGTTTTTTACCCCAAGTAAAAGGTGAACCATTTGGGGGTGAGAGGATGGAGGGAGGGAAACATTTTCTTAACCATCTCTAGTTGAAATGTTCTCAGCCAAATTGTAGAATTTTGGTAAATTTTTGGCTAGTGAACCCTTTACAAAACAATTTAAAAAAACCCTTTTATCTGGATTTCTAAACTAGTCACCAAATAAAACCAGGACGCAGTTGGGTTGTCTTCCCCAACCCCATTGTGTACTGTGCACAGTAGCAATGCTATTTCCTTCCAAATACCAAACCAATCCATCGTTGCTAAATCTATTAGAAACACGTGTCTGGCTGTCCGTCATATCTGATGATGATGTCACAGTATTGCATGTGTTCTCGTGTGCCTGTATAGCCTGATTCATGAGGAGCAAGACCACAAACAGATGTTACGCAGGAATGTGCAGGCTCCCGTGGAAGAGTTTGCGTAACGCTTGGTCCTTTTTTTCAATCGATTTTTCTTGTCTGTCTTCTTCAAGCTGTTCACAGCCATTCTTGACACTAGCTCTCCGTAAGGTCACATTCTGCTTAAGGGCGTCATTGAAATGTCTTCTTTCGTTATCCCACCTGTGCCTTCTGAGTGTCAGCTCACCACAGGAAATTTTCTTTGGGACTCTATCGTTGCCCGTTCTGCTAACATGACCTGTCTGTCTAAGCTGAGCTTGGATGATCGTTGCCTTGGTGCTGGTTGTTTTTGCTTTTTCAAGGGTGTTAATGTTTGAGACATTGTCTGACCAGTTGATCTTCTGAATGGAGTGGAGAGAGCACATATGGGATTTTTTAAGTTGCTTACTGTGGCTGTGGTAAACTGGCCATGTTTCACACCCGCATGAAAGGGAGGCTGTCACTGCTTCATTATAGGTAATCAATTCCGTTGGTTATTTGATGGTGCGCTGGTTGAGTATCTAATGGCGAAGTCTTCTGAAGGGCTGGCTTGCCTTTGACCTTCTATCTGATTTTTCTTGATCCACAGAACCATCATTTGAGATGGTGCTACCAAAGTAGGTAAAGCAACTGGTGCTCATTTGTTCTGTAACTTCAATGGTGATGTCTGGCTGAGTAGTAGTTGGTACAGCTGGTTGAAAGAGGACTTCAGTTTTTTTCCAGGCGGATGGTGAGTCCAAGCTGTTTAGTTGCTGTAATTAACCACTGAAGGATGGAGTGTTGTTGCTGCAATGCTGTCAAGGCTCTTAAGTTGTTCCAGCTGCTCAGTGCTTCTGTCCTTGGAGCTCTGCTGTTATCAGCAGTAGCAAAGAGAGTGCAGCCTGCTAATTCAGCAGACCTCAATGTTACTCACAGAGAAAGACCCCAGGCATGGTTCGATGACAATGGCACTTGGACAGGTTTAGTGCCTTCAAGGCACAGTCCTAACGATTCTCACAACTTGCACAAGTACATTAATACATGAGTGCCCAAAGGCAAGGAGCAGCTCAGTCAGCAGTGAGAGTCTCTGCTGTCCCTTTGGCCACACAAAGGGTTAAGGCAAAGTACGTGACATTTATAGACTGAGACAAACAACTGGGATGCACAACCTACGTACTGACTTACATGTTTGATGACATCTGTTTCCTCCCCCCTGTACCTTATTCCTTGTATCTCAGATAAAACATATGATGTTAATGAATTTGGTGGAGCAGCCAAGCTTTTCTAGAATTTTCCAGAGGCCATCTCTGATCATCGTTTCAAATTTTTTAAAAGCTCAATGATGACAGCATGCTGTTCCATGTTTTGTTCAAGGCATTTTTCTTGAGTCTGTCTGACAAAGGAAATCGTGTGTGTGTGCTCTGACCTGATCTAAATTCACATTGGGTCTCTGGTAGAAGTTTCTTTGATATTATTTTGACAAGACAATTGAGCAAAAGGTGGGCTAGGATTCTACCACCTACAGATAGCTGGGAGATACCCTGGTAATTCCCACAATCAGATTTGTTCCCTTCATTGTTGTATAGTGTAACTATGACATCTTTGAAGTCCCTGAGGAATTTCCGTGTCTTCTCAGATATCCTTAATGATTTTGTGTAGAAACACGAGTGCCTGGTGGTTCCCAGCTTCTATTTGAAGGCTTTGGCTTGTGCCAGTGGCTGGCTGTGTGATAAATGTACAAATGTAATTATATGTAATACTGATTATGGGGAATGCCTGAAATTGGTGCTGGCCCTCAGACAGTTGCGAGAAGCCTTTGGTCAGCACCTCCCACTAGGCCTCTACTTGCTGATGGGCTTCAGGACCTCCTGGTGGACACACACCAGGCTATGATTCTGCTGTTGGAGAGAAATCACTCAGAAGCCATGTTGTGGGCTTGCCCCAGCCACTGGTAAAATGTGGCACCACTTTGCTTCTGCTACTGTGGGCAAACTTTGTCTAGTGTCTGCCACAGCGCCTCTCCCCTGCAACTTTCCACCTCTGGTACCACTGCTGCGGGGTCCCCTTCTTCCTGCTTCTGTCACTTCTGGCAGCATGGTGAGTGAATCAGCGGCCCCCTCTGATTCCCTGTCTGCCCCCCAGTCTCTGCAACCCTCCAGGGCCCAGGTCTGGACCACAGGACCAGAGACTGCACACCTGGTGCTCCCAGCTGCTCGCTCTCTCTCTCTCTCTCTCTCCCTTCAGCCCCAGGGATGTGTGTAGCTCCTCCCTGGCTCCCCTTCCCCTCATTCTGCCCATGTCTTTTCCATGAGTCCCCAGTTGCTCTGTTTGTGGTGTTCTCCATAGTGCCTTGACTCCTTGTACAGCTGTGATTGTCCAATATGTTCTGGGCCTTGGTAATCGGTGTGCAGTGGGGTCTCTGGGTGTGGGGCATCTGGTCTAAACTAATGTGGGGCCAATAGGTGAGGGTGTGAACTTGCACCTATTGCGGTAGTTCCATGTCTCTTGTAATGAGAACAGCACCTGGCCGAGAACATGAGACCCCTGCTAGAACTCTGAAAATTCAAAATGAGCAGCTGTACCCTTAACCACACCCTGTTCTGTCCTTTTGTTCCATGCCCTGATGTATAACTAATGTCTCCCTTCCCTCCTCCTTTTAAATAACACTCTAGTCTCTGAGATTCCAGAGGCACAAAAAGGAAACCCTTTTAGCTGCCCTGCCAGATTTGGCTGCACAGGCCTTTGAAAATTTATTATCTATTAGTGCTTCAGTACCTCATCTGTTAAATGGGGTTACCTTTAAGATACCTCACAGGTGTGTTGTGAGGATAAATTCATTCATGTTTGTCCAGTGAGTCCAGAGCCTTAAATGGAAAAGGAAAACTGTGGTTTCATTCTTCCTGTAGGCACCAAAGGTCTCTCCAAGTCATAGACATTCCTGCTGTCAGCCCAGATGATCATATTGGTCTCTTCTGACCTCAGAGTCGGAGTCTAAAAGCCCCTGGATTTTTGACAACCATTTCCACCATTCAGTGATGCAGCTCCCCACTACAGTGAACATCTTACACCTCCTCTTCCCTTGCAGTTTGGTTAGGTACAGTAAGCTGCAGGAGGCATGTTGGACGTGGTTTAAGGTGTCTGCCGACAAAACACCACAGTAACGTGAGGTTTGAGAGATTTCTGGTTGAATTGCTGAATTGTCTGTGATTTAAGACGTTACTCTGTGATGCTTTTAGACACACATCTACCTGACATGGAGGGTGCACGGGATTGCAGGGTTAGGAGGGCAGAGTTGGTATTGGTGGGGACCTTAATTCTGCATATCTATACTTTCCAAAGTTGTCTTTTCTTGTAACATTAACACTGACTTACTGGCATTTGTGGTTTTAAAATGGCAATGCTCGGTTAAGCTTAATTTCCATTAAGTTGTTGATAAATATTTACAAACTTGACAGTAGGTTTTTTTTATCATGGTTCATTTTTGTTTTCACAGCTTGTCTGAAAGCCACATAGATGAAAATGCAACGAAGGAGCTGGAAGTTTTGCAGAAGATAAAACCTGGTTTGTCGATTGTGTATAAAACAGCTTTCAGTCATCAGAACCCAGGTACAAAGACAGGGAGGATGGCATGGCTTCTATCTTGGTGCTATACAGTTATCTGCAGACTATCATCTCGCAGTGCAGAAATGGTGTGAAATATTTTTGTGATGCACCATTGTGAGGTTGGACTTGTTTTGCTATTAAGCATCGCTACAAATTGTATTCTCTGGCTGATAAATATTCAAGTGTCTGAAATGCAAGACTGTATAGAGGATTAACAAATCTTGAGACAGATTTTGATCCCTTAAAGGAATCTTAATGATATGAGGTTTTAAGTGGGAATTGATTTCCCTTTGAAGCTGGGGTGTCAGACACCTGGCCCATGTGAGGTATTTTTGTTGCTGCATCCCGTACTCCAGTTCTATGGAATCTAAGCTTTCCTTTATTGACTTTTTAACAATAGTTTTCTTGGCCTCGTAGTTGTGAAGAAAATTTCCTGTCTGTGAAACAAGTGATGCAGCATTGTCTGGCTGAGTCCGCAGGACTTTGGGTGGTGTGAACTCTAATCCTAGCCACTGCCCCTCATTAATCTCACTGGGGTGTTAGTTCTAATCCCAGGGGTGACACTTCAATGTCAAAATGAACTACTTCGTTGCTGATCATTTTAGGGGCTAGAATAGGGAAGAAATTGGAAAGCAGGTCCATGAGGATGGGAGTTAATACAGGGAAGGAAATATAGAAGTTAAAAGAGGAGACACAAAGATAGTGAAGGGGGGAGATAAACAAAGGGCAGAAGTAAGCGCTCAGACTAAAGGAGAGAAGATTTACCCAGTGACTGATAATGAATGTGACAGTAAATTACAGAACAAATAACTGAACTCTTATTTTATTTATTGATGTCTTTGTTTCTTAAAGGCCACATTCTACCCTTGATCTCTGTGCCAACGGCCCATGCCGTCAGTGAGAGCCCAGCTGTGAATCGAGGGGAGTCTGACTTATTGTGTGACCCAAGGACCTTAATTTAGAAGAGGCTGAATTCCATTGTTAAAGAGTGAGTTTGACATACACTGGGTGTCCATGAGAGACCGAATACAGAGGGTTAATTCTCTAGAGCCATCGGAGATCTGTGCTGAAATGGAATCTCTACTCTATGCATCAAGGACTCCAGTTTTCAGTTAAAGCAACCCTTGCTGAAAACCACTTCTTTGCCCAACTAAGCTTAAAATGGCCCAACACATACAAAGCTGCTTATGGCAAACCATTGCTTAGAGTCCCAGATAGAATGATGAGGCTCCAACCTGGTAGAGGCCTCCAGGTGCTATTGTAATATAACAACACCACAAAGGGGATGGACATTTCTGTAACCTTAAAAGCCAGTTCTAGGAGACACAAGTGGAGAAGCTGTTCCTGGTTTAGTCCTAACTGACCAAAAGAAATTGGTTCAGCTAGTTACAGGGACCACAACAGCAAGTATAACAGCTTTAAGAGGGAGATTCTACCAAAACAATGAGGATGACACTGAAATATGGGGGGAGTGAGGGGGCGTTAAAAATGGGGAAGCTCACTATAAAGACGCTACATCCAAAAAATGAGGAAATTAGAATCCTTAGATTCAGTGTGAAAGTTACTTACCTATATTACAGAGTTGCAGAAGGCATTCATACCCCTAAACCAGAAAGGAAGGAGGATGGGTTAAATGGAAGATTCAAGAGGTTATTCAAATTAAACAGGGCATCTTCCAACTATAGTGAAGCCAATGGAAAGGAACATAAAACAGGGCAAGTGACTGTAAGGATGGACCTTTGGAGGATTTATTAGCCAAAGAGACATGTCCCTTTTGTATATCAAAAGCAGGAAGCTTGCCCAGGAATTACTGTCATCTGAACTTGCAGTGAGTAATTTAAAGGGCACAAAGAGATTGCAGAGGGATTAGGACCCTAAATGTTTGTAGGACTGGGAAACAAAGCATTTATTAGTATCGGTTGTCACTGTGACAGATATTGCAACCAGGTGCAGTATCTTTGGGGACTGTATTGTACTAAGGTTCTGAATGGTTTATGTATCTCTGGGGGGGGTCAAGGACTGTATGCAACTCCAGGGGTGGGAGGATCACCTCAGCTGCTCCAGGGGCTATAATCACCGGGAGGGGGGGAAGTGGTCAGAGGTGAATCACTCAGGCTGCAAAAGCATCAAGAGGGGTCCCAGCCCAAGACAAAGAAATGAGTTACGAGAAGTTAAAGCAGGTACAAATATACAGGCAGAGGTGACCCATGTCCGCCAGTGGGGATGTAGGGGGCAGAGTAAGGGCAGCCAGCTTCAGGAAAGGGGTGGGGGGGGGGCTGTTTCTTCACATACCCAGTGTGTGTGTGACATCTTAGCACACAGCAAACTAACACTTTTTAAAGCGCTCCTTTAAACATGTCCTGTTTTATTTTATTATTGTAAAACTCCTTCTTTGCCCCTGCTAAAGCATAACCACTAAAAAAAGAGAGGCAGGCTGTCTACAAATCTGTTTCACTAAAATAGGTTTCAAACAGTTACCAATATTCCCCTAAAACTCAGGCCAGCACTATCATTCCCAATGCCCTGTTCTCTAGGCCCGTGGCTTTTGTCCTTTTTAATATTTCACTGGTGGGTGTTTTAGCTGTACCCTGAATGTTTAAAACATCCTTTACATTCCTGTAAACAGGTTTTGATTGTGGCAGGTAAGTTATTTAGACTAAAATCTTTGTGTAATTATTTACTTATGAAAATTAAGTAAACTTAGCATCTCTTTAGGCTTACATTACTTAACTTTTGCAGCAAAAGCAGTCTTAAAATTAACAGCTTTTAAAAAAGCTTGTTGCTTCAAATAGGCCTTGTTGCATACAAAAAAAGTCTGTTTATTTTTGAATGAGATGCAACAATGTTAAACTTTATTTGATATGATAAGTGTTAAATAGTGGGGGGAGAAAGGTCGGGAGGGCAGAGGAGTTGTGGAGGTCTGTTTCTTCCGATAACCAGTGTGGTGGTTCATCTTTTCAATACTGTTAGAAAGGGGTCCTGTTGGTGATAAAATGCTAGTTTTTCCTTTTACATTTTTTTGTATAAGCTGCTTTTTTAGTGTCCTCCAGAATAAAGGAAGCTGGATATAGTTTTCACACGTGTCTAACTCCTGATACAAAACTAAATAAAAAAAAAAAATCTGCAAGCCTGTTCTCCTTATCGCTGGTAAAAAGTGTTCGCTCTTTTACATTAGCATTTTTGTATAAATTTGTTTAGGCAAAACTTTAACAACCTTTAAAAAGTTACGAAAAACAGTCATCTTATCTACTCTTTTACAGAAGTTTGAAAAAGCATGCTCTGTTTAGACCAGCCTCTTGGTTCAAAGAAGTACATTCTATAACACAGCTGTAGAACAGCTCCTGCCTGGTCCTATCACGGGGCATAGTTTGTCCCAAAGGCTGGCTGCCCCCAGAATAGTTATTTCCCCACAGGCAACCGCTGGGGTAAGCTGCTCCTCTCCTCCCTCCCTTCTTCCGTCTCCCTCTTTTTGCCTGTCCTTACTAGCTCAGGGTTTTTTTGCTGTTTTGAAAACCTTTTCTTCTCAGCCCTGTGTGCTGTAGATGACATAATTTCTCTTTTCAAACCAACTTTTTTTTCCTAAAAAATTTAAAACGATTTTTAAAACCCTCTGCCACGTGGTGCTCACTGTCTTCTCTCGTTACCCTATGCTCTCTAACCTAACAAAGAATTCTTTAATTACAGAACACCCCTTTTTAATTTCTTTTAAATTTTTCCTCTTTTCTATAATTTCTTTCCCTCTTTCAAACTAACCTTTAAAGCCCTGGGCTCTGTGACACAGGTTGTCTTGCTGCTTTTGTTCTCACACATCTCTATTTTTTTTCTCTTTTTTAAATTTACATTTTTTAAATTTCTCTCAACATCGTAAAGAAATCTTTAATTTCAACATTTTCTTTATTTGACACTAATCCTTCTTTTTTCTCTCAAAACCCCTGGGCACTGTGACAACAGCCTCTGTTGCTGCTTTCTTTCAAACTAAACTTATTTTTTTCTTTTCTTTAATTTTTCTTCTCTCCAAACACAGGCTTCACATGTCCAAACACAAGCACCTCTCTCAGGCCCCAACACAAAAAATATGGCCGAGAGCGGAAACGGGACATAAGGTGCTATGGGGTGTGGAAACCTGTCAAAAATAGATGGTGATGAATACTATCGAGGTTTTTACTACTCACCACATTTGCCCAAAGTTCATCACACTTACGTGTTTTGTTTACCTATAAACACTGACTCTGTACCTGAGAACCAGAGAGATTACATTGAGAAATGGGAACAGCAGATAAAAGAAGGTTATGAACTAGCATCATAGGGCTTGTTTGCATGGCTGCGCAGATGGTGTTGATGGAAAAGCTTTGACGTCCTTGCCAAGGGGATGCTGTTCTGTGTATAAGGTCTGCTGGGAAGAGAAGGGGTCCACCTTCATGCATTGAGACTCGCCAGCCCAGCGAGGAGGGCTTTAAGCTAGGTCTAAAGGGAACAGGCGACAAAAACGCAGAGATAAGCATTAAAAAACAAGTGATCTTACCAGAGCGCTAGGGGTTGGGAGGGTGGGGAGAAGTACACAGAAATCTACAATAGGGTCACAGGAGCAAGACAAGAGGAATTAGTGGGGGAATCAGCTCAATGTCTTGCACATGATTTGTCTAAATGCCTTCACAGGAGGCGCTGTAAGGTAGAGTAAGTAAAATGTACACTCTTTAGACCGCAGCGTAAGGCCAGAAAGCCTCACCTTTCAGGTCACCAAGCCATCAGAGGAAAGACTGGCATTTCAGAGCATCTGCGATCCCTCACCTTGGGAAGAGGAAGTCAAGACAACAAACCAGCTATGCTAGCCTTTGACCAGGCTCCCTGCACCCAACAGTGTTCTCTAGCAAGAAACGCTGTACCAACATCAGCACTGGCAGGATTCTTGACAGCAGTTCCAGCTTCTACGTTATGAGAATCTAGACAACTGTGAGAGCTGAAGAGTTCACAATCCCCCACCCCCACCTTAAATGTCATCTTTTTCTCTTGTTTTTGTTAAGTGGGAAACGTCTCAGCCCATTTTATTTTCTAATCTGAGGGGGTGAAAGTTTGGTTTTGGGCATGCATGTGTATATGAGTACCTCTAGAGTCCACACCAGAAAGGCTCCTTAAGGAAAGTTTCCCAGATGTAAGTAGCCTTAAAACATAGATCTCAAAGTCTCATTGAAGTGGGTACTGTAGTGTGTGTTTGAGGCCTGACAAACAAAGCTGTCATCTGTAAATTGCTAAATAAGATCTGTCAAGCTTCTGCTTATCAGTGTGGTTTTGGTTTTTTTTAAAAGCCTGTACTGTAATAACGCTGGGGAAGGGGAGGAAAGCATTCATGACCACACACGCAAATGTAAGGAGGAAGGAATGTAAGGAAATGTAATTGGCATTGGGGGTGTGGTTCAGACATTAGATAAACTGATTACAGTATTGAGAGTTAACTAGCACCAAGTTGTAGATTTGATTGACTTTGATTATGAACCCCAGCTAAATAATTTTACCCAACAGTCACCTTCTTAGGTCCCTTTTTAGGATTAATAAGAACTGATTATTTGTTGTATTAATCTGATGATGTAACTAATTTGATGACAACTTCAGTCCAACACTGTGACTAATTTAACTGGGATTTGATTTGGATTTGGTAGTTGCATCCCTCTATTCTTCATTTAGTTGAGTAGTATGAATGGTAGCTTAGCTTTGGTGATAGTTTTAGTGTAAATAGTTTTAATGCAATTTATAAAACTGATAGCAAACATCATTCCTTTCAATAAGCAACCTGGGTCTATAACCTGTTGGCAGATATTAACGGGTCAACCTAAAAGCCTACCCAGTGCCCCATAATAAGCCTTTAGTTCTCACAGCCCTGACCCTTTCTTCCAGCCCTGCTCCAATGGATGTTAAATGTGTGAATTCAACAAGCTCACGAAATGGGAGCATATTTCCCCATAACGTGAGGTTTTCACTCACGTTAACACCAGTCAGCAGAGTATGCATCTGCAGTCCTTGGTGGTGGCAGAGATGCCTTAAAAGAGGCAGGTCCCGTCCTTCGCTGCTGTCACAGCTTGGAGGATGACAGCCAGGCCAGAGCAGTGTCAGTGCAATGGCGCCCACTCACCAATTCTTCCTTACATGTATTATGACCATATCGGGTTTCCTCTTTTTCACAGCATCTAGTTCCCTCTGTGTTTCTTCATTGATATTGACAGTGCTCATGCTGTGGGGGAAAACAAGTAAAGAAAAGGTGCTAGAGATCATGCCCGAGAACACAGTCCCTTTGAAGCAGAGTTAACCACGAACCATTGTTTTCAATTAAATCATCTCTGGAATGGACACCAAAGACTATGGCAAGGAATGTTCCAACAACGATGTGAGCTCATCTTTTTTCCCCTCAGCTCAGACATTTTTGGTCCACCCTTGTAGTCACCATCTGGATAGGATTTCCTTTGTAGCCTGACCATGCCTGTCTTTTCCTGCTGAAGAAGAGATTGCTGCTGAGTGACTTGGAGAACTCTCAGCCTACTTAGAGAGGGGTGCCAGCATGTGAAATTTATATCAAGCAAGAAAACAGATTTTGGGGAAATGATTTTTTCCTGAATTGTTATTAATCTATAAAGTTATTGTTTTAAATCTAAATCATTTTGAAAGTTGTCAGGTGTTTTGACTGTAATATCCCAGAATCATAGACTGTGTCGGAGATATCTAGGACTGCATAAAGAACTGGACATGGTTTAAATGTATTTGCTATCCCAACTTTCAACAGAACTTACTTGCATTTTTTAATCCCCATCTGTCTTTTATCTACCTTCCTTTATTTCTTTTAGTTCTCGCTCTTTTATAGATTTGCCTTTTCCCCTTTAAGCCAGTGGTCTAGAGATTTTAAAGAACTCTCTTGCAGCTGTGGAGTTAAAACTCCCAGCTGTCTGTCTATGCTGGATTCAAATGGTGCTTACACTGATATCCGGGTAGCTTTTATGAACTAATAAGATCTTAAAATTGTTTAAAACAGCCTGGCATTGTTCTTGAGGAAAAGACAGATGTCAGTTGCCTAAGGATCCAGCTAGGCCTTCCAATCCTACCCGTACCTGTAAGAGCTGCTGACTGGACAGATAGCCGAGGAGAGGAGGGAAGCATTCAGGTTGCCATCGTAAACAGAAAAAGAAATTAAACAGGAACAATTAGATGTCCACATTGTATCCTTTCCTTCTTTTCTTTATCTGTTTGTCTCTTTGGCTTTGTCCCTCCATTATTTGAATGGAGGATTATTTTAATAAAATTGTGAAAGGATCCCAGACTTGTATTCTCAGTCCTGCTTCCTCAGTAAAATAACTGAGATTCTAACATAAAACTAGGCTGCTTTTGGAGTGCTCAAACAGCCACTTTATTATCTAACTTTTAGACTAGTAAAGCTTCAGAAATAATACATTTCTCAGTTTGGTGGCTGAAATGGAAAAAAAATTGGTTTATTTTGAACCAAAACTGAAAAATTTCAGTTTTTTCTTGTTGAAATAAATCAGACAAAACTTTTGTTTTGTATCAAATGAAACAATTTTTTACCTGAAAAAATTTGTGTATTTTGGTGTTTTGTTTAGTTTCTTAAGGGTTTTTTCTTACTCTCTTAAAAAAAAACAACCCAAACAATTAATCAAATTAGCTAAATTTCTAAAGAAAACATTGTTAAAAAATGTTATGTAATTTTTTTTATTCTGAAAACTATTCACCAAATTCAACCTCAATTTGCAAAATAAATATTTTCATCCTGAAACTGTGTTTTTCCACAAATTTATTAGTTGACCAAAAAGTTTCACCCAGCTCTACTGTTAACACAATGGGGAATCTCTCTTCTTTTCTCTGCAGGAGACTAAGTGCCAGTTCTTGAGTGCATGGGCCAAAAAATTGTGACCCCCTAGAAAGAGTTTAAATCACACCTCTATGTGCCAGATTTTCCAAAGAGCTCAGCGCCCACAATTGGGGGTCCTGAAGTCCCATTTATCCAGTGTACTGAGCTCTTCTGAAAATCTGACCATAAGTGTCACAGTCCGAGCTGTTGAATGCTGAGCACTTTAGCAAACCTGGCCCCACGTTAAAGGAACCCACCTGTAACTTACCCCAGTCTCTGCAGTTTGCAGTTTGGGTGTTTCAGTCCTTCACACAGCTGTTTCACACCTGAATTGTCCATTGTTTTCTCCCCCAGGATCAGCTCCATCAGTGTCTGGTTGATAGTGAGAGCAGAGGCAAGGTCTCCACAACAAGCAGATGTGAAATGGCAACCACTCAGTCTGCAGAAGCCAGAGAGATACAACGATGTGACTACATATTTTTGTCCCATTCATTAGCATCAAGGCAGGCAGTCTGCATTCTAGGCACGTGCAGCTAAACCATAGCACTCTAATGGGAGACTTTGGCTTTATTCAGAGATTCTAAGGCCAGAAGGAGCCATTGTGATCATCCAGTCTGACCTCCAGTACAGGACTTCCACAAAACAATCCCTATTTGAACTAGAGCATATCGTTTAGACAAAATAGCCAATCTTGATTTTAAAATTACCAGTGACAGAGAATCCATCACAGACCTTGATAAATTGTTCCAGTGGTTAATTACCCTCTCTGAAAACCTTATTTCCAGCCTGAATTCGTCTAGCTTCAACATCCAGCCATTGGATCCTGTTCTACTTTCCTTTGCTAGATTAAAGAGCCCATTATCAAATATTTGTTTGTCATGTAGGTTACTTGTACACTGTGATCATGTAACCCCTTATCCTTTTCTTTTGTAAGCCAAGCGAATTCTGTCACCATAAGGCATATTTCCAATCCTTGAATGGTTCTCTTGAATTTATCAACATCCTTCTTAGACTGTGGACCAAAATACAGAGACAAAAACAATCTCTGCTCTTACGCAAGATTCTTCTGTTTATACATCCAAAGACTGTGTTATGCCTTTTGGCCACAGCATCGCAATGGGAGCTCCTGTTTAGCTGATTATCCACCATACCCCTTCAAGTTTTTTTCAGAGTCACTACTTCCCAGGATAGGGTCCCCTGTCCTGTAAGCATGACTTATGTCCTTTGTTCCTAGATGTACACATTTATATGTCTATTAAAATGCACACATTGGTCGTTTACCCAGCAATCCAGATTGCTCTGTAGCAGTGACTTGTGCTCTACATTGTTTACCCTCTCACAATTTTTGTATCGTCTGCAAACTTTGTCAGTGATGATATTTTTTCCTCTATGACAAAAATATTAAGAGCTTTGGACCATGAACCAATCCCTGTGGGGCGCCAGCAGAAACACACCCTCTTGACTAAAATGCTACAAGTCCCTGAGGTAATACTTGACCATGTACATGAGCTAGGTCAGTTATGTTGTGTGCTGAGTGAAAGGAAAAGGCAGACGGGGGCTGTGTCTAATGAGTGGGATTACCCTAATAATATGCTTACTTGTGATTAGCAGGGGAGTCCCTTTGTGGAAAACACATTAATGTTGATGTTACTTATTCCCATGTACTGCTTACAGCCAATTTGGGAGAAGAGTGTTTCATTTCCTTTTCTTTCCAGCCCCTTTGGGAGAGCAGGAGTGAGGGCTCCCGTTCAGGGACGTGTTTAAGGCAAGGTTATTGCCTTAGTGAGTAAAGTCCTTGTTTTGATAACTTCTAATGCACTTGTGGTTTGCTAAAAACCACCAGACTCGGTCCTCAGCTGCTTCAAATTCACATTTGGCAGTTCCGAGAGACTTCGAGGAGAAGATATTGTCTGTAAGCCACCCTTCTACTGCACTGATCTGGGCCAGAGGGAGGACAAAACAGCCTTTGGTGTAACTGCCTCCAGGCTGCTTTAAATTACCCTAGCTGCTGTGCCAGGCTGGATCCAGTGGAGCACCATGCACTACTGGATACTGAGGAAGGGTGGCACAAATTTGGTTATTCTTGCTTTGCACCACCTGAGACAGAGCCTGTGTCAAGGGACCTTTGGCTGCCCCTTTAGAGCAGCTGCCCGGTCTGCTGAATAGGGCCCAAGGACTGAGTCCACGACAGTATCAACAGCTCCTGCAGTTTTGTGGGTGGTTAGACTAGATGACCCTTGCGGTCCTTTCTAACTCCATGGTTCATAGACTCATAGGTCAGAAGGGACCAATATGATCATCTATTCTGACCTCCCGCACAAGGCAGGCCACAAAACCCTACCCATACACATTTATAACAACCCCGAACCCATGACTGAGTTATTGAAATCCTCAAAAATGAGATTTGAAGACCTCAAGCTGCAGGGAATCCACCAGCAAGCGACTCATGCCCCATGCTGCAGAGGAAGGCGAAAAACCTCCGTGGCCCCTGCCAATCCGCCCCGGAGGAAAATTCCTTCCCGACCCCAAATATGGTGATCAGCTAAACCCTGAGCATGTGGGCAAGACTCACCAGCCAGCACCCAAAAAAGATTTCTCTGCAGTAACTCAGTTCCCATCCCATCCAGCATTCCCACAGACCATTGAGCAGACTTATCTGCCGATAATCCAAAATCAATTGCTCAAATTGTTCTGTGATATTTCAGTTGTTTAACTGGTAAAAATGTAACCAATGAACATCAGGGGGTCTCTGCTATTTGCCTTGGGAGGAGAACAGAGCTGGTCCATGGCTGGATTCCAGGCAGGGTGGTGGGAGCCTGGTAAATAACATATAACACACAAGCCCGTAGAGTTAACAAGCACAGACTAAAGGGAACCCACTGTTACTTACTTCAGTTTCTGTAATTTGCAGTTTGGATGTTTTAATCCTTCACACAGGAGCTGCACTCCTGAATCTCCTAGGTTGTTCCACTTTACGTCTAGCTCTGTCAGGGTTTGGCTGGTGCTGAGAACAGAGGACAGATCCCCACAACAAGCAATTGTGAGATCACAATACCCCAGTCTGTAGGATATGAAGATATACAGAGAGCACAATGACCACTTGTTTATGCCCCATCCTCTGCATTTCCCCTCCTTGATACCTGTGTGTAACTCTACAATGAGTCAGAATTTGGAAGCAATACACAAATCATTTCATTTTCATTCGAATTACAAAAAGAACCCTCTACAAAGCTCCAGGCTGCTAACATGTAATTAGCACTACAAACAACCCCCCCAGTAGCATTAAATTAATTATTCCAATAGGAAATTGGTCATCCAGCCACAGATAGCACCTTCCCCTCTCCAAAACCCCAATCAAACAGAGGCTTTTTGCAGCATGGCCAGAAGGTCCGCAAATTTGGGCTATTTTGGCCTGGGGAGAGGGCATGTCCCAGAGCCCTCACAGCCAGCCAGCCAGACCTTCTCTCTTATAAGAAAGGGGGCTCAGCTCCGGTATCCGTGCTGACTGCAGTTGGGGGCAGTCTGGCCCAGTGACAGACAATCCCTCAAGTAAGCCGGTCCCAGGCCATTTAGGACTTTATAGACCATAATCAACCCCTGAAACTCCACCTGGAGACCAATGGGCAGCCAGTGCAGAACCTGGAGCCATGTACTCCCAGCAAGATGCCGTGCTTAGTAAGCTACCTAGTGCTGTCTACACTGGGGCTTAGGTCAGCTTTAAGTCTTTCAGGGATGAGACAATTCGACATACCTGGGTTGACCTAACTTTCTAGTGTAGACCCGCTCTTAGTAAATAAAATAAATAGAGGACCTGTGCAAAATATCAGTGGTACATGCAGAGTCCCAGTGGGATCCAACTTCTTGTCTAGCAAAATATAACAAAACCTACAGTGCAGTGAGTCTCTCAGCTCTACATGGGAGGAGAGTAGATGTTTTCAGGGTGACCATTAGAAGAACTGGTTGGGATTTTTTCAGTGAAATAGTTCTTCCAGTCAGAAAATGCAGATTAGTCACAGACTTTTTGTGGGGATGTACCAGTGTTCCCTTCTGTTGGGAAGGTCTCTGAGCTAGGATGAACTTTTTAGTCAAAACTATCAACAGAGCAAGACTAGAATAGCCAGTAGTCCAGTGGTTAGGGCAGCCACCTGGCATATGGGAGGTCCAGCTTCAAGTCTTTTCAAAATCAGGAAGAGTTGTGATTTTAACCTGTGATTCCCACATCTCAGTGCCCTAATCAGTGGGGCATTAACTAGCCTCACTTCTCTCTCTAAGAAGGTGTTTGTTTCACCACAATGCAGAATGGGGAGGGGGGCGAAACTGAAAGTTTTCACAGGGTGGAAAACCGTTTCCCACCGCTGTTAGTATTACTGATGTCCCAGTAGAAAAAGCTCAAGTCACGATAGTACAATGTTAATAAGCACAGACTAAAGGAAACCAGCTGTTACTCACGTTATTTTCTGTAGTTTGCAGTCTGGATGTTTCAGTCCTTCACACAGCAGCTGCATGCCGGCATCTCCCAGTTTGTTAGCTGCCAGTTCCAGCGTTGTTAGGCTCTGGCTGGTGCTGAGAATAGTGGAGAGGTCCCCACAACAAGCAGCTGTGAGATCACAACTCCCCAGCCTACAAGAGACAACCAGACAGAGGGAAATGATCACTTGTTTCCTCCCTGATTGCTGTGGTTCCCTTTCGCTGTCTGGAAAGGGTTTCATTTCCATTTTGGCACGAGAAAAGGATGGCTCTTGCCACATGGGCCAATAGCCATGTATTTAGGGGCTAGGGACATCCCAGGTCTTCCGTGAGTAAGGGGTTAATTCTGGCTTCCTTTCCCTCTGTCCTTGCACAGGTGCTCAGAGAAAGGGCTATCAAAATGGCTGCTGGGGAGCCAGTGGGTGCAGAATGGCTGCAGGTTGGGATGGCCATAAATCCAGGCTGGAACGGTTCATGTTTTGATAAATTTAAGTCATTTTGCTTTGCTGGCTGAGATTTGCTTCTGCTGAAATATCCTTCCTGATTACCAAATCCTTGCTGCTGTACCATGGTACCATCCTGCATACATGCTGCGTACACAGCCTCTCCCAGACTCTCAATAAAGACATTTGCTGTTGCACCTGAGTCTTCAGAGCATTGATGGCCTTGCAAGTTTGGCCTGAAACTATCTCTGGGAGGATAGATCATGTGAGTTCCCACAAGGGCCTGTCCTGGGTCTAGTACTGTGCAATATTTTCATTAACAGCTTGTATAATGGAGTAGAAAGTACACTTACAACGTTTGCAGATGGCACCAAGCTGGAAGGGGTTGCAAGCAATTTAGAAGAGAGGATTAGAATTCAAAAGGGTCTTGATTAATTGGAAAACTGGTCTGAAATCAACAACGCTAAAGACAAGTGCAAGGTACTGCACTTAGGAAGGAAAAAAATCAAATGCACAACTACAAAATGGGGAATAACTGGTTAGGGGCAGTACTGCAGAAAAGGATCTGGGGGTTATAGCGGATCACAAACTGAATATGAGTCAACATGTGATGCATTTTTTAAAAGGCTAATATCATTCTAGGGTGTATTAGGAGAGTTGTATGTAAGGCGTGGGAAGTAATTTTCCCACTCTACTGAGCAGTGGTGAGGCCTCAGCTGGAGTACTGTGCACCACAGTTCAAGAAAGATGTAGACAAATTAGAGAGTCCAGATGAGAGTAACAAAAGTGAAAAGAGGTTTAGAAAACAAGACCTGTGAAGAAACGTTGAAAGAACTGGGCATGTTTAGTCTACAGAAGAGAAGGCTGGGAGGGGGAGGACATGCTAGTCTTCAAATATGTGAAAGGTTGCTATAAAGAGGATGGTGATCAATTGTTCTCTATGTCCACCCAGGCTTGGACAAGAGGTAAGCGGCTTAATCAGCAGCAAAGGAGATGTAGGCTATGTTGTAACAGGATAAAAGCATGTTTGTGCAGAACAGTGTATGCCCGGAGGCCATTTTGAGAGAAGTTACAGACCCATATGTGAGGAATTCAGAGACAGCAGAAGACCTTGACCAAAACCCAGTTAACCAAACTGAAGTAGACCCAAGATGAGACACCTTGCAAGCAAAGCAGTTCCAGGCCCAAATATGGAAACTTGCAGTCACTGCAAAATCAGCTTTGCAGGTCGGCAATAGACTTTTGGCTAGGGGGCTTGCTACTGAGATGCTAAAGGAAGTGTCCATAATTGGCTTGGCTGACGTATTAGCCGGAGTAGAGATAAAAGGGTTGCCAGACAACAGCAAACTGGGGAGCCACACATCAAGAAGGGGGTGCACCAGAATCGCATCACGTGGAAGGTCTGATCAACCGTCCAGCCTCTCTCCAGCTCGTTGCCCAAAGTAATAGGGTAGGGTGTCAGAGTTGATAACCCGCAGGGCTTTGTTCCACGGATGATAACCTGGGTATGAATATGATAGAGGTTCCACCTGGATGAAAATATAGCATAAAAGTAAAGAGAACTTGGCCATGGTATACTTGTTATTTTTGTGCTGCAGTTGAGTTCATTCATATATGTGGTGAGTAGTGCGTGTGAATGTAAAACCAGTAATAATTCTACTTGTATTCCAGGGGTAATTGTCGCTGTAACTCTTGGGGTAACTGTTTTGTGTATATGTGTTATTGTAATCAGTTGGTTTTTAAGTTTCGTTTGTGTGTTAAGAATTTGTAAAAGAATAAGGGAAGACAATTTGTGGTAAGGTAGAAAACGCCCAATAAATAGTGGATTTAGATTGGATATAGAATGTGTGTTATTGTGTAAATGAATGATAGATTTATGAACCGTTGACCAGGTCTTGGACTAGGACAGGTTCTAGCTGCCCTCATCTGTCCACAAGTTGGTCGGGTGGATTGCAAGAGGGCCTGTCTGAACCTAGTGACCCAATGGGCAGGTGGAGTGTGTGGGCTGAAAGGTCAATTCCCTTTTTCCTCCAAACATGAGTCCCTGCAGCTCCATTGCTCAGTAGAGCCCCTGCAACTCCAGAAGACTCCCTGTGTTTGTCTGTCACCTTTCCACCCCCCTCCCGCCAAATAAGCATTCCGTTATCGGGTTCATTCACCTCGGCAGAAGTGCAAGCTGAATTGAGACGGTGCGGATCCCTCAATAAGTTTAACCTAAGTTGTATAAGTGTGTGTTTGTAAGTGTGTGTTTTGAGAATCAATCCCTTTAGAAAATCCAACCGTCTTAAGCAAGGAATAAAAAAAAAAAACTGCACAGCAAGCTATTAAACTGACACAAAGCCATAAGTTAGCAAAAGCAAACCAGATAAAAAACACTCTCTCCTTTCCAAACTTCTCCCAGATAAAAGCACTCTCTCCTTTCCAAACTTCCCCAAGATAGGAGCACCCTTTCCTCTCCAAGCCCCCCTCCCCTCCCATGTAAGGCGAGGGAAAAAAAACGAACCGCAAAGAAGTTTTTTAACCCTTTGTCACCTCAGGCTGGATATTAGGAAACATTTTCTAACCGTAAGGATAGTAAAGCCCTGGAACAAGTTACCGAGGGAGGTTGTGGAATCCCCATCCATGGAGGTTTGTAAGAACAGAACAAGTCAGACAAATACCTGTTGGGATGATCTAGGTTTCCTTAATCCTGCTTCAGCACAGGGGATGGAGCTGACCTCTCGAGGTCCCTTCCAGACCTACATGTCTATGATTCTAAGTGAGAAGTGTGACTCCACTTGAGGAGATCTATTCATGTTTGTTTTTCCCCAACCAGTTCCGAATAGAAGCCAGCTCCCAGAATGGAAGAATCTCCTCTGATTCAGAAGGGTATGGGCATCCTCATCCATTTGCCAAGAGGAGAGCAGATGCAGAGCCTGAGACTGGTGGGAGCATGCATTAGAGCTCTGGAAACCCAGCAGACAGAGTTGCCGTGCTAAGATGCACAGACTGGAGGAGACCAGCTGGTACTTACAGTATTTTCTGCAGCATGCAGTTGGGATGTCTCAGTCCTTCACACAGCAGCTGCAGTCCTGAATCTCCCAGCTTTGTCCCCCAGAGGTTCAGCTGTATCAGGGACTGGCTGGTGCTGAGAGCAGAGGAGAGAAACCCACAACAAGCAGCTGAGAGTTTGCACCCCTCCATCCTGCACGAAATGAAGAGAGAATGGAAAACAGTTAATTTGGATACATGTTATGCATTCCCCTCACAAATGTCCCCATGTGAGTCTAGAATCTGGGAGTGCAGGGAGAGACCACAATGCTATGGGAACCGGCCAGGGGAATTTAAACACGAAAGACCATTACTGTGGATTTCTTCCACGTACACCTGTCAAGTAAGGTTTAGCTCTCATTTATGTTGGTGTATCTCTGGAGCAAATCCCATTGTAGTCAATAAAAGCACACTTGCAAATACAGAGCAGCTGAGAGCACTGCCTGGCCTGTTATGTCGGTTACTCTGTACTCCACACGTGACTGTTCAGTTGAACTGAAAGCAGGGGGAAGATCGTGGCTGGGAAACACTTCAAACTTTTTCATTGCTAGTGCTCTGGATCCCTTCTGGTTAAGCAGATGGAGCCAGGATAAGCTCTCCAGCCCCAAAACATTCCCCACAGCTCATGATAAAGTTTTTACCCATCCCGTGTAAGAACATACACCCTTAAACCCAGAAGACAAACTACCTGATCTTTCTCATAACCAATCCCCTCACACACATTGTTGAGGATGCAGCACCTTTCCCCTATTACAACCTCTGTCTAGCACCGCTCGAGTCGCAAAACATCAGCTTCCAAACCTGCCAGCGAGTGACAGAAGGAATAGAAATGTGTGACAATGACTGGAATGTGGAACATATTTTCTTGTTTTTATGCTGCTCTATGATTAAGCAGGTTAATGATTTTTAATGAAGTATCTGTTTTTAAGGTGGTTTCTTCTCTGTGTGAATTAAATATATTAGCTGTTTGAGAAGAAAATTAGACAAACAAGAACTCAGTCCAGTGGTACCCAAAGGACCCCTGCATGGGGCGGCAGCTGCGTTTGGATCAGAGACTTTCAAATACACAGAACAGACTGCTGCCACTGGGGATGCCTAGGATAAATGGTTACTACTTCATGGACAAGCCTGTAGAGAGGATTTGGGTTTTTTTGTCAGTGGGTCACACAGCTATTGACTATACAGCAGTAGAAGGTTGGATACTATTTGACGTTCAGATAGAAGGCAGTTCCCTGTGATGATGTGGTGTCTTGCCGTCAGTGGACATGTTAACAGGTGTCCCAGAAGTTGTTAGTTCCTTGCTTTTAAGGATTTGTCCTGCTCACCCAGCCATAATCCTTTCTAAACAAAGATTTAGTCAATTGAGTCTCTGCAGATGTAAGAAATTTGGGGAGAGGGGCCAGGAAATGGGGAGCAGGGATATTTGAAGTGAGGTTAATAGTGTGTATCGAATTCCACCAGGTCCATTTCCACCTTTCCTATCTCCAGCACAAAGGGGCCTGTGTTCTTGGTTCCCACCTGTCCAGGGCTGCCTGGCTTCCCAGACGGCTGGAAAGGAGGCTAGTTAGGGAGCGGGGCAGACAAGGAGAGCTGGCTGTTGAGTCGAGGGCCTGGGAAGCCTAGAGTTCTGCGGGCTCTTCAAGCAGAGAGGCTGAAGCTGACTTCTCAATATGTTTTTGCCATTGTTGTTGGGGTCGAGTGACTACCAGGTCACTCGCCGTGCCTAGTGTTACAACAGCCAGGAGACTGAAGGTAACAGAAGCGGCTGTATCTCCAGTCGCCGATTGCAGGGAGGCACCGAAGATCTATAGGAGGGGACAGGAAGCTGCAGGCGCACTGAGCAGGGGGAGCCGCAGCCCCATGGAGGCTCCTAGAGCAAGGGGGAGGGAAAGTCCGCGGGGTGGTGACTGCTCTGAGAAGGGAAATCACAGCCGTGTGGCGCCTTTTCCCACATACAGGCAGTCTGTGATAGCAGCTGGTGGCTTCTCTTCTCTGCAGGACATGTAATGGAGAGTGGCACCCGCTCTTCAACAAGAAGAGATGGGAGAGGTCAAACATCACTGATGGTAGGAACAAAAGGAGGGGAAAAAAGCAGCCCTGAGAGGAGTCCTATCCACCTACATACTGACAGGCAGAGCTTTGAGGCCCTGCTTGAGGGCTGGTGTGGAGAGATGGGACAGAAGCAAATCATCCCCTCCAGCCGTGGTTCTGATGTTCTTGGGAGAGAATAGGGGTCCCTGATGGATGGTGTTAGCCCCAAACCTCCAATGATGGACAGCAGCTGCCACGAAAGGAGGCTGATTTTGACATTCCCTCCGCTGGTGCTTTTGGGGCAAGTTTTGCAGGGAGCTCAGCATCCAAACATGAAAGTCTTTTCAAAATCTGGGCAGAAAAGTGTCACTATGGCGCAGCTGGGAGCTGAACTCTTTTGAAAATCTGGCCGCAAATCACCAGACTCTCCCAGCTCTGGGGCAGGGCTTCTGTCTTGAAAGAAAAAGAAATGAGCAGAAACGTACTGAACAAAAAGGAGAAGAGATGTAGCTTTCCCAAGGGTTTAGTGTTTTCAACGAGTCCAAGACTGGCACCTGCCCAGACCTGCCTGTAACACACATCCTCATTCCCTGTGCACTGCACTTTCTCCAGACTAGCAGAGGCTCTCCACTGAGAGCCATTTCAGCCTGGGAACTTCAAAGGCAGGAGCCACTGTGGCTGAGGCTGAAGTCCAAATTGCGTCTTTCCGCTCAGGTAGGGAGTTCAAAATCCTCAGCCTCTTTTGCTTTTATTAGTTTTAAATTAATATGCAAAGGTGTCAAAATCATTAAAGTTACCTTTAAAACAGGCTGTTAGGGGAAGGGGAAGATTGTGTGCTTTTTTAAAAATATTAAAGGTTGATTAGAAAAAGATTAAAATATTTATTCCCCCAAGACTGGGGGCTGTATGGCCAGCTGTAAGGTGTGGGCCCATCTTTACTTAATACTTCCATTTTCCAAACAGGGCACACAGGGTGCGTGTTGTGAGCCATTGGTGCTGGAGAGACATTTAACTCTCAGCTCCTCCATATACCCATAGGAGGCAGACATCAGACACGGCTGCTCTACGTAAAAGACACCTGAAAATGCCCAGAGAAGACCAAATGTTACTTACTCCAGTATCTGTAATTTGCACTTTGGATGTTTCAGTCCTTCACACAGCAGCTGAACTCCAACATCTCCCAGAGAAAAATTATAACTGAGGTTCAACTCTGTCAGGCTCTGGCTGGTGCGGAGAACAGCAGAGAGATCTTCACAGCAACTACCCAAGAGACTGCAAAATCTCAACCTGCAGGAGAGAGGAGTGCAGGGCAGATCCATCACAGAGTGAATGAGGCTCATCACAGCAGGTCTCACAGGTGGCCCTACCCGTCAGCTCCTTTCCCTAACTAATCAGCAACAAGAATAAGCCAGAAACCCTGCTCTAGACTCTGTCCCAACCCCCGTTCCTTGACTAATGTGAACCAGGTTTGAGCATTAGCCTGGTGCTTGCACTATAAAGATGGAGAGAAAGGAAGGCTCTACAGAAGGGATAAGAAGAAGAGAAAAAGGGGGAAGATGGAGGAAGAGGTTTAGTGGGTGGAAAATGTCAGAAGAGAGGTTAATTGGAGTGAGCAATGAGTGAACGGAAAAAATAGGCAGTGAACAGAAAAAATAGGCAGAGAAAAAAGAAGAAAAGAAAGCATCCAATCAGTAAAATACTAAGAATAGGAAAGACAGACATAGTGGCACTCAGTTACGTTATTTTATGTCAAGTTTGATGCCAAAATATAGCAATAAGTACATGCTCATCACTGCATGTTGCCAACCCCAAAAGTTCCAAAATCATGAACCAGGCTCCAAAAAGTCACAATATTGGTTTAGACAACGAGAGTCCGGTAGCACCTTAAAGACTAACAAATTTCTGTGGGCATAAGTTTTCATGGGCTGCATCTGACGAAGTGGATTGCAGCCCACGAAAGCTTATGCCCACAGAAATTTGTTAGTCTTTAAGGTGCTACCGGACTCTCGTTTTTGCTGTATAGAAACTAGCACGGCTACCCCTTTGGAACTTCTCAATATTGGGTTAGAATTCATGGGATTATTTTTACAAATATACCTTGGGTTCTTTCTCTTTGCCTGTTGGTTTTTGAGACTTTAGGGTTCATGTTTTCAGGTTCTCTCTGCAATCACAAGGGCTAGAAACTCAGCTTTTATTTTTTAAAAAGTGAGTTTGTCACTTAGTCACACGACTTCAGGGGCTGTGACTTCAGAAAAACCATCAAATATCAAGAGATCTGAGATACAATCATGAGATGGCAACAATGTGATTCTCTAGTACATACAATGAGGTCTCAGAAGCCTTGTTAGGAATGGTAGATCTGTTGCTCCTGAGATCAGAGGAGGGAATAACCTGATTTTTGTTTACATCAAAATGTTTACTGTAAAAAAGGGGTTTTCAGTCCTCCTTTAATTGCACATCTGAATGCAACTTAATTATAGAACTGCGAGCACTCCCTCTAAGTTTTTCCCAGTGTTGGTGCTGGGTTTTATAATACTTCGTTCTTGCATCTATCTGAAATAACCAAATATATGTTGGGGCTCTGTGGTTTTGATGCACATCTGGTTTTGCAGCACACAACCTGATGCCACTACCGAGTTACCCTAGCACAGAGTTCCAGATGAACCCCAGGGATGCTCGTATTATTGATTGGTTGATTCCGTTATTTTTATTGCACAGAACTCTCACTTTGAAATGTATGAAGAAGCTTCTAAAATATTGGAAATTGCACCTGACTTTTCAAAAATGTCTGGGGTGTGGTGGCTAGCCCAGGCAGCCGCTCTCTGTTACCTGTGTTACTATGGCCATGCTATTATTTTTAGTGCACCAACTCAGATCACAATGAATGTGTGAACGTGGGCTGGGAATAATCACATCGCCAGCTACAAATGCAGATGTAGCCTAAGGTTTCTAAGGCAGAGAGCTACTTATCAATGGATGCTAGGGATACTGATGAGGGGTCCAACCACAATATCTGACTTGCTGAATGGTTCAGTGCAATTCAGGAAGCTGTCTACCCAAAGACTGTAACTACCAAGCAAAAATGCAAAAGCCATGAAGAGCTGTGTGAAGGTGAACTCCTCCCACCCCTCTGACCTCATGGATACATGCTCGTAGCAGCTAGTTCATGCCACTTCTCACCGCTGCCCATGCTACCGCAGCTACATTATTTTTAGCATGCTAGATCGATGAGAGCTCGTGTGAGTATGTCTGTTCAATCTCAGAATCGCACCCACAGCTCCAAGTGTAGCCTTAGTGTATGCAAAAGTCTATGGGAGTGCCTCATGGATATGAAATCCAGTATGAACCTGCCCCTTTTTCACCCCAATCCAAGACTTATGTGGAAGACACACAAGAAATACAAACCAACCTCTGGAAAGCATTACTGTAGGCACCAGCCACCAATCCAGTGCAACTGAGTTACAGCCACGGCACACAAAATTACTAGACAAAGGTACACATGAGTCAAAGCTTGTGTTGATCAAAACAAGGTGAGTGGCTGATAAGCCCTTTATCAACTTAGATCCCTGATCTTGTCTGCATCACCAAAGCCTAGTGAGATGACACTGCAGGCCAGCTCATTTCATCCACCCAGGTGACACAGTGCCCTACAGACCCAGATAACCCATTGTCTTGCCTTCCTGCCTCAAATGCAAAAGAAGTTCCTTGGAAACAAAATCCTTTGAGTGCATCTACTTAATCTGAGAGAGCAATGACAAGACAAATAAGGCACCCCAATAGCACAGCTCTATGACCCCCAGAAAGCACAAGTTTTCTGGAGGTACTGACAGACACTGGCTGACATGGTGATGGAGGCTTCAAGATTCACATTGGCAATACATCTGACCCCACGCACAAAAGTTTCCATTTGCTCTATTAACTTTCAGATTCCCACAGGCAGCCTCCAGACCTTTAACACATCCACAGGTGCTCACACCCTGACTTTTATAATGATGTGGATCACTCCCCTATCCCAGTCAGATCACCACCTCCAAAAGATGGAGAGCAGAACATCTCCAGGCAAGAAGATCCTAACATCTGTGTCTGTCCTAGAGAGCTCATCGATCCAGTTTTACCGACTAAGCACTGGTGCCTAACCTGGAAGCCAAGGACAAGAAGAACCAGTGAGACATCGCTGACCACAGCCATCCATACTTTGGTTCTGAAGAACCTCCTTCCTGTATGGCCTGACAGAGCTTTGTGGTTTCTCTGTCCAGTGACAGATGAAGGAAGAAAACCCAAGTGTCCGTGTTGAGAAACCCCAAGAAGCAAAGCGATGTCTGAACAAAGAATTCTTCTATGCCGCTAATTGGCCATGGAAGAAACCAAGAAAGAGATCCTTCTTCTCCTCCGCCGTAGCAACCTCCAAGGCTATGTCCATGCAGTCGGACCGTGCCATTCAGACTCTGGGGGTGTGAATTGCAACAGCACAGTACGCTGGTGCATACAGCGCCTCCTGCATGGGGCTGTGTAGGACCGGTGGACTGTCCTAGCATGAACTAAGAGGTACCTCACTTGCATTAACATATTCCTCTTCAAACAGGGCTACATTAGGGCTAACTAGGTACCTTTTAGTCTGCGCCTGCAGCATCTGCATGAGGGAGTTACATGCATGGCACTGTGGTGTGTGCTGCAGTTCACTCCCCGAACTGCACGGCTATGTAGACGTGCTCCAAGTCACACCCCACTGAACTATTCTGGACGGTCAATCACATCACTAAGCGAGATGCTGCCTATCTGCAGAACCCAGCACCCTCAACATGAGAAAGTGAACCCACGTCACGGAAAAGAGGTTTCACCTCCAGGTTGGGCTCCTGGCCATTAGGGATAACACAGCACCCTCCTTCTCCAAATTCTGTCCATTCATGAATCAGGCATCCTGGAAACGCTACAGAAAATCTGAGGCATTACGTTAAATCCTTGGAAAGTACTTGTACTCAGAGAGAACGCAGCATGGAACACAGAGAGATGCAAACCCATGAAAAGTCTTTACTGAACTCACACTAAAACCAGCCAGGACTGGCTGAGCTACCCCTTAATAGTCTAACTCTATTGCCATGGCAACAAGCTACGGCAACCTGGGTAAGACACACAAAATACACAACACTGACCCTCCACTTAGGACTCTGATCCTTGATCTTTGTGGCTGGTGCAGGACTGTAAGAGCATCTAGAATCCCTATCAGCAAATATTCCCATTGGCGGCTTTTGAGGATAGAAACCTATTCCCTCACCCAGGAGCAGGCAGCGACCTGGCCAGTACCTAAGAATTCATTGCTTGATGCAAGCGGCCTTACAAGCTAAAGCCCACTATCGTCAGGTCCCCGGCTTCTGAGCAATCCACTCAAGCAGCTACCGAATAGTTGCACCCAGCTTCACTTGTCCATTGGCAACATCCAGCTGGGTTTTAAACCCACACACAGACCAGACATGGCACTGCCAGGGCTGATGGAGGACCTCCTCCTGTCCATGGGCAGGAGGGCTTTTGAAGTTTTTTACTGTCAGGGTTTTAGCCTGGGAACAAATCCTGCTCTTGCTGGGGTCAATAGCAGAACTTGGAGATGGGGTGGGGTCCTGGCATGCGGTGTGCAGCAAAACTGCTTTCATCAGGCTGACGGACGCGGGGAGGGCGAGGAGAAGAGAGAGGACTCAGTGGCAGCCTGTGCATAGGTTGGGGGGATGTGAGGGAGTAAAAATCAAGAGAGAGATCACAAGCCTGGATGGGGGGGCAGGTCAGGGACAGAGGGGGGAGCAGGAGGGGATCAAGGTAGTAGGAACTGACTTAAATGAACCTTATTTTCTTTGGTCTCTTGTTGGCTCAAACTCAGACCTGCAAGTGCTTCGAGATCCTCAGCTAGGCAGTGCTGTAGGACGGCATGTCATCTGGGTTCAGGGATAGACGTGTTCCTGCCCCTCCCACCACCCGCCCCATGGAGCACGGGAGAGGCATGAGAAGGGGACACAGGAGAAGAGAAGAGGAGGAGAAACTGTTAACAGAGGGATCAGAGCTGTCTTAGGTTGCAGCAAGTCGTGATTTTTCTTTCTGGCAAAGGGCCTTATGGGCAGTGGCTCATTCTTGCTCTCACGTGCTTGAGGGTGGGGAGAAAGTATCCCCACTGAAGCATTAATAGGAGAGACTCAGCTTTTAGCCTCAGGAAGTTTACCATACCCCTTCCACACCTCCTGCCGAGGTCATCACATGAAGGAAATGGGTCAGTATTTACCCCAGTCTCTGCAGTTTGCAGTTGGGATGTTTCAGTCCTTCACACAGCAGCTGCATTGCCATGCCTCCCACTTTATTATCACTCAGGTCCAGATCTGTCAGAAGCGGGTTGGTGCTGAGAGCGGAAGAGAGCTCCCCACAGCAAACCGCTGAAAGTTCACAAGCCTTCAACCTGCAGGAGACAGGTGCACAGGTGAGAGAAGCAGCACTTCTGTCTATCCAGTCCTGGCCTCCCAATTGAAATTCCAGCATGGAAAGCCAAGATGCCTTTACCATGGGCTCCATGACCCTTAATCTAAGGATTTGCAATGTATCAATAAACTAATGCATAGAGACTGGAATAAAAAACGAAGAATAAGGGAATTTTAGAGGAAGTCAGTTGTAAATTATAATTTCTCTCTTTTGCAGGCTAAAAATCTCAGTGCTTTAGACAGAAAGATCACCCAGATCAAGAAGACTATGACCAAAATAGACAAACTCGAAATATAGTGTCCTCTTCTGACGACCTAGGTGCATCTAGGGTTATGTCACCATAGTTAGGTGGCTCCGGGTGTGAATTTTTCACATCTCTGAGCCACGTAGCTAGGTTTACCTAAATTTTAAGTGTAGTCCAGGTCTTAAACATAATGGCTCAATACTGAGAGCTTGTCTAAACAAGGACATTGACCAGAAGAGCTCCCTGTGTGGACACTCTTTCCCAGAATCAAAATCACTTTTCTTTTAGCATAATTACTCTGCTTTGCTAGCTATGGGGAGTCTCGTCTATTGCAGGCTGCAGCGTCATCCATTGGCAGCCTGGGGCTCTCAGAGCTGCTCTAGTTTACACTAAGGAACAATTCCAAATCTGGAGCAGCCCTGAATGGAGGAGGCATAAAAGTGGTTTAAAGCCACTTAGTTCCACCCTCCCCGGGGAATGTGAGAACTTTGCTGTGCTTTTAGAAGCTCAGCAGTGACATTGACCAATCGGGTTGGCAGCACTGGATTTGTACACGAGAACTTTACACTGGGGTGCCTTCTATGTGCACCTGTGATGTCCATTAGCCTGTATTTCACAAGCATGTGCTCAGCTAAGCTAATGGTAGGGGGTAGAATGTGGGTGTGTTTCCTGTGGGCCGAGGAACCCTACAGTATACAGAAAGGTGGCAAGGAAACCGTTCAAACCTTTTTCTCTGTAAGCTTGGAGGAGCCTGGGAAAGTGATGTGGCTGTGAGGAGCCCCAAATATGGGCCTAGAGTATGAGGAGTGGGCTCGACACATCCATCTGCAGCACAGTAGACTGTGAGAGAGACATGAAGTGGCCTACTCATCTCAATGAAGAGTTCCAGAGGGGTAGCCGTGTTAGTCTGTATACAGCAAAAACAACGAGAGTTCTGTAGCACTTTAAAGACTAATAAATTTAATTTCTGTGGGCATAAGCTTTCGTAGGCTGTAACCCACTTCATCAGATGTAAGGAACAGAAATCAGATAGGGGGTGTATACATATACAACCAAGGGTAAGGAACAACAATGGGGAGGGGAGGTATTAGCAAACTCAATTCAGGTAGAGTAGCTGAGGCCTATTCACAACCATTTATTAGACAATCAGAGTGGGTCTGAATAGGGACTTGGAATGGTTCTCTCATTACAAGAAGTAATTGTCACTGTTCACACTTTCTAATCAATGGTTTACACACACACACACACACACGCGCGCGCGTGTCTGATTTCTATTTCTTACATCTGATGAAGTGGGTTACAGCCCACGAAAGCTTATGCCTGCAGAAATGAAATCTGTTAGTCTTTAAAGTGCTACAGGACTTGCGTTTTTTCATCTCAATGAGACTATCTCAACTGAATGAGAACACCCCATGGAGATAAAAGCAGCCTGAAACAATAGCTCGGAGAGGTGTGAACTGCTCCATTCATCTCAGCGAGAGTTCGTATCCCCCATTCCTTCAGGTATTTAGTATTCTGCCTTACAGGTGGGAAGTAGAAAGAGGGGCTCAGAACGCACAGAAATTTCAATCATAAGTAGTAATGTAGGCCGGATTTGGCCTGTAGGCTGTTTTTGTGTCCCACAGACATACTCAGATTCTCTAAAATCTAAGCTGTCTTTTTTTTTTTTAAAGGAAGTTTTCAGCCCTCATGGCAGCAGAGATCACCTTCTAAATGTGAGTCAAATGTAACTGATGCAGTAAAGTCAGCCTGAGTTTGCAGACAGCCTGAAACAATGACTCGGGAGTGGGGACTCTCCTGTCCCCTAATAATCTGACTGCACTATCAACTTTAACGCTCAGGAATGACATTTTAGTTCCAACATCAACTACTGATCAATGATCATTGTAGTGTGTGGAATGGGAGAACAAGGGGGTGGGAACGAAGCCCACTGGGTAGTAAACTGGAAGTTGCTGCAATGAAGGAAATGCAGAGACAAAACAGGAGACAGCAGAAGAAAAAAACAGAGAGGAGAGGGTGGAGAAGGATGAGAAAACAAGGGCAGAAAAGCAATGGGTTTAAAGGTGAGCAGATTTTTCCACGGTTGATGAATGCAATAATAAAACACTAGTTACTATTTATTTTTTGTTTAAACATTTAGCTGCTACATAGAAGCCATATTCTCCCTTTGATCTCTGACCTGGGGAAGCATTCCAGTGTGCATTGTGGGGAGAATATAATCTTTATAGCCTGGCCCAAGGACTGTAATTAAGCACAGAATTCAGTCCTCTTTGAGTGAGTGTGACACCCTTGCCGTCCACACTGGGACATACCCTTCTCACAAACACCCTGGGGGTTTACAGCCAGCCTGGCCTCCCTAGGGACTTTAACACTGGGACCACCTTCTCTAAGACTAGGACACTGTCATCCAGCAGCATATTGGGAGCCCAAGACAGGGCTAAGTGGCAAAAACTTTTCAGAGAAGGAACGAAAAAAATCGCCTCACCCTGGTCACAGAAAAAGGCCAGAAAAAGAAAGGACAGACAACAATCAGGCAGCAATCAGGGCCCATCCCTGCCTCCTAACGCCCCCTGCAACATCTGCCAATGAGTCTGCGGCTCCAGGACTGGACTCCTCGGTCACCAAAGGACCCATCTAAAAGAAAACTCATGAAAGAGATCCTCCTCGACTTTCAAGAGCTGGCCAACGATTGGTTATGGGGTTGAAAGATTAGGCCCATTGAGTGTGGGAATGCCACAGGTGCCTGATGTAACCCAGAGAGCACCGTCTGCTACAGGTCTAGGGTGAGATTAGGGACTGTAAATGCTTTCACAGCCTCAGGAGGGCTACTTGTCAACGGTCTTCCTACAAACTGGTGGTTGCTCTCAGCTGAGACTAGCTTCACCTTCTGCAGAGGGTACTGCCCGCGTCAGACGCACCTCAGCCAGGCAGGAGCTGAAAACGGTGCAGGTTACAATTCACACTGTGCCGGCTACTCAGAAAGGTGCACAAGGGGGCAGGGAGACCACAGGAAGCCTCTGTTATAGGCTGGCATAATAGCTGCCTTTTATTCAGAAAAAATGTAAAAAGCAATTGGGCTGCTTTATGAAACAGAAAGCTGAAGCCAATACAGTCCTGTGCCCAAAACACAAGTCACAGGCAAACTGGAGCCGGAGTTCACCGTGCGTCACAGGGGGTTCCACTGCGAGTTTGTGGCGGCTGCGTGCTGCTTGAAAGAGGCTTGGAGCTGTGAGTAAAGAAACCACCACCTGTGTTTGAGGAGAGAGGACTGTGTGCAGTCTTAATAAGTAAACAGGACTGCATCGAAGATACCTGGGTCCATCACTAATTTCTCCTTCTAACCACCAAGGCACAGGACCCCCCAATTTTTGGCTAAATGCTGAAGTCAAAAGGGGGTGGCACCTCCCTCTCTTTGTGCCCTTGCTGGGCCCTCCCATGAGCACAGAGTCTCCTTCATCTTTCCCTACTTTAGGGGCAGAGGAATCACTAAAGGAGGCAGGGAAGAGCACAAGGGGGCCATGATAAAAGTATCCGTATGTACTAGCCAGCAGAGCAGACTGGGCAAAACAGAAAAACCTGGTGCACCTCCTGATGGGGGAGGGTTAGCTGCAGGCAAATCCACCTCCCTGGCATATGAAGGAGCTGCAGGAAAAATTCTTCCTTCCCGAGACGGAATCTCTCCCACAGCTCCCCGTGAGACACACGCCGCTCCCAGCATGAGAATGTGTCTATAAGGGATGACTGGAGTTTTAGGATCATCAGGCTCTAAGGGCCTCTTGAGCTCGTATTAGTTGTAAATCAAAGTAAATGTCAAATTGTTGTAAAAAGTCGTTAAAAAAGTGGGCTTTTCTCAGAGAGATTAAGATCATGCATTAGTTTTAATGACAGAGACACATTAAGAATCATTTATATCTAATGACTTATTCTTCAGATTCTGGGAGATTGGAATTCTTGCTCCCGTATGGGCCCGTCTTTATTTACACATTCCATTTACCGAGCCACTGACACATCAGGGGCTGGAGGGTCACTCAGCTTTCAGCCTCTTCAGGTATGTCTACACTGTAGCGAGTCCCAGAGCCTGGGTTAACTGTTTCAGGCTCACAGGGTTAGTGCTACAGAGCAAAAATAGCAGTGTTGACATTCCTGCTTGGGCTGGGCCTGGAACCCAGTGAGGGGGGTGGGTCTTAGAGCCCAGGTTCCAACCTGAGCAGCAATGTCTATGCTGCTAGTTTTAGCCCCATAGCGTGAGCCTGAATCAATCAGTTGATCCAGGATCTGAGACCTTGCTGCTGTGGGTTTGGTTTTTTTGCAATGTAGACACATCCTTTAGGTACCTGCAGGAAGCCAACACCTTACATCATCCTCACATCCTGCAAAGTTCTTTACAGAAAGGAAACCTGGAAAGACTCACCCCAGTTTCTGCAGTTTGCAGTTTGCATGCTTCAGTCCCTCACACAGCAGCTTTACTCCCGAGTCTCCCAGGTTGTTTTCCGTCAGGCCCAACTCAACCAGGGTCTGTTTGGTACAAAGAATAGAAGAGAGGTCCTCACAGCAAGCAACTGTCAAACGGCAATCATAAAACCTGCAGGAGACAGATAAGCAGAGAGAAAAATGAGAACTGTCTGTCCAGTTCCCTCAGTGGGTTTCTCGAAAGATTCTTTTATTCTGGAGGGAAAAAACCACAGTGCTGTAGAAGTGGACAGTGAGGACCACATGGTCATGTGTTAATGTTCATCTGTTTGCATCTGTAGCTGTCATTGTGCCTGCATTCCACATGGAGTGTTATTCTAAGGTGAAGTTCCCAAACGCCATCCCTGAGCAGAAACACTTGAGCTTCTGCTAATAAGATACTTTATTGTAAGCAAGGAAAGGAAAGAAAAGGAGGAAAATTATCTCACTGGGAATTAATGAAAATGGTGCTCCACTAGAAGGTATATTGTAGTTTTGTGGATGGGAAAAGCCTTTTCTTCTCTCTTGCTGCATCATTTCAATTTAGAACTCAGTAAATAAGCAATCTATGGTAGACTTAGTATTGAACATTCAGGAATGGCTCCACTTTGCCAAGTCTCAAATTCCTCCTTCCCTCTTGACTAGAAAAGACTGGAATTTCCCTAAAGAGCCTAGTCTCAGCAGACACCAGAGAGAGGGAAGATCTCTTTTTGCCACATCCCTGAACAAGAACCTACCAGCCTCCTGTTGAGAGCCTGGAGAATAAATAATGTTAGCGAGGGTGCCTTCTCTGCCCCCAGAATAAGAATGCTCCTGTATACCTTGATACCAGCTCCTGCTAACACAGGCCCCGGCACATCTCAGAAGAAACAAGGGTTCTATAATACTCGGTTCGACTGAAACTGTTCATAAATTCAGGTTGAATTTGAGCAATAGTTTCGACCGAATAAAAATGGGGGAAAAGTCAAAATTTGTTTGGGTTCAAATGAAATGTTTTGTGCTACCCTAAACAAAATTATTAATTTTTAGGTTTTTGGTTAACTCTATTTTTTAAATTAAACTGAGTTAAATA
This sequence comes from Mesoclemmys tuberculata, assembly GCA_007922155.1. Lineage (NCBI taxonomy): Eukaryota > Metazoa > Chordata > Testudines > Chelidae > Mesoclemmys > Mesoclemmys tuberculata. The sequence continues at coordinate 4,620,774 of ML675613.1, forward strand.
TTTCTAAGAAAACATTTTGACACAAACTTTGAAATTTTGTTTCAAAAGAGTCAGATAAACTAAATATATTGACTTGTTTGGAAGCTTTTTTCCCATTTTTATTCAGTTGAAACTAATTCATCAGATTTGACCTGAATTCATGAACTGTTTCAGTTGAACCAAAACTGCATTATTTACCAAATAAACTATAGATCAAATAAGTTTCATCCAGCTTTAGTGATAGGCACCTTAGAAATATCTAAGATTAAAATTCCTAAGATTATCTCTCCTGCCCCAAGTCTTTCCTGATCTCAAAGAATTTCCCCTGGCCACACTGTTTACCTCTGTCTCTCAGGCTCATCTGTTGGTATGGTTATTTGAGTTAATTGTCATTACAGCACTAGGCTGACTAAGCCAGCTCCACGTTATTAACTGGAAATTTAAACACATTCCTCAGCAGTTACACAATTCCATATGGTTGCTGTATCAGCCATGTTGAAGAGCTGAACTGCTGTGGAATTTCTGGGGGAAAAGCAGTAAAAAGGGTTTTTTTAAATAAAAGGAAAAAATACTTACTTACTTTAGTTTCTTTAATTTACAATTTGGATCCTTCACTGCTTGACAGAGCAGGTAGATAGGTGAATGCTTTGCCTTATCCTGACAGTGTTTCCTTAAAGAAGGAGAGAATAGAAATAGTCTACGAAGACAGATTTTAATTCTGTTTCCTGAACACTGAAATAGCTTCTTGGACAGTGTTATCATATACTGTATATAAATTATTCTGCAGCTACAGTTAGTTGTAAATCCCCTAATTCAAAATTACATCTACTACTTTGGAATGTATTTTAAATACACAGTCAAATAGGTGCTACTAAAATTAATCTGTTCATTTTATTAATTTGTGGTACTCGGGTTCTTTCAATATTCAAATGCAGTTCTAACTGCTCATACAAATGGGAATGTCTCCAGTGGTTTTATGATTTTGTCAGGCAGTAATTGTTGTATCATTTCTGGAGATACAATAGAAATTATGTTTATTTGACTAGGAGGGTTGTCTTTAATTTACCCACAAAGCTAAAAACCAAATATGAGTATTCCTTTAAAATGTTAAGTACGACAACTGTTACTCAGTATTATATAATTGGGATTACACTTAATGAAATTACATCCCTATAAGTAACCAGAAATGGAGCTTATGATTTCCTGACAGCAGAAAGTGTAAAATGGCATGTTAATTTTAAAGCAGCTTCTGTATAAGAAATAGTGCTGGATGAATAGTGCAAAACAATTAAAATTCATGAATATTCTGATGAATTTTAAAGTGATTTTCCTTTTACTGTGTTCACATGTTTATTGTGTACTTTCCAAATATGCTAGCAAACGGAATTTGCAGACAGAAATGTCGAAACAGTGAGTTTAAATCAATATTACAGAATATTCCTATGAAAGCAAAATTTGAATTTGTAAGCCTGAGCATTTATACTGGAAATCTGGTTCTCATATTTATGTTCATCGATTCACAGTACCAAAACATCCTATGATCTGTGTGTCCAATCAAAACGAATAATTTGGAATAACTGATATTTTTTTTAAATCATATATTGTTTGGACAGTTTGTGAAAAAGACAACATTCATTGAGCGTATTATTCATTATCTGCCCAACTCTAATATTCAGGTCCTGCTTAAAACAGCAGTTGTAGAGGATGAAGGGAGACAGAGTGATAGTTGGCAAGGCTCCCTCACCATTAAGACTTTAATAACCTCTCCCTAGCCAAAGGTCAGGTTTTGTACTTGGTCCTCCGCCGTAGTGAGTTTAGTAAACTTTTAGAATATGAAACTGAGTTTTGATACAAAGAATCTGAAAAAGCCCATAACTAATTTTTTCTCCTTTTTTTGAAGAGAACAAAAATTGTACACTGGGGATGTGGAAACCCGTTTTGTTTCCTAGGGATCTCCTTGCTTCTTGCTAAAGGAGTTTGCAAAATTGCTGAAGGTCTCCATGAGCAGCTCTCAACTTCCTTGTACAATTGTTGACACAATGCAAGCTTCCCTCCCCATCTTTTTGGTCTCACCTCATCCCATTCATATCCCATACACATAACAGTACAGCTAACATTTCAGAGATGACAGAGCAGACCAAACAATCATGACTAAAAAAAAAAAAAAAGGAAGGTAACTTTTGTGGTAGTGCAATAACTGTATCATTAGTTTGCAGTAATAGTAAGACTGTTCTGTAGTGGGTCTTTCAGCCAATTATTAGTTAACAAGGCATAGGAAAACAACATTTAATCAGTTAAAGAAACTACTGATTTCTGAGAGCAGATAACACTTACTGATATAACCACTTTCGTCGTCTTGGGAGTTCTGCGTCATAGTCTTCTGAGCTAAATGTACAGTTATACATATAAAGTGACTCCAGTCTATGACAATGCTTTACACAGAATGAGAGAGCTCTTTGATCCATCTGGGTAAATTTGTTTTGTTTTAACTTTAGTTCAGTGAAGTGATCCAATGCATTAACTGCAAAATCTTCTTCATACATCTCATACACACAGTGAAACAATTCAAGCTGATAACTCTGATAAATCCCCTCATGAACACAAGTCAAATTTAAATCCGTTCGTTGGTTTTCTTGAACCCACCTCAGTAAATCTGCCTTAATTTTAGGTGAAAGTTTACAGCCAAATTTTTCCTGCAGGTCTTTCATTCTTTCTTCATTTAAGAGACCAAACAGGAATCGTACTGTTAACATTAAAAAATTTCTAGAGTTTCCATAGCTTTCTAACAAGGTTTTCACATCTTTCTTGGGCACTCCAGAATCTGTTGTTGCTTCATCTTCCTCCAGGACATAACACAAAGCTGCAAAAAACTCCTGAAAACTCAAGTGAATGAAGCTGTAGAGACATTCACAGTCAGTTTCTTTTTGAAACATATTCTCGTTCAGAAACAGAGGGAGAGAGTTTTCTTGATCTAAGCCGAACTTCTTGATTTCTTCTTCCTCAAACAGTATCTTTTGATTCCAGATTCCATCAGCAGCCAAGGAGCAAAGTCCTCTCAGATTTCCCTGTAGGTGTTGCTTCAAGCTGTTGCTGAGTGGCTTTACTAAACTGGAAAGGTAGAGCATATACACTCCAGTTACGGTTTTTGAAGTTTGCGTGAGATTCTCACCTTTCTCGAGCTGTTGTTTCACAACAGTGCAGATGATCCAACACACGAAGGGGACAAAGCACATGGTGAAAAGGATTTCGTTTGCTTTCACAAATCGTAATGCTTGTCTGGCTTGGGTTTCGTTTCCAAAGAACTTGTGGAAATATTCCTCCCTCTCAGCTTCAGAAAACCCCAGGATCTCTGCGTAACGTGAAGACTCTAAACACTGAGAGAGCTTCTCCAGAGCAGCTGGCCTGGTGGTGATCATCAAGTAGGATTCGGGCAGAACTGTTTTCCTAAATAAACTGCTTAGGATAATTTCCATTGACTTCTTCTCCCAGGGATCAAAACACAAATTATCTTTCGGCTGATCAAAGGAAAATCTCAGTTCATCAAAACCGTCAATTATGAACAGGAGTTTTCCTGGGTTCACCAGAATGTGGTTAATTGGTGCATTTGTATTAAGCCAATTTTTACAAATCATGTCAGCCACGCTTCCCTGTTCAGTGAGAAGGTTCATTTCCCTACAATTTATGTAGAAAACATAATCAAACTTTTCCTTATAGAGCTCCCCAGCTGCCCAGTCATACATCATCTTTCTTGCAATCATTGTTTTCCCAATCCCGGCAGCTCCCAGCAGCACAATGATTTGTGGCGCGTGGCCGTCTTTATCAGATTTAAATAGGGTGGCCAGTGTAATCGCAGAGCTAGCTCGCTCAGTCATGACTTCTGCATGTCTCCATCCCATGGCTGTTATTTCATGCTCTCTCTCCTTGGCATGACGAGGTCTGTCTATAATAGTCAGGTTTGTGTATCTTCTGTTTAGAATCATACTGTCACCAAAACGACTGTTCATATCTTTTATTAGTTTGTATTTCTTTTTAATATCTTCTTTATACTTCTTCCTGTAATCTGAATCAGCAACATGAGGCATGAGAATTATTTGACTGAAAGTTCAGAAACCAGAAACTAATCACAGACTAATCCCTCAAGACAGTTCTACTTTAACAACAATAAGGTTCTTTACGTTTATAATTAAATGTTCTTCAAAAAAGGATCCTGAAATCACTTAACTATGGGCTGGATCTGCAGCCGTTACTCAGATACAGTCACCCCACTTAAATTATTCATTTGAGTAAAGGCTGTAGGCATCGCTTCATTGCCTAGTGAAATGCAGCCACCGCTTTGGTGAAACCTGGCTACTATTTGACAGTGCACAGCAACACTATACAAGTTAGGCCACAAGTGGAGGAAAATATATGCAGTTGAAACCATTCTGGGAAGTTAGATGGAAAAAATGTAACTTCATAAACTAGAATTTGTCATGACACATGAGTTTACAAGAGAGAGCATCACAGAATCTTTAATTACCACAGCTGAGTACCTCCAGATACCTTCCTCACTTAAGACATGCTACCCCTACAGCAGAATGTCCTTCAGAACCATGCAGGTGCAGTGGCTCATTGCCAACTCTGTTTTGCACAAGTCTGCATCAGAGTAACAAAAGTCCAACTCAGCCAGTTATATAAAATTGTTTGTAAAATCAGTGAGAATTAAAAATAAAACTGGTACAAACAGAGTTATTTAAGATAGAAAAACAGTACTGAGGGATCTGCAAGGCTTCTGGTAATGACCTAGATGACCTTGAGGTCCCCTCCAACACTACATTTCTATTATTTTGTAACAACGTTGGGCTTTCGTCAGCCTGATCCTGAAATACTTTCTGACCAGACTGAGGGAACCAAAAGGATATCACTACCCTTTGGCTAACTCCTGAACACCACCCGGGATGTGAGCCTGAAGCTTCTGCTGTCACCTCTCCCTCATGTGTCATTTGCCTTCCCCTCCACATTTCTTCTTTCTTCATGTTTCTATCTTTCCCTTTCTGTCTAAGGAAAGTCTGTGTTAGCTGGCCAGGACTACTCCATCTTTCCCAACACTGTCATCATCCTGAGACCACAGAGTCAGATAAAAATAACGCTGTAAAAGGTCTGACATTTGTAAGTTTGTTGGGTCTCAGCGCGTCTGATGGACGCACATGCTGCACCGGTAACTCTGCAGCCGAGAAGCTGCAAGGGAAAGTAAGCATCAGAGACAAGTGGCATTTTGTCGTTGTTATTCTTCTCTCCCCTTTGTGAAAATTTGTCTAAAAAGGAAACAAGACTGGACCTCAGCAACACCACCACAAGGGCATTTCCTGGCTGCTGCCCTCTAAATCCTAGGGAATGCTCTTCACTTTCAGTGCTATTACTGTTACCACCATTAACATCTTTACAGTATTGCCTTTGGGAATAGATAGTGTTATTGCAGTTTCACAGTGTTTCCTGTTCTGGAGAATTGAAAGGGAACGCTGCGCGAATGGTGTCATCTGGAAAGACACTTGTAAAGATTTTGTTAACATGTACCCCGCTGGTTTTTGTTTCACATGGATCATTCAGGGAAAGTATTCAACTGAGTAAGCAGAAACCACTATATTTCAGTAACTTCCTGGATAGCCACCACATACCTTTTGCCGACAACTCTGATGGTTTTTGACTCTGATGAAACTCTGAAAGGGAAATGACATTCAAATAATACTGGAAGAATGTATAGTGTATTTCAGTGCAATTGCATTTCTCTTCTGTATGGAGGATGCTTTTTTTAAAAAAAAGTTGCACAGGAAAACAGAATAGTTTCCCTATTATTGCCACTCCATTTGCCGAGCATCCGTTAATAACTAAGTTAGGGGAATAAAGAATCTTCTCCCCACCCCTCAATAAACAAATCCTATAATTAGTTTATTCTTATTCTTGAGTTATGGGAGGATCTAGAGCCCCAGTCAGGTCCCCATTGTACTAGGTCCTGTGCGCACACACAACAAAACCATCTCTGCCTGACAGAGCTCACAGTCTAAACCAAGTAAATGCTCCCTGCATTGTGCTCTCCAGAGGCTGCCAAACTCTCCCCTTAGGGGACTGTCCAGGGGCATGCATGCCAAAGCCCTCAGTAGAGCCCCCTTCTGCCAGCCCTGGAGAGTTCCATCCCCGGAACCCTGGGCAGAATCAACCCAGCTGATCTCCACTGCCACTTTGGGGTACATGGAACGTAACAGAGTTGATTTTAGCTGCACTACTAAGCACATGGATTGTAGTTCTGCTCCACTAGAGAGTGGATCCCCATTGACACTGGCTTTTACACTCTTGTGGGACACTGCAAAGCGGCCTGGAGCCTTTGGAAATGCAGGTCTCCAGGTTTGCTGGCTCCTTGGCGGTTTGTAGTACACTGCATTTGTTTCTTTAATTAAAAGATAGCCTTGGGGATAATAAAGACCCTGCCTGGAATCCCAGAAATGTCTCATGTGGTCAGCCACCTGCTTGGGATAATAGACGGGGCCCGATTCTCTGCTGTGATCAGTTACAGACCCTCAATTCTCTGTCCCAGCCTCAGGACAGGTTAGAGCACCCTAGGGGCTGTTCTTACTTGCACCAGCTGCTAATGATCACCAAGGAATGTTCCCCCCATTGAGGATTCACTCCAGTTACTTTCCCTCTTCACCTTCCCATCCATGGCACTCCCTCTGCACTGCTATGTTGGCTCTACACCCACTGGTGACTCCCCTACACTGGGGATTTCCTCAGATGGAGAATTACAGGCTCTCTCTGCTCCTCTCGTGCCTATTGAGTGGTGAAAAGGGAGTGAAACAGCTCAGAGAATCTGGCCTAGTGTGGGCATCCCGGCTGGAATGACAAATTCTGAATCCTGGCAATCAGCCTGTTTCTTTTCTCCTTCTGCTCCTCCTGCTGCCGTGGGGCAGATTCCTGGAGGGCGCTCCCAGGTTTTACAGTAACTTTAGGTTTCTTACCTTTCTCTCTTTCTTCTCTGAGTTTAGCAGCGGAGTCTCTGAGATTGATCTGAGTGAAAACGTCTATAGTTACATCCACAGCAGCGTCTCCACCATAGAATTCCATGAGGAGGTTCTTAGTATCTATTGTGTCTGCATGCTCCAGCCGACCTCGAGGGATGTTACCTTTCCCCTTCAAGGCAGAGTGTGATAATTTGTCTTTAAATCTTTTCAAGTCTTCCTGAGAAAGGTTGTCAAGGGCATGCACGAGCAGATCACTGGTTCTGCTGCTTTGACTGCCCATCACTAGATAGCAAGAGATGAGCTAAAAACACAGTGTAAAGTCCTGACGTTAATAATGAATAGGGTAAAACAAAAACGATTCCCATGTGGGGGAAAGAAGTGCAATCTAGTGGTGAGAGTAGGTCACCAGACTAACACCACCTCAGTGCTTTTCTCTCACAAATGATGCTCTGCTCCTGTTTCCACAGCTGTTAAATGGAGATAGCCATAGTGATTTAAGTCATTGGGGGGTGGGGTGCAGCTTTCGTTAATGTTAGTCTAGCCAGTCGAGGTCTTTGGAAGAAAGGGTTATAATAATAGTATTTATCATCTCATTGGATTTGAAAATAGAGGCGGGGTAGCTTCATTTAATTTACTTTTCAGAATATATAAACCTAGAAAACAGTCTTGGAACATCAGCCCCTGTATCTCCGCAGAGATCCACTGTTAGCTTGTGGTAACCTCGTGGGTATGTTGGATGGCAGAGCAAGGTGAGGCAGGGCAGTGGTAACTTCTGACATAAGGTGGGTCTACACAGCAACTGTGGGGCGTCGTTCCCAGCTCGGGCAGACGGACGTGCTTTAGTTCTGCTCGAGGGAGGGCCTAAAAATAGCAGTGTGGTGGCAGCAGCACGGACTAGCCGTTCAAGTACAATCCACCCGACGCCCTGGATACTGTGGTAAAGTCAGGCCAGAGGGCTACCAAAGCATATACCAGGGCCGGTATGTGGGCCCTAATGGATTAAAGGCCCTTCGCCCTGCAGGCAAAGGAGAGATTACAGCATGGTAATTAGAGACACCTGGACCCAATGAAGGGCTGCACCAGGTGTACTTAATCCCTGTCTCCCCTAAACCATTGGGGGGGGGGAGGGAAGAAATGCAGAGGAAGCTGCCACAAGGCCTGTGGCAACTGTAGGAGAAGCTTCCCTCCCAGACCAGGAGACAAAGCTCCTCTGCAGTGTTACCTGGCAGCTCTGTGTTCTTGGGGAACCAGGGTGAAAACCCCTACTCTATCTCTGGCTCACCTGAATCCCCCCCCAGCCTCTGCTTGCACCAGAAACAAAAACTATGAAAAGGCTGTGAGACACACCTAAAACCCTCCCAACAAGGGTGATAGGATTGAGACAACTCCCCATGCCTCAGCTACATAGAAGATGTAAAAAGAGGCATCTCAATTAGCACATTGAATGGAGAACTGGAGCCTCATTTACTTTGAAGATGGAACAAGAATTAGCATGAAGAATGGAGAACCAAGCTCCAAAGCAGGAATCGCACTGAACTCTGGGATTGGCAAGGCAGGGACACACTGCATGATGGGACATCTCTGCTCTTGATGTAAATAAACTCACACCTACACACATCCAGCTCCGCAGTTATCAGACCATTCGAGTATTGACATGCAAAACACTGAATCTGCCTGATTGCATCGTGAGCTCCCTCAAGGAACATTGACCATAGCTGGGAGTGATCAGCTCCTATTGTCCAGCATAGAGAAAACCACCCTGGGGTATTTCATTGAGACTTTGTTTACCCACAAACAAACCTGGTTCTACAAAAAACCCCTATCCAAGTTCAAATCTCTCTCTTGCTCTCCTCTTCTGATGCCTGGACCCAAATGCTTTCCTGACTGATCCTGTTGTGGGTTTTGCTTCTCCCTCAAGTGTTCCTGACCCTAAGCTGAACAGCCTGTCTCCTGGGAACTTCTGAGCTGCAAGGAGTGGTGAGATCCCCCCCCATCTTTCCCAATTCTCTCTCTCTCTCTCTCTCTTTAATTCAGGTATAACTTTCTACTTCTGTAATCAAACCTGGGCTAGCCTTCTCCATTACTCCTACTGTAATTTTGTTGTATTGTAAGTATTAAATTGTTTTTCTCTCCTTGTATGGCATCACTATTAGTATTATAAGTTTTATACACCTGGCAATAAACTAACTATTGTAATCAAGCTGGTTGCCAGTTTCTCTCTCTCTAAATGCATTTACTCCTGTGTGTTCTTGGCTTCCCTACCTTGCTCTGCAGCAATGCTTCTTTTACGTAAGCCAAAGATCCCTGGAATGCCCAAAATCCTATGGGGTTTGCTTATCAAGGGGGTTACTGCTAGAACAATTGTGTTGCAAAGAGGCATATAAAGGGGGTAGCTGAAAAGTGCTGCTCTGCCTAGCCTATGGAGTCCAGGGGGCACATAAGGGGAACAGCTGAAAGTGCTGTTTGACCCAGCCTGCTCATAAGTGTGCTCCATTCTGGTGCGGTGCAACGGGCACATGAGGGTGACAGCCGACAGTGCTGTGTCACCGAGCCTGCTGAGTCCAGGGACGTATAAGGGGTCAGCTGAGAGTGCTGATAGCCCGGTCTGCTCAGACGCACTCAGTTATTCTGGAATGGGTGTGTGTATTTGGGAGGGGTTTATCTGAATCTGAAAACCTTAGGTCCTGCAGGATAGCTCCATTGGGAGGGGACTTGTAGCCCTATGAACACAAAAGTAACACAAGCAGCACATTAATAGAATCACACCCCCTCTTCCAGGAAGGTAACCCTAATAAATAAGCATACCTCAAAGTGACGGGCAAATCTGGTAACAGCAGCCAGGGGAGACGGGGTAGCTGGGGACGCCCTGGCCTACGAAGAGAGGTAAAAGTGTGAGACCCACCAGGAAGAAGCCGGCAGGTTGCCACAATACATACATGGGTAGCTAGCCCAAGTCACCACCCACTCTGCTATTTTGAGGCGCTAGTACGAACAGCTACCTGCACTGGTAATTACACCTCTCAGTTGCTGTGTAAACATACGCATAGGCCTCATTCAAACAGGTCTCACCACCCAAATGTATGAACTACAACTAGTTCAGATTAAAGTTAGCTCTCCCCAATGGAAAATGCAGAAAGTGATGGACTTACTGTTAGTCAGAAAGCTATCACAAACAACATCTGATGGTCCTTTTAGATTTGTTTCTCTCAGTCTTCTTTGTGCTCAGAGACATCCAAAGACACCGAGGAAGAGGAAACCGTTTGCTCAAAGTTTATTGTGCAATCCAGGAAAACCAAAACATCTCCAGTTAAAATGGATCTTCAGCGCTTCCTGGATTTCTCTAACAGCCCTCATACAGCAGCAAGTATGTTTTAAAACCTTCTTGGTCCATGTATGTATATTTTCTTGGGTTTTATTCCTTGTATTGACTTTTAGATTCACTCCTTTGGCTTTGGTAACTTCAACAACTCTTTCTCTGAATAGTGATGTCACAAACTCCATAGACACATTCATAACTTTTCTCTTCTCACACACTCCATGTTGGGAGAAAATAACATAGCAGCTTTACCAAAGCAGGGCAGCAGTTTTAACCAGGACAAGCCATGTATAAATAGCGTGCAGCCAGACAAAATGGGGAATGGACTTTGCATCTTCTTGGTACATGAATATCTGTGATATCAGCAGGAAGTGGGGTTTAAATCCTTGTGATTCTACCCCCTTATGCAATATTTTTAATATTTAAAAAATCACGAGAACAGGATTTTTGACAAAATGAAGTCAGTGGAATTGGATCTTTTTGGACTACAAATGTTACAAGTTTCAAAAGTGAGCTTGGAAAGCTTTACGAGTCACTTGCACAGTTACTCAGAAAGAAATTGCTGCTTGTTGAACAGAGGAAGGAAGGACGTGTTTCTGATACATCCTTGTAAAGTTCTTCATCTCTGCTGTCTTTCTGGGTAAATTCTCTAAGGTCCAATAAGCACCTCCTCTCTGGGTGCAGAGCCCCTGTGCTGGCTCACACCCCACCACCTGCCACTATTTGTGGCTTTTTCTTCTCATTTGAAGAATTTCTCATGTTTTTGTTTTCATTTGCAGCTCCCAGAAGCCCTTGTCCCAGCTGAGAAGTGGAAATGGGACATTCACGGTTCATTTCAGCAGAGAAATGGAACTCCGGAACTCCTTGGTCTCACTCCTCTTAGGATGGAAGCAGAGAGAGGGGTTTCTGCCTGGGGACAGATCTCAGCTGGAATAAGTCAGTGCAGTTCTACTGCCAGAGGATGGCCCATATATGGGTCCCTAAATACACAGCTTCACAGGGGAGTGGATTTTTTTTTTAAACTGTTTCAGCAGCCCTGCATATTTGGAGATCTTTGTTCAATGATACCTCCCCCTCCCGGGGCAGTCTCTGTCTTAACACATTGTCTGTAATGCCACAAATGACTCTGTCTGTGATCAGAGACACTATCAAGTCAACAAAGTTACAAGTTTTACTGAGTTTTCTTAATTCTGTGATGTCATCTGGTTTTCTCATGCATGTAAAAAAAAAACAAAAAACTATGCTTCTCAAAAGTCACATTTCTTTTTGACATGCAATATTCCTCAAATTTAGTCAGTATTATATTTAAAATCATGCTGTCACCTTCTTCAAACTCAAACTTATTATAAACAGCCAGTGCCTCCTCCCCAGCAACATGGAAAAATATAGATTTTAGGTTTTCATCTTTGTTCTGTGCTACAATCGCAGACAAATACCACAGAAATAGCTGCTTAAACTCTCTCCAGTTCTCTGCCACATTGCCTGACGTTTGCAGAGTGGAAGGAGGCTGTAAAACATCCATTTTTAGAGTTAAAACTCCCATAGCACCTTAAAGACCAACAAACTTCTGCAGGCATAAGCTGTTTTGGGCTGCAACCCACTTCATCAGATGCATGAAGATGCAAGACACGCATCTGACGAAGTGGGTTGCTGCCTACAAAAGCTTATGCCCTCAGAAATTTGTCAGTCCTTAATGTGTTCCAGGACTCTCGTTGTTTTTGATGTCTACAGATTAAAACGGCTACCCCTCTGAACCATTCTTAGAGTTGTGGTTTCACTTACTTGCTGAAGGCTTCAAGGCACTGTCCTTTGTTTGTCGGTGCTTTTAGTTGCAAATGCACAAGTTTTTCTCCAAATCCTTGTAGTGTCTGAACTCATTCATCACTTCTGACATCATGTAACGACCATGAGGGTTCATTAAAGACTAAACTACTGAATGAGTAAAGCTTAGAACTTTAATAACACAGGCAGGAGTGATTGCCAGGTGTCATGTTACAGCAGATTTAGGGCACATCTTCCAATTCATGCAACCCTGTGCCATGCTAGGGAGTGTCTCTAAATCATAATCTACTACAAGCATATCTCTACATCTCAGGTTAGTTTTTATACTGAAACCCGGACCACCCTAGTCATTGGCGATGGGACATTTCATTGCCAGAGTCACAGGTGCTCATATTGAACCAGTTTCCAAGAAACCCTTTAATGACTTTGTACGGTGCAGCAGTGCACAGAGCAGGCTAAACCAGGCAGAGGGAGCATAGCAGTGCGCATGGCTCTTTAGTCTCTGTAAAATGCAGAGACGTCAGGGAAGCAGGAAGATGTAGGACATTAGAGAATTCAGATCAAAGGTTCTTCTCTAATTCAGGCAGAGTCACTTGTGATCACAAAGGTCAGGCAGGAAGAGCTAATTCCCCTCTGAGCCATACACAAGCGTACTCGGTTGAGTCAACATAACACAAAGTATGATACACTTACTGTGAGAGTCCAGACAGATCTGAGGAGCCAGCTTCCTTGCTTTGCCTGGTTTTTCCCCACTATCAGGCCCTCAAATCCAGACTAGACAAGGTGCGCCCAGGACTGAGAACATGCTCCTCTGACTTCTTGCCTCCCCAGCCTGCAGCATCCGCGTTAGAGAGACGCCACCTGGGAAAGTGAAATTCAAAGCAGCCCATTCACAGCGTTAACCCTTCGCTCACCCGGAGCTCAGCTGAGCCTGGCTTTTACACAGGTGCACAGAGGGGAGCCCACACGGCAGCTTCCCCTGCAGCTTGCATGGCCTATGTAAGGAGGGCCGGGCACAACTGCTATCCCCACACGCAGGGTAGCACAGGGATTTCTCCCTCCACATCGCCCCAGGAGGGCAGGAAAAACGGAGAGGTGGAGCCGTGGCAACAGCCCCCAGAGAGGGACTGGCACGCACAGGGGTGTATAACACATCTTAAAGGGGGGAGGGGGTGGCAGAGGCTGTGCTCCTCCTGCAAACCCACTATCCTTCCCTGACCTTGCCATGGGGCAGTGCTGCTCCCAGCTCCCCTAGCACAGGGCTGCAAAGGCCGGACAGGGCTGACGGGCAGCAGAAGCACGTGTAAATGGAGTCACAGGTACATGGAAGGGGCCTAGCCGAGGTACCTGTGAGGCAGTGGAGACACACGGGAGGTCTGAGGGGAGAGAGGCCCCGGCAGGAGCTGAGGGTCGGGAGGCAGCTGGCAGTCACCTTGCAGATGGGTTGAGGACTCCAGGGGCTTCACCGGCAAAGTTCAGCATCTCCGGGCGGGTGGAGGAGGGGGCTGCTGCCGGGGGGAGGTATTCGGGTGGAGTGGGGATGTGACTGCTGCCAACCTGGGAGGAACCGGGCTGAGCCAACCCCTTAGTCGGGGGACACAGTAGGGAGATGGGGTGGGGGTTCTTGCCAGTGAAAGGGGAGCCAGGCATGAAAATCGGAAGACCAGATACTGGAGGAACAGGTTCTGTGGGGATTAGGCCTGGCAGTTTCTTGCCCACATAAAGTGGGGACGATAGGTCTAGGGTAGTCACCAGGCAGGCAGGGACTTCCCCACAACCCATGGCAACCCCAGCCTTTCCCTGAGCTCTGCCTGTCAAGGGCGGAGCCTCTTGCTGCGCTTTCCCTCCCTGTGTCAGTGGGTACCATAGGTCACTGGCACCTGGGGGCCAAGCCTGCATTTGCAGCCTCGCCATGCAGGAGAGGAGGGGTCCCAGCACCGCCCCCCAGGAAGAGGGGGATCTGTACCTGGGTGTGTGGGGGGGGTGAGGTCTCAGGGGGGTGCAAATCCAGGGTCAGCTGTACTGTCGTCCCCCCCACACTTGCCTGACACCTGCCTTGCCCACTCCAGCCCAGCCCTACAGCCCGGCGCTGACTCGGATAGGGGTGGCATCATTCCCCGGCTTGGGGAGGTGGGAGAGCCGGCCCTTCACAACGCATGGGGGGGGCTGCGCAGGAGCAGCCGCCTCTCAGCCTCCTACACCCCACCCTGCCCATTGGGAAAGGTCGGCCTGGCGCCCCGCACTTACCCGCCACTCCAGCTTGGTGACGGGCAGCCTCCCCCCCAGCTGGGGGGAGGGCAGGATGGCTCGTCACGACACACAGGGGGTGGGGGACGCTGGAAGGACCAGCACAGCCAATCCCATGTGCCTCAAAGGGCTGGCCAGTTGCTCCCCCCCGTTCCCCACAGGCTGGTGCCTAGGGGCCTGGCTCCCCGCCACTCCACTGCCCTTCTAGCTTGGGAGTTGGTGTGGTGGAGGCACCTGCTGAGCTGCCCGAGGGTGTGGGACATATGTCTAGAGGGGGTGTGTGCAGAGGGCACGGGTGCCCGTGGACCAGGTGGGGGGTGCAGTGCAGGGATGGGTGAGCAGAGTGAGGGGCTCTGTCTGTACGCAGCGTGTGCGCACTCAGCGTGGCATGAACGTGGGGAGGTGGCACGCTAAGCGATCTCTGGGGTGTTTGTGTGTAACAAGCGTGTGGGTAGAAAATCAGGATGGAGTGAAAGTGTGGGGTGCCACGAATGCTAGGTGAGATGGAGTGAATGAATGCACCAGCTGGGCATGAGGAGGACAGACAGACAGACAATCTAAAACATTTAAGCGCACTACACACACACACTAGTGCTCTGTTTGCACATGTCGGAAGATTCACCTACTATCTGAGCACTATTTTTTCATTTGCTTCTCATCCAACACCCCTGTAACATAGAGCAGTAGGAGCCTCCTTTTACAAACTGAAGCAAAGATGGACTATCCCAGATCCATTGATTACAATGAAATTAGGATCCCAAATATCTTTGTGGAACTCAGCCTAAGTGACTTGACCAAGGTCACATTGGTAGAGGAGGGAGCTGAACCCAGCAGTCTCAAGTCCCTGTCCAGAACCCCTTAATCACTGGAATTTCCCATCATCCCACATTCCATCCTCTCTAAAAGCCAGTTTAAATTAACCCTGTCGAACTCTCTCATAGAGACAGCCCCCTAAATTGTACCAGCCTGATTCTCCAGCAGATTTCATACCAGAAATGCACAAGTGCAAACAGAAGCCACTTTGGGAACAGAAGGCGCCAAAGACGTGGGCCCTGCAAACATCCCCCACTTCCCTCTGCTCATTCCTTGCCTTGGCTGCAGCAGAAAGTGAAATTAGAATCCCTGAACTGATGGCCCTGTTACTGCTATATGGGGAACACGAGAATAGAATAAGGGTGAGAGGGACCTGTTGGCTTCATGCAAGAACCACCCCTAGCACTTCCTAAGGCAAATACTGAAGAAGTAGGCAGGGGAAATTTCTCTCTCTGCAAAAGCTGTCACTGCCACAGCAGATGCAGTGGCGAATCCCTAGCTCTGCACCAGCACGCTATTCACATTTCGCCCCGCAAAGACCTCGCCCCCTCTTAACACGCTGGAATTTGAGGGGCCCCACTTAACCCGTTCATCTGCTTTGGCTACATCTCCTGTTTGTACCTGTTCTCAGTGATGGTCACTTGCTGCCTGCCATCAAACATGACCTGGTGTGACCCTCCGTATCACACAGAGGCAAAAACAATGCCAGATCATTTTTTTTAAACCAAAAAAAGGCCTGGAGGGGGCACAAAAAGGGAACCAGATCTCAGCAGGGGGCATGGGAGAGGGACAGCCATGGAGCAGGGCGCACTCTCTGACCATTACAAAATGCAGCTTGGGTCTCCCACCTTCTGGTCTTGCCAGATGCTCTGTGGGGACACCTCAGGGCTGGGGATGTTTTAACACAGCCAGAGAATGAGACCATCACACCCAGACTCACCCTGGCTTCTTCTTTAGAGTATGAGGAAAACACCAGCGCCAAAGAAAGCTCTGAACCAGTCCAGTCCTCTCCCAAGAAGAGACTGATGCTTGCGGTGGTTGCTCCTGAGGTACCTTTTCCACTAAGGCTGAATCCAGCTCCCATTACCATCCGTGGAAAGACTCCCTTTGACTTTGGCGGGCTTTGGATCAGACCTACAGTGCCTGGGTGACCCGGTTGCTCCGGGGTTTGTTACAAAGCCCTGTCGGGTCCCTAGCCAGGTGCAAAAGAGCAGAGGGTCTGTATCTGGCAGTCTCACCCAGCAGGGGTGGGGGAAAGTCACTGGTAACAAGCAAACACAAGCCCCACAGGCGACATCTCTTTCCTCAGGGAGGCTCCAGCAGGCAGCTGTCTCTAGGCAGTTCCTGGCCCCAGCACGGCTTCTCGCATAGTGAGAATTAGGTTCCTTCCCAGCCAGCTCCTAGGTCAGCTGGGAAATCCCCCTTGCAACCCTTCCCTCCAAGCCACACCCCTTCTGCAGGTGCATCAGGGTGGGGGCTAATTAAGCTCCAGCAGCTTGTTAACTCTTTCCTGGTCAGGGTAGGGTTTGCACACCCTGTCGCAGCCCATTCCTCCCCCACTGAAGTCAACGGGAGTTTCGCAGTTGATTCCAATTGCACCAGTGTTAGGCCTATAAAGTGGGTGAAATTCCTTAGTAAGGTTCAATACACTCTTCACACTAGCCTTGCTCAGGCGCGGTGGTCTGAAGATGGGGTTCTGCAGGGGAGAATCACCCAGAGTATGTTATGGAGTTACACCCTCTGCAGCCCCTTAGGGTTCTGCAGGAACAATCCTGCGCTGGCAGGAAGTTCCTGGGTCTCGTCTGCGAGTCCATTTTGTGGTTCATTGTAGCTGCACGGATGTAACTGACGGCAGAATTTGGCCCTTGTGACCCAGCAATCAATTAGCTCCATCCTAGTTCTGTAAGAGAGGAATTACCATATAAACTAATCCAGATTTAGCAGGACAAACTAGTGCGCGGCCTGCTCCAATCACTGTGAACACAAAGAGTGAAAAATCCAATTCATGGATCCTGAGCTAAGCAGCCCTGAGTAGGGAGAGAAACAAATATTTTCTTCTTCAGAGAGCAGAAACATTTTATGTTCAGAAGCAAGATGCATTTCACATTCCCCAAAGAGCAATGAGAGATGAGGAGCATTTGGAAACAGGGGGTGAGACCTTCACTGAACTCTCATTAATACTTACTCCAAGCACCTGGAGGCAGACATCGAGATGGCCTATCAAAATCAAATCTCCACATACAGGAGGGGCTCCAGTTTTACATCCAAAAACATCTCCAAGAGTCCTGGGCCTGCCCTTAAATCATCTCACCCCTCTGCATTACTTTCAAGAATTTCCAAAAACTTGTATAAGACTATTGTAGGAGAACACTGTACACTTGCTCAGAGAATGTAATGGATCTTCATCTATAGTTACAGTGTGTTGACTTTCTGAAAAAGCCAGGAGCACCCGAAGAAGTTAAAAAAACCCACACTGTTGCCCACACAAACTGCTGAAAGTGTTGACTGTAATGGATATGAAACAGGAAACATGAAAAAATGTCTGGCAAACCCCTCTGAGAGCTCCCCTCGCTCTAGAGAATGGGAGAAGTCTTGTGCATTATTAGCACAGGCAATGGCAAGAAACACAAACAGTGAAGTGGGAAATTATTTCTTGATTCATGATCTTTATTGGACTCCAGCAAAAAGGTACATGTGGGATAAACCGGTGTTGAAGACGGATACAGACAATACTGCCTGAATAGCTGTGCAATTGTGTAAAACCATGAACGCTTTGTAAAGACACAGCATTGGCTGAGCTATCAGAACAGAAGACAATTCCCCTCTGGATCCCAAGATGGTCCCTGAGTTTCCCTGATGCATTCACAGAGACTGAAAAGGGAAGTTGCCAGACTTTTTCATGTCATGATCCCACATCTCTCCCTCCCCTAGATCCTGGCCCCCTTCCTGCTACCTTTCCTCCTCTCCAAGGTCAGACCAAGCATGGAGCAAATCCAGCTCCTACTTCTGAGTCTCTTGCCCTCCTGCAGGAGGTCGGCCCTGACACTCTCTACCTAGCTCCCAGTCACAGATGCTGAAATAAGCTGCTGTATTCACTGGGGGTGGCAGAGAGTTCCCTCACTGGCTGCTTTCCTAGCAAGTGGCAGGGCAACCAAGCCAGAGCCACCTTTGTGCAATGGGTCCCACTCCTCAACCTACCACAGTCATACTCAGACTGTAGCTCACAAGCCGCAAGTGGCCCTTAATGTGTCCCCTGCAGCTCTTTGCAGTGTGATTTAAGCACTGTGTGATTTAATTATTAACCAAGTGAAGTTATTAACCAGTCAGGATGATTTTACTATGTTATGAACCAATTAAGTTACCAACTTGCACTACATTATTCACTTATTTGCTGAGAGAATATATATAATATGGTAAAAAAAAAACCCGAAATATTTCCCATCATATTGTTTACATATGACTAGATAGTACTATAGTAAATGAAACAATGAATTCACACTACTGTGGGGGTTTTGGGGGGTCATGTTGATCAGTAATTTGGCTCCTGGACCACTGAGATCTGAGCATCACTGACCTACCATATGAACAAATCAGGTTTTATCTTTTTCACAGCATACAGCTCTGGGTGTGTTTCTTCATTTACCTCGAGACAGCCCACCCTGAGAGAAAAAGCAAGCAAGAAAAGAAGTGTTAATTCTTCATGCAGACACGACCAATTGTTCTCCATGTCCACTGAAGGTTGGACAAGAAGCAATTTATCTGCAGCAAGGGAGATTTAGGCTAGCTAGTAGGAAAACTTTCCAGCTAGGAGGATATTTAAACTCTGGAATAAGCTTCCATGGGAGGCTGTCGAATTCTCATCCCTGGAGGTTTTTAAGAACAGGTTGGACACACACCTGTCAGGGAGGGTCTATGTTTAATTGGTCCTGCCTCAGTGCAGTGGGAGGGACTCGATGTCCTTTTGGGTCTCTTCCAGCCTTACCTTTCTGTTGCCTGACAATCCATTTGGGGCTGAGTGCACTGCACGCCATGGGGTTCTTTATGATTCCTACTTATTGCGTAGTGCCTAGCATACTGAGCAACATTTTCAAATTTATTTCAGGGGCAGCCGGGCCAAGCCAGAGCAGGACGGCGACCCCGCACACCGAGTCGCAAAAGCACTTGTTCAAATTTGTCGTGGCCCAGCCTGACTGGCGCTGTGAGCCCGTGGTCACCCAGGAGCCAGTGATGGGTTAATCTGGCCCTGAGCAGAGGTCTGCTACATTATCCAGAATCTTCTGCCTCAGCCATACATGGGCATCAGCATCTCTCACCGACATACATTCTCTGTCAGAGAGAGAGGCTAACGTGCACGTGTGGCTCAGCCCATATGACTCTGCATATGGAGCTGCAGGGGATCACGTGATTAAATTGGGAGTTTTTTGTTTGTAAGTGGTAGTCTCCCTGACATGGCTGGTTCAGTATGGTGCCAACAGCCCCAGTGATGGGCCAGTACCCCGTGGCACTGGGCACTGCACAAACACAGAACACAAAGACGGCCCCAGCCCAAAGAGCTCACAACCCAGCTGTCCGCCAGAGCCCACAGGATCTGTGTCACTCACCGCCTTGCCTGCTGAGCTCACTGCCACCAGGGGCTTCTCACTTGGAGGGTGGGGGACGGCGGCGAAGTATTGATGCAGTCTGAAGCCTGGCCAGCTCCCCCCACACTCCACCCAGGCCATGAGCTGTGGGCAGGGACAGTAACGTCCTTTCTGCACAGGAAGGGCTGGACTGTGCGGCCCGTACTCAGGATGGTGAGCACTTATTGGTACGAACAGTCCTGGTGAGTGCTGTGGGGCTACTCTTGTGTTTCTTCATGGCCAGTTGAGGAGAATGGGGTTTCTTTGTTTACAGTAAATGTGGGCGAGCCGGAACCAGTGCTGTGCTGTTCCAAGGTAAGGGACATGCTAGTGTAACCCACCCTTACCCAGGGTGGGTCTCTGTCCCCCTCTAGCGGCTGAATGACATACAGGGTTATGAATCAGCTACAAGCTCGAGCTAGTAGATCTGGGTGATGTGGCTCAGCAGTAGAAGGTTGTGCTCTAGCATACTGAGGTCACAGGGTTTCAGCTCACTACCAGTGACCCACCCAGGTATATCCCATTACACTTGCCCTGCGGCATTTCTAACAAGCCAGAAAACAACAGACTGAGAAAATCACTTATTCCCAAATTGATACACATTTTAAAGAACAAATTTGAAAATCAAAATTATTCTGAAAGCTGCCTTGAGGTGTCTCTGAGGGGGACCATTTATAACACCCCAGAAACAAAGCCCTGTCTGTGGGATCTCTAGGACTGTGCACAGAACTGGACATTTAAAAAAAGCTTTGTTATCCCCACAGAACTCGCTTCTATTCTCTTCCATCTGCCTTTCATCTTCCCTAGTCTTGTTTTCTCTCTCTGACTGGTTTAAACAGTTTTCCTTTTCCCTTTGAGGCTTGTGGCCTCGACATTTTATAGCACCCAGGCCTGGTCTATACTGCCGGACAAAATTCGGCAGCAGTCAACGAGAGTTACACAAGCTACGAAGGATAGCTTGCATAACTCCTGTCGACTTCGTAACTTCCATTTAGTGCACCGGCTCCACGGAACTGCACCGATGGGAAATGCGTACATGTTGACGCAGTGCTATGCTTTTTTTGGAGGTGGTTTTAGTAGGTTGACTTCCAGATTGATTGAGTGGGTCTTCACTTCTGCTCAATTGATCTGCACTGATTGAGCTGATGGCGGTGAATTTGCTGCCGTTAGGGTAGACATACCGTCAGGCAGCAGAGCTGCCGCTGTAGCACTGTAATGGACACTTTCTACAGTGATGGAAGGGTTTTTCCATCACTGTAGTAAATCCATCTGCTGGTAGCTCAGTCAATGGAAGAATTCTGTACTGGGGCTTAAGTTTGCTTAACTACGTCTCTCAGGGATGTGATTTTTTTTCTCACACCTGAGCAATGTAGGTAGGTTGACCTAAGTTTTAGGTGTAGGCCAGGTCTCATTGCTAGCTGTACATTTCAAATATTTGGCTGGGTATTTGTGTGGGTTATGAAAGGTACTTTGTGTCTTTTCACTCTTCTTTTCTTTGTCTCTTTTGTTTGTCTGTTAGTCTTTGTTACAGGAGCAACTGTGGTAGTGGTTGTAAATTACCTGAGTAAAGGAAGTTCCATTCATTAAATTGTGAGAGACCCCAGACTTCTGTTTTCATTCTTTCCTACTGAATAAAATAACTTGCCATTCTGATATGACAAAATGCTGCCTTCAGTATGTACTGAAAGCCACTATATTATTCATCTTTTCAAATAGCAAAATGCAACCCTTACCAAAGCAGTGGGAAAAGAATGACAGCCAGTTCTTGGGTTAGAGGGCATGGAAAGAAACACTGTGATTCAAGTAAAAAGACCTTAATCATGACACTGAGTTAACACAAACAAATTAAAGGGATCCAGCAGTAACTTACGCTGAGCTCTGGAGTTTACAGCCGTGAATCCTGAGTGCCATACCCAGCAACATTGCTCTTGGATTTTTCGCAATAAGATCAGCTAAGAAATCATAACTCCACAATCTGCAGGAAACAGATACGAGTATGCCAAGAGGAAACAATGCTTATTTTTACTCCATTCACTGCTGTCAGTGGTGTCTAAAAGGAGAGTCTTTACCCAGACATGCACAGAGAAATCAGAATGCTCCCACTGGCAAGTCAGGCCCCTGAGGAAATTGCTTTCCATGTGCAACTGTTGTGTCAGTTACTGTGTATTCCACATGCAAACGTCCAGCTTATTTAAGGGGAAAGGTGAACCTTGTGGGTCCATTTCAAATGGGTTTCAGAGTTCTAGCAATATGCTGTTATGAGCTGCTGGTTCACCACTGGATACTTCCATCCTCAGAACAGCGGTCCCCAAACATTTTCCCTGCATGACCCATTTTAAGATGTGTTGTTTCCCACTATCCCAGACAGCGTGGAAGTTGAAGGGGTCCTCCCTGCAGTGTGACCTCACATGCAGTGTACATGCAAGGTCACGCCACAAGAAGGATGCCATTTTGCTTTAGAAACAGAGTTCTCTGGGCTGCATAATCTCACACACACACAGTGCATGCGAGGTCATGCTGCATGGAGGGTGCCATTTTATAGAGCAAAATAGCATCCTCCGTGCGATGTGACCTCGTGCATGTGGTGTGTGTGAGGTCATGCCAGCACGGAGGAGGCCATTTTACGAAATGCATGCTCTGGGATTGCCATGGCCCCATCTGCTGATGGAGTGACCCCACTTGGGGTCCTGACCCACAGTTTGGGAACTGCTGCTTTAGAAGGAGCTGGAGTGAAAGGAATGACTCATGGGTGATATACATGGGCACCTAATATGTCTTGAATATATTAGAAATCACTAATAACTAGAATCACATCTCATTTCCAAACCAAGAGTCGAAGAATCTTTTCCCCTTGCTTACAATTACCTCAGTTTACCCCCAAAAGAGTGCCTAATTCTAATTCCATCTGCAAACCAGGACAAAAGAAGGCAGATATTCCATTTTCAAGATGTCAGACATGTTGTCTATAGAAACCCAGATAGGTTGAACCTAGAATCTAAATGTTCCCAGGGATAAAATGGGGATATTTAGATAAATTTTTTTCACTTTGCCTAAGTTTATAGATACTTTTGTCAATTTCTTTAAACTAACGTAAATCAACTGAGGAACACAGAAAACATTTTATAAATTGATGAATGAAATTGCTTTTTCTGTCCAGCCAAAGATTAAACATAGGAAATATAGGAAAGAGCATGTAGAGAATGACACATTAACTCATGGGGAAAAAAAATCATAGTAGAGCTATATCAGGATAAGATTGCACATTATAAATTTAAACTGGCTAGTTACACTGCTTGATCTATTTAAATGGAAGGTTCCATAAATCAAACTTCCTGAAACACTAAGAATCCAAAATGCATTTTTTCACCCCAAATTACAAACTGCACTTTCCTCTGCTTTTATGAATCTGATACAGTCCCCCTTTACAGGTGGATAATCTGTTTTATTCCCTTTTAATTTTTTTGGCTTTTATCCCACTGTAAGCCCCAAAGGATATGAAATAAAATGCATCAGAGATAATGGAGAATATACAAAACATGTCTATTCTATTCAGAGGAACTGTAAAAGATGTTGTTTGTTTTCTTTTTGAATGGTTGTTGCACTCTGAAATACTGTTACGAAACCACTCTGAAATACTGGTATGAATATTACAGCACAAGACACAAAATATTGACAGGAATAAGCACCTGACGCACGTGTAGCTTTGGAATATTATTGGAACTGCTTAACGGGGGGGTCTTCATTAATGGTGTGGGTCAATACAGAATATGATCTTTGAAATTAAAGAAACTTAAATATCCGCTGATGAGCAAAAAATCCTTGACGTTATTACACACGTTATTACATGCTTCTGACCAGGTACCATGGATAGCACTCCCCTCCTCCAAGGGTTACAAGGGCTAAGAAGAGATTGCAGGTCTCTTTGCTTTATTTAAACTAAGGACACCACTTCACTGTCAACTTGTTGTGGGTTTTGCATATCCACGTCAGCTGATAGGCAATGTCAGTATGATCTGGGAGCGCCACAGGTAACACTGCTTTGTTATCCTGCCATCAAGTTAATGTTGCCTTGTTTATTTGTGGCGACACAATGACAGCATGCTGTGCATTGAGATCAGACAGCCAATGATTCATTGCTCTCACTCCACTGTTCTTTATGTATTCTGGGATTTTTCAGTGCTCTGTGCCATGGGATTTCTACTGGAAAACAATGGAATTGTGGGGTTTGGAGACAGACAGAATAATTTCCATAATTCCTCCTGTTTCATCCCATCGTCATCCTTGTTTCTGTGGGCCATTTTCATATCAAGTGCTGCCAGGCAGCCTGGAGGAAACACTGGCACACACTGTGATCCTCAGCATGATTGATATAAACAGGCTGCTGAAAACATATCTACACTCATGCAATGTCTTCAGATCCTGGCTCTGTCCTCAGAGGCACTCAGTGAGGAGACTTGGAGGAGAAGTTTGCTGTAAGCCACCTTTCTGCTCCCTGATCCTGGGGCAGGTTGGAGCCTGAATAGCCTCTGGTCTAACTGCCAGGAACCTCAGGGCTGCCCTAAGTTACCCCAACTGCTGTGCTGGTCTAGCATCTGCAGGGGGCACCTTGCACTCTGCCCCACCCCTCCTAACATACGCCTCCATGCCTCTACCCATGCGCTACATTGAGGGAGGGAGACGGAGTGGGGTATACCAGCTTTGCCTCACCCAAGGATTACCCTGAGTCAGGGGGATCCTTGGCTGCCCCTTTAGGGCAGCTGCCCAGCCACTTTCCCTGCTCAACAGAGGCTGAGGCTCACTACGTCGTTCAGTTGTTTAATGAGTAAAATACAAGCAGTGAACACAACAGTGGCGCTCTGTTCTTTGCCTGGGGAGCAGGGCTGGTCCATGGCTGGGTGGATGCACTGTAGGATACCGTGATCCTGGTATTAAGAATAACTCACAGTATTGCAATGACAACAGGAACAAACGTTACTTACCCTAGTCTCTGCAGTTTACAGTTTGGATGTTTCAGCCCCTCACACAGCAGCTCCACTCCGGAATCTCCCAGTGTGTGCCCCCCTATTTCTAGTTCTGTCAGGGACTGGTTGGTGCTGAGAGCAGAGGCGAGATCTCCACAACAAGCTGCTGTGAGGTTACACAGAGACAACCTGCAGGAGACAGACATTTACAGACAGTAGAAGTACTTATTTATGCCCCATTCTTTGGATTTCCCCTCCTTGATACCAGTGGGTATCTCTAATGCAGTGGTCCCTGTAGGAGAGTAAAGAGTTTAAAGCTGGACAAGTGGTCAGGCCTAAACTACAGGGAATGGGGTCATTATACAAGCAGACCTTGTTTCTGTTACTTTGTGCAGAACTAGCTAAGGGCTGTTACCTCTCAAGGAATGAAACTAACAAATAACTATTCTCCCTCGAGGCCTTGGGTGAGATCAGCATTATCTTCTTTCCCTCCCTTGCGTGTAGTATATTGTAAAGAATATTAGTAAGTTTCAAAGTAATGTGCCTACGCTCTGCCTATTCATTATGTAGTTATGAATATTCATTTTATAGGTGTCAATGTAACCAAATAAGGGTCTATGGGGAGTTGCTGGAAATGGATACATTTACATACTGTTATGGATAAAAGAATTGTAAAGTAAACCCCGCATCACTCACTCCTGGTGTGGAAGTGCAACGAGCAGGCAATAAAGGGTTCCGTCTCCCCAGTCCACACCCAGGACAAGCTGTTTGATTATTTCTAACAGTCCCCAAACTTTTTTGGTTCACGCTCCCTCAGGATTCAGAGCTGCAGACAGGGCTGGAGTTGGGGCCGGAACCAGGAGCAGAACCAAAGCTGGGGCCGGGAGCAGGGGGTCCACACCAGGGTCGGGCTGCGGCTGGAACTGGAGCTGGGCCATGGTCAGGGCAGGGAGCTGCGGCCAGGAGAGGGCCGGGAGCTGGGGACCAGGGTCGGGGCCAGGGCTGTGGCTGGAGCTAGGAGCAGGGCCAGGACCAGGGCTGTGGTCAGGGCCAGGAGCCGTAGCCAGAAGCAGGGCTCGGAGCTGAGGGCCAAAGGCCAGAGCTGGAGCTGCTTGTACTTGATTTTGAGAGATCAACTCAGATTCCCTTACACAACTGGGGAGAAGGTAAAAATAGGTCTGGAGGTGTCTAAATTAGTCAAAGAAATTCCAAGTGCGAGGGACTGACTGAGGGCAGCGGAGCCACATAGGCCTAGAGACTTTCCTAGTTGGACTATTGCAATATCCTCTGTTTCTGCCAGGAGCCACGTTCTGTCATTTGCTCTCTGCGGATCACTCTTGGAGAAAATGCTTTTCATCTGTGTGCAATGAGTAGTGGGGGAACAGGAGTAGTACCACAAGGTCTCTCCGTGATCCCCCCCTCCTCAGACACACCAGTTTGAACTCAGATAACTGATTAGTTGCTTCCTCTGTGTGAGGAATAGCTCCATGGTGGCAGCAGCAGGGTTGTATCTCTCAGTGCTAGGACCGTGGTTCTACCCACGCTGACGCCTCAACCAGGCTCTCACTAACAGATTCCTGGAAGGGTTGGAGTTTATCAGCTGCGTTGGTGCCGTGGGTTTGCCCAGAAGTTCCGTTTGAGAGTACGGGACGAGGTCAAGTCCATCCTGAGGGAAGCATAGTGATATTTATTTTATTCGCTCATTTATTTTTTCCAGCTAGTTCTGAAGAACTGTGATATGATCGTCTGTCAAGTCTATGCAGGAGAAAAGGAGCCAGTGTCAGTTCTGGGGAAGCTGTGGTTCTAAGGGGAGGGACATGGCAGCCAAGTTACATTTATGTCAAGCTCCAGAGAAGAGACCTGGGGAAATAACGTGCTCCGGAATTGTTATTAACCTACAAAGCTAAAATTTAAAAATAAAATAAATAACTGAGGGCTTCCCTTGGACTTTCCTTCTTCCTTCCCTCAGCCCCCCCCCCCCTTTCCTCCCCGTTTCCTTGTCTCGCTGTTAGGTTTTGCCCCAAGGTTAGTTCTTGTGGTGGTGGTAAAGAATTTGAATGGAGTATGGTTATTCTAATCATATTGTGAAAGCCTCTCATAACTGTGTTCTCATTCACGCTTAGTGAGTTAAATAACCCAAATACTCATGTTAACAAACACTGCATTTACATTGCATGATGTGTTGCTGCATGAACCAACTTCCTAACAACTAAATATGAGAACTCTATCCAGCAGAGGGTCTCTTTCCCACTCCTTGGGAAAATAGCAGGTGTTTTTCCAGGAGCATTCCTAGCAGGGCTGTGATCCTACTAGAAAGAGCTGAAATCCCAATGGTACAGTGTTAACGGACAGAGAATAAAAGAAACCAGCTGTTCCTTACTTCATGATTTGCAGTTTGCAGTTGGGATGTTTCAGTCCCTCACACAGCAGCTGCACACTTGTATCCCCCAGTTTGTTGTTCACCAAGTCTAGCTCTGTTAGGGTCTGGCTGGTACTGAGCACAGAGGAGAGAGCCCCACAACAACCATCTGTGAGATCGCAGCGGTTCAAACTGTAGGAGACAGAAAAACAGCAGGAAGATGATCATTTGTTTCCTCTCTCTTGGTTGAGATTCTCTCACTGATGTCGGTGTCTGTCTGGACGGGGACTGTTCGTTCAGAAGAGATCAGTCACAGGGCTGTAGTAGGAGGCTGTGGGACTGTCAGCACGAAAGTCCCCTGTGTGGATTCCTGTGCACGTGCCCCTGCTCTGTCAGTCACCCCCGGCTCCAGCAGGGAATGTTCAGATGAGCTGAAGGGAGGGGAACAGCGTGGGGTGGGAAGGCATCTGCAATGGGCTGGAGAATCCTAACACCAGACACCGAGGAAGAATGCAAACCCTTTCCCGGTGCTGGCATCCTGCTTCCTTTCTGCTTATGCAGATGAACTGTCCCCCAGCACCAAAAACTATGAGCCATGCCTGTGGGAGCCCAAACTGGAAGACAAGTTACATTATTTCTCTCCCAGTCAAACTCCCACCTGCTTATATTGCTGATAATAGAATCCCTGCCCCCCCAGCCCATATGCTTAGCACAGCTGGGTTCCCTGCTCCCAGAGAGACCTTCTGGGTGTGTGAGAAATGACTTTCCTACTCTTGGCCCACTTAGAAAGGCGAGAGATGGGGTTTACAATGGGTGTAAAATGAAGGGACTCACAATTACTGTTTCATACCTGGGACACCTGAGCTTAGAGACCAAGTAAATTAGAATGTATTATGGGGATATCTTGAGAGGACAGACTCATTTGAGAAATTTGAGCCTCAACTTCCCTCATCAGTGAAACGGAGGTAGTAACTAGAGCTGGACAAAGTTTGTTGGGTGAATAGTTTATTCACCAAAAGATGCAGTTTTGGTCATCCCAAAACTATTCATGAATTTTGGCACTGATTTGCTGAACGCTTTTGGCCAAAAACATTTTTTCAGGGCTAGATTCACGAAGTGAAGGAGGTTCACCACAAAGTGGTTCCCTTGTCGCCTTTAGTCCAGTGGTTCGGGCACTCACCTGGGATAGGGGAGACTCTCATTTGAATCCCCAGTCTGGAGCCAGGATTAGAATCCAGGTCTCCCACCTCGCTGCCCCAAGCACCAGGCCATGTTGGCAATCTCTCACAAAGGTGGGGAACTGAGTAAAATGACTTCTGTCCCAAATACTGGGGGGGGCGGGCATTTTAATTATGTGCACCGTTTTCAGTCATTGTTGCTGTGTGTTCTCACCTCCTTTAGTAAAAGTTTGCTTTGTTTATACGCAGACTCAAGTCGTGCGAGTGGGGAAATATTCCCTTAGACAGGGCACCCAGGGAGGTACACAATTGTCCCAGATGTCTGTGTGTGAGCTTGAGACAGTTTCATTTTCTAATTTTAAGCAGAGCTCCTGGATAATGAAGCTGGCCCTTGTGGCTGCTGATAGCACCTGGCAGAAGGGGGATGTCTCTACTCCAGCAGCACAAAGAGACCAGAAAGCTCTTCTAAACAGCCAGTTGAGGATTTCCACGCTGCAGAGGAAGTCACAGAGCTGGCATTACACCACTCCCCACATCCTCCCTGGTAGGGGTGGGCGGGAGGGAGGCACAGGCAGAGCGCTGCGGTACTTCAGCAATCCCCAGCTTGTGCATTGGCACATTACAGCCAAGCTCCAGGTGGGAAGAATGATACTACACCAGGCTCATGAGCCCCTCCCGTTAGTTGGCCTGATACCTACCCCCCCCCCAGTGCAGGATTGAGCCCTAAAGTACACTTCCCAGTGAGTTGCCTAGTCTAGTGTGACAATGTCCCAAGTGATGGAGGTGGGCTAGTCAATGGGCTAGGCATTGTCTCAGCAGGTCTGTCAGAGAAGCACAGCAGTGATGCAGAAGCCTGTCAGCTGTGTATCTTCCTTCTCCCGTCCCACATCCCACTCCATCAGGGAGCTACTTGTTCCCCACCCTCTTCCAATCTGTGCGGGGGAGAAGGGGCAGACACCGCCAGGGAGAGGAGCCACCATCAATCTAGGACTCTCTGCCGGCAGAGATTACAAGGCCTTGCTTGTGGACTGGTGGAGATAGATGGGGAGAAAAGCCACTCAGCTCACCAGGCAAAGGCTCTGATGTTCTTGGAAGAAAACGGGGGTCCCTGCATTAGAGGCTGGTGATATTAACCTCAAACTTCCACTGATGGAGTGAAGCCGCTGCAAAAGGAGGCTGATTCTGCCATTCACTCAGCTAGTGCTTTTGAAAGCTCAGCATCCAACATGCAGGTCTTCTGAAAATCTGAGCAGAAGTGTCACAATAGTGCTGAGTTCTGTTCCAAAACCTGTTGCAAGTCTCCAGAAAGCCTATCCCAGCAGGGGCAGGGATGAGCTGTGGAGCCTCTGACTTGAAAGAATAAAAATGTATTAAAGTAGAGGAGGAAAGATCTGTACCTTTGCCCAGCGGGTTTCTTTTCTTTCTTTTTTTTATTGCAAATCCAACACACACACACACACACCCACCCCCGTTCCCAGGCTGCACTTCCCAGGGTATATCTTAAAACTGGTGGTGTCTCTCTTCTGAGCACAGCTTGAGCCTCAGCCCTGGAACATCAAAGGCTCCGTGGATGGAGCTAGGAGGTTAAGACTAGTCAGAGGTCCAAGTCCTCTTCTTCTCTTACTCATTTTAAATTAAAATGTCAAGGTGTCAAAAGCAATTTAAATCTCTATAAAATGGGTGCTAGCTAAAAGGTAAGGGTGAGCTCTTTTTAATAAATGCATTTTATTAAAGGCTGTTTAAAAGAAAAAAAACCTATTTATCCCCCCAAAATTGGGGCTGTGGGGCCAGTTGTTTGGAGTGGGTCCAGCTTTATTTAAAATTTCAAACAGGGCAGGATGAGGCATGTTGTGAGCCATTGGCACAAATGCTGGAGAGACAGTGAACACTCAGCTTCTCCATGTCAGTAAAAAGAACCCCAGCCACACACACTGATGGGCACTTCAGACAAAGGACACTTCGACATGCACAGAGGTGGCCAAACGTCACTTACGCCAATCTCTGTAATTTGCAATTTGGATGTTTCAGTCCCTCACACAGCTGCTGCACCGCAGTATTTCTCAGCTCATAATTGTAACACATCTCCAGTTCTGTCAGGCTCGGTTTGGCTCTGAGAACAGCAGCAAGATCCCTGCCGCAGGTGTTTTTGAGATGACACCCTTCCAACCTGCACAAGAGAGGAAATCCAGAGATGAGCTAGCATCATTATGCAAATTGTGCTTATCATAGATCTTCTGGCAAGTGGCCCTGCCCACCAACCCCTCTCCCGACCAATTGGCATTGAAATTGGCCCAAAAGTTCTGTGCTAGGTGAAAGGATCTCTTTAAGACTGCCATGCTTGGCAGTCAATTCCACCTAGTCTGACCCAATGCACAAAGGTTCAGAGAGAAAGAGAGACACCTTTGGAGAGCACAATCACACTTTGGAGATGGTCTGTGCTTTGCTTCTAATAAGTAATTATCACTCTCAGCTTTGTCTAAATCTTCTTCATAAGAATCCATGCATATTGCACTCGGCCCTGTCCCAAGCCCCTTGTCCAGTGAGAAGTCAGAGATGGGTAGGATTTCCTGATTCGGCCACACTGCTTGCACTTCACCCTTGACCTATCAGCACTGAGAATAAACCCAGACATTTCAGGCCCCAAACCTCAGTCAACAACCAATGAGGAATAAGGTTTGGGGTACAACTTCCTCCCGAACCCCAACCCCAACCTTTGAGTGCATCAACACTAGCATCCAAACAGCACAGGTTTTCTAGAGAAGCTGATAAAGACACTGCCTGGTATGGTGACGGAGTTCTCAGGAATTATCGTCCTTGGAGACTTCAGCATTCACAATGCATCTGATCTAGTCTACCCTTTTCACCCAAGGGTTGTCACAGGGAGTCTCTGGCCCACACACATTAAGATGGTTACACCCCGTACCTGATCTTCATAATGAATGTGGATGTAGGCAATAAGGGTCGCCCTAACCCCAGTCAGACCCTCATTTTCTTAAAAGGGAGAGCAGAATTCTCCCCATCTCCAGGCAAAAGGTCTGGCTCTGGTGGGCTGTCCCCAAAAGCTCCCAGACCCAAGTATAGTCACAAAATAATGGTGCCCCACCAATCAAGCAAGGACTGCAGGAACCAGTGAGACATCACAGTCACTGACTGACCATTGCCATCAAGATTTGGTTTACAGAGCATCCTCCCCTGTATGAGGCTCAAAGAGCTCTATAGTTTCCACTAGCTCTGGGAGATGAAAGGGAGGGAAGAAAACCCAAGTGTCAGTGTTGGGAAAATCCAAGAAACAAATCTCTGCACAATTCTTCCATGCCGCTTCTTGGCCATGGAAGAGGCCAAGAGATCCTACATCTCCTCTGCTATAGCAACCACTGAACTACGCCCCACTGAACTATTCTGGACTGTCAGCCTAGAATGTCTCCTCCTTTCCAGAGCCCAGCAAGGAGCTGAAAAGACCATCCATGCCAGGATCGCTTCTATGGCAGCAAAAGGAGGCTAATTTTGCTGTACAGTTCCTGGTGTTTTTTGGATCATATTTTCAAAAGAACTCAGCATCCAGTAATTTTTGTGTTACCGCTCTGCCTCAGCAAAAGTGAGCTTTGCTGCAAAGTTTTGTGTCAGCTCCCTGACACACTGGCTTGTCTGCCAGCAACTCTGCCAGTCTAAACCTTGCCCTGGAGGAGCAAATCTCTTGCTCCTTAACTCCAAAGCCATCCTCTGTATGCACTTCCATCCAGCATCATGAACCTCCACCTGACACCCCCCCAACAAAGGAACAGGTACCCCAAACCTTTTAAATGCCAATAAGCAGCTATGTGACCACTGTGGGCTTTGTGAGTGGCCAAAGGATTAGGAAAATAGAGACCCCCCACAGCAAGATGGCCACCAACAAGGGTAACGAATCTATTATAGCCCTGCTGAAAAAAGCTGCTGCAGATACATTAAGAAATCAAGGCCACAACAGTGACTATGCACTTGATGGTTACCTTGACTGTTACCTGATTCCTCTCTGAAAGCACTAACAGAACAGACAAATGAAACTGAAGGAAAATATCAGCAGTGGAGGATCTAGTACAGGGGTCTTGACTCAGCTACAGAAAAGCCTTAGAGGCATGTCCATTCCAAATTGTATGCTCTCCAACCTCAAGGGAATCTCTCACCACAATAATCTGAGAAGTGTTGGGGTACCTGTAGGAGCAGAGCAAGGCAAACCCCTAGAATTTGTCCCCCGGCTCGTAACATAGGCGCTCAGCCTGCTGGATGATTTTGAATTTGATCTATAAAGATCTCAGAGGTGCCTGGTTCCTAAGATGGCCAGAGAGCCAAACTTCATGCACTGATCGTTAAACTTCTCAAATTCATTATAAAAGAAAATAATGCAGCTAGCTCATGATAAAACACTATTTTGCATAGGGTGACCAGATAACAAGTGTGAAAAATTGGGATGGAGATGGGAGGTAATAGGCACCTATATAAGAAAAAGACCCGGATATTGGGACTGTCCCTATAAAATCAGGACATCTGGTCTCCCTAGTTTTGGGGAACACCATGAAATAAGACAATGATTTTTCAAGCTTAGCCTTTAGAAAGGCAAGGGAACTTCAAGCAGCAAGGGCTTAAATATTTTATGAAGTTTCTAGCTCAGTTCCATGTCAAGATTAGTGAGGAAGTGCTTCTGCTTCAAAAGCCACAAGAAGCAGAAAGATTTTAAAATAGCCTGCAGTGAATTGAGCACCTCTTCTGGTTTACACCACGTTTACTTCTCTGTTGTTGTCTGCTCTACTTGCACAGCTGAACCTATCCAGTGACTGTGACTAATTTACTCATCTGGGTTCTCTTCTGCTCCAAGCTGGTATTTTGTTAATTTTTTGGAAAATATATATCAATTCTCATCAAATGATAATGTGACATTCCCCAGCAGGGGAGTTCAGGAAAGACATCCTCCCAAATTCATCTGATGAGAGTGAACCATCTGCAGAAAGGATTTATTGAAATTGCATTTACCAGTAATAAATGCTTTTCCATTGCTTCAGGGAGTTAATGAAACATTTGATGAATGGCCCAGACAGATTGATAGTTTGTTTGGGGATTATACAAGGTCTCTGTGTTAGCTTGACACTGCAGTCCACCAAATAGATCACTGGGGCGAGAGGGGACAGGCCCCTGCTCCGCTGTAGGAACTTGAGGGTGCCAATTTGACCACATCTCATTGCTGTGGGTCCCTTAGTGCCCAGTAGTTTGACATTCCACGCATTGGAAGTGAGAGAGAGAGCCTTCCTTCCTGTCAGGCATCGTGGAAAGGTGTGTAGGAGCTGGGCAATGCAGCAGTACCATGTACAGGCCACTGGAGTGGACGAGAAGACCAGCCACAGTTGGTGAGCTACATGAACTAACGATTTCTGCCCTCCCTGTCACATCGGTCTTGACAATTTTTAGTAGCATTATTCAAGCTTTCCTTGGGGCCTGGTCAATGGCTCTGGTTATCATTTAAAAAACTCCAGCTCCTTACAGACAAGAAGCGGGGCTAGACTCCTAGACCAACAAAATCACTGTTTTGCTTTTCTCGTGTCACAGACATCAGACTGGTTCTAGTGTGCTAATGCCTTTATATCCACATGGGTGGAAATGAAACATGTATTCTTTGCAACCAATTCCCTCTGCAGGTCTCCTTGTCTTGTCTAATGGAGAAACATAGGCTGCTCACCTCAGTGGCTGCGCAAATGGTCTGGAAGGTCCTAGCTAAGAAGTACCAATTTAATCCTCACCTTCATGCAGAAGTGTTTATATGGGGCAACCCAGATTTGCAAATTAGATACAAACTTATAAATTCAAAGAACTGGCTGAGCAGGGGCATCAGATGGATGTCCCAATTAGTATTAGGTTAAAACAGTGCTATCAGGACTGGCCCTAAACCAAATGGCACCCCAGTCAAGAAGCCTCTTTGGTGCCCCCTCCCCCCCAGCCCACAATTTGTTTAACTTTTGAATGCCTTATTTTTTGTTTTTTATTGTATTTGTAGCCCATATCAAGACTTTGGTGCATGATTCGCTTGCATGATTTCTCCCTGTCATATAAGAAGATACATTTACATGCTAGGATCTGTATTTATATCCCACTGACTGACTGGTGACGTCCCACCCCTTATAGGCCCATGAGGGCACAGCTGACAACATTCTCGGAGGTTCGAGGAAAACGTACTTCTCAGACAGTCTGGAAGGTTCCACAAGATTCTATAAAGGTTCTAAGAGGTTAGTGAAAAAAGAATCCACATACGGGAATACCTGAAACATGTTGCTTCAAACATTCAATTTTCCCTTTTGCCACTAACAACAAAAACAGCACCCCGAGCCTGGTAGCTCCAAGTGGTCGCCTGGGTCGCCTGCCCCTAAATTTAGCCCTGAGCGTTCTGACCTGCCAACCGCAGCAGAGTGGCACGACTTACAGCTAAAACTCTTGCTAACATACCTTGTCCACGTAGCTGCAGCGAGCAGACGTCAGACACCAGCCACACACCCTGCTGAGTGCTTTACATAGAGGACTCCTGGACATGCAAAGCACGCCAAATGTTACTGACCTCAGTCTTTGCAATTTGCAGTTGGGATGTTTCAGTCCCTCACACAGCCGCCGCACTCCGGAATCTCCCAGTGGATTGGAATTCAGGTTCAGCTCTGTCAGGCTCTGGTTGGTTCTGAGAACAGCAGCGAGATCCCCCCAGCCAGCACCTGTAACGCGGCCACCATTCAATCTGCAGGAGAGAAAAACGCAGAGAAGAGCAATCACGGCATGAAGGGGGCTCATCAAAGCTGTTCTGACAGGCGTCCCTCCACCCCCCACCAGCCCCTCAGCCTGACCATTCAGCATCAAGAATGACCCAGACATTTCAAGCCCCAAACCTCAGCCATTGACCAACGGGAAATACACTTTGGGGTGAAGCTTCCTCCCTAAGCACTGTCCCTAGCCACCAAAACTGACCCCTGCACAGCCTCCTCCATCTCTACAGTTGTTTTGATACTCTGGTCACCCTATCGAAGAAAGAGGGGAGCTCCTGACATTTGTGTGAAGCCGAACAACTCTCAGTTTCTGTAGGGGTGAGTATAGCCTCCATGATATGTGGGAGGCAGGGAGAAAAGAATCTCCAAAGGGGAAGAGATTTTAAGGTGGGGGTGAAAGCTGAAGAAACACCTGTAGTGGATCTATGTGGAAAGATATGCTGTGACTGGGGGGGAGACAGGGTCCCCAAGTTGAAGCAGAGAAAACTCCGCAAGTTTTGTAAGTTGAAAAGAAGAGAAGACACCTGAGAGGGGGAGGAGAGAGGGACCCCAAAGTGGAGAACGGAAATGGGACTGGAAAGAAGGACCACAACTGGAACATAATGAGAGACTCCTCAGATGTGCTGAAGAGGGTAAAGACAGATCTCCTTAAATTCTAAGCTGGAGCAACGAAAGAAAGCCCTTTTCCCATCACCACCTCTTCGGGTACGTCTACACAGTAGCTCGGAGGTGCTTCCAACACAGGCTGGGCTAGCTCTTCTCGGGCAATCTGACCTCCTGGTCACATACTCAGGTAGCTATCCCAAGCCACTGCCTGTGTTGGGGTGGCCACACTGCTATGTTTCGCAGACTACCTGAGCAGAGTTGGTGCGCGTCTGTCTACCCAAGTTGGGAAACACCCTCCTGACGGCTGTTTAGACATACCCATAGATGGCAGAGATAATGTTAAGATTGAATAAGGTAAAAACCCCTATAGTGAAGAGAGGGAGAGACCCTCAGAGAAAGGCAGTGAGATTGGGGAGAAGGGGAAAGACCAAGCCAGGTGAAAGAGGTTCAAGGGGAAGTTGGAGACTGGGGAGGGAGAAGGAGGGAGAAGCAAGAAGAGAGGGAACCCACAAGAAACAGGGTGGGAGAGAAGTGTTGAAAAACCCAAGGAAGTGGTGGAGGTGGAAAGAGAGAAAATGACGTATGGAGAGATAATTTAGGGAATGGAGAGAAGGAGGGAAAAAGTTGGTGGGTGGGGAAGACGTTTAGAAAGGGAATTGCAGAAAAGAAAAATTATATTGGAGGGTGAGCATAGACACCCAAAAAACTGA
The DNA here is from genome assembly GCA_007922155.1 of Mesoclemmys tuberculata. NCBI lineage: Eukaryota > Metazoa > Chordata > Testudines > Chelidae > Mesoclemmys > Mesoclemmys tuberculata. The sequence goes on from ML675613.1 coordinate 4,657,109, forward strand.
ATGGAAAAGAGGAACACAGTGAGAGAAGAAACCATCTGAGCAAAGAAAAACAGAAAAAACAAAAAATTGTCATAGTGGAACTGAGTTAAATTTTGATGATTTCAATAGAAAGTTTGATGCCAAAATATTGTAATAAAAATGCACATTTCCAGTAAGTTGCCATCTCCAAGTGCTCAAAAATTGAGAGTTAGGCCTCAAAAAGTCATGACATTATTTTTTTAAAAATCATGAGATTTTTTTAAGCCAATATATTTTGGTTTCTTTTAATTTGCTGTCTGGTTTTGGAGGCTTTGGAGTCATGTTTTTAGGCTCTCTGTTGCCACAAGGGCTAGGACTTAAGAGAGTCTCACTTATTCACATGGCTCCAGGAACTGTGACCGTAAGGAAAACACCAGAGATATCAAGAGATTTGTGATAAAGTTGAAAGAAATGGCACCACTGGTTGGGAATGGTAGGTGGGTACGAGAGTCCATCGTTTCTGAGAATGGAGGGGTACAAAGGAGGCTGTCCTGTCTCCCCTGAGAGTTCTCTCAGAGGAGAAGGCGATGGCAACTCCTGCCGAGAGTATAGAGGTGCACGGCTCCGGCCTGGCCTTTGAGATTTCAAAGCTGCAGCTGGACAGCATGACAGATGAAGAGGAGGATGAGAGCAACAACCAGGAATGTTAATTGCAGAGGAACGAGGCCAAGCACCGCAGCATGTTTGAGACCGACATGGGGCTTCGAGCCAGCCTTCAGCACCATCATGCAGTGAGGGCAGCCGCCTGTAGGAGGCTAAGAGCCACTGCTTCACCTCCAACCTCACCTTCAACTGCATGGACAGCCAGTGCTACAATGAGGGTAAAACAGAGTCGCAAACAGGTGCTCATTCAGTGAGCGCTCTCCATCCAGTGCCCTGAATGAGGCAGGACTCCTCTGGAACAACTAGATGTGGTCATGTACTTATAGACTATATCATAATGCATATGCACAGGGCAGCTGACTTAAGGTTACCCAGGTAACCTTCATTCTGGCATTCCCTAACTTCTGTGCTTGACTTTGCAACCTTAATGTTCTTTTAGAGGAGGGTGGGATTTTTTGTTTGTTTTATATAAATACATAACACTTATTCCTCAAGTTTGGGGGAGTGAGGCCTGGAATTAGTGCTCCAGTTTGAATCTCTCTATTTATAATTTCCATTTTCCAAATAAGATGAGCTATCAGGATGTTACAAATCACAGACATGTCAGGGGCTGTAGGGACACTCACCTTTCAGTCTCTATATGTACCTGAAAGAGAGCTAACATCTTACACTATCCTTACACCCAGCTGAATTCTATGCTTAAAAGAAATCTCTAAAACACTCACCTCAGTTTCTGCACTTTGCAGTTTGGATGTTTTAGTTCCTCACACAACAGTTTCAATCCTGAGTTTCCCAGGTCTTTATCTGACACGTCCAATTCTGTCAGGGTTGGTTTGGAACTGAGAATAGAGGAGAGATCCCTGCAACAAGCGACTGTGAGAGGGCAATTAAAAACTCTGCAGGAGACAGATACGCCAAAAGGGAAATTAGTACATTCTTCAGTGGGTACCAGTGGTTAGCTACAAAAAGGCCTTTATTGTGGGAATAAAATCCCAGCGCTGTAAGAGTGGATGCTGGGGACACAATAGTATGCGTGGATTTCAATCCATGTGGATCTGTAGCTCTCATTGATCCTGTTTTGCATACATATGTTATTTTAAGCCAAAGTTCCCAAACTCCATCCTCTGAACAGAAACACTTGGGCTTCTCCTACTACAAAACATTCTTATAAAGGAGGGGTCAAAGGAGTGGAAAGAAATGGAGGGAAGGAATCTCAATGCTAAATAATGAAATGCTGCTGCACTGGAAGATATATTACAGTTTTGTGGATGGGGGGAACCCGTTCTCTCTTGCTGCTTCATTTCTACTTAGGACTCAGAAAACAAGACACCATCTATGGAATATGTAGTATTGAATGTTCAAGACTCACAGAAGGGCTCAGTTGTGCCAGGTCTCAAGCCACACCTTCCTCACCTATTACCCCTGGGATACTAGAAAAGGCTGGAATTTCCTTAGGGAGGCCAGTATTAAAGGCTGGGCCTACAATGAAACTGTTGTTACAATATTTCACCAGTGGAGCTCCTCTGGTGGCAATCTGCCTGCCAGCATCATTAACCACTGTGCCCTCTTAGTAAAAGTGCCAAAAGCCATTATTACTTCCCAGAGAGCTGCACCAGTAGTAGTGCAATGTGGGAAATTTGCACTGCTCAAAGCAGAGAAGGCTGTAATGTAAAAAACAAGTGACCAAAGAATAGCAAACAGGGAAATTTGTGTGGGAGTTTGATAGGGGGATCTTCATCCTTTTTTCTTTTAGGCTAAGGACTAGGAAGAGAAGACAATGATGGCTACTGAGGCAGCAATAGAAGTGACCTAAAAAGGAGGGGAGACAAAGATGGCTGGATGCAGAAACTATGCAATGTACATAATCCTTGAGTTGGTACCTTACAGAAGAGAATTATGTATGAACTGTAGTGCTCATGGAAGAGAAGCTCTGAGGACTAGGGATGCAGCTGGAGAGGATGGAGTTCACATGGAGATTTGAAGACAAGCTGGAAGATAGGAGGCTGCTTAGACAACTCAAGATTTGAAGACACCTGCTGAATGAGGGGACCTGGAGGACAGTCTGCTACACAAGGAGAGTGACTTTTGGGGAAACTGTGACTATCAGAACAAGGCAGAGGAAGAGACCAGCTAATGAAGGTGAGGAAGAGAAGAAATGAGAAGATGGGGTGATAAGGAAGAAGAGTCCCATCAGAAGAGAGGAAGAGATGATGGAGATAGCCTTGGACCAGAGCTCTAGGAAGGATGAGGGGACTAGAAGTGAACATAGGTTGGAATGATATGCAGATAGAAAGAAGTGCAGATGGGAGGTTCCTGGGATTCACAACAATACCAGAAACAGGCAGGCCTATGTGATTAAGGGCTCCTTACACAAGAGTAGATCCAGAGAACACAAGGGTGTGTGCTGTCTGCGAGGAGCAAGGATATGAGATATGGACCTGAAGCTGAAATGGATCCTGATAGGTGTGGCAAAAAAAATCCACTGATTGTCCTTCATGTTGGGATAAATGACACTGCCAGCTCCTGCTAGAACACATCAAGGACAATTAAGTGTGGCTGTTGGGCTGGGGAAGATGCTCAAAGAAGTGGAGGCTTGCATGATCATCAGTGGAATTCTTCCAGTCCGTAGAGAAGAAGGGCAAAGCCGAGACATGTTAATGAAATTTCAAACATGGGTCCAGGATTGGTCTTGTGAGGAAGGTTTGGGGATGTTTGACCATCAGAAGGCATTCATAGAAAGGGGATTCTTTGATGGATGGACTAAACTGGAGTATCTGGGGTACTAATCTTTGGGGAACAAGACTGGCACAATTGATATGAGCGGCATGTGCTGCCAATGTTAGTTTTCCTTTTTCTCCCCTGTGGCTTCTGCCCAGAAACTTGCCCCAGTTACATCTCTGCATTCTACAGCATCAAGGCAACCTGACAGGGAAAATGAAGTGCGGGCACAAGGGAGCCTTAGTGACAGCCTAGTTACCCCCTGAGATAGAGCTCGAGGCCCATGTTAAAGTTCTCCAGAACCTAGGAATAGGAAGTGTCAGTCATCTCTCTAGTGCTGCCTCTGACCAGAGTGTGTTCCGAGTCCCTTACAGGCCCCATTCACAACCCCTCCATGGGGATCTATTCCTTCATGTGGATCATCTAGGATCATCACAACTTTATGGTTCCAAGCCTCTGTGGACTTATTAGCCTATATGGGCTCCCCCCGTCCATGAAGGCAGAGCCTGTGGAGCTGACCTCATTGCCCGTGTCTGAGGAAGCTCCTCTTCAAGGATCACCCCCAGAGACCATCCATCTCCCAGGTCATGGCCTCCTCTCTCATTTCCATTGTTCCAAAGGATTCTAAGCAGCGTGTGAGTAAGATTTAAGAGGATGTTAATAAAGATCTCCTTCCATCATTATCTACTTTTAGAAGATGGTAGTGCCCTAAAGCTCCAAGCAGAATCGCAAATTCATTTGTTTTGAGTGAGGTACAAACAAAGATAAAGAGACAATCCCTACTCGGGAGGATTATAGTCTAAGAACAACCAGATAAAGAGTTAAGGACGGTGCTAGAACATACAAGCAAATTAACATAGTGACATGGAACTAAGAATTGTGTCACTTTTGTTACTGCTGGGTGTTTTGTTCAATATGAAATTGGGGTAGAGATGAGGAATGGCAGGAATGTGTGCATCAGTAAAAGTAAGGCAGTAGGAAAGGCAGGAAGAGGGACAACTGTATTCAGCCCCTGATGAATCTGTGAGATCTTTCACAGTCGTGCCACCAGATTTTTAAAAATTACAAGAACTTTTGGGAAGACTTGCAGGCAGTCTTGATCTAAAACTGTCAATGACGCAAGAAAAGCCCAGCATCTCCTTTCTGATACCCATTAGCTTAAATTGGGATGGACTGTTTCTAATAATGAAGGTACCCTGGAGCCAGCTAAAGTTTTTGGCTTATATTAACAATCATCTGCCAATTTTATGTGGGCAGGTTGCCTCTTCCAGGGCCATCCACTTGAGTTTGAATATTTCTATCCCCACCTTCTCCCTTGTTCACTGGTGGCAATAGCTGTTAATAGAAGTAATGACAAGATGGTGCTGCTAGATCTATCCCAAGGATGAGGATGCCAAATGCTGGATTTTCTAGCCAGGCAAATGTCCACACTCTAGATGAAGATGGCCAATTTCCAGACAGTGTTGGCTGAATATGATTTCCTCACTTGGGAGAAGCTTCTCTCTTCTCAAGCAGTTCACAGATGATGGCAAGAAGTAGGTGAATGGGGTTGTTTCTGAAGAACAGCAAGTAGCCACACATGCTTTTCATGCCAACAAACGTGGCTTGGATACTGTACCCACATCAATTACAGTGAGGACAGTCTCATGGCTGAAGAATCCAGGTCTTCCAAAAGCTGTCCAGATCATAATTGAAGACCTTTCCTTTAAAGGTTTGGGATTGTTCAGTGTCAAGCAGATAAGATCTTTCAAAACCTTAAGGGCTCCCTGGCCTCGCTGAGGCCATCTGGCCTATATATCCCCTCAGTGTGCAAAAAGTCAACAACTCTTCCATTTCCAGAGACCAAGCTCATCCCACCCTTTAATGGGCCAAACAAGTTCAAAGATACTCATTTCTCCACCAGGCACAAACCCAGGAATTCACAGCGATGCCTTGCAATTATTCTGGGAGTTCCTCTACTGCACTGTGTGCTAAACAGCTGATTTGATGGACACAGCTGAGATTCCCATGCTCATGTCTGCTGTGAATTCACATCCTCCCCTCCTTTGGGGACCAGCTTTTCTTTATCCGGAGTTCATTCATTACATAATTATCCTGCTCGGTGTTCTCTTTTGTGGCTCTCAGGAGAATGGAAGCTGCTGCTGAAGCAGTGAATACACAGCCAGGGCAATCCTTCATAAAATCAGTGAACAGCAATGTGACTGCATGCACCCTGGCAGTACTCACTAACCATGGATTTTGCCTTTTATGGTTTTCAGAAAAATTCCCAAGGGACCAAACCGACACGGGGGGATAGCTTTGGGGTTGTTTTTTTTAAGTGGACACGTTTTTGAAATGCAAAAGTTCGAACAAGAAATACAATGTTGTATCTCTGTTAATCTGAGGGGTGGGGTGCTGAGGGCCAGGCAGAGCAGAGGCCAGGCAGTCGCCCCTCAGCTTCTCAGGGGATGGCATGCAGCAGGGATAAGAGTGGCAGAGCTGGCTGGAAAAGGAAACAGTTTATCCATTTTTATCAAAATTATGAAATTTTCTGACACGCACCAGCTGACAGGGCCAGTTTCATAGAGAGTATAAGCCCAGAAGGGGCCATCAGATCATCTAGTCTGACTTGCTGCACACACAGGCTATTGAATTTCAACCAAATACCCCTAGTGGAGCCAAATAACTCGGAGCTGTCTCAAACGGACGGGCAGGGGCAGTGTGGAACTGCACTGGGAGAATTTACTGCATCACTGCAGCTGCTCTGCCAGTTCTCATGCTGTAATAGGGCAGAGAGACATGGTGGCGGACATGCTGTGATTGCACTGGCTCTGAGCAAGGTTGAATGGAAAATGGGTCGTGATCCACTGTACGCTGTTGTAAGCATTTGTGTCTGTGGATGTGCAGTGGTACAGATGAGGTAAGAAGCTGCACTGATGCTATTCTCTAGCACAGACAGTCTCAGAGACTCCTTATCCTCCCATCACCCTGTAAAACAGCTGTGCGCCACAGGAACAATCCAGCTCAAGGAGCCCAGGTTTAGACTCCCGGGTGTAGGAGCAAAGTGTTTTCAACAGTTAAGACCTCTTGTCAGAGGGAATCAGACTGAGCCCTGCCTTGAACATGTTCAGAGCAAAATGCTAGATCGTCTCTTTGCTAGTAACAACACCAGAGTCAGCATGAGATGGGCAGAGATGAGGGAGTAAGAGGGACCAAAAGAAAGAAATAGAAAAAAAAAGATGGGGGATGTGGTGGAAGAGAGATAGAAAAGCAAAAGAAAATCCCACTCCCCAAAACACCCCACACTTACTTGAATCAGGGAAAAGTTAGATCAGATGGGGATACATGAATGTTAAATAAATAGACATGGGCAGGGATTAGATACCATGGTAACAGGCACCTGAGAAATACCTAAGATTAAAATATCTAAATTCATCTTTCTCGCCTATTGAGCCTTCTCTGACTTCAAGCAATTTTCCCTGGACACCCTGCTTCCCTCGGTCTCTCCTGCTCACCTGTTGGTTGGTAACTGGGTTAAATGTCATGGAACCTCTAGGTTGATATTAAGGCAACGCCACACATATCAATGGGAAATTTAAACAGATTCCTAATCAGCTAGACAGTTATGTATGGTCATTACACCCGCCTGGGGAAAGAGGGCTGCACTGATGTAGAATTTGCATGATGACATCAGTAATAGTGGGATATTTAAAAGGAAAAAAAATAGCTACTTACTCTAGTTTCTTTAATTTACAGTTTGGATCCTTCAAAACTTGACAGAGCAGATAAAGAGACGAATGCTTTGGCTCATCCCGATGCTGTGTCCTATAAAGAGAAAATGGAAATATTCTATGTTGTTAGCTAGGGACAGATTTTAACTCTATTTCCTGAACATTAAAATAGCCCTTTGTATGGTGCGATCATACACTCTGTATGAATTACTTTACAGTTTCAGTTCATTGTAAATATACCCAAACAAAATATGTATACTACACTACGATATACTTTAGATACACAGTCTAGTAGAATAGGTTTTACTAAGTATAATCCATTCATTTTTTGAACTTCTACTACGCTGATCCTTTGAGCAGTTGCCGTAAATGAAATTCTAAGCACTTGCACAAATGGGAATGTCACCATTGATTACATGTTTTTGGGTCAGACAGCAATTGTATAATTTCTGGAGATAAATAGGAATGAGCCTGTTTATTTAACCAGGAGTATTAATTTACTCACAAAGATAAAAGACAGACAATCTGTATATTTGTTTATAATTTTACATTGGTTAGCTATCATTCAGTATTGTGTAATTGGTGTTACACTTTGTGAATTTACATCCCTATAAGTAACTAGAAATGGTGGTTCATTAGTTCCTGACACCAAAGAGTACAAGAAAGCAAGTTGAATTTTAAGGCAGAATCTGTCCAAGAAATAGTTCTGAGAGAATAGTACAAAAATTAAAGAATATTCTGATGAACTCTAAAGTAAATTTACTCCCATTGTGTTCACACTGTTTTACTGTTTATGTCCCACAAATATTCTAGCAAACAAGTTTACAGACAGGAACGTTGCTCAAACCGTGACTATTACAAAATATTTGCATGGAAGAAAAATCTGAACTTGTAACCCTGAGCTTTCCTATTGGAATTCTGGTTCTAATGTTGATGTTCAACCCGTCACAGAACAGAAACCTGGGAGATGACTGTATGTCCAATCAAACTGAATAATTTTGAACAGATACATTTTAACACAGGTATTGTTCAAAGAATCTGTGGTGAAAAAAGAGACAATTATTAATCATCAGCACAGCTCTAATAAGCGAGTCTTTCTTAAACTGATTTGATATTTTGCGTGGCAGAGTCATTGGCTCTGATCTCCTCCCTTTACCCCTCTATTGCTCCATCATCCTGTTTCCGGATCTATCTTTGTGCCCTTCTCACTCCTTCCCTCACTTGCCTCCTCAAACTCGCCCTCCTCCACAGGTCCATTTTCCTTTCAGTAAAAGAGTACCTAGCTCTCAGACAGCACTTTGCATCCATAGATCTCAAAGCTTGTTTTCTGCAAAGATATGTTTATTAAATCCAGTTATGACCTTTCTGGAGCTGACAAGGCAGAGTTTCCCATTCTGTACACACCAGCAACATCCCTGACATGCTGCTATCTGTATCCTTCAGACAAATCCTACAATATGCCCCATCCTGTTCTCTAAAGGACAGCTCCTGTTAACCAAAATACACTTACATACAAAATACGATTATAAACAACATCCCGAATTCACCTCAAAATATAATATTTTGCAACAGAAAAATCATTCCAACAATTAATCCAGGACCCTAACACTAACTTATTTTTTTTTCTTCTGTTGGGTGTCACCCAATCACAATCTTAAGATGCACAGCTCAGACCTCTACCACCTCAGTTCTAGGAAGAACTCTTGGGGCCAAAATACCATGAACCCATGTGGGTAGGCTTATAGAAGGATTCAATATTTAATAGTAAATGTCAGTAAACATCAGTTTCACCCTTGTTTTATCAGTCATTACAAGAAGTTGTAAGACACCCCTACTCCGATGAACCCCTCTGTCCTAAGACTTCAGGGGTGTTAATTGCCCTTTTAATTTTAAAGGGTATATTACAACATATGTGAAACCTTTATTCTTGACAATCTGTCCCATCTTGTATTTCAGATATAACACTCTGGCTACCTTCTCCAGACCTGAAGAAGAGGTCTGTGAAACTCAAAAGCTTGGCCCTTCCAGCAACAAAAGTCGGTCTAATAAAACGTATTACCTCACCCACCTTGCCTATCTCATATCCTGGAACCGACAAAGCTACAACAATACCAATTGCACCGTACACCCACAAACAGATGAAAAAATATTTCCATCAATAACAACAGAAATTTACAGATAGGCAAAGGAAGAAAAATGCCGCAGAGTTCAATTTAATGATATTTACTGTGTCTATTTTGATATGTGATGTTAACAATTTGTGCTTCAACCGTTATACAGCTTTAACTATTTGAATCTCAACATCTATTGTCATTAAATAATTATTCACTAACTCCCCTCCCCTAATTTCCACAATTCTGAATATTTACACTGATCAAAATTTTAAAAAATGCTTAAAGCACATAATTTGCCCAACTCTGAAAAGTTAAATTGATGAAAAGCTTACAAAAAACCATTGTTATTCTCTATCCACATTATACAAAGATAAAAATCAAATTCTGCCAAGCCTATCTCTGAGGCATGGGCCACAGAGGGTTCTGCAGCTAAGAGTGAACCAGCACTGGTATACTGGAACTCAGGATTGTTAGACTGGGTTTGGTTCCTGGCTCTGGGAGCAGACTATGATCTGCTTAGATATACCACAACTAAGTGTTACAATGCCCCTTTTTAGGGTGCCTGCTGAGAGCAAGCCTGGAATTTCTCTCTGCAAACATGAGCTTCCACTAAAGCGGGGGTAGTCGATAGGCAGACCGCTGGTCAAACCCAGACCGCCAGATGCTTTCGAATGGACCCCCAAATCTTTTTATTTTACTTATTATCATCATTACTTTTTTATTATTTTCTCTGGGTCTGGACCTTGACTCTACCTTGGCCTAGAAATTTGGACCTTGACAAAAAACAATTGACTACCCCTGACCTAAAGGGTCTCTACTGTGAGAACAGACTCAGTGACAGGGTCAAGCTTCTATGTGCCGTAGTCTCTGGAGAGGAGCAAAAGACGCCTACGCTGTGTGAACATGCATCACACAAGGAGAGATTCTGGCCCATTTCACCTGCAAGGCAGGGTGGCAAAATATGAAACTAGAGGCTGTCATCTTTCATGGGGGTTCTGCTCCCAGCACTGTCCACTAGGGCCTTGTCCAACCTCAGTTATCTTAGTTGTGAAATGGATGAGTGATAGTTCACCTCTCCTAACGGCCTTTGTCAAAAAAGGTTGTGATGCATACAGTAATAGAACAGCCAGTGGAAGACTCCTGTGCTCTTAGCTGGTATCTCAGTGCACCTTCCCCTAGGCCACAGGTTATTAGGTGGGACTTTCATTAACAAAATGTATGATGTCTCACTGTGCAGAAATGTACTACAGATCTGTAGGATAACTGGGAATTGGCAAGTCTAGTCAAGTTTGTTTTTGAGATCACTTAATACTGAAGCTGTGACAGTGCAACACTCACAGCATGCAGAATTTTTTGTGTATCAGCTGATATTAACTCATATGGAACCATCTTCTGAAACACTTTAAATTCTATGTAACACTGATTTTTTTTAACTGACTTTAGCTTTAACCCTATTTAACTGCACATGGCGGGTAAGAGATTTTTAGTGCATGCACTTCCTCATTATTATTTTACAGTGCTGCATTACGGTGAGGGAGTAACGACAGCCAGCTTCCAGTTACAGCAGAGCTTTCATTTTAACAAGCCTGTAAAACCTTTCTTTTTAAGAAATCTCTTAAAAGTGCAATCAGCAAAACATAGATGTAAAAAAAACCACAGCATTTTAATTAACCTGATTCATTCCTGTGATGCAAACCCTTAACTTTGACATTAGGAAGACAAGCATGTATGAATGGAAGTAAGACATCTAGGAGCCAGGTTGCTGGACAAGATGTGCAAATCTCACCATGGAAGTCTGAGCCAGGAATTAAGGGTTGCATTACAGCTTGAGTCGGATGAACATGGGGAGTGCAGCGTATCTCTGTGACTCTTTGAAGTGGAAGGTTCTTCTCTGTGAGGAGCCTCAGTCTTCCACTAACAGTGGATAATTGGAGCTGTGTGTAACGAGGTAGGGGGGTACGCCTTCCCCTTTCTGGGATATTTCCTGGCTTTCATGATTTTGGGTTGGTGTTATAAATGTGCCCTGGAGCAACTTTAACTGTCTTAACAGAGATTTTGGTATTTTAATTTTAAAATCAAAGAATTATTCAAACAAACTGCTTTCCCACACATAATAGCACAGCAGAACTACATACTGAAATACACCTTGAGCTTGCGCTACACAAAATTTTTATACCAGGATAGCTTTTGCTTGAGGTGTGTGTGTGTGTGTTCTTTTTATTGAAATATTCATACCAGTACACACTCTACTGTGGATGCAGTGATATCAGTATTAAAGGTGCTTTATACGGCTTCATAGTCCTCTAATGAAAAGGAATAAGCTGATAGACTCATAGATGCTAAGGTCAGAAGAGACCAATATGATCATCTAGTCTGACCTCCTACACAACGCAGGCCACGGAACCTCACCCACCCACTCCTGTAATAGACCCCTGACCTATGACTGAGTTCTTAAGTCCTCAAATCATGGTTTAAAAACTTTAAGGGACAGAGAATCCACCAGCAAGTGAGCTGTGCCCCGTGCGAGTTCAGAGCAACCCACTGTCATTTAGCTCCTGGGCACTGACCACTCAGGACAGCACCGAAACTATGAAAGAGCAATTTGCACCATCAACCTGGAAGTCAGTGTCTAGTTTCATCCTGCCACTGTGTGTAAAAGGCAGCAGTTTGTGTGCATTCTGTTTTGCAAGGGGAACATTCTTCCACAGACGTTCACTGAGTCTTAGTGGAAAATCCTGCCCTTGAAATTCAGTGAGCGTAGTGAAACTGAGAAAAGGAAGGGCAGCTGAGTTTGGATAAAGAGACTCTGAAAAAGATCATGACTTATTTTTTCTGCCTTTATTGAGGGGAGCATAGTTTTACCCTGGGGACATGGATACTTCCTATTTCTGTGTTGTGTCATTGTGCCACAATGATGGACTTTGCAAAGTTGTCAAGACACAGGAAAAATAATGTTTCATTTCTTAATTACACTGCAAATTTTTGAACTCAGGTAATACTTACTGATACAACCACTTTTGTCGTCTTGGAAGCACATCTTCCCCATGTTCATCAAAATCAAATGTACAGTAACATATGCAAAGTGACTCCAGCTGACGACAATTTTTTACACAGAATGAAAAAACCACTTGATCCATATGGGTAAGTTTGTTTGACCTTAACTTTAGTGAAGTGAAATGATCCAGTGCACTTTTCACAAAGTTTTCTTCATGCATCTCAAACATACAGTGAAACTCATCAAGGTTATATATCTCATGCACACTGGACAAACGTACATATTTTTGCTGGCTTGTTTGAACCCACTTCAGCAAATCTCGCTTAATTTTAGGTGAAATTTTACAGGCAAATTTTTCCTCCATGACTTTCATTCTTTCTTCATTTAAGAGACCAAACAGGAATCGCACGGTTAACATTAAGTAATTTCTAGAGTTTCCATAGTTTTCTAACAGTGTTTTCATATCTTTCTTGGGAGCGCCTGAATCTTTCATTGTTTCTTCATCTTCCTCCAGCACATAAAACAAAGCTGCTAAAAACTCCTGAAAGCTTAAGTGAATGAAGCTGTAGGCATTCACACAGTCAATGTCTTTTTGAAAAATGTTCTTGTTCGAAGAGAGGGGAAGAGAGTCTGGCTGATTTAACCCAAACTTCTTGAGTTCTGCTTCCTCAAACAGTATCTTTTGCTTCCAGATTCCATAAGCAGCTAAAGAGCAAAGGCCCCTCAGGTTAGCTTGCATGTGTTGCTTCAAATTGCTGCTGACAGTCTTTACGAAACTGGAAAGATAGAGCACGTACACTCCAGTGACTGATTTTGAAGTTTGTGCAAGATCCTCACCTCTTTCAAGCTGTTGTTTCACAACAGTGCAGATGATCCAACACAAGACAGGAATAAAGCACATGGTGAAGAGAATGTCATTTGCTTTCACAAATTGTAAGGCTTGCCTTGCTTGTTTCTCGTTTCCAAAGAACTTGTGGAAATACTCTTTCCTGTCAGCTTCAGAAAATCCCAGGATCTCCGCATAACATGAACACTCCAAACACCGTGAGAGTTTCTTCAGACCAGTTGGTCTTGTAGTGATTAGCAAGTAGGATTGGGGAAGAATCGTCTTCCTGAATAAACTGCTCAGTGTGGTTTCCACTGGCTTCTTCTCCCAGGGATCACAACATAGATTTTCTGTCTGCTCAAAAGAGAATCTCAACTCATCAAAACCATCAATTATGAACAAGAGTTTTTCGGGCTTCATCAAAATCTCCTTAACTGGTGCACTTGTATTAGGCCAATCTTTAGAAATCACGTCAACCACGCTTCCCTGCTCAATAAGGTTTATTTCTCTACAGTTTATATAGAAAACATAATCAAACTTTTTTTTATAGAGTTCCCCAGCTGCCCAACCATACATGATCTTTCTTGCTGTCGTTGTTTTCCCAATTCCTGCAGCTCCCAGCAACACAACAATTTGTGGGGTTTGTCCTTGTTTATCAGGTTTAAATAGGGTGTCTATCATCACTACAGAATGAGTTTGTTTAGTCTTGATTTCTTTGTGGCTCCAATCCATTACCATTATTTCATGGTCGCTCTGCATTGCATGACTAGGTTTGTCTAGAATAATCAGCTTCGGATATCTTCTGTTTAGAATCACATTGTCAGTAGTAAGACTTATCCTGTTTTGTATTACTTCATATTTGTTTTTAACATCTTCTTTATACTTCTTCCTGTAACCTAGATCAGTACATGAGGCATTAGAATTATTGAATTGGAAGATCAGAGAAAAGACTTGATCTGTTATGATAAAACTATTAACAAATAATAATGGTACCTGAAGCCGACATTGCATCTGTCCTCAGAGAATCCTGAAATCACTTAACTATAGACCTGACCTTGAAGCCCTAACTCATATGAAATTGTCCCACAGAAATGACTCATGTGAGTAAAGTCTGTAGTTAACACCTTCCCTTCCACTGCAATGCAGCCACCTCTTGGGAGAAACCTGGCAACTATTTATCAGTGCACAGCAACACTACACAGCAAGTTAATGTATGAAGTGGAATTGAAACCATGCTGAGAATTTAGGTGGGGAAAATGTAACTTCATAAACTAGAATTTGCCCAAGGCACTTGGGTTGAATAAGGATAGCAGAGTGTCTTTGCTGACCACAATTAGATACCTCCAGTTTGCTGCCTATGAGATGGTGTTCCTAGCAGCAAAGCATCTTCTGGCACCACGCTGGTGTGTTGGCTCAGTAGTGACCTGGAGGGTTGTTGTGCACACATCGGTATTACAAATTGCCCAAGGTAACAAGAGTGCATCCTGATCCTGAAAGCCATCCTGACCAGCCTGAGCCAGAGAAAGGGAACCAAATGCCATCATTGTCTCCACTGGCTTTGACTAAATCCTGTACACCACCTGGCACGTCAGCCTGGGGTATCTGTCATCACCCCCTACCTTGTGTCTCATTTTTCTTCCCAATCTTTCCCTTTATACCGACTGTCTAGCAAGTTCATGGCTTAGCCAAAAGCAACTGAATCTTTTAGAACACTGCTGCAAGTCCACGACCTCAGAGGGAGATAAAGGCAATGCCTTCAACAGCCTGACTCTGGTAAAAATGTGCCGGGTCTCAGAGCGACTGATCAGACTATGTGCTGGAACGGTGATTCTCTAGCAGTGATGTTGGAAGTGAAAGTCCCCTCCAGAAAGAAGGGCTGCATTTTCCCTTTGCTATGCTTTTTTCTCCCCTTGGTGTGCATTTATCTTGTTTTGCCTTAAAGGATTTCAGTAGCAACACAAAGGCATTTCCTGGGATTGATGCTTGCTGCTGCCCATTAAACCCTCGGGAGTGCTCTTTAACTCCTGTGCTATAGTACTGTCACCATTAAAATCTGTTGCCTTTGGGAGCAGGTAGCCTTACTGCTGGATTCATGATATTCCCTAGATTAGAAAATAACAAGAACACCCTGTGCTAATGGTATGAGCTGGAAAGGTGTTTGTTTCAGCAAAAAATCTAAATGAATAAGCAGGAACCCACTGTAGTTAGGTCATTTCCCATATAGTTATCACATACCTGCTACGATTTTTTATTTGAATGCAAAATTGAAAGGGAAATTGTATTCAGCTAACAGTAAGAATTTACAGTGCATTTATATTCTGTATAGAGCCACCTCCTGACTGAATGGGGGAGTTGCAATTTGTCTTTAAATGAGGAAATCATTGAGGAGAACACTGCCACCAAGCAGTCATTTTAGGAGATGATGTTTGTGGAATACAGCAAAGGGGGCTGTGTTGGTGTGACCTCTCTCTGCTGGTTTCTGTTCATGATTCCTCTGCATCACATAGCGAATAGGCTACAGTGTCAGAAAAACAGAACAACTTGCATTGGGCAGAGTCATTCAGGTGGGTTTGTAAGGAGGAGGAGTCTCTCCCTGCATTTCTAATCAGATTAGATTGAACAATTAAAGGGCCCCTGTTAATTCGGCCCTAGTGCAGGAGATGGACTAGTTGGCTCACAAGAGCCTGTCCAAACCTAGGCAATTAAGACAGACACGGAGGGAGGCGGAGGGGATTTATTATTATTATTTGGGGTTGGAGAGTAGTCTAGCATTTATTATACTCACTTATTCATAGAATGATCATTGCCCAAATCAATTAGATGCCATTATACAAAAGTAAGTCTGAAGACAGTGTACGTTATCTTTTGTGAGGGGGAAGGAGGATATTTTATCCCCCTAACTTCATTTTTAAGAGAGGCTTGCCAAAAGTAAACCAGAACCTGTATTCTGTTACTATGCTCTGGGAGGATCTAGAGCCCCAATTGGTGGTCAGGGCCCCATTGTACTAGGTTCTGTACACATAGATAAGAAAAAGATGAACCCTGCCTGAAAGAGGTCACAGACTAAACCAGCTAACTGCTCCCTGGGCTGCTCTCTGGGGGCAGCTAAATTCACACCCTGGCGGACAGTCCGGGGGCATGAATTCCAAAGGCCTCTAGCGAGAGACCCACGGCCAGCCCTGGAGATTCCCATCCCAAGAACCCCTGGCAGAATCAACCCAGCTGATCTCCACAGACACCTTGGGGTGCATGGGAGAGGAACAGGAATGAATGTAACGGGGCTGAGTTTAGCTCTATCACTGAGCACATGGATCGTACCACTGCTCCACTAAAGAATGGATCCCCATTGGCACTGGCTGTTACACTCTTGTGGGACACTGCAAAGCGGCCTGGAGTCTTAGGAACTGCAGTCCTCCAGGTTTGCTGGCTCCTTGGCTGTTTGCATTACACTGAATTTATTTATTTAATGAAAAATAACCATGGAGATAAAATTTGTGCCTGGAACCCCAGAAAGGGCCCATGGGGCCAGTCAGCTGTTTGGTGATGACATACTGGGCCAGGCTGTCTGCTATGATCATTCTCCAGTTACAAATCCTCAGTTCTCTGTCCCAGCCCCAGCACAGGTTAGAGCAGCCTGGGGGCTGTTTTAACTTACAGCAGCTGCCAGTGGGCCCCCAAGGAATGGTCCCCCTTGCTGGGTATGCACTCTAGTTACTTCCCCTCCTCACTTCACCCTGTCCATGACAGGTCCTCTGCATCATTATATTGGCTAGACACCCACTGCGGACTCCCCCACACTGAGGGTGTCCTCAGATGGGGAGTTATAGACCACGTCTGCTCTGTCATGATGGTTGTGTGGGGAAAAGGGAGTGGAGCAGGTCAGAGAATCTGGCCTACCACCAGCAGAAATCTCTGCTTTGAGTCGCCTGGATTCCTGCTGGGATTTAGGCATTTATGCTGTCAGCCTTTTGTTTCACCTTCTGTTTCTATTGTTGCTGCCCTGAGCCAGGTTCTAGGAGACCACTCCCAGGTTCTACAGTGACTATAAGTTTCTTACCTTTTTCTTTTCTTTCTTTGAGTTTAGCAGCAGAATCTCGGAGGTCGATCTGAGTGAAAATGTCTATGGTTACATCTACTGCGGCTTCTCCACCATAGACTTGCATCAGGAGGTTCTTAGTATCTGTCCGGTTGGCATTCTCCAGCCAATCTCCGAGGATGTTACCTTTCACCTTCAAGGCAGAGTGTGATAATTTGTCTTTAAATCTTTTGAAGTCTCCCTGAGAAAGGTTGTCAAGGGCACGTACAAGAAGGTCACTGATTCTGCTGCTTTGGTTTCCCATCACTGGATATCAGGAAAAGAACTAAAATACAATGAAAAGTCCCATTATTAACAATTATAGAACAATGATTCCCATGTAGAGAAAAGAAATGCAACTTAGGGGGGAGAGTAGGTCACTGAGGCACATAACTCCTTGGTGCTTTTCCATGCAAATGACTCACTGGACTTGGTCTCTCTGTGCCTCAGTTTTTCCATCTGTAGAACGGGGACAATCCTACTCCTCTAACTCACAGGGGCATCATGCGGCTTAATCAGTGTTTATAAAGCCTGTTGAAGTTTTAGGATAAAAAGTGCTGTTATAATAGTATTTATCAAGCAAATGGATTTCAAAAGACAAGGTTGGGATACAGCAATTTAATTCTATTTCAGAAAATAACCACATACAATCTGGAACCTGTACATCACAGCCCTGGGGTATCAGGACCTGTATACTGGGATGACCTCAGGAGGCTTTTTTGCATATCAGAGCACACAAGGTGAAAGGTAGTTGTGATAATTTCTGACAGTGATCAGGCCCCACAACATTAATTTATAAACTAACTAGTTCAGATCAAAATTAGCCCATCCCAAGGGAAAATGCAGAGAATGACATTACCCAGAAAACTACTACAAACAACGTCTGATGGCCCTAATTTGATTTGTTTCTCTCAGTTTTCTTGATGCTCAAACACAGAGGCACTAGACATCTAGAAAGAAGAACAGGCAATTTGCTCAAAGTTTATTTCCACAACAAAGAGAAACAAAAACATCTCCAATTAAAGCTAATCTTCAAAGCTTTTTGAATTTCTATAGCAGTTCTCATATGACAACAAGTAAGGTTCTAAACCTGCCGAGTGATCTTTTACAGATATAAAATCTTTTTCTTGGCTTTTATTCCTTCCGGAAGTTTGTCTTTTGCCGGCATCCCTTTGGCATCAGCAGCTGGCACACCTGTTTCTGTGGTAATATTGACATCACAAACTCCATGAACTTCTTCATCTTTTTGTATTTCCCACATACTCTATGGTGTAAGCTCTGTGGAAAGCTTTTCCTATCTAACCTAAATCCCCCTTTTTGCAGATTAAGCCCATTGTTACTTGTCCTGCCTTCAGTGGACGGGGAGTACAAGTGATCGCTGTCCTCTTTACAACTTCTCTTAACATTTTGAAGATTGTTATCAGGCCCCTTCTCAGCCATCTTGTCTCAAGACTAAGATTATGTGTACATTTACAATGCCACAACAACACAGTGGCTGCTGTGCCTCTCTAGTGCTTTGGTTTAAACATTACCTCCAATGTCTGGAGGGATCTCTGCCACTATAGTAGTAGTATCGCCCGGAGAGGCGATAGCTAGGTCAACAGAAGAATTCTTTTGTTGACCTAGTGCTGGTCTACATCTGGGGTTAGGTTGGCTTAACTACATCACTCAGGGTGTGGAGTTTTCACACCCCTAAGTGACATCGCTGGGTCAACCTAATTTTTCAGCATAGACCAGCCCCAAAACATGCACAGTTTTTTTTAATCTTTCCTCATAGATCAGGTTTTCTAAACCATTTATCATTTTTGTTGCTCTCCTCTGGACTCTCTCCAATTTATCCACATCTTTCCTAAAATGTGGCTCCCACAACTGTTCACAATACTCGATTTGAGGCCTCACCAGTGCCGAGTAGAGCAGGACAGATACCTCCCGATTTACAAATGACACTCCTGTAAATAACACCCAGAAACAATTGGGGAACAATCCATGGAGGAAAGTGGCGGATTCTTCATCTCCGGCAGTCTTCAGATCAAGACTGGAGGCATTTCTGGAATATCTGCTTCAATCAAACAATTTATTAGGCTTGATGCAAGAGTAGTTACATGACATTTATTTGAGTCAGACCAGATCACCTAACGGCACCTTCTGGCCTTAAAAGTCTATGGATTTATGAAACCAAAAAAAAATCCCACTGGATCCCCCCTAAGAGCAACAGCCCATTCACACGCCAAGAAACACAGCCCAAGTAACAAATAGTCTCATATGGTCATCAGTCATAACATTATTATGTAGCTTCTTCAGTGGTGCCTCGGAGATGTAGACAAAAACCAAAGTCTCTGCCCCAAAATGACTGAAATGTACATGGATTTTTAAAAATCCTGTTTTACATAGTTTATACACTGACTGTAATGTGTGTAAACCAACATGGATAAACTGAAGATAAGGCTGGGTGTGTATTTTGTAAAGCAAGTGTTCATATTTCAGTGTACGTAAATGTCCTGGCAGGTGATCTGTGCTATGTAATTCATACAGGGATTAGCTTATTTCCTGTTTTTTGGATATGAGCATGTCTCAAAGCCGCCTGAATTTCCAGCAAAAGACGTTTTTAATTCAGATTTGGGGCTGGGGAAAGGAGGACACCTCAGTTAGTTTCTTCTTTGGTTTTTATTCCTAAACATCCTCCGTGCTAAACAGTGTTAGCAATGCCCTCTCAGCCCCAGTCCCCAAATCTGCTTTCTCTCCCCACAGACACCCCTCCCCACCTCCCCTTACAGCCTGTGGGCAGCGTGTGGGAAAGAACAGCCTCTTCCCTCAGCAGAGCTGCCCTCAGCGGTTCCAGCCTCTGAAATCTCACGACAGTTGAAATAGGGCTGGGGAAGTGACTCCTGGTGAAGGGAGAGGCCCCCCCCCCCCCCGGCCTCCTCACGGCCATTCTGTGCCCTGCAGGCCAGCGGCTCCTGCTAGCTGTTCATGGTGATGGGCAATGGTGGGGAAGGGGTGTCTCCCCAGGGAACTGTTCTGATCTATCCCTTACCTAATACTCAGACTCGCATTCTTCATTTCTGTTACACACACACTTACTTCTGTCTCATGCCCCACCCAAGCTGCTCCTCAGACTCCCTCCCTCCTTCACAGGCACAGCTGTTGAGACAGCCAGAAACCAGAGGAAATAGCAGAATGGTCCTCTCCTTTCAGGTATTAGATACTTAAGTTACAAAAGAATACAATCTTGAGATAGCCTCTGTTCCCCTGCAAGGGAGACGAGAGAACCCAGCAGAGATGTGCCTCCCCCATCCCTTCTCTCTGAAGAGGAGACGTTGCTGATCTTTACCAGACAAAAGCCTTGCTCTAATATGATTTAGGAGAAGGAAAATATTTTGCATGCTGAGCTCACCCGGCTGCACTGAAGCAAACTGATTCTGTTTGAATTCTAATAAGTTTTTTTCTTCTTCTCAAAAAGAGCGGACAATCCCCACAAGCTGATGAAATTCAAGGAACTTCACTTTCTAAATGTAATCGAGGCATGGCTTCCTTGCCCATTTCCTCTGTCTCTCTCAGTTCAGAACTAGCTCTGTTTCTCCACCCCTTCCCTGTTTAAAGAAACATGACTGTTTTTCCCCTACAGTACTATAACCAACAGGCAGCAAAAAGACTTGCACTTAAAATAAATGCCTAGTAAACGTCCAGCAAAAGAGAACATTATCAAATATAGATGATCTAATTCTGCAATGAACTGTAAAATGTTCTGATCTAATTTACTCATATTTATCACTTTCAGGTATTTAGGTTAAAATGTTCAGACATGGCTGCTAAGAGTTAGGTACCTAAATAGAAGTGCCCTGGTTTGCAAAGTTGCTGAGCGCTTACAAATCACTAGGAAGTCAGTGGGAACTAGCATGGCCATCTCTAGAACTTTTATAGTGAGTCTCATGGGATTTGGTGCTTTTCTTATCGCCTCAGCTCCTGGAGTCCTGAAGTTACAGGACAGTCCCAGCTTCCGTTTATAAAAAAGGTTCCTGGGTTTTAGCCCTCAGGGTTGTGGAGAACAGCCTGAAAACAGGACTGCAGTGAAGCCAAAAGACTCAGAAAATAAAAGGCAAATAAATAAGAATCACAAATGTATTTCTTCTTTAAAATCTCATGGGAGCTTTTTGACCATTTATAGTTGACAGTACTGGGCAACTGCTTTTGAAAAGTAAAGCCACTTTTAACTAGATGCCTAAATCTGGATTTAGGTGCCTAACTTCTATTACCCAAGTTTGAACATTTGGGGCTAACCTCTCCAAACATCCTGGGGTTGCTGTGGAGTGGGAGACACTGGAACAGTGCTTTGTTTGTCCAAATGCCTAAAAGAAAAGGAAATGGCCTCTTTTTAAATACATACAGGTTCCCAAATGACTCTGCTACTGAGCTCCCTCACTATTGTAGATAACGTGTATGTCTTTATCTTGGATTTTGTACAACAATGATGATGTTCAAAGCAATTAATATTAATACATTAACAAAATAGCACAGTACCAGAAATCCACTATCAGGACTCCCTCAAAAGAGGTGATGACCTCCCTTCAGTTTTGGTCAATGGGTCACATTCTGACCTCAGTTACCCTAAGTTACACTTGTTGAACTCCACTGATTTCAGTCACTGCACATAATTTACACAGGTGGAATGGAAAGCAGAGTTTGGCCCCACAGCTGTGTTCTTACCTCCCTCATAAAAGTTGCAGGAAACAGTATATAGCAATCGTGTTACAACACAGAACTTCCTTCCCAATTTGCAGTTGCGTGGATCAAACCCTTTGTAACCACCACAGTACAGGTTGGCTGAGTGGGATCCCCAGCAGGGCAAGATCCCCGGGGGGCTGTTCATGATGATGACTGGTTTAAATTAGCTGTGAAGAAAACTGGCCACTGTTTAAACAATACCTGAGCCAATTCCGCACTATGACATTTTGGGGTGCAATCCAGAGCAGTGAGGGACCATGTAACTGCCTGCGCCCGCCCTCTAACCCTTGGTGCCTTAAATGCACTGTTGCTGTGGCTCACACGCCCGGATACCTACAGCCAGCAGACAAGCAAGCTGTCCCCTGAGTGCCTGTGTCTGTACAGCCCTGGCTGAGAACTCTGACCCCAGCAGCCAGCCTACAACACAACAACAGCCTACTCACTCTGCTCTTTATCACCCAGTTACCTTATGCAGGGTGTGAACCCAAGGATGCTGCCAGTCCTGATTTCCCCTTGAGCCATCTGCTCTGCACAGACCAGCCCTTTCCTGGCTCATTCAGAGGAAAATAAGGTTCATTTGCACCTTGAAAGAGACAAAAGGCATGGCTAATCTCGTGAACCAGAGCGATCAACCACTTCAGTTCAAACACAGCACTGGGCTGGTCTACCTGACAAGTAAAACAAGTTTATTAAACAAAAGTCACAGGTTAAGCGATACCCAGTCGAAGGAATAAAGGAACAAACAAAAGTAAAATACACTTTCTAGTGGCTAAGACTTAATTCAGCAAGCTACAGCCTTGGTTCAAGGTAGATTTCTTACCAGTCTTTTTCTTTCCAGCCATGGCTGACTCTCTCTCCGTCAGGCCCTTCTACAAAAGTATAAGGTGCTGGTTTCCCTTGTCTTCCTAGGTGAAAGATCATTGCAGGATCATTTCTCAGCTTGCAAGAGCTCTAGCCCTTTGTGTCTGTCCAGTGATTGATAACTGAGGGGTTCTCTGCCCCTACCTTTATAGTCCAGTCAAACTTGGAAAAGCATCTCTCTCAAAGTTCATTGACCTTGCTTTAAGAGGAAGGCAATCTTCCTGGGGGGGCCATCTCCATCCCCCATCAAGATTAAGTGGTCATCTTTCTTCACTTGTTTCCCTGATGGCTTTGTTTATCTTGCATGCAAATATGCCTTCTTTGTCTCTGCCTGACACCCAGTCTGATCAGACGAGAAAATACAGAGTCCTTTGTGATCTGGACATGTTGAACCCTTGACTATCATAGCTTCGGCCATCACTCGAGCAGCAGCTTCTATCTGGGCACACAGGACTCATTACAGTGCTTTTGAAAATGCCAAGGATAGGCCAAAAACTTAACCATTTCCCTGTCCTGCACCTTTGATCTCTTCTCCCAGTGCCATTCAGGGTCCTTAGCGGTCACCTACACCATCTTTCTGACAAAAACATGAGCAACCTGAAAAATTAAAAACCTCTGTCATTTTTGTCTGCACAAATGTTGAAAGTGTTGACCATAATGGATAAGAAACAGGAACCATGAACCATTCTTGAGAACTCCCCTATGCCTGGAGAATTCTTGTTTACTACTACAAATTATGACAAGAAATACACACTCTAAAGGGCAGCATTGTTTCTTGATTCATGATCTTTATTGGGCTCAACAAAAACTGATACAAAAACATACACCTGGGACAAACCAATGCTGGAGATGGAATATGGAAAATGCCAATGGAATTGCAGTGGAATTGTGTAAAACTACAATACTCTTGTAAATACACAAACAGCAGCGACTGAGCTGTTGTAACAGAAAGACAACTCCCCTCTGGATCCAAGGATGCTTCTTGAGTGTCCCCCTGCACTCAGAGAGACTGGAAAGGAAAGTCACCAGACCTCCCATGATTCCACGTCCATTGCCTGGGCCCTGACCCCCATCCTGCCTCCCACTCCCTTCCCCCACAAACCTGTGAGGTCAGACCAACCATAGAGCAAATCCAGCACCTACTCCTGAGCCTCTCACCTTCAGGAAGGAGGGTTGGGTCTGACAATCTCTACCCAGCCCTCTACCACAGATGCTGACATTTGATGCTGGGTCCACCTCCCCCTAGCTTGCTCCCTCAGCTAGGGGCACGGCAGCCAGGTCAGAGCCTTGCTCGTTCAGCGGCTCCCCCTCACCACCCGTACCATCTCTCTATGATCAGATCAGGTTTGGTGTCTTTCACAGCATCCAGCTCTGCCCGCGTTTCTTCAGTTACACGCTGATAGCCCAAGCTGTGGGGAAAATAAGGAAGGAAAAGGAAATATTAACTTCATCTGCAGGCACAACACCTGAGCCCACAGCGCCTCTGAAGTGCCATGCGCTGCACCCATGGGATCTGTGTCACTGTCACTGCCCTGCCTGCTGAGCACACTGCCAACAGGTGCTTTTCACTTGAGGGTGGGGAGGAGAAGCGTTGATGCACTCTGTAGCGTGGCCGGCTCCCCCACACCACACTCGTGCCGTGAGCTGTGGGCAGGGACAATAACAGCCTTTCTGCAAGTAAAGGGCTGGATTGTGTATCCCGTACTCGGGATGGTGAGCACTTACTGACACGAACAGTCCCACTGATTGCTATGGGGCTACTCAGTGCTCGCAGGGAGCAGCGAAGTCCAGCTCACAGAATCTCTCTATGGAAGTAGCATGATCTCAGCTCTCCTTGCTGCACGGCCTCCTCACATCCCCTCCCCACAGGTCTCACTAACACAGCTCTTGCAGGGGGTCAGGTTGTTATGGGGCTGCAAATTGCTTTTCTGAGTGCTCTAACACCTATATGGTGACATGGATTGTCTTGAAAATTGCTGTGTGTTTTGGGCAGCCAGGGTATGGTGAGGCTAGTGGGTCAAATCTGGGGTCATTTGAGAAACAAGTTTCTGAGATAAGCTCCCCAAAAAGTCATGTGACAGCAGAATCAGTAAAAATTTTTGCCCACACCTGGGGTCAAAACTATGGCTCTGACCCTCCTCAAACTTATAGCACCCTGCCAGGATCTCTCTTAGCTAGTGCACAGCACCCACTGCCCCTTTGGGGAAGCAGCATTGAAGAAGTTATTGCAGATAAAGTTTGGAACTTCAACCTGGGTCAGCCAAAAGGGATTCTCCAAAGAGAGTGAAATACGTATGTGCGGCAAGTGTAGTGCTCCATACCAAACCAGAAGCTTTGCAAGCAGGCTGCCGCTGCAGTAACTGGGGGCTCGAGAAGCCATGCTATGACTTTTGAACCATAGAGATACCTTAGTCTGTGGTTTCTGCCCTGCACTTGGCAGCTTTCAGACAACATGTGATGTGCATGTATCTTGTCTTCTACTGAGGCTTGTTTTGCCCAGAGACCAACATTTCATATTTAATAGCAATATCTTAAGGTGTCCAAAATTTCACAGGCAGAATCCAGCTGTATTGTAGGAGTTTTGTCAAGGAAAATAGCATGAATTAAATAGCGGGAAGAATAAAGACTCCAGTATGCAGTTAGGCTGTTGTAATCATCACTCAAGCGCTTTCCCTTTTTCCGAAACAATGGGACTCAGGTTTATCAAAGAAAAGCGAGTTGCTGGGTCCTTTTGTCAAGCGGTTCCTGATACACAGCCCTCTAACCTGAGCTCCTCTCTTTTTGGTGCAGAGCTAGGGAAAACCTAAGGCTCTGACCTTCATGAAACTGAAAGCCTGGCCTGCCCCTGCAATTAGCTGTTGAATAGACTGATGACCAGTTTAGAAAGTAGGTTATTGCGCTGCAAAATAATTAGTACCTCTGATTACAGACAGTAAGACAAGACATCAATGAGACCGGGCTAACGAGCTGAGAACTGGTGTGCTCACTGCATGGCACAAGCCCCAAATGAAGAGACCAGAGTTAGGAGCTGGGAATCAGCATGTTTGGGGCAGGGCACAGTTCACAGTGCTGAGCTCAGAGTTGGGACAGGAGCTCAGAGCAGGCACGCTCCAGGCATGGCACAGGCCCACCTGGGCCAAAACCAGAGGAGGAAAAATGCAGACCCCCACCCGGATACATAGAGCAGTTCACTCCTCTCAGCGCTATTGTTTCAGGCTGTTTGCCTTGCTCTGGGGTGTTCTCATTCCGGTACCAGCATTCTGTTGAGATGAATGGGTCACTTCACAACTCTCTGGACCTCCTATGCTGAAAATGAGTGTTTAAAGCCCCCTTTCAACCCCATACCAGGCTCAGATTTGGAGTAAGGCAGCCTCTGCATCGCCGCTCTCCTACTCCTTCCTGCCACCAGCTGGTACATTCACCTCTCCCAGACCCACTATCTCACCTTCCCATAGCCCTTGAACCCTTACCGGGGCCAGAGGTCCGGAGTGGGAAGGAGGAGGGTGGAGTGGGGCTGTGTCTGGCATGGGCTGGGAGCCCCAGGATCAGATGGGCAGCAGCCTGCAAGCGGGAGATGAGAGGTAATTGCTATGGGGGAGTTGGGCGGGAAGGTAGAAGGACAATGCATAAGGACCCCTAGGAGATCAGAGATGACAGGACTGAGCTCTGGCCTGTGAGGCCACAGACTAGCTCTTAATTATCTGCCATGAGAAAGACAGGGCACAATGACACTGAATGGGGGCCAGCCGACAGGCGGCGTCTCTCAATGACACAATTGTTGGCTGAGCTGTGTTAGCAGCAGCTGGGGTGAACGTGCAGATGTGGCGTGAAATGACACACAAAGAGCAGGGTAAATCCCAGCCTCTTCATGAGAAATACATTAATACTGACGTTATTTATCCACATTTCTTCTGTGCAGCCAGTTTGGGAGAACAGAGTGGGTTGGTTTTTAAAACTATGTCTTTACTGAAGAATGTTTAGCAGGTGTATGTACATAGCAGAGACAGAACAACTACAGCGAGT